>CM076581.1:151188457-151916597 GCA_034641835.2 Pinus albicaulis | reverse complement strand
AACATGCACTGGGCCTGAGTGCTCTCTACCGCCTTCATCCAAATGACTTACGGTCTTATGGGAGTGTTATACATGTGAACTTTTTAGGTTGGATTAAGACTTGGCGGTAATAAATGAAACGAATGAATTTGTTTACTTGCCCTCTTCTTTTTCAGAATTTTTCTGCCTCTTTAAAGATAATTTCTAATTTAATGGAACAATTATGTTAATTTCTAATTTAATACCATTAAAAAGTCTTAATTTTTAAATTAAAATAATTCAAATGATAATTTAGGATATTAAGATAGTTTGGCTTAAAAAAATGTTTTAAATTATTTTTATATGTTGTTGTTATTGTTTCATTATTTAGTGTTTTTATCAATAGTTAAGTAACTTTATTAATTAATGAGGATTATTACTATTTATTTTTACTCATAAGGATTATTTTAAGATATTTGTGCCTATGTAAGTCTAAAATATTCCAATATACAATGGTTTCTTTGAGTAAAAATTAAATTATAAAGTGTAGTGATGATTTTCCTAATTAAAATTCCTATGATTAGATGGAGAAGTGGCCAAGAATATCCATCCAATATGAAAGTAACATTCAAATAAGTGCATTTTAATGACAACATAATCCTTGTAGCATGATAACATATACAAAACAAACACATGAACTCAATGAGCTATAAAATAAGTATATTATAATTCATTTGATATGTGAGTGAAGTGTCAGAAAGTAAATCATAGAGACACTATACCATGGGCTACCCTATCAAGTGCATGTAGTGGGAGTGCTCTCAAGTATGAAATGGATGAGGGCAAATGATGAGAAGCTCTTGTCACCTATGTAGTAAATCCACCCTCTAGAATGAGGACTTTTACCTCTCCTTTATAGAATAGAATACGAAGATAGAGAATGTAATCGATGAAATAGAGGAGGATCAAATTGTGGGTTAAAGGCCTATGTCCTAGATCATTTTCTCTCTAGTGAATTTTCTCTCTTTCAAAACTAGGTTTGTTGAAAGCACACACCTCCTCAAAACACTTTGTAGCTAATGTTTTCCCTTTAATTGACAATTGTGTTTAATGTATCTTTAGTGAGGCACATACATTCTAAAATATGAAGATGGGTTACACTTTTTGCCCTTTTTTGACAAAAAATTTTCATTTTTTTCGATTCTTCAACTTTCTGCGAACTATAACAATTTTTCTGTGTAGAATATCATTTTGCGATAAAAATAAAAATTGTGAGAAATTTTGTTAGCTTTATATTACATATTTTTTGAAATTTTTTTATGCAGATTTCATATGTCAACTTAGCGTTTCTTTGAGTGTGTGTTTCTTAACAATCAAAGGATTCATAAGAAGGCATGTTATGACGCAATGTTGTATTCATTGAAAATTTGTGTTTTTGAGAAAAAAAAATGTGTTACAACAATCTAGACAGAGTCTACTTTGGTTTCATCATATTTACAAATCCAATGGATGCATATCATAATTACTAGAATTTTTTGGACTGGTCCAATACAAAAAACTGCGTATTTTGGATATGTTTCGCGTCACAAGAAATTTCTTAACATATAAGTTATAAAATAAAAATATAAAAGCTACCCATTAGAGACGACGGACCAATGTAATGCCCCATAATTTTTTCAATTTTTTTACAATGTATTTTGGGAGATACAAAATTTTGATTTCACTGAATCACAATGACCCTCAGAAATTGTTTGCACCCATTTTATTAGAAAAATAATTAAAATTAGTAAACGTTTATGAAATTCCATAAAATTTATATTTCCTGAAAGTAGATTCAATTCTGAAAATGCTTGTCTTGGTTCCGACAGTTAATTAACAACCTTTCATGGAGTTTAATCAGTCCAAAGTTGCAGAAACGTATTCAGAGCCTGGTTTTTGCGTAACTGGTGACGCATTAATTCGGCCGAACTTTGATTAAAAGTTTGGCCGAACTATGTTTTGCATCGACAGCTCGTTAAATCTAACGAATTAATAGTTCGGCCGAACTTTTAATCAAAAGTTCGGCCGAACTATTGTATAACTTTCCGTCGTCCGGAAAGTTTTGCGGAGCCCCTACTAAAACACATTTCGCGGCAATATAAATTGCCGCGAAATCATTCACAATTTTCGCACATTTCGCACATTTCATCTGATTTTACAAAGATCTTGGTTTGGGTTTAAAAAAATTTCTTCAAAGTTTGGATTTAAGAGCATTTCTTGGAAGCAAACTGATTTTACAAAGAATTGTTTTGGGTTTAAAGAATTTTTTTGGAAGACATTTCTTGGAGGCGGCCTGATTTTGCAAAAAATTGTTTTGAACTTAAAAAAAATTCTTGGACGTACATTCAAAAGACATTTCTTGGAGGTATGTACGTGTTTTGAGTTGAAGTAAATCTTTTGAGCTTCATTTCATTTTTATAAGACATTTTTCTCTCGAATTTTTTAAAGTAAGTGTTTTGGATTGGAGTATGTATTTTTTGCAAAAAATTTAAACTGAATTTTTTTAAATTAAATCTTTTGTGAAATTTTTTGTAATCGAGTTATTGTCTAATTTTTTGAAGGAAATTTTTGAACTTCATACCCTATTATCATGGGAAATCGAAGAACTTGTATGAGAAAATATGATCGAAAAAGAGACCCTGAGGAACGTAGAGAAGAGACGAGACAATCTCGCAAAAGAAAGTTAGAAGCCCTCTCAAATATTGAAGAGGAACATCAACCTCAAGCAGAAATTGAAGCATGTATGTAAATGTAAATATTATGATCTATTGATATATTTAAAATTTTCCTAATGTAAAATGTGAAGCTTAATTTTTATTTGATGAACTAATTTGAAAAATATTTTGTTTAATGTAAACATACAGAGATATTCCTCAAAATATTGAAGAAGAAAATCAACCTCAAGCAGAAATTGAAGCAGGTATGTAAATGTAAATATTATGATCTATTGATATATTTAAAATTTTCCTAATGTAAAATGTGAAACTTAATTTTTATTTGATGAACTAATTTGAAAAATATTTTGTTTAATGTAAACAGACAGAGATATTCCTCAAAACATTGATGATGAGATACAAAATTTTGAAAGAGATATTGAACCAATGATTGAAGATGGTGAAAATATTGAAAGAAATCCAAATAAAGAAATTGAATCACAAGGTATGTACAATTATTTCTTAAATGAGCGGGTGACAGTTCAGGCTCAAATTTTGAAAGGTCTCCTATCATTAAGGAAATTAAAAGAAGCTATGACACTACTGGGTATTCGAAAATCAACCAAAGATAAAAAAAAAATGATGGAAGATGTGATAAAAAATATGAGTAGTGCTATAAAGTCAATTAAGATATCTAGAGAGAAAAATGTTTCAATTGTACGTAGATGAATACATATGGCAATGGTTTCATCAAGTACTAAAGAGAATCATTTGGTAACATCTATGGCACGAGCACTGGGAACCTCGTAAAAAACTTTGCACAAACATCGGAAATTTCGGCTGCAAATAGATGTAAATGATGAAATCGCTTGTTGGAGAGCTATTTGTAGGTAACCATACAAATATAGACTCGCAGAAAATGTTAAAAAAATAATATATGAATATTGGAAGAACAATTCGCGTGTTTCGCCAACTGCAAGGCATGTGATGCGAAGAAGAATAGCACGAAATCAGTACGAAGAACATAAAAAATATTTCTTGGAAATGAATCAGATAGAGTTATTCAACAAGTTCAAAGAAGAGAATCGTCAAATTCATGTTTCACTCAGTGCTTTTGTTCAACAAAAACCATGGTATGTAAAACCTATCACCGTACGCGACACTTGTTGTTACCTTTATCATGTGGAATTTGAGTTATATTATGACACATTCCTTGATTTTGGTAGAACATTATGGAAGGATTCACCTCCTCCTTCCACTATCCGTGATTTCAAATCTCAAATTCTATGTGAAAGAGAAAATGATGAACTATTTTACAAAAAGAAATGTGTTGGTGGTAAAAAATGCGATAATTGTGGAAATTTGAATAAATTTCAAAACAAATATCGTATTGATATAAATGATCAATCATTGTCCAACATGAAAGTGAAATGGAAGAGATATGAATATATCGATACATTGATTCAAGGTGCAAATAGCGTTAAAAGAATTGAATTACTAGAAGAAGAAATTTTTCTGATAGACTTTTTGAGAAAGTTTGAGGTAGAAATTTACAAATACACCAAGCATTCCCATAGAGCTCGATGGCAAGACTTGAAATTAAAAAAATCTTATGAAGTTTTTCCACCAGGAACCATTTTTTTAGTGATTGATTTTGCAGAAAACTACACATTTGTTCCACAAAAAGAAATTCAGAGTGAATACTATCATTCTGACCAAGTCTCCATGCTCGTCCATATTCTATATAGACATGCTAAATAAAATTTCGATCATATAGAAAGCATGAGTGAAAATCTACATATCATTAAAGAATATCACTTTTATATCAGTGACGATCGTACACATGATACATGTTTTGGAAAAATTTATGATTCCTTGAAAAATCGTGGAATAACATTCAATGAATATTGGATATGGTTAGACGGATGCACAAGTCAATTCAAATCTGTACGATCATTCTTTTGGTTGTGTTGTCTTCATAAGAAAACCTGAATTAAACATTGTTGGAATTTCTTTGAGACTGGCCATGGAAAAGGAGAACATGACAGTGCAGGAGCATACATAAAACGAGCACTTCGAAGATATCAAATGAACCACTCTGCAAGCCGACTTGTGAACGCTAAAGAAGTTGTTCAATGGTGCAATGCTACTCTAAGCCATGAGACTAACCCATCAAGGGAAGTGCGAAGGTACATTCAATTTAATTTATATTGGAAATCTAATTTTAAACATTATACATTTATCTTGCAATGATTATCTTTGATTGTACTTTGATATCATATTTACAAATTCTTCTTTTAATCTTCCATATAAAGGCTTTTCTGGCATATTGGGATCAAAGAAGTAGATATATCAATTGGAAGTGACGTTGAAACAATAAAAGGGACTCAAAAATTGCATTCAATTCAAACAAATTCGTCCAGAAATGTGTTTGCATTGGATAAAAGAAAATATTCTTGTTTTTTTGATGTTTTCATAGACAACACAAAATCCAATGATGTTTGTGAAAAAAAAATGTATGTGAACGATTGGAAACATACAGAGTTAAATACAAAGAGAAAAATGTCTGTTGCAATGTTTGAAGAAATGAAATCAGAGGAAACTACAATATCATCCGATGGTGATTGAGTTTCTGATCTTGTTAGAGAAGGTAACATTTGAATTACTTTCTAATGATTTAAAGATCTAGAAATAAATTTAAATATGTATAATTTTGTTAAGTTTGTTTTATTGTGCAGGAGATGTTTTTGCTGTAATTGCACCTATTGACAACGATGAAAATGTGAAGTATTATTTGGTGCATTTCACTGAACAAAAAATGAAATTATTACAAAACTATAATGATCATGGATTTCAATATGAGAGAGGGTCTATTATACTGAAAGGTTATTTTTTCAAACAAACTCATCAAAGTGGAGATATTGTTTACTTTGAAGACTATGAACCTGATTCCATAAGTTGTCAATATAGTCACTTGGTGTGTGCAGCACGCATAAAGTTGATAAAAGTTCAATCAAAGAAAAAATAAAAAATTAAGAGATGGAAAATGTCAAAATCCGATCATGAACGGATTATTGAAGATGGAATTCCATTAGAATTTTTTTGAGTGAATTGTCCAACAATTTATTCTCTTTGGATTAAATATTTTTTAGAACTTCCAGTACTCAACTAAAAATTGAGCTACTTATGTTATTTTTGCAAGTGTTTGCACATGTACAAATTGTTTTGGTACATGCACATGATCTAGTATCAACTGAATGTAGCTTTTCTATACATGTGCATTGATGAAAAATGTTACATGTATTGGATATATATATATATATATATATATATATATATATGTTCTAGAATGAAATTAATTGTTCAAGTAGTTTTACTATGTGCATTGATGAAAAATTATTTACGTGAGTAATATATATGTTCTAGAATGCAATTAACTGGAACTAGTTTTTCTATGTGCATTGATGAAAAAATAGTTGGATTTTCTGGTAAAAAGTATCCACAATGTAAATAAATAATTTGCAGTATAGTTTTGTACGAAGATTCCTTTCAGACAAGAGACTCGGAGCACTTCTCCGACTTTTGGTGGGATTTGACCCACATCTCTATTCCTGATTAAAAATCTAGTACAAAATTTTTTTATCCAATGGTCAGATATGTTCAATGTGCATTGATGAAAAATGTTACTTGTATTGGATAGATATGTTCTAGAATGCAATTAATTGTTCCAAGTAGTTTTTCTATATGCATTGAAGAAAAACTAGTTGGATTTTCTGGTAAAAAGTATCCACAACGTAAATAAATCATCCAAAATATAGTTTTGTACGAAGATTCCTTTCAGACAAGAGACTCAGAGCACTTCTCCAACTTTTGGTGGGATTTGACCCACATCTCTATTCCTGATTGAAAATATAGTACAAAAATTTTTTGTCGAATGGTCGGATATGTTCAATGTGCATTGATGAAAAATGTTACTTGTATTGGATAGATATGTTCTAGAATGCAATTAATTGTTCCAAGTAGTTTTTCTATGTGCATTGATGAAAAACTAGTTGGATTTTCTGGTAAAAAGTTTCCATAATGTAAATAAATCAACAAGGCTACCTATTTGAATGCATTAACGACATTGACCCAAATTCAAAAAACATATATATGTACTAGACTTATATTTCCAATCAAAATTAAAGGGATAATTTGTACATATATCTACTTCTTTAAACTCTTTTTTCAATTAGAGCTCAATTGATACATGGTTAGTTGTGCATTGAAAAGCCATGTTCTTCCTATTGGAAATTTTTTCATTCAAACAAGACTACATGTAGAGATCAAAATAAATCTTAAGATTCCAAATGTACTTCAACCATCCAAAAGGGATTTGTGCAACATTACTTGAAATGCCATGCCAATTATAGTGAACAACTATCCAATAGAAACATTTAACATTATATACCACATGTGCCAAATGTAGATTGAAACCATCCAAAACTTTAAAATTTTAAAAACTTTTTGATAATATATCGTGCAACATTAAAACATTAAATATCACATGCGAAATGTAGATTGAAACCATTCAAAACTTGAGTTTTAAATTTTTTTTGATTATATATATTGTGCAACGTTACTTCACATGCCATGCCAATTATAGTTCAACTAGATCCAATAGAAACATTTAACATTATATACCACATGTGCCAAATGTAGATTGAAACCATCCAAAACTTAAGTTTTAAAAACCTTTTGATTATATATCGTGCAACATTAAAACATTAAATATCACATGCGAAATGTAGATTGAAACCATCCAAAACTTGAGTTTTAAAAACTTCATATGCCATGCCAATTATAATTCAACTATCCAATAAAAACATTTAACATTATATCAGATGCGAAATGTAGATTGAAACCATCCAAAACTTTTAACTTTTAATTTAACAAAAACTTATAGATCACTACATTACTTCACATGCCAAATGTAGTTCATATGACAACATTAATTTATAGATGAAAACATTACTTCACATTCACTTGCCAAAAGTACTAAAACCATCCAAAAATTAACTTTTTGAAATAAAACAAATTATATTAACAATGTAATAAAATATGTCCAAAAATTTTAGATCTCACAAGTATCAAACTGTATCAAGTTTAACAAATTTTAAGACCATCTAAATCTGGAAATCTAATCTACAAATCATGTCCATCAAATAGAGACGGATCTAGCGTCTTTTCTATCAGGGTCTCAATCTGCGCCCTATCATGTGAAGCATTATGGGAAACCTACATACACAATGCACATGTACTTGAACATTAAAATTTGATGTTTTAAAAACGAGTGAGAATATATATATCTAGAACTTCATGTAAAAACAAAATATAACAAAAAAATCATGCAATACCTCATGAGGTTCCGTCTCCATTTGATGAACAAGTTCTGCCCCAATAGGAACATTTGCAGCGGTAAACTGTACAATATACATGTACAGTTAAATATATATATATATATATATATTAAAAACTTTCAAATGAAAATGCACGTGTACATATATAAACTTATTTTCAATAATATTAAAAAAAGGAACTAAAGACAACTTGTTCAAATGTTGTGGATGTTCCTATCTCCATCGCTAGAGTCCGCGGATTAAAAAAATCTTCTATAGGAACCTAAATTCAAAAAAATTTAAATAACTCAAAATATAGATCTCTCTCTCTCTCTCTATATATATATATATATATCAATTTTTAATGGAACTTTTTGAGGTGGAATATCTATATATATATATAACTTTTAAACATAAATTTTAAACTTGTGAAAAATTGTCCATACTTGTGGCTCATCTCCCAAGGAAGTAGAAGGTACATCTCCCAAGGAAGAAGAAGGCACCGCCATCCCAAAAACATTGGACAGAATCGATATCTGTTAAAACATTTTATCAAATTATATATACATACATGTACATGTGTGCACAATTATTTATTTTAAAATCACTTAAAAAACACTAACATTTTCCAACATATCTTGATGGTCAGACCCATCTGCATTGTTTGAACCAGAGGTCCCGAACGTGATATTAACATTTTCGTCATGCATCATGTGTGAGAACTGAAAATGGTGTTTTAACATATAATCATACATTTTTGTTAGATTAATGTACATACAAATAAATGTATACATGTATATACACATGTATTTATTACAAATTGTACACATGTATATGTATGTTAAAATAATTTCAAACCCTAAGGTAATTAACACATACCGTTCCGGTACCCGGATGCGGGTGATTAATTCTGGAACAAAGTGGGAGCCAGACGGCACTACGGCATGCAGCTGGCCTCATCGCATTGCAAATGTCTGTTGGCGATTGTACTTCGGCGTGAGACATTTATGTCAAACCTTAATGGGCGCGGTTCACAATTCTCCAAACGCAATTCGAGATCATTCTCCGCAAGGTAACAAAGATCTGGTTTTTACTCCTTCAATGGCGCAGTTAATACGCTGGGACGACAACAGATTCGAGGTCTTCGATTGTATAATGGTGAACGAGCACGCTAATAGCAGCTTCCCTCGGCCTTCTGCTGTGTATTGTTCGCCCACAGTGAGGCTCTCCTCCGAGCGCACTGTCACAGGCAAGCGAACCAAACTTCATGGCTGCCTTGAACTGGGCGACAATATTCATTTCTCCATTGCTGGTAATTGTATGCGTCAGTCCAGGATTTGGTTTGAGAATTTTCTCAGCAATCCAATAGCTTCCCCGCTCTCTCACTCAACCAACGCTCAGCTTGGGTCTCAGCATTCCTTCAGCTTTCCTGCAACGATTGACAGCATGCCTCGTTTAAGGCACATAATGAGATGTCGTCGGGGTCCTTCCAGGAGGGTGTACAGGCGCTCCTCCCCGTCCTCTAGTACCTCGGCTGCGGACTTTACGGGCTCGGCCAGCACCTCTCATGTTGCTCGTGGTCGTATTCTTAGGTCTGAGAACTGGAACACCAACAACCAGAATGCCCCGGCTCACTCTCAAACCAGGCATTTCGTTTTTCAAAGTGCTTTGATTCGCCCTTGTATAACAGCCACTGTCACCATTGTGTTCCGAGAGTCCCCTAACGTTGAGGGGCGGGTTGGTCTTGGTGTGCAGAATGATGAAGGGCGGGTTGGTCTTGGTGAGCAGAATGATGAAGATATGCCCGAACGGAACAGAGCCAGCACCGAGGAAGTTGAAGGACAGGGCAATGGCATGAATGTTGATATTGAGATGATACAGGAAGAGCAGCATAATGCAATTCAAGACCGGGATAATGCAAACGCTCAGCACCAGCAACATCCGGGCGATGGACTGCGCACCCCTGCTGCAGAAAAGATCATTCACTCAACTGCGGACCTCTACAATTATGATGGTGAACCAGATGAGTTTTGGTGCAGGGTCGAGGAAGAGGAACCGGATGAGTGATCATACTCAGCCCCAGGTTTTTTTGCTATGGAACTGTCTTCAGTTTGCAAAATGTCAATGTATGTTTTTTCTGGTTTTGGTAAAGGGTCTAAAGGCTATCTTTAGATTTAGACATTGCCCCTGTGTGGGTCTTTTTTGTTGGATCTTTGATTGCACTGGTCTCCCTCTACGGGCAGTGCTAAGTTTTTGATTTTCTGCTCTATAGGCCTCCTCAGGCCCAGACCTGGTTTACTCCTGATGTACATATCTGTTTCTGATTATCAATAGATTAAACTTATTTAGAAAAAAAAAACACATACCGTTCCGGTGCCCTCTTCCTCATGAAGAATTAGGTCTTGCGAACCATTGCGACAATTTTTTTCATATATTCGGATATCTTCAACATTCATGCTGTCAATATCCTCATCTGTACAATACACAAAATTGGCATGTGCATTTTCACGTGCTCTTTGTCGATTTAAACAAACATCGACTCCACCCAATCCGCTGTAAACATTGTCGATCATAACATCCCTTGCTTCTTGATTTATTTGAGAAGTCGCATCCATCTCTGACTGCAGAGTTTCGACCCAAAAAGTTCGACTCACCAATGGCGGCTTAGGGCGAGGCAACTCCACATCTCGCTTAGCGCCCTTACGGTCATATAATCAACCTTTCCCTGGGCAAAAAAATTCTGACAGAAGGTCATTGTAGTTGGGTTTCATACCAAAAAAAAATTCTGCGTAAAACATTTGTGCAAAATCAACAGGAACCTCGTCGTTCCATGGGAGCCTTCCATAGGTCGCAAGGTGCCTATCATACAAATAGCGAGCTATGTTTGGGTGCTTGAAATATTGCACCTTCAACATTTTTATTTTTGGCCCTTATTTGAAATTAAACATTGACTTGGCCACATCTTTTGTAACGTTTTGTTTTACATCCTCCCATTTATCTGGACCCATTACTGTTTCCTTTCTCTTTCTCATCACTTCTAAAAATGTATCAGTCGTTGGCCCAAAAGTTCTGTTCACATTTACAATTTCTCCCAATGAATGTGTAACTATTTCAAGGCTTTGTTGACTCTCAGCAGGTAGAGACAAAGCCACGAGATCTCTTTGCAATTTTGCATAAAGTCTTTCACACCTTTGTAAGGTGCATTGCACCATGTTTGTTTCCCATGGTATCTCAGTAATGTTGGTCAGATAAGTTGTGCTAGGTAGAAAACCTTCTTCTTGAATGTAGCGGTCTGCCCTACATCTATTTTGACCACTATTTGGAACATTTTCCGCCTCTGCATCAATATATATAAAATTTCGTATATTAGAAAAAATACATGTAAAAAAAGTTGTACAAATTTAATGAAAAAAATATTGAAATTGATGGCAACCTTGACGTTGTTGGTTAGCATCTTCTCCAACATGACCCTACTGAGAACCAACAACCATTGATTGGCCTTCGGGGGAATAAATATCACCCCCTTCACACAATCTGCTACCACTCATTGATGGCCCTATAAGTGGATTTGAACCACCACCAACCTCTCGAGACGAGAGAGAAGCTTCATAAACATATACGAATTTATAATTGATTGAAAAATACATTCATGTGTACATATAAGTACATATACATATTCATTGATTAAATTGCGTGAAAAATACCACGACTGGTTGAACCATGGGCACGCTCCATGGATGGAGTAGAAACCCTTCTCCTCTTACCTCCTAAAAATTAAAAAATGAAACTTATTAACAACTAATTTAACTCACAAATTTAATAAAAAATCAATTCCATATGTACACACATGTATGGAGATTTAAGATTATATTTAAATACCGTGAACATCCCCCGATCCCTGAACCTCCATATGGGATTCGGTTAATCTTCGTCGTTCATCCTCCATGATATATATATCTATTGGTGGAAATTTACACAAAATAGATTTTAGAAAATAAATTTTTAATTTAGTGTACACAAATTATGTAGAACACAACTTTCAAAGCAATAATTGATGTGTGAAACTCAATTTAAGCAAAAAATAAATTATAAAAATGATAAGTTCACCAAATTGCGCTTTACATGGTGGGAGCACATTTGGTATAAAATTGAAAAAAACACATGGTCATTAAAAAATAAGTGTGAAACTCCATTTAAACAAAAATTTCTTGAAGTCCCCGCATTTTAATTTTATAAAAACGTGAAGTTCACTTGTTGCAAATGTGAAGTTCACCAAGTTGCGCTTTACATGGTGTGGTGGGAGCACACTTGGTATATAATTGAAAAAAACACATGGTCATTAGAAAAGACGCATTTATAAGTACACAACACAAACATATCCAAGATATGTTACAATTTCCATCAATAAATTTTGAAGGGGAGCGTCTCAACACTAATTCATCTTTGAGAGATGAATCTTGAATTTTTGAAGAAGAGCATCTCAAAACCAATTACTCTTTGAGAGATGAATCTTGCATTGGCATTTCTCTGTATAATTCTAATTCATCTTTGATAGATGAATCATGAATTGGCATTGCCCCACGGAATAGATTAGCAGACATCTTATTCACATTTGTACAATGCCTTATATTAAAAAATTGAAATTGGCTAACAATATTGTTTGTTATTCCATGCAGTTCTTTTAGCCTCTCCTTTTTAACTTGGCACACACCATTCATCTGGTTGCACACAAGTTCAGAATTGGTGAAAACTACAATTCCATTTGATCCATACTTCATCGTTGTTCCGAAGCCTTCTATCAATCCAATATAATATGCCTCATTGTTTGTTGTTCTTCCAAGTATATTCATTTTCCTTTGGACGACTTTGCTAGTCGCAATATTGGAAAGCACATATGTAATCACTACTTTCCCTGGATTGGGATAGCAAGAAACTTCTATGCATAATTTCCATTTTTCAACCATATTTAATGGTTTTCTTATCCCTGAAAAAACAAATTCAATAAAAATATATATATTAAATCGACATTTATTGCAAATGCATGAGAAAAATGACACAAGATCATGAGGTAAATGACATGTGCATTGTTTATCTTAAAGTTTGACTTAAAATTTTTATGGTAGAGTTCACATCTAAAATTAATGGGAGAAGCCTTTAGTTTGTGGGAGAAATGACACATGTACACAGTTTACCTTAAAGTGGTTGTGTTTTATTGATATTAGAGGAAGCCTTTAGTTTGTGGGAGAAATGACACATGTACATAGTTTACCTTAAAGTGGTTGTGTTTTATGGATATTAAAATGAAGAACTTATATTTAGATCCATTCCAGAGATTGACTGTAGGGGCATTTACTAGATATGTCACCTTTCATAAAAGATGAGATCCAGAGGCTACCTGGCCCTTTACAGACTCTGCCTATAGAACTTGTAGAAGTAAACACTAGAGGCATTAACAATATCAAAGAACGTTTTCATGCTCATACATGGGAATGTGTCTCTTTCCCTACGCAGAAAAATAGTTCAAGGTAGTTAATCTTCATAGATATGTCATCAAGTAGGTCAATGTGATCATCCCCAACTTACTTTTCATGAAATTAGGCTTGGAAACCTCTACAACCTAGTGGATGGAGTTGAATTGGAACTAGGTCAAGGCCTTTACAAAATACATGCTAGTGAATAACACTTACTAGGTTATGCCAACAAATAAATTGGGAGAAATGTTTTCTCCTCGAGGTTATCCAATTGGGTGTATAATACCAACTTCACCCATTTCCTAACAGGTTTCTCTCTTAGGTTACAAAGTGTCTTAGGCCATTAACTTCCATAGACCTCAATAGATTATTAGAGCTGGAATTCTATTTCTCAAGTGTGTAAGAGAATAAATAATTCTTGTTCAGATTTTAACAATGGCTAAGGTGGTCAAATTTTTATTTCGGAAAACAAATAAACCACATATGCAAGACTTCAATATTTAGATGCAAATTTTTTTTCAAATACAAAAGTTAGTGGGATGTGCAATATATATGCCAATTACAAGAATATTTAGGGGATCTCTTTGCACTATGAGCAGGAAACAATTTATTGGTTTTCATACTCCCGAGCTGCTTTCTCTATGGAATCACAAAATTCTAGTAGAAGGCCAAGTCATGAATCTAATTTTGTTGATTTCTAAAGGCGAGAATCACCATAGCTAGTCCATGTAGTCCTCCACCACTACCCTAGATTGATAAGTTGTTAACAATTTTCCTCATTATTTCAAAGAATAAGAAGCCAACCAAATATTTTTATCATGTTAATGATGTTTGAATTTACATTATCACAATTTTTTAGGGAAATAATAATGGTTGTGGTCCATTCCTAATGACAAATAAGGTACCCCTTTAATTGTAGGTTTCATCATGATAGTTAGTGAATTGTTTAGAAATCTATGAAAACTGCTTTTGTGCCTTTATGGAAAGAATTTTGGTTTTTCCCCCTCTTGTTTCAAGCAGATTTAAAGAAATGTTGCTTCTAAAATTTATTTCCATGTGTCAATTTTGATAGGCTTTATGTCGTTGGGCAAATTTTTATAGATACAAGGGATTTTCACATGACTTTTTTCAATCGTTGAGACTTCTCAGCTGGGAACCATTTTGTGTGATATTAATAACATGTAATATATTTTATTGATAGTTAAAGGAAGCATTTTATATTGAAAATGAATTAGAAAAAAAAAAATTCAACATTGAAACTAGGATTCATCATGTTCAAACATTCTTCCATAGAACATCCATCACATTAGAACTATAGAAATGAATAGGAAAAAAGCTATGGTAGGACATGATGTCATAATCCTCATGATGATTGAACACTGAAATTGATGCACACTAACTAACCATTACTAACAATATTCATGATGTTAAGCACAAAATGTGTAGTATTATGACAGATGTCATGTATTATCTGGGTAGCAACTAAATGGCACAGATTATTTCCTATCTTGTGGACTTTTAGTTTGATCATATTCAAAACCTTATTAGTTATATATTTTTCAATTTCCCGTGGATTCCTTGAATTTTTTCTCCTACCATCTCCCTCTCTCACTCCCCAAATTATTGTCATCAAACATGCCCCATTGAGGATCTGGAGCAATGTTTGCACCATACTTAGAACTTTCATTGCTGCTAATTGAAATTGGAGAGTCATGTATACTAGATTGCTTGCTTTTGGTGGCTCTTACTTCTAGACAATATCCTGAGATGAGTTTGAAATGTTGGTCATATGAGGCTGGAAGCTACTTGGTGTAATTTTCCTTAAATCTTGAAAAAAACAGAGCAAAAATGTCATTTTCGATCATTTTTTATTAAAGCTTCTGCATACAGTAGATTTTATCACAATTGCAACAAAATCATGTTCCATGAGCATGAATTATGAATGTTGCAAGCCAAATTGCAAGGAAATTTGCATTCATTTTAGGCAAAAGAAGGCTATGACATTAAGGTCCATGCTAGAAAAAATTATGCAAATAAGGTTGTTGAGTCAATACTTACCATGTGTTTCAAAGCCATAACGAAGGTTGGCTTTGAGAGTGTCCTCCCAAAGACCTGTCTTGAGATGAAATTTGATTCAATGTCTCTTAGAGTTGCAAGGTGGAATTGATAGAACTATTTGATTTCTTTACCATAGATAGATATCTCCTTTCATCTATACCTTTCTCTACCATCTTATTTCCAAGTGAAATGGGAATTTTCACATTTTGAATGCCATTACCATGTATTTTGGTGGTCTGCTAGCTAGACCTATCACAATTAAGGTTGTCATACCAAACTATTTCTCTTGCTCAACTCAGTGACCATGACTCTCTTCTCACATTCCTTACCATAGGATCTTCAATTGTACATGTCACGCAAAGTTGGGGGTTCTAGGTCTACACCTATTAGGTAAAGTTGTATTTTATGGCATTGTGGTCCTTAAATTTGGAGGTGTTCCACCTGAAAAAGTAGGCACTAAATATGGATGAAAAGGATTTGTTTTAACTTTGATAGAATTTCCTTGTGGAATTACTGAATTTCTCAATGACATGATGCTAGCTTTGCTCATAGAAGAAGGTTTTGGAGGAGGAATTGAATTCTTTTGACTTATTGTTGGCATTGAAGTTTGAAATAGTAGTTTTGATGACTCCGTTGATGACCTTGGTGAGGAATTTGATGCACACAATATCGACTTTGAAGATGGTTTAGAAGACGTTGAAGAAGTTGTAGATTTTGGTGTTGTCACTGAATGTTTCTTTGTTGTTGGACTTGATCAAGACACAATTTAACTTTACGAGCAGATTGAAGACCTTGAAGAAGTTTTAGATTTTGTTGTTCTCACTGAAGGTTTTTGTCTGGTTTTGTTTCTTAAACCGTCATTTCCATAGGAAATTTTTGGTGAATAGATTCTTGACCTTGATGAGAGGATATGATACCTTGAAGAGGCTACATATTTTGGTGACGTCATTAATTGTTTCTCTGTTATTGTGTTTGTTAAACTTTTTTATCCCAGAGGAGGGTGTTATATTCCAATGTGAATTTGAAACCCCCCTCACATTTTTCAATGAAGGTTCTATCTGAATGTTAGGGAGCTACACATTATAGAAATTCAATATGATGTGCCAAAAACTTTACATACATCCCAAAAACAGAAACCACCTATTATATGTCAATTAAATCTACATGGAACCAACAAGCAATATGGTAAAATATAGAATTACGAATCCCTTCAATTAGTAAAAAAAAAAAATATGAAGAAAGCACCCAGAGGACTAGAAATAACAATATAGTAGAGAAAAAGAATAGTATCTCAGCAGCTATAATTGCAAGTCATAAATTAATATCATATATTCCAATTTCAGCACTAAAAGCAAACTCAAAATAACATAAAAGTAGAGACAACATTGTTTTACATGTAAGTAAACATTGTTAATGGAAATATGCAACATGGATTGGCATAATCATGCCTTTATCAATGAAATTTCATCAGAACATTGAACAATTGTGTGCTAACAATATTTAAATAAGTTAAAGGAAAAAATTGACCTATATTGTACAGTTTATGGGACAGAAATCAATATGTAGAAATATTCACTTGGTTTTTATAATTGGGTAGAGGAATGACTTAAAATGACCTTGTATGTCTTCTCGTTTTAGAGCTCAAATTTTTAGGAAGGATTTAAGTATCCACATTTCAAGAATCACTCGAAGAGGTTGATAAAGAATATAGGAAGACAAAAAACTAACCAGTGGTGTAATAAATGGATTTCTTGAGAGGTAGATTGGCATATGGAATTTTGGTAGCTAGAACTTTTCCAAATAAGTGAATGTATCTGAAAATCGAACCTCTAGTTTATTTTGGTTTAGACAAGGTCTAGAATTTGAAAAGTGAATTCCCTCTTTCTTCCTCTTACATGTCCAATGATTGGAATCTGGATTGAGGGAAAAAAATTTCCAAAATAAAACTTTTGCATTTTATTTGTTGTACACATGAGTTTTTAAAAGCTAATTAACTCATAAATTTCTCACAAAATACACTTAAAGCTTGACACATAAACCCCTTCCCAATTTGCTAACTTTATTTAAACACATTTTTATTTAAATGATGAGAGAGATAGCACAACAAAACTAGTTTGTCCATATTCAAATCAAGTTGGTATCAAAGTACAATTTATCTCATTTTAGTCAAGGTTAGCTAGAAGAATTAGCTATTGGTTTTTGTATTTATGCAAGGAGAGTTTAGTTGTGTGAAAATTTATGTGTGTGAAGAGAAATTCAATATTGAGAGCTCAGTTCTAAAATCATGACAAAGAATCTTTTTATGCATTACAAGTTTGATGGAAGCTTCATCGAGTATCTCTTTTAATCAGCCTTCCTTAACAAAAATCTTTGATAAAGAGATGTTGCAGAAGCTCTACATCATGAATGATATGGTGCAAGAGATGTATGAAGATAATAGGGAGAACATTATCCTTCAAGAGAAGTTGATTTCCAAGAATAAGGAGAAGTAATAAATTCTTGAAAATATGCATGAGATGGAGACTCAACTCCATATTGCAAATGAAAACCAAGCAAGGATACATGACATGGAGATTCAACTCTATGATGCAAACGAAGCCTTAGCCAGGTATGTGAATGAAAAAGAGGTATGCAATTCAATTTTGTCTTCAATTTCCTCTCAAGGTGAATGTGTACGTGCTTTTGAGAGACACACTAGAGGAATACGGTCCAAATTTTTGATGAAAATGGGCTATGAAAGTAAAGGTTTAAAGGCAAACATGTACAAGGCATAGTTGAGCCAAATGTTGTTGAGGAAAGGCCTAATTATTTGAGTCTTGGTTATGGAAAACATGATGGAGAATGCTCCAAAGCCAAGGAGGCACATGAAGCTATTCCAAGAAGGAATTTCATTTCGTGTTCATTACCTCAAGCTTGTGAAGTTTTTGTTCATGATGAATGGAAAAGTTTGACACCTACTTTGCAAGAAGATGTTAATAATCATGCAGCTAATGAGAATGTAAAAGAAGAGGATGTTGAAAGCTCTAAAGTCATTGAATTCATTGCTAGTATTCCGAGGAGAGCCACTACCTCATCAAATTCACCTCCTCAAGAAGGCGACAAAGGTGAATGTTCAAGGTATAAATATGCCTTTAATCAAATTGCTTTTGATTATGATAAACATGGTAAATATTCACATAATATTTGGAAAAGTTTGCATGTTTCTTTTGTGGTTTGAATAATCATAATGTTTATAGATGTTGGAATAAGATATCCATGCACATGAAACTTTCTATATAAATGAGGCAAAAATTCAAAGGCCCATTGGACAAGGAAAATGATGTTGAGAATAAGATGCAATTGTTTTGAAAGGTCACCTTGTAGACAAGTGTTGGACTTTGTATCCAACAAGTCATCCACGACATTTGAAGAAGGTGGAAAGAGATATTGACAAGAATGGAAAAGAGGATTCCATAATCGATGAGGGTCAGGATGATTCACATGATGAAGTGCAGCTGAAAGAAGTGCCATTGAAATGGTTTGATAAGGGATGGTTAGATTTCTTATCCAATTAAGGCCTTGCATGTATTTTGATGTTTCATGAATTTCTTTGCAAATTTAAAGTATGGTGCATGTTGCATGAAGAAAGATGTTGAATGTAGAGTTATGTTGACACACTTAGATGCAACAAATATGGAAATTTGTACATGCTATTATTTGACTTGAGAGTCAATTGTTTGAAGAGGCATGTTTTTTCGACTTGTGTTTGGTTGATGGTTTTACCAATATGTAAGAGTACATGGAGATATTCACATGATGTGAATTTTTTTTCTTTGAAGGAGAAAAATGATATGTCAGCGAGCTATGTTTCTTGCATGATGTGTTTTTCAGTTTGATGGTTTTTTTTGTGACAAGACGTCACAAGATTTTGGGAAGGTCCACTCTTGAGCAAGAGCCTCATGATTACAACCTAATCATGAGAATCAAATGGGAGTGAATCCTTATTTTGAAAACAAACCTCTAGATAGGATTCTAAGCTATCTAGGACTCAAACCATTATTTTTAAATTTGAAATATCATGGTGTGTTGTTTCAATGCCTAAATCCACAACCCTAACATAAATTGTTTTATTCTTTTTTTGCAAGATTTCTAGTTGGTTATATTAAAAGTCAGTTGAATTTAAAATTCTTGGCTTAGTGGCATGAACCAAACATATTGTGCATTAAATGAGGAATTTCGCTCTCCCAATCATTATTAAATCACCCATATCACCAAGAAAACATGTTTAAGAACATACTTTGGTATGGGAAAGACCTTAGGTCCTTTGACTGTGCACATGTGGGGTGAAAAATTGAAATTGACAGTGCAAAAAAGTGAAATTATGAATGAAATCACGAAAAAGAAAAACCCAAAAGTGGTAAATGATTTAAATAGACCTAATTAATTATTTACCAACATAAGTTCTTCAACTTTTAGCAACTAAATGATATGTAAAAAAATAAATAAATTTGTAATTATGGTTCGAAAGTTACATAATCTTAAGAAGAATTTTAAATTAATTCTATCTCATAAAAAGTATCCCTCCTAACTTAAAAAATACTATCTCTTCCCCTAAGGTTCACAACCTCCCTTCCTTAGCACACAAGACATAAATACAATTAATATTTCAATATGTTAATTCCTATTGAAACAAATGAAAATTTGTATAGACGGTTTCAAATATTATAAGAAGGTTTTTGATATGTTTGAGAGAATATGGAAAATAAAATCCATAAACAAATTATTTTTCAAAACGTATTACTTTCAAAGTATCAACAAGGAATGTACAATGGTGTTCAATGAATTAACGCTATTTAAATTCCATGATGTATATTTCTTACTCATAATTTTAACAAATTATTAAATAATGATCTAGATTGGATAATTATATTATTTGTCATATATTTTGATGCTTATAGAGTGAAAAAACCGAAAGAATCAACTTGTAGGGTCATTTTAATGGTGGGTGGAGAATTGGGGTCTAAAACCTTTTGGAGTCATTTTGAGGTATTAAATGACATTTCTTGGGGTCAAATGATTATCCCTTGTGCCGAAACCTTGACCTTTGTTCTACACTTAAAGACATATCCAATGGTGCAAGAAAAACATCAAATGAAGTTCATTCAAAATTTATGCCTTTAGTAAGTTGACCTATCATGTTGACCACCATGGTACGAGAGAATGTCATTTTAGCCCCATTACTCATGCATAGAAAGCTAGCTACATGTGGAATTTTAAAAAGACTCTAAAAGGTCTAAAATCACAAACCTCGTTAATGGTTGACGGAGTCAAATCTTACACCTAGTTGGCTATCACGCTATGTTAAATACTTGGCCACTAGGAGGAATAAGAGTTCCATTTTGTGTTATTGTATTTTGTTCCATAGTTGAAAATACAACGAGTGTGAAGTTAGAGAGAAAAATGTATGAAGTTAAGTTTTTATAGCAACCTTACATGCCAAAAGTCTTAGCTAACTCTAGAGATATTACCTCTTTTTTTGTACTTACATATTTTCCATACCAGAAAAGAGAGAGTAGAGCATGTTTAATTTTAGTGTTGTTTTTCTCCCATAAGGATTTCCTAGGGAAAAAGGAGTAGAGCATCATTACTTTTTAGGGTTGCTTGTCTCCCATAAGGATTTCCTAGGAAAATAATTGTGTTAATTGCAGATATGTATGTGTGTGTTTCATTATGTTCTCTATTTCTTACATTGTGTTTCATTATGTTTTCTATTTCTTACATTTGATTGTTTTATTCATTTAAATAGAAATTTAGTTATCAAAATATCTAAAACTTAAATACAAATTAATCTTCATTATATAGATTTCACTTATTTTATCAAATTTGTTGTGAGAAACCATGTCATTATAACAACTATAAAACGTGACTATTAAATAACAAAATTTTGTATTGATAAACATCTACACTTCTCCAACCTAAAAAAAATACATATAACTTTTAGATACATTTAGACATATATTAATATAAAAAGAACCATTATATATTTAAATTTATTAAAGTGAACAATGTGTTGATATGATTTTCATAAACATTTATAAATGTTAAAAAATACATTAATATTTTTCAAAAAATACTAATAATAAAAAATATTTATATATTTTTAAAAATAATTCTAATGATTTTGGAGATGGAAAGTCTTTAATGGGTGAGGTGTTTGAGATAACAATAGAATATATAGAAAACTTGTTGAACATAAATTATATTATTATTTATTATTATTAAAATAACCATCTTTTGGTTTCGTAAACCAACACCAAAATAAAGGGAGTAACCATAACCAAATTTACTTGTGTAAATTCGATTGTTACATTTTCTTTTAATTTTTTTCATTATCTTAACACATGGAATCCAAAAATTTGTTTATGTTAGCTTACTACTGCACCTGTGGCTTTACAAATGTTACGAGGTAATCAATGATTCCTTTAACCGACTTTGGAATGATTTGAATTGAAAAAACAGAGTTTCCGACTTTGGAATGATTTGAATTGAAAAAACAGAGTTTCCTACGAAGTGATTATGAGTTATCTCACACCCTCATGAGCAAACCCTGACTGCATTTAATTTTCCAGTATGTGCAAATCATTCTCTACTTCACCTAGCTAGGCCTTTCTGACTTTAGACCTTACAGACATAGAACCTTTCTCATGTTATGAGGGTTGCCTTGAATCGATCATACATAATTATGATAATTTTATTTGAATGTTTGTTTGAAATATGATATAAAAAATTGAAAACTGTGAATAGACCTTTTCTAGCAAGCTACTAACAGTAAGCATAAACTGCACATTTGTTTCCAATATTTGAGGATAATTACTACATAGATGCAAACAATTGCAACATCACATTGTTTGTCACTACCCCTTTTTGAATACTACATATTTGTGAGCCATTCTCTAACCTCAAATTACTCCTCATCATCTGGCATTAATGCGACAAAGAAGGACACTCTTATCTAACCCACATTTGAGGTTTTTGAATTTCAAAATATCAAATTCAAAACAGTGTTGACTTTCCTTATGTGGAATTTTTAAACTTGATATACATACAACTAAGTAATAGCCTATGAAAATGAGTGGCTGGTTTAAGAAGGCTTACCTGTGACTGTAGCAAAAACACTTGTATCTCAATAGGATGAAATCTAGAACGTTGATCTATAAATAGAATAATTTTTTTCGTTTCTGTGTGTGTTATATATAATTCCTGATTTCATCTGGCATTATTGCGACAAAGAAGGACACTCTTATCTAACCCATATTTGAGGTTTTTGAATTTCAAAATATCAAATTCAAAATAGTGTTGACTTTCCTTTTGTGGAATTTTTAAACTTGATATACATACAACTAAGTAATGGCCTCTGAAAATGAATGGTTGGTTTAAGAATTTCAGGGCTTACCTGTGACTGTAGCAAAAACACTTGTATCTCAATAGGATGAAATCTAGAACGTTGATCTATAAATAGAATAATTTTTTTCATTTCTGTGTGTGTGTTATATCTAATTCCTGATTTTATTGGATATTTCAGGGAATTTGGGAAGGATCTATTTGTGGGATATTTGCACAAACAATTTTATTGTCTATAATAGCAATTTTTTTCAAGTTGGAAAGCGCAGGTAAATTACTTCAATATCCTTTCACCTCCAAAAAAATGAAGAAATACGAACTAAAAAACAACTTATATGATCAAAGCATACATAAACCAATGGGATTTAATATTGTAGCTTGCACAAATGATTGAAGACGCTTAAAACCAGAAAAGCAAAGAATCGACATATTTTCGACTATAACCAGAAAAGCAACCATTTAAAACAATATGACATACATAACTATGTCATATAAATATGAAGGCATATTGAATGTTACAAATTGCAACGACATACACCATTTATATTGCCCATTCCTGGTATTGCAGTAGACCAACAGCACAGACGAGAGGAGCAACACAGACGAAAATGCGCAAACAAACAAACCAGCAGCAGCACAGGAAAAAAAATGCGCTAACAAATAAACCGGTAAACAAATCAACTTCGCGGGAAAATTATTTATAGAAACTAGTTCAGCTGAACTATTTTAAAAGTAAAAATTCGACCGAACTTTTATTGCCGGTTTTCCCATCTCCGACAAAAAATTTTTTTTCCCACGCCATCAGTGTGTCGTCAATCTAAACGGAATCACAAGTTCGGCTAAACTTTATAAAAGGTTCGACCGAACTATTGCCAAAAAAAATTTCCACCCCTGATTCTCACAAAAGTGTAACCCATCTTCGCATATCATCCCAACAAGTGAAAACTATGATGACACCCTTCCAACTTGCGTGTATTGTACCAATTAAACTATTGTGGCCCAAGTTAAGATACAATAAGCTACTCAGATTTCCAAATGAAGCTGGAACAGTTCCTGTGAGGTAGTTAGCTAAGAGAGACAATACCGAAAGGCTTTTCATTAACCCAATATTAGAAGGGATTTGTCCTCTGAATAGATTCTCTGAAAAATGTACTATCAAACAATAAATATGCTTGCTTTACAAGGTGCCATGTAACCTATGGAGCCTCTCAGCATGGTTGAAAGCGTGTTGCCATGAAGTTGTGGATCGATTAACTATGCAATTCCAAAATCATCGATGTGTGCTTATGGTGATTAATTCCACACATGGAGTCTTTTGAGCTAGGCATTTCTTTTTCTAAAAACATGTTTGGGGTGTCACTGAATTGGTGGAATTCTCAAATTCAATACATTTTAAATTATGTAGGAGCTTTGTTTCTTTTATTATAGAGGCTAGGGTTTTCAAGGAGAATATAGTGTTTGCAGGGTCTTAGGGGAAAAGAAGCATCAATTTATAGCTCTTTGACATACTAGAGAGTAAGTATTATATGAGTAGTTGATATGGATTATATGAAATCGAATCCACCTTAAGATGGAGGTTGTTATGACTCTTGAAGCCTCATCCTTCTTCCTATTGATGAATTTTTTTTATTAGTTATCCCTTGGATAAGAACCACCATTTTCGTAAATTCCTATGACTCTTGACTCTTCAACAATGTTCCCATGTAGTTGTGCCCAAATTCCATAATTGTGCCCATTAAAATTTATAATATCTATTCTGAAACTCATAATGTTGACCCATTGATTTGATCCTAGATTTAGTTTGCAATTAGAAACCTAGAACCAATCCACTAAATAAATATGACTTTTTAAGAGCATCTACAACTGGCATAAGACTTGTAGGCAACATGCTACATCTCAAACCATTATCTTTAATACCATGTTGGAGAATTGAGGGATTTCATATATTAGAAAACTTGTATTCTAAAATAGAGGTGGTGTCTAAATACATTGTTACAACACCTAAGAACAACCAAACATAGTTCAACATACTAAGAAGTGTAAGAAACAAAAATATTTCCATACACAACACATATAATATGTTGCTCACCATATAATAAATACACCCATAAGACCATATTTTTTAGCACCAAGATGTAACCAAGACAATCCATACCTTTCTTAACATAAAATGAATTCTCTGCATGCACTAGCTATTTTGGGTTGATTGATAATTTAACTATATGATTGTTGAGTTAGACTGAAGTCCCACTACACAATTGATCTTCCACTAGTTCCTCCAAAATTTAGAATTAGTTTAACTGAAAGCAGCTTGAAATAACTGACCTTGATTGCTACAAATTAGCAATCACACATGCTTAACTGAACTCCAACTCCTCTAACTCGAATTTACTAAGCTAAATTAGTGACAAGATCCATTTCACCTCAGTTAACTGCCTCCAAGTTGTTTGTTGATGTGGAAATTTGATTTTTCTCAATTTGACCAAGGCAAAGTCAAATTGAGATTTTCTTACTGTATTTTTCAACAGTAGGAATTTTCCTACTCTTTATAATGTTTTCCCTCAACAAAGTATGGTAACGAATGTGTTTTTTGTTGTTGTTGATCACTTCCTTTGGACGGGAATTTCGTCACCCTATAAGAAGATTCTTGAAACAAAATCCACTCATAAGCTCTTCTTCGAGCATATTTTGGTTCATTTTGGGTTTCCAAAGACCATATTTCTTGATAGGGGATAGTAGGTTCCTCAGTATTTTATGGTTTAACCTCTGGTCCATGACAGACATCAAGCTTGACCAAATCCATTGCCTTCCATCCCTAGTTTTATAAATAAAAAGTACCTGATATGATTATTGTAGATGTCCTTATAGTATACAATTGTGAGGATCCACATACACATGTTGAAAGCCTTCCATATTTTGAATAGAAATTTGACATAACTCTTTATATTTCTATTGCCCACAAACCTTTTCAGGTGTGCTTGGGGTCCCAAAAAATTGACACAAATTCATGTAGCTATATTCATGGAATAACACATGAAGATACCTCCCAAACTTGGAACGAGGTAAGCAACAAAACCAATTTTGAGGAATGTATCTAACAAATTCAATATTGAGTTCATGATATTTTATACAAAGTTGCGAACTCCAAGTACAAGTAGATACACAATCCATTCGGATCCACATAAGTTTCAGGTTGACAACGAGTTATGGTTGTACTTGCATAAAGTGCAATTGACAAACTCCTAGAAGAAGCTCATATCATTTTGATACGAACCTTACACCATCACCAAGGCTATGGGTGAGAATTCTTTCAAGGATAGTCATAGGATGATTTATATTACTTAAAATGTATATGTTAGGATGATTTATGATTGATGGGGTGCATGTCTAGAAAGAGTTCCTTTAAGAGAACGAAAAATATGATCGCACGATTACTTACATAAGTAATTGTGATATCTACCCAAATGAAATGAGGTAACTACCTAAGAGATTTTAAAAGTGACATTTTTAAGTTTTTTTTTTATATCAAGGTATGTGGATCATTATGTTTTTTTCCAAAGCATTTACATATGAATAAATTTTTTAAATAATACATCACTCTAATATTATTTATCTTACATGCTCCTAGGTTATAATTCAAAGCATCATAGGTACTAAAATTCATGAAACTCTTGCTTTTTTTCTCTAAATAACTAAAATTCCCAAGTGTGCTACTCTTAATATTCAAACTTGCACTATTGCTAAGAATACTTCTTCTAATTGTTATTGTTCCTCCATAAGTAAGCTAACTACGAGGTGGACTTGAACCATTATTAACACGCTAGTGTAGTGTCACCTATTTGTATTTAAGAACCATAAGGGGCGGGGTTGGTATAAGGCCAACTTTGCTATTGTCTAGTGACATGCCCACTACTAGGTTCTCATCCTCTGTTGGCCTTAGGATATGTTTTCCCATTAGTTCATTTGATTCTTTCTCATTCGCAATCTCATCCTACATTGCATCCAACCTACTACTTTGTAATCACATATGTCTTGTAACCTCACTCTAGTGTGTTCATTAGACCTCATTGAGGTGCATTGACTACCACTCTTTATTGAGCTATATTTTATCAACCTTTTGTTTCACAACCGTCTGCTCACCAACTCACCTTTCCCATTGAAATTCTCGAACTCTCTCATCCTCACTTCACTACTCTCTTCCTAGTTAATCTACTTTTGCAAATCCTCATTACCTTCTTCATTTACAGACATCAAGTTCAACCACCACTCATTAATTATCTCTACTTCCTCAAAACTTATTCAACTTTCTTGTTAACTTTTGTGTCCTTCATAGCCATTTAGTCCTTTAAACTCTCATCTTTTCCAACCCCATTGTAACCCATTACTTGATTACTTAATGCAAAGTTTTACACCACCATACCATAATAAAAAATCTAGTAGGAAACAACTTTTCCTAATCCTTGTAGAGTTTGTGTTCAATGATATCTCTCAAAACCCTTTTTCCTTAGCTTTTGAGTAAAACTAGTTCATGCGATTTTTTTTTTTTGAATATCAAATTTTTTCGTTTCCCTCATATATTTCCCTCGCATTGCAGAGTTTTTCCAATGAAGAAGGAATAAGGGCGCGTCCATGCTATCCCAACTCTGATTTGATACACTGTGTTGAATTCAAGAAATTAGAATCCTGGTGCCTCCAATCACGGTGATTTCTATCCCGAGACTACCACAGAGAGCTCCATTATACTGAGGGGTTCAAGTGGGCCTATCATAAGAGGCGTGGATGGCCACGATCACGATCACTTCCTACGAGATGAACTAGTTGGTTTTTCGTTACCTCCATGAATCAGGTGAGAGTTTGTATTCAACCCATTTCAGTGAAACCATTTTATTTTATATGAACATCGCATGTAAAATTGCTTTTCAAGGCAATTGTTTGAAGCTTTCCATGTAAGTGCCAAAGCTTTTGAAATTTAGGGTAATGGAAGTGTTATCACTCAGGTTTTCCTTGAAGTTGTGGAAAAGGAAAGTATACCCGAGGTGACCACAAACCAACCTTCAGATGCAGAATCTAGCCAATCTGCATCCAGAGAGGGCTCTCTCTTTATAATTTATCTTTGTTCTTAGAAGATTTTAGGCTAGTTATAGATCCAAGAGTTTGTTTGAAAATGGTGGAATTCGCCAACTAAGGGTAAGGTTGAATATTTTCAGGCAATTGGGCTATGGAGTCGAAAGGATGGCTTTACTAGATTAATATTCTACACACAAGATGGCTTTGCAGGGCAAGATAGCCAAAGAGAGAACAATTTTTAGAAATTAAAGTGAATGGAATCAGTTTGAAGGGATGAAAGGCAATTAAGAATCTTTCAACATGTTCAAAAGAAAGAAAATGAATGATTACAAATAAAGAGCAGTTAAGAATTCTTTACTATAGCAATCAAAATGTTCAAATTAGCAAAGCAAGAGCATTTAAGAATTCGTGCTTATAACCAATTTAGAGGAAAACATTAAGAATAATCACATCTGAAATCAGAGTACAATTAAGTAAATTCCGATTCAATCCTTTATGAAAATTATTCAGAAATGGACACAATGATATTATAAACAGATATAAAACTTAAAACATAGGATAGAAAGACTTGTTGAACTGCAATCCGACACATGAATCAAGCAACAAGTCCTGAGCTTCAAATTTTCATCCAGTAAGCCACAAATAAATTTCTCCAAAACGCTTTTATTCCAAAAACATCAATGTCACAGCAAATTAATAGAATCCCCCCTCAATACTCTCTTTGAGGGTTTATTTATAAAAAAAATGATTGAAAATATCTCACACTAACCTAGCCCTTAATTTAGGGTGATTAATAAATAAGTTACAATAAAAAAGGAGACAGATAGTCTCGTAGATAGAATAAAATGTAACTGCTGGTGTGTTGTTTCCTCATTTTGCGAATGTGCTGGAGGCAGGTGCTATAATAGGGCTCGATGCTGTCCCTTTGAGTAATTCCTTTACTTGTCTGATACTCTTTGTTTTTACGGATACTCTTTAACCTGTTCAACTGATACTCTTTAACCTGTACTCATTTTTATCCTTTACATGATAGTAAAAAGATAAAATTCTCAACCTGAAGATAAATTTCATAAAATTTCCAATAAGTCATCCCACAATTGATCTTCTGCTATGATGGTTCCTTTAAGTTTTCTCAATGTTTCATCGACCTCTGTGAGTTTGTAAAAAGTGGGCTGATTAGGGAACAAATACTTTATTTCATGTTCAAGATGAAATAAATTCTTCAACCTGTCATAGAGATTTCTTCCTGTTGGCAACGTTGCTTCTGGAAAACTGATAGAACAAGCAGTTACATTCTGAGCATGGATATTTATTTTCTTAACATAGGTTTCCAGGTCCATTATCTGGTCCTCTGAGAGCATAGGACTGGGTAACCCACTGTCCAATAGAACCTGAAATTTTCCTTCAAGACCTCTTGAGTCTGGGGATGCCTGGAGGATGGCAATTTTAGCTGCTTTCTCAGTGCAGCGATATCATCATCTTTCTTTTTGATTAATGCCTCAATACTTTTGATATCTTTGGGGTTGTGACCCAAACTAATAATTATGTCTTCCAAAGACTTTATTCTGTTATCTTTGGCCTGAGAAGAGGCCTTTTCAATTTGCAATTGGGCGCTTGTGTTATTTAAAGAATCTTGCAGCCTTAGGGCTGCCATGGCCTTATCAGTAAGAGTGGAATACACCATTTCCCCAGTTTTTTTATGCAGCTCTATCTGGTCCAAGGGATGAATGTCTTTAGCCAGGACCTCAAAATTGGTCCTAATATAATCAGCTGCTGTAATGGGTTTTGGCACCTTGGACTTGAAGTGGCTCATCACCATTTTTCCTTGTGAAATGTCAAATGCTGACATTAACCTTTCCTGATTATGTGGAGCCATTTTCTGATATTGATCATATACCTTCATTCTCAATGGATCATTCTTTGCCTTTATATTAATGAAAGTTCTTTTTATATCACCTGTATCTGTTTTTGGTGGCTTAAAAGAAGATACTTCAGTACTTAACTGTTTTTGCAATTCTTTTCCTTTGTGGCCTGTATGTGTTTCACTTGCTGTGCCAGTCAGTTGACTATCTTCTCTTCCATCATCAAACATTTCATCAATGATTTCCACATCTGGAAGTGGATTGAGTTTCTGCTTTTTAGCTTGATATAGTTCTGAGGTTTCTTTGGGAGGAGTAGTATCTGGAACCTGCCTTTTCTTTCCTATTTCCATATTGGATGGAGTTTGTAATTCTGAAACTTCAGGATGATTTACCTGAGTGGGAGAAACTTGTGATTGATCAGGTGCTCTGGAGGTTTGAGGTTTCTCTTCCATGATAAAATTTTCAATGACCTGTATTTCAGGTTCCTTTCCTTTGCCTTTTGACTCTACTGCAATAGATGGACTACTTTCCTGTAATCCCTGTTGTAGATTTCCTACTGAAGAAGTGCCAATGTGAGGTACCTGCACTTGACCACAAGATTCTAGGTCATACTTCTTCTCAAGATCTTTCATAATTTTGTTCATTTTGTCTTTTTCACTTTCTTCCTCAACTAGTGTTTCTTCCACCCATTCATCTTGGTTAGCATATTGTTCTATATCAGGAATCCTGTGGTGAATATAAGGAGAATATTTTTTCTTCATTCTTTTATCACAGATAAAACCAAATGGATCATAAGGGACCCAACGGAAACTTCTTTGGAACTTGCAATGGCTTTGTAGTATATCTTCTGCTTCTCGCTCAACATCTCTAGAGTTGCATATGAAGGGTCCTAATTGACTTTTGATCCTGAGTTGGGCTTTCTTTTTCACACTACAAAAATGAATCATATCAGAATTATTCATTTGCCTGAAATATTCCAAGGCAAAAAGTCTCATGGGCACATATTTTGGCAACTTGAATGGATGCAATTTACACCCATAGATTCTGATGACTGAATGGTTTTGATATAAATACCAGTCTCCAACTTTATATGTCCTTGAAAGCTGCAAAGTCTTCTTGATTTCATTACTGAGCCTTGGAGGAGGAATTCCTGTCAACAAGGTAGTTGCAGGATATACAAAAGGATCGATGAACTCAGCATAGGAATAGGGAGATTCATAGGAAGAATGAGTTATGGCAGACCAAAAAATAACTGATCTAGGATTTCCCTTGGCATCAAGCTTTTTAACAAGGAAGGGGAACTTCTCTGATTGATAATAGATGAGGAGATGATAAATAACTGAGGAATATTTGAACACTTTCTCATTATCTAGCCTCATGAACTGGTCATGGATTTTATTGGAAATGAAGGATGAAAAATCATATTTTACGCAGGAGGTTGCCCAGGAGTAAAGATAGACAGCAATACCAAGGTTATTTCATCAACATATTCACTTGTATTGAAACCCATAACAAAGGATATCATATTGAGGATAAGTCTGCCCAACTTGTTAAAGTAAGCAAAACCATATGGAGGTGGCCTCTTAGGTTGATGTTCAAGCAACATAAAAGTCTGGAAAATGAATTTCAATTTTTCTGGAGACAGTTGATTAGACTTTTCAATCAATTCTTCCATAGACAAGGGAGTTAGTTCTTGATCAGGTTCAAAATGTAGCATTGCATTGATGGCCTGAGGAGTGATAGGGAACAGAACACTTTGGTCAGGGGACATTACTGCTCTTTGAGTTGGATGATAGTTAGAATGACAGTAGTGGATAATTTCTGGGAAAATAAGAACTGAGGGGATGAGATATCTCGGGAAATTGGATTCCCACAACCCAATGACATCCAATCCCTTCGAATAATCGTCTCTGCAGCGACAATAGCTACGAAGGGGGCTTTCATCAAACACTAAGTCTTTAATTTGGAAGTCCTTATCCACTAAGGGCAAATATTCTAATTCTCTGTGGGGGGCATTCAATGGGGTTACATTCAGGGCTGCCGGGGCTTCCATTTTGGTTCTTGTGTGTTCAAAATGGCAGTTTCTGGGTTTTCTTCATGGACCGGGCGCGATTTCAGTTTTAATGAGGGAAATTGGCAACGTAGCAGGTTTGGGGGAACAATTTCACAGTTTTAAAGCTCAGGGAATGATCTTAGCGATAAGATTTTAACACTAATCCAGTGAAAAAACACGGAACACAGAGTTTCTTTTGAAGTTCGGAGCGCAATAGAATAAATACCTATTTTCGGAGGCAAACTGGGATTTAACAGGTATCAAGTGGTGGCAAGAAGATGCTCGAACACTGGTCCAGCAGAATTCTCGAACGAAATTGGATAGAATAGTAGTTTTTAGTGAAATTTTGAATTTCGCAGTGGGAGGCGCAGTTGCTTTCAGCAATGAAAATGACTGAAAAAACACGAATTTTGTTTTATTTCCAAAGTCAAAAGGGGATTTTTATTTTATCGAGGAATGACGTCATTATGGTACGGGATGACATGTGGCAGGGGTCGGGCGGTAAGCGGTAATTCCCGCACCACTTATGGGCAATGGTGGTATTAAACGCAAGGGCAGCGATTCCATTGGGGAAGTGACACGTGGTCGGAGGATGGTTTCAAAACCACCGTGCCCCCACGCGTTAAATTTCTGTCGAGGGACGGCTAGCGGAATCGCTGTGGAGCGTTGATCTGCAGGCGGATGATCCGACGGTTATCAAGACGGGAAGGTGACGGGAAAGTTAACATGCGGGCCCGATGTAATTAGTGTTTAACTAATCATCCCGGGGGTGCTTTGATAGGCGGAAAAGTTGGTTATTAATTAATCTAGTTAATTAATTAATCCCATGGTTATAAAGGGTTGGGGTAAGAAACTTTGCGCATGGGATCTCCAAAGTTTAATTTTAATTAAACTTTGGTTTATTTTTGTTTTTGTTTTAAACATATGAATTATATGTTTAATGTTTTTTTCATATCTTTATTATATGATAATGAAATTAAATCAATTCAATTACCATAAGGGGTGGGACTATTATATAATGATATATTTAACCAAAGGGCACATAATGTGGGTTTTTAATGATTAATTGGGAAATAAATACTTTGGTTAAACTTTATAATAAGATGGGTTTTTTGAATATTTATGTAAAAGGAGTTATACACTTAGGATAAGGCATTTTCACTAGGGAGTTAATAATTAGAGTTAAACATTAATATGACAAAGGGACAAGGGAACTCAAAATACTTGGCATATCTGAAAAAGTGAAGATTTCTGAAGTAAATTACAATATCTCAACTTCAACACTTAAACTTAGAATAGTAAGTTATTTTGAGGGATTATTATGGAATTTTGCATGATTTTCCTAAGTAAAATAGGATTTTACTTAGGAAAAGTTTGAAAGTGAATGAGTGCAATGATGGATAACTTCAAGTACTTAGGTCTTTTCGATCATCAGGCCGAGGGTCCGGTCCCTCCAAAAGTCAAGGAAATTCCTTGAGCCCCTTTAATCTCCAAATACCTTAGTACTTTGGGAAATTAGTAAAAATCTTAGGGAAAAAGTGATGTGGGAAGTTAATGATTTTTTACTTTGCTTTCTGTGAATTTTCCAGTGTATTTTATGCTTCAGTACTTGTGCTGAAGGTAAAAGATTAAACATATTTAGTACCATCATTCATCACATAAAACTTTGCAACACCATCTACCTACCCTATCTACTTAACACTACCATTTTTTCTCCTTTATTAGGGTGCATTTAGACTTGCAAACCCTTATCAATCTTTTTCTTTTTACATGGAAAATCTATCTAATTCTACCCTTATTACATCCAAGGGCTCAGATTAAACTGTTGAGCACCTTTTATTAACTCTACCTATCTACTTATCTGCCAAGATTAAACTGTTTGGTCATATATTTATTCTCTATTCTACAACATGAAATTGAAACATGAATGAGTCAAGTTTAAACAGTTTGACTCTTCATAAATTGTGGCAAAAGTTTGACAAGCTGCACACAATTGCTTTATTACAAAAATGAAATAGTAGTGGCATTTGGATTTGTACACTTTCCTTGGTCTATTTTTTGCTTGGGGTTCATTTCTTTCATTTTCTTGACCAATTTATTTTTCTTACCCTTTGATTTTTCTTTTAGGGTATACCCTCTTTACATTTTTTAAAATTTTTTGATTTTTTGGTTTTTCAAGAATATGGAACACCTTTGCTCAAGAAAAAGGTTTGAACATATTATAGAGTTCATTCAAGACAATCATGAAAAATGACACCTATTGGTATAGGAGTCTAACACTGGCTCCACTTGGGGATGGCTTTTCCTTGTGGAAAGTCAAGAACAACAGGTCAGATGCCTCAAAAATGTCTTCCAACTGACCCATGTAATCTCCTTCTTCTGGTAGCTTTATTGTATATATGATAGTGAAACATTTTGAAGCTTAGGGCCTTCACTTCGGGCTTCAACTCCAAGAAGTCACCATCCAATCAAAACTACATTAGAAAAGGATATATTATGTACAAGTTAGAAAAATCAAAATATCCTAGTAAATAGACTCAAAATAGTGCTTTAGCATTCGACCATTGACTGGTCCTTCCTCAGCTTCTGAATTGTCCAATTTCTTTAAAAAGTATGTGTTGTTCCCTTGTAAGGCATGAATAATGTAAGGCCCTTTCCATAAGAAATCAAATTTCCCATGTTTCCCTTTTTCTTCTCTTCTGGAATCCCATCTTAGGACTTTGTCTCCTAGTTGAAAATCTTCTGCTTTAGTTCTTCTGTCAAACATTTTCTTTAACTTTTCCTGCAAGATTTGGGAGCGTTGATACACTTCTTCTCTGGTTTGCTGCAAGTGAATTGTTTGGTTAATTATTCTCTGAATGTCATTTGGTTCCACTTGAGCTTCCTGAAGTAACTTCATAACAGGAATACCTAAAGATGATGGGAATCTTGCTTCAATACCATAAACTAATTCATATGGACTAGTCCCAATTGATTTCTTAGTTGTAAGTCTGTCTGCCCACAATGCATTGGTCAGTTTCTTATGCCAATACTTTTTATTTTCTTCCAATAACTTTTTTATGATAGTAATAAGGCTTTTATTGGAAGATTCTGCTAGTCCATTACCCTGGGGGTAATAGGCTGTTGAATGGCCTAAAGTAATATGATATTTATTGCAGAAACTAATCATTTTCTTTGACTTAAATACAGCAGCATTATCTGTTATAATTTTCTCTGGACATCCAAATCTTGAAAGTATATTGGTTTCTAAAAACCCTATAATTACAGAATCATTGGCCTGTCTGCATGGGATAGCTTCAATCCATTTGGTAAAGTAATCGGTGGCAGTTAAAATCCATCTGTGTTGCCCAGAGGAAGAGGGATGAATTTCTCCAATAAAATCTAATCCCCATTGTTGAAAAGGTTTTTCCATGGAAATTGGTCTTAATGGTAAAGGTAACAACTTTCTTTTACCCTCAAAGATCTGACACTTATGACAAGTTGTTACAAATTTCTTAACATCTGAAAACAAGGTTGGCCAGTAAAAACTAGCCCTTAAGATTTTGTCTGCAGTTGATTTCCAGTAGAGATGTCCACCACAATCACCTGCATGAAATTCATTAAGTGCCTTGTTAGCTTCATCTTTTAATAGACAATTTAATAAGATTCCATCATGATTTTTCCAAAATAGAGTGCCATCTAAAATACAATATTTTAAAGATGTCATTTTTAAAAATCTTTGTTTGTTCTGGACAACCCTGGAGGAGCTTGCAGGTTTAGCAAAACATGAATGTTCAGTGTACCAGGGAGAATCTAAGAAATCTTGACTGATCTGTGGAGTCGCCATCTCCTGTTCGTCATCCAGTTCGTTAATGTCTAAGGCTTGGAAATTAGTTTCAGTCATGCGTTGAGCCAAACCTTGACCTTTTATGAGTTTTGTTGGTTTAATTTCAATATCATATTCTAAAATGGTAGCTATCCACTTACCTCTTTTGCCTTCAATGCCATCTTGAGTCAAAATGTCTTTTACTACAGCATTAGGCACATAAGCTATCACATGAGAATATAATATGTAAACTCTGAAATCTTTAATTGCTTTTACCAATGCAAAAGCCTGTTTCTCCATGATATTGTATTTCAAAGATGCATCCCTAAGTGCTTTACTAAAAAAGGAAATTGGTTTTCCACATCCCTGGTCATCTTTTTGTAGTAAAACAACTGCAATTGTATGTTCAGAAGCAAATGAAAAAATAATGAAATCTCTATCAAACTTCGGACTAGTAAGAACTGGTGTTCTTGTTAAAGCCATTTTGATTTCTTCGAATGATTTCTTGACTTCTACAGTCCAGTCAATGCTTGAATCCTTTTTAAGCATGTTAGTAAGCAATCTAAGTAATTCAGCTAAACTAGAAATAAATCTTCTCAAGAAATTAATCTTTCCTATGAAGGCCTGCAATTCTTTTATATTTCTGGGATGAGGTATCTGCAAAATTGCTTGTATTCTTTCAGGGTCAATTCTAATGCTATCTTTAGAAATAATGTGACCTAGGAGCTTTCCTTCTTCCAAACCAAACAATGACTTTTTAGGATTTAAGGAAATACCATATTTTCTGCACTTTATAAACACTTGCCTTAGATGATCTAAATGTTGCTGATCTGTTTTGGAAAAAACTGTTAAATCATCTAGGTAAATTACCAGAAAATCATGTATTTCTTTAGCAAAAGCAATGTCCATTGCTCTCTGAAATGTAGCTCCTGCATTCTTGAGTCCAAATGGCATTTTGACATATTTAAAAGTACCCCATGGTGTTGTAAATGATGTTTTATCTTGATCATCAGGATGAACCAGAATCTGCTTATACCCTGAAAATCCATCTAGAAGAGATATTCTTGAAGATCCCACTACCCTCTGTAGAATATGGTCCATTTTAGGCAAAGGATAGTTATCTTTTAAAGAAAATTTATTCAAATTTCTCAAATCGACACACAGTCTAATTTCTCTAGTTTTCTTTCTTGTTGGTACTAGATTAGAAACCCATTCAGAGAACCTGATAGGAGCTATAATCCCTGCTTCATACATTCGTTTAATTTCCTTTTCAATTGAAGGTAGTAAAACAGGATTTATTCTTCTAAGTTTCTGTTTGAAAGGTTTCTGATCTGGTTTCAAAGGTATAGTGCGTTGAATTATGGATGTATCATATGCTTTAAGATCTTCATAACTCCAGGCCAAAACTCCTGGAATTCCTTTAAGAGTTCAACATATTTAACCTTTTGATCTTGTGGTAGGGATTTGGATAATTTAACCATTTTAGGATCTTCTGGGGTTCCTAAATTGCATTCTTCAATATCAGCCTTAACAGGCTCCATTTTGGGTCTAAATGGAATATCATTTGAGTCAAAAATATCCTCCAAAGGAGTTAATCCCTTGGGTAAATGATTATCTTTCATATTAATGATTTCTGTCTCATCTTCTATGATCTCATCAGATTCCATGTCTTTCAAATCCTGCATGTCTTTTTCTGTGAATGTGGTTAGGTGCAGCATATGAATTGCATTCTCTCTTGAAATATCTATTTTTTGTTCTTTTCCTTGATCAAATTCATCAATAGTTATGTCTTCATCTATATTACAGTTAGAAAACTCATTTTGAAGTGTCAAAAAACTATTGATTTGATTATTATTTACAAATACTTGCCAATTCAAAAGATTGTCTGGTATAGCAGGCCTATGTCTAATCTCAGCTGAAAACTAATGATTAGGATCAAAAGGTAACTTACATGTGCTAGCAAACATTGCGAGACTGTGAGCATGCAAATTTTGTTTCCTGGGAATCTTGGCAAGTTGAGCTTGTAGAAAGGTGTTGAGAATTTCCACAACTGTTTCTCTGTATTGTTTCAATCTTATGTCTTTTGTTGAACATTCTCCTTTAATTTGTTGAATAATTAGCTCGGAGTCTCCTATGATTGATACCCTAATAGCTCCTAACTTCTTGACATGTTTAAGCCCTAACAAAAGAGCTTCGTACTCTGCCATGTTGTTAGTGCATTTGAAATTCAACCTATAAGCATGACCCTCAGCATGATTATTTTCAACATTATGTAACTAAATCCCAGCTCCTGCTCCTAATTTGTTTACAGAGCCATCAAATTCTAAATGCCACAGAATTTCATGTTCATAATCCTCATCAATTGTTTTAAAATGTTTCTTAACAGGAGCTAGTTGTTTAGATTTTTCCGGTATTTCTTGATCATCTGGTGTTTCCTTGTTTTCAGAAATCTCTTCAATTTTAACAGTAGTTTTGTTTGTAGTTTCCAATTCTGGAGCTTCTATTTCAGTAGGAAGGTCCAATTCAGCATTGTATAAAATAAAAGAGTCCATATCAGAATGTATAGAATAGACAGGGAAGTTTTCAGGCTTCTCATGGCTACTGACTAAATATTTCATCAAGGTCTCTCTGTAAAGTCTTTTAGGCTGACCAAATACTGAAATAGTCGCATATGACATGTCTAGTTGAATAGATCCTCCAAGTTTAGCACCCCAAGATCTAGAAAACAACATACCATATTTAGGGGGAATATCAGCCACTACTATATCCATCAAAACAGACTTAGCAGGATATTGTACCAAAGTAACACACAAATCTTTAATCAAACCTAGACATTTTACCTGAATAGAATCAAAAGAAAACAAATATTTGTATGGTCTGGTAATGTCTAAATTTAATCTTTCCATCACTTCTTTTGGCATCAAATTGTGAGATGCTCCAGAATCAAGCATTGCATTATGGAGTATCTTGTCATGAACGTTCAGGCTCACATAAAATGGAGGAGTTCCTCCACTTTCTGGTTTGCCATTTACCTCAGGGTCAAAAAGGAGTTTAGGTTGATCATCAAGAATATTCACTGAATCATCCATTCCAGTGATGTTAATGTTTAGGGATTTGCTGATTTGACTTCTATAGACATCATGTTTAGCCAATTCTGATAAAGGAACAACTATCTTTATTTTGCCTATTTCAGCCTCTAAATTGAAAGGTTTTTCTGTTTGAGTTTTAGTGTTTTGCACAGTTGGGTTTTCTCTATTTTTTGGGTCTTCAACGTTTTTCTCTTTTTCATGAGTGAAATTTTGATTTGAAGGTGTTTCTGAACTAACTTCTACTATTTCTTCTACATTTCCTACAGGAGGAAAAGTATTAGATTGTTGTTTATTGTTTCGTTGGTTGTCAGACACATCTTCAATTATTGGATTTGAAGGGTTAAGATTTTTCCTAGACAGAATTTGTACAGGTGGAATGTTTTGTACAGGAGGGATGTTGACTTTACCTTTGACATTTTGTTTTGCAGTTTTCTGTTTGCTATTCTCTGGCACATCAATCCATCTGCTTCTCAAATTATACTGTTTATGAACCTCATAAATTGTTGTATCATATCCTTCTTTGAAATCAAAAGTTTCTCCTGAATGAGTTTGGAATGTCTCAATGATGTGATTCTCCTGATCATCCTGAGATAGGAAGACTTCTGGTTCATTTTGTTTTTCATTCACATTATTTATTTCGACATCCTCAGTAGGTTCTTCAGAAGTTGAACCTTCAACAAAGTTTTCTTGGAAAGGTGGCCTGATATTTTGGTCAAGGACATTCTTCCCAATGTTTTGGTTCTGATTCCTCCTAAAGTTTGGGTTTCTCACAGCATTTTGATTATCACTAGTAGACTTTCTTTCAATTGTCTCCACTCTGTCTCCTAATCTTTCCATACCTTTAATGATTGCATCCAGCTTTCTTTCAAAAGCTGAAGGTTCTTCATTCATAGGCATTCTTCTTTCTACCCTAGCTTTGGCTCGTTTTTCTATAAGATTTGCTTCTACACTCACCACTATGCTTTGCATTTCCTCTAAGGTTTGAGGGGCTCTTTCCCTGAGTGAATATGCTATGTCTGAGTCAAAACCATCAGGAAATTTGACCAATACAGAGTCAGGAGGGGGTCTGAGGTTCTGGGGAACAGCGTTATATGCTTCGTTGAATCTTATTATGTAATCTTGCACTGTTTCATTAGGTATTCTCCTTAATTTTTCAAATTCAGATAAGATCTGAAGAGGGTCTTTCTTCTTCTCCCATCTATTCAAAAATTCCCTATACAAAGATGGTAAATCAGCAATATTGTTTGGAGCAAGGGCTCTAAACCATGTTCTGACTTCCCCAGTAAGACTCTGAACAAAAATTCTCATTCGGACATCATCAGTGTCAATTTCATAGAATTCAAAGTAATCAGTCATCCTTTTGGTATGTTGTTGAGTTGTGTAAGTACCTGAGCCATCAAAAGGTGTGATCTTACTTTGATAATCTTGGGGCAAAGCCACAGGGTTGGCTGGCAACTATAACGGAGCATATCTATTGGCCATTGGAAGGTGTAATGGAATAATAGGTGAGGGTGGTCTAGGTGGAGGAGTAGAAGGGGTGACTGGTGTTTGAAAAGCTTGAGGAAAAGTAACTGAACTTGGGGAAGCTTCAGTAATTACAGAAATGTTTGAACTTTCTTCAAAGGTCTGTTCAGATGAAATGGAGTTTTGTAAATGTCTGTCAAGGTGATATGAAACAAATCTGAATTGAAAATCTTCAAAAAACAATGGATCTGGAACTAATCTTGATAATTCAGTTTCAGAAAAATTCACAAATAAAGATGTTTCAAATCGTGCATCAAAAGGAATGTCATCAATATATATAATTTTCACAGGACAAGATGCAGATCTAGAAAGTGGTCTAGAACTTCCTGTACTCTCCTGACTTCCTCTTTCAGAACTTTCTTGACTTCCTTGTCTTCTAAGAATCCTAGGAATCAGATTTGGATTTTCAAATATTGGTGGTGGATTGGGGTCAGGGTTTGACCTAGTATGTCGAATCCTTTCTGAAGCCAGTTTTCTTAGACTATGTGTTTTTGGATTTTGGATTTTAATTGAAAAATAAATACAACTTCTACAAATTCTTTAAGAAATAATGATATGTGATTAAGATTTCCTCAAAGATCTGTTTAAACTAGAGAATCTGATTGAAAAATTTGAAACTAAGATTCAAAATATAGGCTAAATCAGAGATAGACTGAAGCAGCTTTTATTTACTTTTGCAATTGCAGAGCAAAAGAAATTTCAAAGGCTACCTGGCTGATCTTCAGACTCTGTCTATAGCTTATAAATCAAACAATAATATCAATAAAATGATTCAGTTCCCCAGTATGGTCGCCACTATGTTATCACTCAAGTTTTCCTTGAAGTTGTGGAAAAGGAAAGTATACCCGAGGTAACCACAAACCAACCTTCAGATGCAGAATCTAGCCAATCTGCATCCAGAGAGGGCTCTCTCTTTATAATTTATCTTTGTTCTTAGAAGATTTTAGGCTAGTTATAGATCCAAGAGTTTGTTTGAAAATGGTGGAATTCGCCAACTAAGGGTAAGGTTGAATATTTTTAGGCCATTGGGCTATGGAGTCGAAAGGATGGCTTTACTGGATTAATATTCTACACACAAGATGGCTTTGCAGGGCAAGATAGCCAAAGAGAGAACAATTTTTAGAAATTAAAGTGAATAGAATGAGTTTGAAGGGATGAAAGGAAATTAAGAATCTTTCAACATGTTCAAAAGAAAGAAAATGAATGATTACAAATAAAGAGAAGTTAAGAATTCTTTACTATAGCAATCAAAATGTTCAAATTAGCAAAGCAAGAGCATTTAAGAATTCGTGCTTATAACCAATTTAGAGGAAAACATTAAGAATAATCACATCTGAAATCAGAGTACAATTAAGTAAATTTTGATTCAATCCTTTATGCAAATTATTCAGAAATGGACACAATGATATTATAAATAGATATAAAACTTAAAACATAGGATAGAAAGACTTATTGAACTGCAATCCGACACATGAATCCTGCAACAAGTCCTGAGCTTCAAATTGTCATCTAGTAAGCCACAAATAAATTTCTCCAAAACGTTTTTATTCCAAAAACATCAATGTCACAACAAAGTAATAGAATCCCCCCTCAATACTCTCTTTTAGGGTTTATTTATACAAAAAATGATTGAAAATATCTCACACTAACCTAGCCCTTAATTTAGGGTGATTACTAAATAAGTTACAATAAAAAAGGAGACAGATAGTCTCATAGATAGAATAAAATGTAACTGTTGGTGTGTTGTTTCTTCATTTTGCGGATGTGCTGGAGGCAGGTGCTATAATAGGGCTCGATGTTGTCCCTTTGAGTAATTCCTTTACTTGTCTGATACTCTTTTTTTTTACGGATATTCTTTAACCTGTTCAACTGATACTCTTTAACCTGTACTCATTTTTATCCTTTACATGATAGTAAAAAGATAAAATTCTCAACCTGAAGATAAATTTCATAAAATTTCCAATAAGTCATCCCACCATTGATCTTCTGCTATGATGGTTATTTTAAGTTTTCTCAATGTTTCATCGGCCTCTGTGAGTTTGTAAAAAGTGGGCTGATTAGGGAACAAATACTTTATTTCATGTTCAAGATGAAATAAATTCTTCAACCTGTCATAGAGATTTCTTCCTGTTGGCAACGTTGCTTCTGGCAAACTGATAGAACAAGCAGTTATGTTCTGAGCATGGATATTTATTTTCTTAACATAAGTTTCCAGGTCCATTATCTGGTCCTCTGAGAGCATAGGACTGGGTAACCCACTGTCCAATAGAATCTGAAATTTTCCTTCAAGACCTCTTGGTCACAGGGATGCCTAGAGGCGGCAATTTTAGGCTTTCTCGGTGCGGCGATATCATCATCTTTCACCGTTAGTGCCTCAATGCTTTTGATATCTTTGGGATTGTGACCCAAGCTGATTATTATGTCTTCCAAAGACTTTATTCTGTTATCTTTGGCCTAAGAAGAGGCCTTCTCAATTTGCAATTGGGTGCTTGTGTTATTTAAAGAATCTTGCAGCCTTAGGGCTGCCATGGCCTTATCAGTAAGAGTGGAATACACCATTTCCCCAGTTTGTTTATGTAGCTCTATCTGGTCCAAGGGATGAATGTCTTTAGCCAGTTCCTCAAAATTGGTCCTAATATAATCAGCTGCTGTCATGGGTTTTGGCACCTTGGACTTGAAGTGGCTCATCATCATTTTGCCTTGTGAAATGTCGAATGCTGACATTAACCTTTCCTGATTATGTGGAGCCATTTTCAGATATTGATCATATACTTTCATTCTCAATGGATCATTATTTGCCTTTATATTAACGAAAGTTCTTTTTATATCCCCTGTATCTATTTTAGGTGGCCTAAAAGAAGATACTTTAGTACTTAACTGTTTTTGCAAAGATTTTCTTTTCTGATCTGTGTGTGTCATACTAACAGAACCAGTTAGTTGACTATCTTCTCTTTCATCATCAAACATCTCATCTATTATTTCCACTTCCTGGGGGTGGATCTGGTTTCTATTTTTTGGCTTGATGTAGCTCTGAAGTTTCTTTGGGAGGAGTAGTATCTGGAACCTGCATTTTCTTTCCTATTTCCATATTGGATGGAGTTTGTAATTCTGAAACTTCAGGATGTTTTACCTGAGTGGGAGAAACTTGTGATTGATCTGGTGCTCTGGAGGTTTGAGGTTTCTCTGCCATGATAAAAGTTTCAATAACCTGTATTTCAAGTTCCATTCCTTTGCCTTTTGACTCTCTTTAACGATAAGATGGTGCTTTCCTATAATCCCTTTTGTTGTAGATTTCTGTGAGAAGAAGTGCCAATGTGAGGTACACACTTGACCACAAGATTCTAGGTCATACTTCTTCTCAAGATCTTTCATAATTTTATTCATTTTGTCTTTTTCACTTTCTTCCTCAACTAGTGTTTCTTCCACCCATTCATCTTGGTTAGCATATTGTTCTATATCAGGAATCCTGTGGTGAATATATGGGGAAGATTTGTTCTTCATTCTTTTATCACAGATGAAACTAAATGGATCATAAGGAACCCAACGGAAACTCCTTTGGAACTTGCAATGGTTTTGTAGTATATCTTCTGCTTCTCGCTCGGCCTCCCTAGAGTTGCAGATGAAAGGACCTAATTGACTTTTAATCCTGAGTTGGGCTTTCTTTTTCACACTACAAAAATGAATCACATCTGAATTATTCATTTGCCTGAAATATTCCAAGGCAAAAAGTCTCATGGGCACATATCTTGGCAACTTGAATGGATGTAATTCACATCCATAGATTCTGATGACTGAATGGTTTTGATATAAATACCAATCTCCAACTTTATATGTCCTTGAAAGCTGCAAGGTCCTCTTGATTTCATTACTGAGCCTTGGAGGAGGAATTCCTGTCAACAAGGTAGTTGCAGGATATACAAAAAGATCGATGAACTCAGCATAGGAATAGGGAGATTCATAGGAAGAATGAGTTATGGCAGACCAAAAAATAACTGATCTAGGATTTCCCTTGGCATCAAGCTTTTTAACAGGGAAGGGGAACTTCTCTGATTGATAATAGATGAGGAGATGATAAATAACTGAGGAATATTTGAACACTTTCTCATTATCTAGCCTCATGAACTGGTCATGGATTTTATTGGAAATGAACGATGCAAAATCATATTTTACTGCAGGAGGTTGCCCAGGAGTAAAGATAGACAACAATACCAAGGTTATTTCATCAACATATTCACTTGTATTGAAACCCATAACAAAGGATATCATATTGAGGATAAGTCTGCCCAACTTGTTAAAGTAAGCAAAACCATATGGAGGTGGCCTCTTAGGTTGATGTTCAAGCAACATAAAAGTCTGGCAAATGCATTTCAATTTTTCTGGAGACAGTTGATTAGAATTTTCAATCAGTTCTTCCATAGACAAGGGAGTTAGCTCTTGATCAGGTTCAAAATGTAGCATTGCATTGATGGCCTGAGGAGTGATAGGGAACAGAACACTCTGGTCAGGGGACATTACTGCTCTTTGAGTTGGATCATAGTTAGAATGACAGTAGTGGATAATTTCTGGGAAAATAAGAACTGAGGGGATGAGATATCTCGGGAAATTGGATTCCCACAACCCAATGACATCCAATCCCTTCGAATAATCGTCTCTGCAGCGACAATAGCTTCGAAGGGGGCTTTCATCAAACACTAAGTCTTTAATTTGGAAGTCCTTATCCACTAAGGGCAAATATTCTAATTCTCTGTAGGGGGCATTCAATGGGGTTACATTCAGGGCTGCCGGGGCTTCCATTTTGGTTCTTGTGTGTTCAAAATGGCAGTTTCTGGGTTTTCTTCACGGATCGGGCGCGATTTCAATTTTAATGAGGGAAATTGGCAACGTAGTAGGTTTGGGGGAACAATTTCACAGTTTTAAAGCTCAGGTAATGATCTTAGCGATAATATTTTAACACTAATCCAGTGAAAAAACACGGAACACAGAGTTTCTTTTGAAGTTCGGAGCGCAATAGAATAAATACCTGTTTTCGGAGGCAAACTGGGATTTAACAGGTATCAAGTGGTGGCAAGAAGATGCTCGAACACTGGTCCAGCGGAATTCTCGAACGAAATTGGATAGAACAGTAATTTTTAGTGAAATTTTGAATTTCGCAGTGGGAGGCGCAGTCGCTTTCAGCAATGAAAATGACTGAAAAAACACGAATTTTGTTTTATTTCCAAAGTCAAAAGGGGATTTTTATTTTATCGAGGAATGATGTCATTATGGTACGGGATGAAATGTGGCAGGGGTCGGGCGGTAAGCGGTAATTCCCACACCGCTTATGGGCAATGGTGGTATTAAACGCAAGGGCAGCGATTCCATGTGGGGAGTGACACGTGGTCGGAGGATGGTTTCAAAACCACCGTGCCCCCGCGCGTTAAAGTTCTGTCGAGGGACGGCTAGCGGAATCGCTGTGGAGCGTTGATCTGCAGGCGGATGATCCGACGGTTATCAAGACGAGAAGGTGACGGGAAAGTTAACATGCGGGCCCGATGTAATTAGTGTTTAACTAATCATCTCGGGGGTGCTTTGATAGGCGGAAAAGTTGGTTATTAATTAATCTAGTTAATTAATTAATCCCATGGTTATAAAGGGTCGGGGTAAGAAACTTTGCGCGCGGGATCTCCAAAGTTTAATTTTAATTAAACTTTGGTTTATTTTTGTTTTTGTTTTAAACATACAAATTATATGTTTAATGTTTTTTTCATATCTTTATTATATGATAATGAAATTAAATCAATTCAATTACCATAAGGGGCAGGACTATTATATAATGATATATTTAACCAAAGGGCACATAATGTGGGTTTTTAATGATTAATTGGGAAATAAATACTTTGGTTAAACTTTATAATAAGATGGGTTTTTTGAATATTTATGTAAAAGGATTTATATACTTAGGATAAGGCATTTTCACTAGGGAGTTAATAATTAGAGTTAAACATTAATATGACAAAGGGACAAGGGAACTCAAAATACTTGGCATATCTGAAAAAGTGAAGATTTCTGAAGTAAATTACAATATCTCAACTTCAACACTTAAACTTAGAATAGTAAGTTATTTTTGAGATTATTATGAATTTTGCATGATTTTCCTAAGTAAAATAGGATTTTACTTAGGAAAAGGTTGAAAGTGAATGAGTGCAATGATGGATAACTTCAAGTACTTAGGTCTTTTTGATCATTAGGCCGAGGGTCCGGTCCCTCCAAAAGTCAAGGAAATGCCTTGAGCCCCTTTAATCTCCAAATACCTTAGTACTTTGGGGAAATTAGTAAAAATCTTAGGGAGAAAGTGATGTGGGAAGTTAATGATTTTGACTTTTCTTTCTGTGAATTTTCCAGTGCATTTTCTGCTTCAATATTTGTGATGAAAGTAAAAGATTAAACACATTTAGCACCATCATTCATCACATGAAACTTGGGCAACACCATCTACCTACCCTATCTACTTTACCCTACCATTTTCTCCTCTTTATTAGGGTGCACTTAGACTGGCAAACCCTTATCAATCTTCTTTTCTTTTACATGGAAAATCTACCTAAGTCTACACTTATTACATCCAAGGGCTCAGATTAAACTGTTGAGCACCTTTTATTAACTCTACCTATCTACTTATCTGCCAAGATTAAACTGTTTGGTCAGATATTTATTCTCTATTCTACAACATGAAATTGAAAAATGAATGAGTCAAGTTTAAACAGTTTGACTCTTCATAAATTGTGGCAAAGTTTGACAAGCTGCACACAATCACTTATTTACAAAAAATGAGATAGTAGTGGCATTTGGGTTTGCACACTTTCCTTGGTCTATTTTTGTTTGGGGTTCATTTATTTCACTTTTTTGACCAATTTATTTTTCTTACCCTTTGATTTTTCTTTTAGGGTATACCCTCTTTACATTTTTTTAAATTTTTTTTGATTTTTTGGTTTTTCAAGAATATGGAACACCTTTGCTCAAGAAAAAGGTTTGAACATATTATAGAGTTCATTCAAGACAATCATGAAAAATGACACCTATTGGTATAGGAGTCTAACAGGAAGAATTAGTATGCTTCTTACTCTTCTCTGTAAGATTCGAAGCCTTACCGCACTGGTGAAAGAGTTGTGTATATCATGTAATCAGAAATTCTTTGTAGCTTAATGTCGAAGTGGAGGAGTTGAGAAAATTCGAAGTGTAAATCATAGCAAAGACATAAATCTATTTGAAACCCTAAGCTGAATTGAGTTGAATTGAAGGAATTATATCGTGGTTATAATCCTAGAAGGAAAAATTCGCAGTTCCGCAACATTGATTGAAACCCTTGCGTGCTAAATATTTTGATTCGACCTTTTTTTTCAAGGATGAAACAAACGCTGTTATATATGACTGTTCATATTCATTGATCAGAGATCATTTTCCAGCACACTAGACATACCATTCTAGCATATGCTAGATAGTAAGCAATATATGAACCCCATGAAGAGGAAAACCAAATCCATCATAAGAACAATACAAGGGCCATAAAGACACATAGAAACTCTGCATACCAACCACAGAAAACCCAACCAATATGTAACTAAATAGAACATCACTAAGCCTAGATACATACCGAGGGCTAGTGGGAACATCATCTGATTGAAAAAAACATAAAGGAGAATATGGAGAAAGGAAAAAAAATAGAAAAGGATCCTGTATGTATAATGAAGATATAACCTATAAAAGCAGCATAAGAAAAAAGGATATCCTGCTCGCTTGCAAATGTATTCTAGCTTGCTTGAGAAGATTAGGCTCGCTTGATGTAGATTATGGTAGAGGAAAAGATTGAAATTCCAACAAAGTGGAAGTCCTGTAATGCATGATCTGAATAGCACCATATGTGGACTCCAACCCTCTTTTGGAGAGAAGGTTAGCACGCATATTTTTCTCCCTATGTATGTGTTGAATAGTGTATGCTTGAAACTTTCCTAATAGATACTTGATCCGTTGTAACCAACTAATGCTATTGCTGCATTGCATTCTACATCTGCTGCTGATCCCATCAATGGTGTACTTCGAGTCTCCATATATGTGAATTGAAGGGAGATTTAGATGATAAGCAATCAGTATCCCACTCCATAACAACATAATTTATACCTTATTGTTTGAGCCAACACCTCCATTCCAAAACATGTGATATCGGTCCTTGTTTTCAGCTTTATCCAGGCCCCACAGCCACATAGGCCATCCTTATTTGCACCATCAAAATATAAAGCTGGGAGCTCAATATGGTGCGGCCGGATTCTCTTAGAAAGTTCCTTAATAGTAGGTGGGATACAAGGATGATCATTAATCCATAAATCAATATTCCCTGTAATCTTGGAGTGTTGTGGGGGAACCCTTCGAAAATCCAATGATTCTGAGCATTCCAGATTTCCCAAAACACATATAAGGGTAAAGATTTGTAAGAGCAACTTACAACAGCCCAAGATTTGATAACTTGAATACAGTCAGAAGGACGCCAAGAAGGGTCACCTATAAGCCCAACAAAATTCTTCCAAATAGAAATAGAGAAGGTACATTTGAAGAAAAGATGAAAAATAGTCTCTTCATGTTGGAGACCAAATGGACATCTTCCAGGACCATAAAATTCTCATTTGCATAATACCTCCTAAGTTAGTACTATGTTTTTCCACAATAACCATGCAAATAAGATTACCTTTGTAGGGATTTTAAGATTCCATGCAATATAAAAACGAGATAGTGTAGGGTCGCAAGTCATTTTAGCAATTTGATTTTCATACACATCCTTAACCAGTAATCCCGCACCCTTGAATTTTCCATTCCAAACCAGAATGTCACCTTCCCCTTTGAAAGATAATCGCATTGCTTGTAGAAGAGATTTATGGCATTCCTAGCTGTGTGCTTCACTACCCCGTAACCCCAGCATCTCTGTAGATTTCCATATGGGAGCCCCAAGGTTCCAGCAGTATATAAGATCAAAGAGAGAGAGAGAGAATTCCACTGTGATGAAGTCTGTGATGTAGGTGTGAATCAAATAGAATTTTGTTTTCGGACCTGAGCATTTAGTTGACTCGAATTAGAATATTTTTTCCATTGCCGAACTCTTAAACCAGTCTATGTCCCAAGATGTGCATCACTCTTTGGAAAATTCACCAGATGGTTGAATCCTTTTGTACAGACTTTACACATACCAAGTATACAGATCGAATAGAATCACCCTCAAAATATTTCTGTGTAATTATTTTAGAACATACTTTGCCGCCCTTCAGAGCACGCCATAAAGATTTTACCAGCAACGCATTTGAGAAAAGTATGAGATTTAATAGACCCCAACCACCAGATATTTTCGGGATAGATATTGCCTCCAATTTGTAGAGATGGATTTTAGTGTGATCCAAGGAACCTCCCCATAGAAAATCTGCAATAATGGAATTAATTTTGTTAGCAGTGATTTCCGGGAGAAAGTACAGGTGAGACCAATAGACCACATATTCAAATAAGACAACTTGTATCGAGATATATCTACCACCCAGCGAAAGGAACCTACTCATCCATTTGTGTATCTTGTTTTTAAATTTCTCGATCAGCCAAGTCCAATCACTGCTATTGTATGAATAAGGTTTGAGTCTAAATTTGAGATATGTTATGCCCAACATTATATGACTTCTGCCAGTCCCCATAAACTCAAAAATAAAATTAATTTCCTCCACATCTCCCGAATCATACAGAAGGAGAGATTTACCTTTGTTAATGCATAAACTAGAAGAATCTCCAAAGCGATTGAGAATGTAGTGCAGATAAAACCATTGGTTCCTAATAAGTTTACCAAAGACAATAAAATCATCAAAAAATAATGAGTGTGTGACACATACCGTAGGAGAGAAAGCCAATCCATCATAGTAACCCTTTTCCTTTTCCATCTTCATGAGGTTGTTGAAGCAATCCATAATAAGGATGAATATGAGCGGGCATAAAGCACAGCCATGTCGAAGCCCTCTTTCGGCCAAGAAAAAGTCAGTCGACAGTCCATTAATGAGAACAACATATCTTACTGAAGTTATGCACGCCATTATCCATCTAATAGATTGAATAGATAGCCCAATCTTTAGGAGAATTACCCTAATGAAAGACCAATCTGCAGAATCATATGCCTTATGGATGTCGATTTTCATAATTAGAGCCTCAGTTTTGTTTTCATGAATGGAGTGTAAGGCCTCCTATTATATAGCATTGGCATCCTGTATAGACCTGCCACTTAAAAACCTGAATTGTTCCTTAGAAATGTATGTTGATAGGATCCCCTGAATCCTATTTGCAATAATTTTAGAGGTGATTTTGTACACAAAATAACATAATGCAATAGGCCTAAAATCTAAGAAATGTTTAGGATCCGATGACTTAGGAATGATTGTCAAGAAGGTCGAATTCATATCACCAGGAACAAACCCCAAAATTCTAATCTATTCCACAACCATAAGCAGCTCCTCCTCCAACATATTATAGAAGTGTAAATAAAATTCAGTTGGCCATCCATCCGACCTGGGACTTTTATCACGTGAAAAATATTTAATGCAGCTTCTAACTCCTTAGATATATCTGCCTCCATAACATTTTTTGCATGTAGGTCCAACATGGAGGGCATATGTTGTAGTACCCAAGCTTGGCTTTGATGATCAATTTCATGGTCAACTTTATAAAAATCAATAAAATAATTGAGCGCTTCAAACTATATGTCCTCCTTTTATGTTTCATAGAGCCATTCACAGCCTTTATTCTCCAAATTGAATTCTTGTTCCTGCGACCATTTTCAAAGTTATGGAAAAACCTTGTATTCAGATCGCCTTCCTGCAACCATTGAACTCTGATTTTTAATTTCCATGTAGTTTCCTGTATTTTTCAAATCTCAAGCTTGCGATCATCCAACTTCTCAAGAGTGGCATAGGATAGAGATTCAGGTGGGGAGATCTTCATGTCCATATAAATTTGAGCAATCTTACTGTCGATGTGTCTCAGCTCCATCATAAGACCCACTGTTTTCTATTTTTGCCATTTTTTAACAATGGTTTTGAGGCTATGTAGTTTAGTAGCAAACTTAATCCAACCCACCTGTTCTGGGTCATTTTCCTCCTTGCTCCAGCAGTCAATCACCATTTTATTAAAGGCAAGGTCCTGCAACCATACACGATTTAATTTTAAAGGAAATTCAACCAATATGGGCTCATGTTGCCATGTGAGAGAGACCACCATATGTTCTGAGAGGCATGAAGAGTATACCGCAGCCCGGACGTTCCCCTATAGATTGATAAGAGAAGCCTTAATTATGGCCCGATCAAGGCATTTATCAATAAATTCACTTCCAATGCGCCTATTCGTCCAAGTCGGCACCAGAGGAGAGGGTTTGATATCAATCAATCCCGAGTCAATGAAAATTTGTCCAATTTTATCATCCATAGGATCCTACCATGCCCTGTCACCCCATGATTCTTCCACAAATAAGGTGGCATTGAAATCACCCATTATCATAAGATTATCTATAACAAGGAGCCCAGATTGATCCAGACTTTCCCAGAAATCCACCCTATTTTTGCAAGGTTCATATAGGTTTACAAAGAATATTGGCTCCGAGACCCCTCTTATATTACCGTATAGAAAAATACCTCCAAAGAATTTATAGGCCTTTAGATTGTATAATAAAGGGTCCCAAGTGGCCAAAATTCCACTCGCCCAACCCACTGCATCCACTCCACTGCATGCCAACTCGAGCGTATACTTAAAATGGTCTTAATAGCAACAATCCAATTACAAAGAGTTTCTTAGAGAAATACCATTGATGGATTTGTTTCTAAAAACATCTGGTGAAGGCGAAGATTTTTAGAGGGTCTGCCCAACCCTCTTACATTCAAATATACCATAGTCATCATTTAGGTACTTTAGTGGGGCTACCTACTCTAAGGCCCCGAATATCACCAGTTGCAGTAATAGGAACATCATGCAAAGAATAAAAATCCCCTTGAAATAATGATTTTGTCCTGAGGCAACCACGAAAATGCCTTGATCCATTTTTAGTAGTCTTCCTGACAGTGATGTTTGAAGTCGACTCAGGAGATATATGAGGAAATGGTTTTGAAAGTCCTTTATCAAAGACAGTAAGTGCAGCCATATCTAGCATTGGGTTTCCTAGAAGTGGATCTAAATCACTACCCACAGTATTCCGTGAGGAATCTGGGCATTGTGGGTGATTAGGTTCATGAGAAGATAACAGAGAAGCCTATTCTAGGGGGGGCATCGATGGTGAAACCACTAGTGGTTCAGAGGGATGTGGACGTGATGATAAGGTAGGATTTCCCAATTAGATAGTTCCCTGGGGGTCATCTATTGGTTTATCAGATTGCGGCGAGGTTGACTAGTGGGAAATTGGAGGGAATTCTTGATTATAGCGAGGGGAACCTATGTTTTCAGGTAAATACGGGGCTTTTTCAGTACATATATTTAAAAAAGGTAAATTTGAAGAGTAAGATCTGACACTGTTATAAGAGGGGGGAATTGACTTACCCGAGTCAGACCCAAATGCATTGTAATGTTCCAAATGGGGAAAATTGGGCTCAGTAGGGAATATCTTGAGATATTCCTCTATGGGTTCATAGCAGTATGGAAATTAACCAAAATTTCTAAAGTAGAGATATACTAAAGGGGATTTTTACTGGATTTTTCACCTCTAAGGAGAGGGTGAGATCCAGAGGCTACCTGGCCCGTTTTAGACTATGTCTATAGAAAGTTGGTGAAACACATCAAGGATGGGAATAACACACTCCAAAGGGATTTTTCATACCTTGGTATTCTTAGATCTTCATATCTAATAAATTAATCCAAAGAGGAGAAAAAACCATCCAAGGAAGAAGCGAGAAAATTCCATTTCAGGAAATTCTACAACATGCTTAGGGAAAACGTTGTATAAGAAAGGGAGTGCAAAAATAACGTATACTATGGTTTGGATTACCTATCTTAGGATATTTTGGACCTTCATGCTTAATTTTAGCTGAAACAAATGTGTTTAAGGACCTTAAACAGATCTCCCACGAAGTTGACTAGTTAAAAAAAAACTGAAGAGAAGAGCTGCTGCAACATGAAAATCCAGCAACCAGAATTGCGCAGTTGTACCCAGGAATCACTGAAGATCAGCCATAAGGGTCAGAATTCAGCCATAGGAGATCATATCAGCATTATGAAACAGTTTCCCATTAACATACAAAAAATTACATGAAATAATAGTGCAGAAATCCACTAAAATGACATCTCCGGCATTTATAAAATTGCAGAAAAGAATGGGCTGCGTCCCTCTAAGTGTGCTTCATCAGATAAATGATGGAGTTCATATATATTGAATATCTATGGCTTTAAAATCAGTTCCATACCAGATCTGGAAACTACTCAACCTCTTCTACAAGTCCCCTTTGGGGTTTTTACAAGATATTGCACAAGAAGATGTAGATCTGACTTTTAATACATGAAACTGTAGGAAACTTCTAGAAATTTCTGAAGATGAATATTATTACAGTATATCATATCTGTACAATAGATATCAGCAAGCTACAAGATGAATCTACAAGACGAGAGGAAAGCCTCAATCATCAGAAAGAAAGTACAATGAAATATCTAACAATAGTGAAGCAGTACACAGAAAATAACGCAGTTCCCTAAGGATACAACGTTGTAGCTTGAACATAATATGAAAATATGTGAAATATATAGATCTGAAATGAATATACAATGGAGATCCTCTTCCGGGTGGTCACAATACACCCTCCCTGAGAGAAATCCCTCAAAACAATTAGAACCTTGCAGATCTAAGTCACCACTTGCTGCAACTTCATAGCAGCTACAAAACCCTCAACATGACCAGCATTGATAATGGAGATGAAGCTTGGAAAAAATTCCGGATAATGGAGAAATGCAGCACATATTCCTCCAAAGAGCTAATCCATGGAAGGAGAGAGGATTCCTAAATAGGAGATCTTCCTTCTCTAGCTAAAAAGCCAAGAGAAGTAGAGTTGCTAAAGCAACCTCTAATTCGAAATATCATCAACAACCAATTCATGTGCCTTCTCCTCCTTTTTATAAAATTAGGGTATCTTGGAAAAGCCTAAACCACTTCATCTCTTTGGCCCCTTTCACACTTGGAAACCCTTTCTAGAACAACGTAGTCCATCAAGTAGGTTCAATGAACCTAGACAATGCTAGTTGACTTGGTCAAATAGAATCTCCTTTGGTGGTCTTGACCCTTTCACACCTGCAAGTTTTATTCAAGTAGCTCAATTATACCTCCTTTCACATAGGCAATGATTTATTCTTGATTTTTAGGAGTTTTTCCATGTCCTCCTTTCCATTTTATTCATCACTACATAAAATCAAGACAAAATGAAATGTTCCAATTAGATTGGGCTAATTTGGAACATTACAGTCCTCCCCTCCAAAATTGTTGCTTGCCCTCAAGCAACTACAAGGTGAGTGCTGCAAGATTTCTTCCTTGGTAACACCAACATAAGATAGGCTTCCTCCATAAGCCAAGTGCTCACCAATCCATCCATGTATTGCTCCTCCAATTTTCTCATGAGATGCAATTAGCTCATCCCATAAGGATACAATAGATCATATGAAACAAGCATGGTTTGCCCCATGCTCTCTTTGGAATATGAGACATTCAATACATGGAGAGTGGTCCTCTCATGAGGCACATGCCATCCTTCATTGTTTCTGCCCACGCCACATCATCATGGCTGAAAGTGTGATGCATGTTTGGTGCTTTGGGGAAGCACCTTCTCTTTGCAAAAATTCCCCCTTTTCCTTTCAAGAGAGTGGCTCAAATCAGAAAATTTTGGAGCCCAAAATTGGCCAAGAGGCTCACATGATATATCATTTCTTCTTGGAATATTTGGCCTGCAAAAACATGGTGTAAGAATACATGAAATCAGAAATAAAAACATGTATAACATTATCATGCCCTTCACCAATATTTCCTCCCCAATTAAGGGAGAGGTGCATGGTTCTATTCCCTCCCTCCATAAAAGGAAGAGTGGGTTGATTCAACTCTCCCAAAGATTCATGTTGCTGATCCACCTCTACAATGCCCATGCCTCTTTTACAATGCTGATGTGGCCCTCTTTCAGATCCCTTCCACCAATAGCTTCTCAAGGTGTATGTTGGAAGGCTCCCCTTCCCATGCTACTCAAAAGTAAGTGGCCATCCCACCACTTGTTTGCTGAAATAAGCTTCTGCAAAGCTTGGAAATGATAGAGGATTATGATTGTTGGCTGAATGGAATTCAAGAAACATATTCCATGCTCCAATTCCCCCCCATGTGAGGGACTTCCCTTCATGATACCAACTCAATACATGACCTTTTACATAAGGAAACATCATACATAATGCAGCAGTCATATAAGGTTCCATCCTCTCCTTGAAATACCACTAAATTTGGGAGATTTCATTCACCACTAACACATTGACCCAATGTGTCATCCCTCCTCTCATGTTTGGAGCATCATTATGATTTTAACCAAACTCCTTATGCCAACCCATGAGAAGGTTACAATTTCTCCCAAGCCCAGGTACATACATGATTTTGAAATGTTTCTAAATAAAAATACATGCACATACATGGTAGGAAAAAGTAATTATATGGACAAGGATCTTATAATCTGATGCCCATACCTCTTTCTTGTCAACCCAAACACCCATGCCTTCTTCTCATGCAGCCTCCTCTTGAGATACAAGGCATGTGACAAGAAAATCAAAAAATTTGGGGAGTGTTTAAACTCACCCAACAAGAACCAGTGCAGGCTATCCCTTTCCCGCATCAAATCTGAATGTTTTAAGTGGATCACGAGCCACTTAATTGCTTCTCCCTCCATCTCACAATGGCTGAAAGTGAGAATTATATTTGATTCCTTAATACAACACCCATCATCATGTAGAATCTCCCTTAGCCCATCAAGGGAGTGGCCATGTTTGAGAGCAATCTTGACCCATAGTTGGCCATGAAGCTTGTATGGTATAACACTCCTCTTGGGAGTCATGGGCTGAAAATATGAGGTAAGAAAATACATGAAACCATAAAATGAAATGTGACTCTCATAAGCATGCATCTTACCCAAAGTCTCCAGCGCTGTGATAGTTTCCCCCTTGGGAAGAGATGACATTGATGCACAAGGTTAAGGGAACACTTTTCTCTTCTGCTCATCATGGGAACTCCTTGGTGGAATTCCTTCAAGTAAGGAGACATTAAGGCATAGATCATGAGAATATTTAGGGACTGATATTTCCTTTCTTTGCTTGCATTGATCTTTCAACCTTCTTTGTGCAACATGTTTCTGAAATACAGAGGGGAAAAAGTTTCTCACCATTTGAAGCTTGCCCTTCCCTTTGTCTTCTGAAATCTTCAAGATCTCACCATCTGATAAGTATGGCACATGCTGCGCATGGATTGTGCCATAATCTCTATGTTTGAGACTCTTAGGAACTCCTTTCAAAAATGCAAGATCTTCTCTCCTTGGAGTAGTTTCTCCTTCTTCTTCTTCATGCAGTACTAGAGGTCCTCTTGCTATGTCTGCGCTGTCACCCCTAGCCTTTTCTTCAGAGATGGAACATGCCTCATCCTCAATAGGAGACCTTAGAGATTGGTATTCTCTTCAATGAGGGGTCCCCATGTCTTCTTCTTTCTCTTTAAACCTCATAAAGGTTTCACTGCAGCTTTCCTCTTGAGAAGAGGACCCTTCACCCAAAGGAGATCTGACCCTTGGCAGTGCATCCGATAAACTCACTCCTTCTCTTTCCCTCTTCATGAAGGAGTCACTAAAAAAATTTTGAGGCTCTGATGATATGTCTGAGTGCACATATCTGTAAGATGAGGACTCTGGATGTTCCTTATGCATAGATCTTGAGGATCTTACTGGAAGATTTTCCTTTTCTTGAAACTCCTTGGGAGCTTCACTGCTTCTTGTTTTCGCTTCTTGCACAACCTCCTTCGAGAGGTTCTTCTTAGATATGAAAAGAGATGAGAGTAATATCATCATTTCCATACTTTCTTCTTCTGGCTTTCTGCTTCTTCTCAACACTTCTCTGATAGCTTGATCTCACAAGCGGAGCCAAAGATCATGCTCTGATACCACTATAATGTTCCAAATGGGGAAAATTGGGCTCATTAGGGAATATATTGAGATATTAATATATGGGTTCATAGCAGTATGGAAATTCACCAGCATTTCTAAACCATAGATAGACTGAAGGGGGCTTTTACTCGATGTGTCACCTCTAAGGAGAGGGTGAGATCCAGAGGCTACCTAGCCCGTTTTAGACTCTGTCTATAGAAAGTTGGTGAAACACATCAAGGATGGTAATAACACACTCCAAATGGATTTTTCATCCCTTAGGATTCTTATATCTTCATATCTAATAAATTATTCCCAAGAGGAGCAAAAACCAACTGAGGAAGAAGCAGGAAAATTCCATTTCAGGAAATTATGCAACAGGCTTAGGGAAAACATTGTATAAGCAAGGGAGTGAAAAAATAATGTAGACCGGGGTTTGGATTCCCTATATTATGCTATGTGGGACCTCCATGCTGAATTTTAGCTGAAAAAAATCTATTTAAGGACCTTAAACAGATCTCCCACGAAGCTGACTAATTAAAAATCAATTGAAGAGAAGAGCTGCTGCAACATGAAAACCCAGCAACCAGAATTGCGTAGTTTTACCCGGGAATCACTGAAGATCAGCCATAAGGCTGAGACTTCAGCCATAGGACATCAAATCAGCATTATTAAAGATTCTCCCATTAACATACAACAAATTACATGAAATAATAGTTCAGAAATCCACTAAAATGACATCTCCGACATTTATAAAATTGCAGAAAAGAATGGACTACATCCCTCTAAGTGTGCTTCAGAAGATAAATTATGGAGTTAAGATATATGGGAGATATATGTTTGTAACATCAGATCCACACCAGATCTGGAAACTACTCAGCCTCTTCTACAAGTCCCCTTTGGGGTTTTTACAAGATATTGCACAAGAAGATGTAGATCTGACTTTAAAACATGAAACTGCAGGAAACTTCCAAAAATTATTGAAGATGAATATTATTATATTATATCATATCTATACAATAGATATCAGCAAGCTACAAGATGAATCTACAAGATTAGAGGCAAGCCTCAATCATCAGAAAGCAAGTACAATGAAATATCTAACAATAGTGAAGCAGTACATAGAAAATAACGCAGTTCCGTAAGGAGACAGCGCTGTAGCTTGAACATGATATGAAAATATGTGAAATATACAGATCTGAAATGAAGAGACAATGGAGATCCTCTTCCGGGTGATCACAAGACACCCTCCCTGAGAGAAATCCCTCAAAACAATCAGAACCGTGCAGATCTAAGTCACCACTTGCTGCAACTTCATAGCAGCTGCAAAACCCTCAACAGGACCAACACTGCTAATGGAGATGAAGCTTGGCAAAAATTCCAAATAGTTGAGAAATGTAGCACATCTTCATCCAAAGAGCTACTCCATGGAAGGAGAAAGGATTCCTAAAAAGGAGATCCTCCTTCTCTAGCTAAACAACCAAGAGAAGTAGAGTTGCTCAAGCAACCTATAATTCGAAATATCATCAACAACCACTTCATGTGCCTTCTCCTCCTTTTTATAACATTAGGGTCTCTTGGAAAACCCTAAACCACTTCATCTCTTTGGCCCCTTTCACACTTGGAAACCCTTTCTAGAATATCGCAGTCCATCAAGTAGGTTCAATGAACCTAGACAACATTGGTTGACTTGGTCAAATAGGATCTCCTTTGGTGGTCTTGACCCTTTCGCACCTACAAGTTTTATTCAAGTAGCTCAATTATGCCTCCTTTCACATAGGCATTGATTTATTCTTGAGTTTTAGGAGTTTTTCCATGTCCTCCTTTCCATTTTATTCATCACTACATAAAATCAAGACAAAATGAAATGTTCCAATTAGCTTGGTCTAATTTGGAACATTACATGCATGAGCTAACTTCTTTCCATGTTGGCAACCAAAATACATGTCTTTGTGGTGTCCTCTCCTCCATTGTCTTATAGGAGAAGTTCTTTGCAAGTGACCAGTGTGGTGACATATGAGACAGCGGAATGGCACACCCCAGTAGTTCAATCTTTGTCGGTGTATTCACTGTCCCCAAATTAAATCAACATTACTCGGCAACCCACCTTGGAATGACACTTAACTAAAATCCAAGCAATCCGCTTGTTCGCAGTATCAATACATCTAGGATCCAAATATTTGGTCGTTCCAATGGAATTTCAAATATCCTAAAGCATTTTCAAGGTCCAAAACTCCAGGGGTAAGCCTGTTAATTTGACCCAAATCAATTTACTCTTCGGGGCATAAATTACAAGATTGAAACCCAAAAATCATGGGAGGAGCTGCATAAAAATCCTGCCCTGGACCCCGGTTCGAGCCATAATCTTCCTACATTCTTCCTCATGTGGAAAATGCATGCTGATCCAGTTCCCCATCATTTTACTTACTTTAGGAATGCAACCCAGAATTGGACACTAGAATGTTTTTACCCACTCTGGCATATCAACAATTAAATCCTCTGGGTACAACCATCTTCCTATCAATGCCTGCTTTTGCAAGCTTTCAACTTTGTCCCAGAGGTCGTTATGTTCCAAAATTACTTGTTTGACATTAGATGTAGGTTTATAGCAACGTTCCTTGTAATGAATCTTCCTCCTGTATAAACCTGACTGTGAATCAGAGTGTGCCTCATTCCTGTGCAAAGAAAAACCCCGCCTCTTCTCATTATGAAGCTCGTTGGAAGTATGTTTCGGTACATGATTCGGGTTATGATCAAAGTCCACCCTTTTTCCATCCAGGATAGTCTTTTGCATCCGCTCCTTTTTAGAATGTAACGTGGCGGAAATCAGAGCGTCATGGGTGGATGTGTCGGAAGAAAGGATGTAGTACAATTGTGGCGAGTGTAATATTCTCAAATTTACTTTAAGCTTTTCATCAAACATTTCACCAAGGAAAGCCCTCTTTTAGATTGATCTAAACCCTATAAATAGTTTTATATATTTGAAAATATTGATCGGGACCACTGTTGAAAACTTGTCTGGGGTAACCAGGTCAGAGTACTGTCGGATTTGCAAAAATTTTGTCGAAAACTTGGTCAATAAAAAATTTATAGCGTACGTAAATTTCACCCAAAATAATATCGTACTCTCCTACTTTGCAAGAAACTTGTAAAAACCTTGCACCTTTTTGTTTTAAATGTACACAGAATTTCACCCAAATTTTTTTACTAGGTTTATGTGGAGTCAATTTTTTCGAGTCTGAATGCCAACTTTGTGTGTTAGCGTTGAGTTCTCAAAACCGAAACTGCTTGTCTAGTTTTTGCCGAGTCAAACTTTCTTTGAGTCCGGACTCGAAGTCAGACTTAGGTGTTGTTTCTGACTGTTTCTCAAGTTATTTTTTCCAAGTTTTTGACTTGGCCCCCCACGCCTGACAGTGAGTATGGTATGATCACTGAGTCCAAGTGATACCTGGTGAGTTTTACAACTATGATTGGGGTCCTGGTAACAGTTTGCAGTGTGCACTATGGAAACTCTTCTACGATTAGCACAAAAACAAGGCAATGTAAAATGGGATCAAGGCTTCTAACATTGTTCGTTTAAAACTTTATTTCTTATCCATGAGTATGATTGTCTTTCGTCAGCTGTGTAATTTTGCTCCAGAGTTGCTAGATATCATGATGTTACATAATTGTTTCAATCTTCTGTTGTAGTATTGATTGCACCAAGAGTAATGCTAAAAAAGGTCTGACATAAAAAATTGTAGACATCACACAGTCACATAAGCATAGATACATCTTAGCACAGGATTTATTGAGTGCTGAGAGATTTGTAGGTGGAGTTTTTCTCTCCCCTGGTGTGCAATAGATCCGGGGTTGAGATGGATCAATGCTAGTAAAATAAATCTCTCTGATTGGATTGATTCAAATTATTCTTGAGAGATATTTACATCACTAAAAACATTTATTCAATCTTGGTAATGGTTTATGCATTGTGGAAACTTCTCAAAGAGTAGCAGAGAAAAAGGGCAATATAGAATTGGTTCATATGTTGGGTGAATTTGGACCAAATAAAATCTTCGTTACAATAAGTTTTCAGCATAAAGGGACGAGATTCTGAAACAGTAGACAAATCCCTTCAAACTTTCAATAAACGAGTGGATGGAGAAAGAAAATTACATAAAATTGAGCCCTCCTAGGTTGCTGATGGTAAGAAATCGGTAATCTGTCGTCAAAGATCAGTTCTCTGAAGTTGTTTGTTTTCAATTTTTGTATGATTTTCCTTGACAATTATTCAGAAGGGTAAGGCATTTTTCTTTCATATTTAGTGGGTTAGGAGTCAAATAAGGGTTGGAACTTTAGTTATGTTCTTTTCTTGGTCTTAGGAAAAGAAGGGAGAAGGGAGAAAACAATGTCACACTGGGGATGCATAGATGAGGTTGGCATGGAAAAGACATCCTTTGATCTTACTGGGACTTTAATTGGCACAGTGGGAAAATGGGGTCATCATTGGTGCTAAATGTGGTTGTCCTTGGGCATCCACAATTTCTTGTGATGCCTGTGAATGCAAGGGAAAATGTTGACAATGTTGAAAATAACATAAAGAAGGAAAGAAACAAGTGGTAGTGCTGCCACAACACACATATAATAAAACACCATGTCATGATAAGCCACAGAGATATATTTGAGTTGATTTTAGTGTCCTTTATCTTTCAATATCAAATAGGTCAGCTTCAAGAATTGAATTCGTCTTTCTTTTATGTATGAGAAGGGTGCTATTTTCACAAACTTGTGTCACAGATTCCCTATACCCTCATAGTCCTTATGAAGAGATATAATTCTCCTACATATTCTAGTGTCATAGAGATGGGCCTTATATCATCATAATAAAAAATTTCACGAAGTAGCATCCCTTAGATTTTCGCACAGGATGCCACTAAACTCTGATTCTTGATGATTCAAAAAGTTTTGTATGTCTTTTTATAGTTCAAATCACAAATATACATGTTCTACTTGTCATAGAGATGCTCAAACTTTTTACAAATGTAAATTATGTCATTACGCTGAAAGGCGTTCTCTTTTTTGGCTTAGGGTGAGCAAACACTGTTCACCCCAGCCAATGAGAAGCCTTTCTTATTGCCCTTCTAGCTAGTAAAATTTAGACATGTGGCACCTCCTACAACCAATGAAAATATTCCATTTGACCCTGTTACTAGCGGTTAGTTTGAGTTTGAAAAATACTTGTCCTGATAGCTCATAGCTGTCAACCACATTTCCGTCTCCCGAAGGGTTTTTCCCTGTTTCGCATGAGCCACGAGCCATTTTTCCGGAGAATGTGACAGTTTTTCAGTGACGGCCTAGCAGCGGGATTCTCCAATTTTTGGCTGGTAGTAACCTCCTCCTACTCAGACTCGGATGAATGTGACATTTTTTCAGCGAAGGCATAACTGTAGGCTTCTCCAGTGTCGGGTTGCTACTCACCTCCTCCTGCTCGGAGTCAAACGAGGATGTAGTGGTAGAGGTATTTTAGAGACGGGTTCACAGATAAGAATAGCAAAAGTTTATTGTTGAAGACATTGGGAGTTTAATAGATTTGGATTGATTATATTTAGAATTTGGAGAAATCTGTGTGTGTGTCTTGTCGGGTATCTGTCTGGTTGATTGATTTAGCAAAAATTTCAAGCGTTTATGCAAAGCAACCAATGTATTACATGGGGCCATTGCCCTGTTAGTTTTTCAATGATCATTCTTCTGGTAGCCATGGGGATGATTTGGTTTTCTTCATATCCCCTGGTCTCATTACATGAGTTCATCACCTTCAAGATTCGCAGCAGGTCGCGGGTTCAAAGACTGACAGAAGTGCTCTGAGTATTCTATATTTTCCAGACATGAGTTGTGGCTATGAGAGAAATGGAGATGCCGTATATTTTATGCAGAAAGATGCGCTGGGCAAGATGACAGGTGTTGTCTTAACAACACATTTATGGGCTCGCCTCAGCTGGAGGATGTGTTTTGTGCCCTGAAGAAGTATTTGCCTTCTAATAATGAAGATGAAGAATCTTTGCCTTTTGTGGATGCTTATTCCTGTGAAAAATTCAGAATGTATGAATTTAAGGTCTGGCACTATATGGGAGGACGGAGCCATGACTGGACTGAGTGCCCTTTCGCTCAGCCCGACGAGAAAGAAAAAATACGCGATCCTCTATGCTTTCATTATTTTGGAACTGCTTGCCCAGACTTCAGAAAGGGGACTTGCCGCCGAGGGGATGCCTGCGAGTTTGCTCACGACGCTTTCAAATGCTAGCTTCATCCTGCTCGATATTGGACCCAGCCTTGTAAAGATGGGCAGAGCTTTTGTACAGAGTTTGTTTCTTTTCTCATACTCTACAACAACTCAGCTTGTTCTCACTCAGAAAACGATGATGATGTGGGTGATTGGTTTGAAGAGCCTGTTCAGAGGGTCGAATCTGGGAAATACTTCAGGGAAAATATATACACAAAGCTTACCAGAGAAAATCTCAAGACTCTTCTTCATCAGCATAGTCGCTAGATGTCGGTTGGGTGAACGAGCTTGTCAAGTAATGGATTCAGGGTTGTAGGTTTTTTTTCATTTGCAGGTATTGATCTTTTGATGAATTTGTAATTTTATTTTTGATTTTTTTTCATATTTGTATAAGTTGGGGACTTCAATGGTTTTTACTCGGAGCCCATACAAATACAACTTTGATTATCACGATATACCACAATGGACTTCAACTCTGATCAGTCAACTCTGTTATTAACTTATGAAGCCATATGAATACACAACTAGAAAATCTTGTTTTCATATAGTGCCTCTGATGAGCTAAATGCAACTGTCGCTTTCTGCCTGCTAAAATAGGACATTACCTGACCCCACACTGAAAAAAAATGTTGAATATATCTTCCTAACGATTGCATCTCTTGCATTAGGAAGAGATGTTGCGGCACATTTCTAGCCTGTAGTTGTATTTCATCTCAAGTATCATGCCATTTTTTTTTTCCTTACTTAGATTAGGTTGTATAGGACTTGATCTTCAGCACCTGTGGATGCACAATACTCATACTATACAGACCTAGAAGCCTTATGTTGTGTACACTGTAGATCCACTATTTTTATTAGTGGTCGGATGTATGGATGGAGATTCAAACATATGTATCTGCATTATATATGGATGGATACATACACACGTATATATACAATCATTTAGCTGATGAATGCATTACTTTGGGTGGAATTTAAACATTTATAACTATCGGTTTAGTTGATCTGTTTTGGTCATCTATAGGTTTTAATACTGTTTCATTTTTTCCAGACAAGTGCTAGCCTTTGCTGCAACTTATATTTTGTTGTTGAAGATGAAGGCATCCACTAGTTCACGTCTTCAAATAGCTTCTACAATTTTAAAATCTCCTATCTATGACACTTGATTACAAAAATCCATACAATATGTCTAGGATTTATTTAAGATATATAGATTCCTGGGAGACCACACTATTACCCACATGAGTACATTTCTATGGCAAAATAATGTTCACAATAGAGGACTTCAAACAGTATTTCCTAGAAAACAATAGTAGTTTTTTGGTCTAATTTCTATCTTACAGTGGGGTTCATATCCCTATGTTAAATAATTCAGTTCCCATGGAGCTCATGACAGGATTCAATTCTTCTGAGTTAGCACCATTATCACAGATCAAGGTTGTTTCTCTGTTTTTTTTAGAGTTCCTTTATGAATTTCAGCAAATCACCATGTTGAGCTACTAATACACTGATTGCTCCTACTTGCTCCGTTTCCTCTTCTCCTGTTCTGTTTCACAGTAAATTCCTTTTATGGTGCACATATAAGACAACCTATAGGTTCTAACAGTATTATGTGACATGCTGGAATGCCCCTTGCAATCCCTTTTCTATTCGATGGCAAACCCATGCAATCCCCTTACAACACCTTTGTAAAAGGGAGTTAGTTTTATAATTATGGATCTGGTTCCCTTATACAGTCAACAGTTTCCTCTGCATAGATTGGGTGTAGGGCCTTTTATTCATGGGCACTTTCAAGTCATAATGGCTATTTAACATAGATTGGGTGTAGGGCCTTTTATTCATGGGAACTTTCAAGTCATAATATATAATAACATAGGTTCTTTATCATTTCAAATGAGAACTGAATGTCCATTGAAGGCTTTCTGATATTATTCCAAAGTTCATTATATGATCATCTGAAATACAAGTATCCATATTTGTTGCAAAAACTAATATGACCAGCTTTCCATGATGTGAAATTACATTCTTCAAGGTGACCTGTTTTTTGATTAGTTTTTCCAAATTGTGATACTCGTATTCATAAATAATATTTGAATTATAATTTTTGAAAGGAGGGAGTGAAACTACCAGATTCCTTATCCTTTGCATGTACCCTATGAGCATTTCTCTCTATACAATAAAAGGAATAGCAGTGTGACAAATCATCCAAAAATTGGAGGAAATTCGTAGGCTCAAAAGTGTTGTAAGTATTGAGTATAAAAAAGATCTTCACTGGGTGACGGTTATATATTTGTAATCTAATTTCAACCTTATTCATAACCATCTGTGGATTTATTTGCAAACTTCTCCAGGAAAACTAAAAATTCATTACAAATCGTAGTCCGTATTTTCCTAACTCTCGTTGCACATTTTATTTTCTGTATTTTTTTTCAATATTATTTTATAATGCTTGTTTTATTTTTTATTAAATACAGACCACATGGCCAATTATGTAGGGCCTTGGCTTCACTGATGTATACTCTTATTGTTTAGCAGGACTTCTAGAATATTAGATGGGATCAAGGTTACAAGAATTCATAGCTAAACTGTTTTTTTTTTTTTTTTCTTTTTTTTTTTTCTTTTTTAAAAATTGTCTTTTAATCTTTTGTTATCTCACGGAACTCGTTACAACTCTTCTCTTCACTCTTGAAAAATGAAAAAGAATGCAATTTTATTGAATTTGACAAAGAGAGGTTGAGATTAAGATCTTGGTTTTCTAGATAAAGTGAATTAATCTACACCATAAGCAATATTTTCTTCACATGCATGCGAAAGAATTGAATCCATGCTTTTTTAGTATAGAGAGTTCCTTTGTTCTTCCTTCTTGGACGTGATACTACAGTGCAGATATTGCTAGACAATTTTGCTATTCATTCTTGCCATTTTAAGATAAATGGAATTTTTGTAAATTAGACATAGAGAGGTCAAGATGTAGATCAACAAGCTAGATAGTGAATTGATCTACTCCATGAGCAATACATTCTTGCACAAGCATTTAAAAGAGTTGAAGCTATGCATCTTTGGTCTATCTAGAGAGCTTCCTTTGTTCTTTCTCTTTTTTCCAGTTACTAGCAATGCAGAGATTGCTAGGACATTCTTGGTATTCCTTTGAGGTCTCTTTTCTTGAAGAATAGATTGAGCTTTGATAGATAACTTGAAGTGAATCATATTCACTTATATTATGATTGAATGATATATTTAGCAAACCTCCATATATTCTTCAAGCCAAGAGACGATAAATATTTATCAAGAATTCCCTAGCATTATCTCCACTGGTGGTAAGAAGTCAAAAGCAATTGTCCAGGTAGACAAAAAAACATAGCTTCAATTCTTTTACTTGCTTGTGCAATAAATATTGCTTTTGCATTTCTGTCAATTACATTTTTTTACCTTATTCTTAAGACCTTGAAACTTTCTCGTAGACTTAATTCATAGTTTTAGTTCTATGATATCTTATTCATTCTCGTGACATCAAAACTCTTACAATGTTCAATCTCAAAAAGCATGTAGCATTTTCCACAACATAGATTGTGTGAAGGAAAATCTAGGTTGTATTCTAAGTTTCTATACTTGTAGTTGCAAGTTTTCGTTCTCAGTTCTTCAAGTTTGGGAATGAACTATAGGTGTATGAATGCAAACAATGGCCATATGCATACATACAAGTATATCCATGAGCTTTTTTTATCAGTTCTTCAGATATGGGATTTAATTTAGGTGCATGAATGCAAAGATTCCCATATGCATCTAAACAGGCACATGCATGAGCTTGAGTTTGAAAAGGTTTTAGGTATAGGAAAATTCTGAATTATGGGTTTTTACATACCAGGACTAATTAGTAACTTGCTGAAACAATGGAGAGCTAGTTATATAGGTTTATGCTCATATCCTGCTGATGAAGGAAGAAGATATTTGGGGAAATTGAAGACTGAAATGCAATAACCTACAAAGCTACGGTGTCTTGCAGACTATTATATGGCTGGTGGGATATGAGTCAATAAAAACATTGAAATTACTTTTGGTTTGCATTAATTTGAAATTGTAACACACTGAAGTATTAACTGTAGTGCCTACTACTCAGTCATCACCTTATAGGGTCTGGTTAACTGTAATTTCAAATGTGCAAAAGTAATTGAAGATTGATGCTTAAAAGTATTTTAGCGAGTTTCCAAGGTTTTTAGGCAACTCATGTGCCCTTTGTTGGGTATGTGTTATATTCTTTCCACGACTAAGCACGCGCGTAGTCGTGGAAAGAATACTTTAGTGTTGGTATGTGTTATATTCTTTCCACGACTAAGCACGCACGTAGTGGGTAGTCCGCGTCCATGGTTTTGTGCATGGTTTTGCACATGGTTTTGGGGTACGGTGGTTCTCGGCCCCTGGTATTTTTTGTAGATCCGGTCAAGGGAACTACGGTTATGTTCTAATCCAGGGTTTATGGATTGGGGTTTATGTATGCTTCGGCATGTATATATATGTGTTGTAACACTAAAAGGAATATAATGAAAAATCAAGCTGGTCGTCCCGATTTGGGATCCGGGGGAAAATCTCTGTGTTTATCTGTTTTATGTTTTATGCTCTCGCTATTGTTTATTTTCTGTTATAAGATTCGTGTGTAGATAATTTCTGTTCAAGGTTAAAACCTACATTTGGTATCGGAGCTATTTCGGCTTCAAGGGGATGCCTTTTTTGTTGAGGGTTTTTTGCTCGGGCCTGTGGTAGACCCTGTTCAGTGGGAGATCTGCAGGATCGATTCTTGTGGTGAAAGAAGATGGCGAGCGGCGGAAAGATAGAGATCGAGAAATTTAATGGTCAGAGTTTTGAGTTGTGGAAGCTCAAGATGGAGGATCTGCTGGTGGATAAAGATCAGTGGATCATGGTAGATCCAGGTACTAAACCAACGGCAATGTCAGATGAAGACTGGAAGAAACTAGATCGGAAGGCTAAGAGCACAATACGGTTGTGTGTCTTAGATTCAGTATTGTTGAATGTATCTGGGGAAGCTACGGCGAAGAATTTGTGGGAAAAACTTGGGACTTTGTACCAATCTAAGTCTTTGGTGAATAAGTTGTTCCTGCGGAAAAAGCTGTATAACCTGAGGATGAAGGATGGAGACTCGGTGACAGAGCATCTGAACGCCTTCAATACTGTGGTAAGTCAGCTGTCATCTGTTGATATTAAAATCTCAGATGAAGATAAGTGCATTAGTTTGTTGTGTTCTCTACCAGACTCGTGGGACAATCTGGTTATTGCAATAGGTAGCAACACAACTACCTTGAATTTTGATGACATTGTCTCAGCCTTGCTGTCGGAGGAAATGAGACGGAGAAATATGGAGGGTCAAAATGGAGATGCCTTATCTGTACGAGGAAGGTCCCAAAATAGAAAGAAGAATAAGGTTTCGAGTGGGAGATCTAAATCTAGAGGGAGATCTAAATCTCCTGGAAAGTTTGTAAAGGTGTGCTGGAAATGCGGAAAGGAAGGACACTACAAAAAGGAATGCAGATCTAAAGCTTCTGAGAAAGGAAAGGGATCTGATGAAGCTCCTTCTGCAGAGGCAAAAACCACCTCGGATGAAGGTGGGGATGTGTATTTGGCTTCTTCTTCAAATACACATGTAGATCATGAGTCATGGTTGATTGACTTAGGTGCGTCCTTTCACTTCACTCCCCACAGGGAGTGGTTCTGCGAGTATGAGAAATATGATGGTGGTGATGTCTTCCTAGGGGATGATAGGAAGGCCATAATCGTCGGACGTGGAAAAGTCAAGTTGAAGCTGCAAGGTGGAAGGATTAGAACACTTCCTGGTGTTCTGCATATTCCTGCATTGGCCAGAAATCTGATTTCTGTAAGCAAGATGGATGATGCAGGTGTAAAAACAGTGTTCGAGAAAGATGTCTGCAAGATGGTTCGGGGAGCACTGGTATTAATGCGGGGAGTTTGGACTGGAACTCTGTACAAGCTACAAGGTAGCACTGTTATTGATGGGTGTAATAATTATGTGGTTCCTGAAAATGGAGCGGAAAGCTTAGCTGTCTCTGGAGAAAAGACCATGATATGGCATCAAAGGCAAGGTGGAGAAATACAAAGCTCGGTTGGTAGCGAAAGGTTATTCCCAGGTGCCGGGAATTGATTTTGGTGATATTTTTTCTCCTGTTGCCAAATTCACTTCTATTAGATTACTTTTATTTATTGTTGTTGCATTTTATTTTGAGGTAAAAAAGATGGATGTGAAGACAACACTACTTCACAGGGATCTGGAAAAGGAGATCTACACGAAGCAACCTGAAGGCTTTATGGTGAAGGGTAAGAAAGAACTTGTATGCAGGTTAAAAAAGTCTTTGTATGGGTTAAAATAGTCACCAAGGATGTGGTATCATAAATTTGATACCTACATACGGGGACTTGGCTTCACCAGAAGCAAAGAGGATCACTATGTTTATTTTAAATTAATTGGTGACCGTATTATTTATTTGGTATTGTACGTGGATGATATGTTGTTGATTGGAAATGACAAAGAAATTATCTAAGATTTTAATACCCAATTGCTCTCCAAAATTGACATGAAGGATCTTGGTGCTGCAAACTATATTTTGGGGCATGGAAATTAAGAGAGATTGGGCAAAGAGGAAGCTCTAGTTAAACTAGAGGAAGTATGTCGAGACTATATTGCAGAGGTTCAATATGCAGGATAGTAAACCGGTGAATGTTCCTATTCCTGTAGGTGTAAAGCTGTCTGCTGAACGGTGTCCCAAGACACAAGAAGAAGAGGAGGATATGTCCCATGTTCCATATGCAATTGCAGTGGGTAGCCTGATGTATGAAATGGTTTGTACTAGACCATACATTGCACATGCAGTGGGAGTATTGAGCAGGTTTATGTCAAACCCAGGGAAGGAGCATTGGACAACAGTGAAGCGGGTTTTCAGATATTTACATGGCACTAGTGATTATGGCTTATGCTACCATGAAAGACCAGGATTGGAAAGAATGTTAGACATTCGTGGTTTTGTGGATGCAGACTGGGCTGGAGATCTGGACCAAAGAATATCTACAAGTGGGTATGTGTTTAGCCTATTTGGAGGCGTAGGCCGCTGATGAGACAACCGTAGTGGCTCTTTCAACCGCGCGCAGGCAGAATACAGCGCCCATCATGCAAGCAAGGAAGCAATTTGGTTGCAGAGATTGTGTTCAAGTATGGGGTTGGTACAACAAGCTATAAGGATAGACTGTGATAGCCAAAGTGAAATTTTCTTGGCTAAGAACCCTGCTTATCATTCAAAGACAAAGCTAAAAGGGTGTTATTGGTAAAGGTGGACACTTTGAAGAATGTTGCAGATGCATTGAAGAAGTTTGTGAGCACTCATAAATTCTCTTGGTGTAGAGAAACAATGGGTTTTGAAGAATTGGCCAAATGACTAAGCTCTCCTGTGGCCCCTCGTGGAAAGAAAACAACAAGTGGGAGAATGTTGGGTATGGGTTATATTCTTTCCACGACTAACGCGCGGGGTAAGAGGGGGCGATAGCCCCTCGCGCTCGGGCGAAATGGGGTGACAGGGGGGCGGTAGCCCCCCCCCGGCCGGGTGCGTGCGCGCCCCGGCGAAAATTTTTGGTCCTTAATTTCTGGTGGGTAGTCCGCGTCCATGGTTTTGTGCATGGTTTTGCACATGGTTTTGGGGTACGGTGGTTTTCGGCCCCTGGTATTTTTTGTAGATCCGGTCAAGGGAACTACGGTTATGTTCTAATCTAGGGTTTATGGATTGGGGTTTATGTATGCTTTGGCATGTATATATATGTGTTGTAACACTAAGAGGAATATAATGACAAATCAAGCTGGTCGTCCCAATTTGGGATCCAGGGGAAAATCTTTGTGTTTATCTGTTTTATGTTTTATGCTCTCGCTATTGTTTATTTTCTGTTATAAGATTCGTGTGTAGATAATTTTTGTTCAGGGTTAAAACCCTGGCCAATCTGTCAAGTGAGCCTTCACCACTCACCTCCAGGCCTACCTTACAATGATGTATTCCCAGCCTCTTATAGGCTCCATTACATGTAATACCATGGGCCAAAACCATGGGTGCACAAAACCATGTGCCCCAAAACCACTACTATCTACCCTAGTCAACATTGACTCTACCCGAGTCATGTTTACCTAAAAATTCCCCCCTTAAACTTGACTTGGGGATTATTAACTAAATCCAGCCAAACCTACTAAATGAGACAACACCGCCCACTCTAGCTCTTCCCCCCTCAAATTTTTACCCAGGGTAATTGTAAAATTTACATCCCCCCTATCACCTAGGTCTAACCTAGAATCTACCAGTGATTTACCCAGGGGTACGCATGCCATACCAGGTCTTATAGCAGTATGCCCATTTACATGTAAAAAATTAACTCCATTATAATAATATTTTTTGTTTCATTGTTGCTCTTTGTACATATGAAATCAATGTCCATATAAAAAGAACCCATCTACCAGATTACATGGGTCACTAGCCTCTGTAACCGCCAGTGCTCTAGGAGTTTTCTTCAGATACATGGTTCATCAATTAATTAATCCACGTGCAAACATCCTCTCATCTCCGAATTTCTCGAACCAACTTCTTATCACTGCTAGTCACCAGATATGAGCTATGGCAACACCATTGTTCTCTTTATCCATTGAGAAACCCTCCATGGAATTCCCCATGGAATCAATCAATTGGATATTTCCTATTTCCTAGAAACACCATGCTCTGTATGGCCAGATCTCCAAAAGGCTGCATTGATTTCTCCATTCACAAGCCAATAAAACCCTTGGCTGCAAAAGTGTCCCTTTGAAGCCAAACATGGCTTTGATACGATTTGTTAGGAATTAATGCAGAAATAAAATATTAACCAAGAGAATAATACACATACAAAACCGAGCAACAAATCACATAAACATAAACACAATGTTTAACTAGGAAAACTCCAAATCTGGGGAAAAACCCATCCTAATGAAATTTCATTAACCATTGGCCAAAAAACCCTGGCCAATCTGGCCAAGTGAGCCTTCACCACTCACCTCCAGGCCTACCTTACAATGAATTATTCCCAGCCTCTTATAGGCTCCATTACATGTAATACCATGGGCCAAAACCATGGGTGCACAAAACCATGTGCCCCAAAACCACTACTATATACCCTAGTCAACATTGACTCTACCCGAGTCATGTTTACCTAACACCCTTCCTCTCTTCCCTCCAAACCTATCCTGCACTCAAGGAAACCCATTCTAGAATAGGAGCTATGTTCTTTGTTTGTTTGTTTGGATAGGAATCATTTTTCAGTAGAAGGAAATGGTTCCACATATATGCTCTAACCAGATCCCATGGTTGTAATGGCCAGGACTCGGGTGCAGATCCCTATTTCTGGAATCAAACACAATCCCTTCACATGAAAGGGTTGAGTTTCGACCCCTGATTCTAAAGTCCAACCCAATCCCTTGACAGGAAATGGTTCTGATTTTGGAATCACCAAAATTCAAATAATTGGATGAGGATCCTTGTTTCATGAATCTGTGACCAGAAGAGGGAGCATAAGTGCCACCTCCTACAGGTGATTCTAGTAACTGTGGGTGGAACCATTTACCTAGAGGTTTTATTAATCTTTAAATATGCACCAGAATAGGAGTGGTGCTTTTTTGTTTTTCTAGTTTGTACAAGATTCCATTTTCCAACAAATGGAAATGATTCCACCTTTGATGGAAACAGATCCCTTGACAAGAAACAGTCAGGTGCAGATCCCCGATCATCTGAAAGGAAACAATTCTGATATTGGAATCTCCAAAATTTAGATATTTTGGCATGGATCCCTGACTTTTGAATCTGGCCTGAACAGAACATGAGCACCACCTCCAATAGGTGACTCTGGTGACTGTGAGTGGAAATATTTACCTTACGTTGCCTGGCAACCAATATCAATTCGATTTCTACAGGTTTGAGAGGGATTGACAACCATTTCTGCATCCATCTACTTAAATAGGTCAATGAGTCTCAATAATGCGAGCTCAAGTAATGTTTTCTCAAAAAAATATCAAGGCCATTTTTCCCTTATTGATAGCACACCATAATTCATGCCTCCTCCTTTCGGCATTCCCTTGCACCTCCCGGTGCAATTTCTAGTTAAGTGTAGCTTCAAACTTGGAATTGATCAGAATCTTGGCTTTTTTTCACAGTGATGATTTTGGTCCCTTCTATAGACTATGTACCTTAGTATTTTGGTCTTGTAGCATAGAGTAGATCATATACTTTTGATTCATTTTTCACAAAGGTATAGAGATGCTCAGTCCTTTATGTCACAGATAAGACTTGTTTTGCATGTCTTTAAGTTCATCATTTGTACATTTAAATGCCTCAGAGACGATCCACATGGTTTTGGTTTCTTTTAACTTCATATCACAATACACTTCTATCCTTCGACTCACAGTGCGACAGATTTTCATTGATGACGAAGATGATGGTCTTTTTAGATGTCAAAGATGTATAGTCTGCCAAATGAGTCGAGCTGCCTTATAAAGTCTTCTTCTCGGCCTACTTCCAACATCCTTTGGACATATTTGAAACTCAAGACCAAGCCTTTATTCATGTTGTTGTAGCCTTCCTCTTTACTGTGATTACCTTCGGCCTCCCTGAGACCCAAACTATTCAACCATGTAGGTTCCACCCCTTCACCACCTTTCTCATTCAGGTTTCAAAATCGATTAGCTCCATCCAACTTTCTTCTGTCACATAACGACAGAAACCAACAACACTCAGGAGGAGTAAATTCTTGGTCAACCAACTCTTTCTGAAAAACTTGGGGTATGGGGCACTCAAAATTTCCTCCATTTCTAGAAATATTTCTAATTGAAATTGGACCAAAATTTTGATGGAAATCACAGTTCCACCCAATTTGGAGTTCTATCCATAGAGAACTTTTCCCCTGAGTACTTTGGCACTCTCCAAATTTACCCAAATCCTTAAAAACCTAAAAAAAGTGGATGAATCACAACCATGCCTGCAACATTTCACTAGATTCTGGCATATGTTGCCATGAATGGTTCACTTTGAGTGCCCCTTTTCAAAGCTCATGAAACCCTTCATGAAACAAGAATTTCTTGACACTCATCTACTGTATGATAGCATATAGTGGTTAAAGTGACATGTTTATGAAATGGAAATTTTTGAGTATGGATGAAAGGAAATTCGGGTCATTAGAAATTATGAAAGACAGATAGAATTAGATATAGATATGGCAATGAGTCGAATCCCAAATGAGTAGGTCCCTACCCTCTTTTAAAGACAAGCAGATGTTCACTGAGATCTCTTACTGTTTATCCTCCTTCCTCCAGTGGTTCTCTAGAATCCTGTTGGGGAATGTGATTTGGAAAGTGCCCTGATTCACCAAGACTAGAGTGATTGAAATTTTGAGTCTTAGTAGTTAGACTAAGGTGATAGAAAATTCATAAACAAATAGTGTGGACCTCCTAAGACAACTATGAAAACATGGGTGACTATACACATGGACCCTAAACCTCATCACATCAAAATCAATATTAAGAATTAAACAATTCTATTTGAAAATTCCAAATAATATGAGAGGATTTTTTTTCTGAAATAATCCCAGACTTTTATGGGGCTAATAATATGATTACACATCCTGAACTATTTTGGACTGATTTTATGTACAGATAAACCTTTTCCCCTACATTTCCACAAAAAAATTGTTGCATCAGTCATTTTCACTATAAAGAAAGGGAGGGCCATCATATAATCAAAGAAATCGTCTATTGCATGGAAGCATACAGTGGGTGAAGTAACATGTTTATAAGACTGAAAATTTGTTAGAATGAAAGGATATTTGGGTCATTAGAGAACATGCTTTCTGAAATAAATATAGGATTAGTTATAGATATGGAAATGGGTTGAAGCCCAAATGAGTAGGGCCTGCCTTCTTTTACTGTACATACCCTATCATCCGGTGGCTTTCTTGAAGCCTTCTAGGGAAGGTGATTTGAAAGGTCCCTGATTCAGCATGGACATTATGAATGAAATTGTAAATCTCAGTAGCTAGACCATGGTGATATAAAATTCATAAAAAACCAATGTGGACCTCCTAGGCCAAATATGAAAATGTGGGTGCTTGTAAACATGAAATTAGCTTCGGAGAGTGCCCTGATTCACCAAAGCCACTATGGGTGAAATTGAATGCATAAATTTACATCAATAAATTGTCTTTATAACTATAACACCAATTCATATACATGACTCTAAATTATATATATTTATTACAAAATGAAAAACCCCTAAAAGACATCAAGAAGAAGTCTTTGACTTATAATAAAAAACTCCTTGCTCATGAAACCCATGATGCGCAAGCATTAAAAAATACATTTTATTATCTTTGTCTTCTTCGTTACATAAATTCATAATTACAAGTCATTATGAAGACTAAAATTAGTTACACGTTCCAACATTCCCTCTTAAATAGGGAGGTATTCATAATGGTACATGGTCACTCTCAATCTGAAGAATCTCATAAGAAGAATTTGATTGGTAATCCATTTGTTATTGCATCTTATTAACCATCATTGTCACAATGCAAGGCCTTGATTAACAACTCCATCTCTTCACGATACCATGAACTACAATGCTGGCGAGACCAATGATTATAAACATCTTCATGATTGTCTCCAAGGTACATACTCCACCCGCGTGTTCACTGAGTATGACCTCATAGGACTATTCTTTTGGGGATAGATAATCCTAAAAGAATACCCATACTTTCACAACTACTCTTACCTTGGATACCCTAATACATCCCCAAAGAGTATCAGATGCCATATGATTATCCAATCCCACATTCTGTCTTCCAAGTGAAGACTAGAATGATACGTCTATCTCTCCCTCTTAATTAGGGAGGACATACCCATTCCTATCAAGGAATGTTCTCAAGCTCCCTCTTATCCAAGGACTTTCCAAGGCTCCCTCTTAGCCAAGGACTTGTTTAGGCTCCTAGGGACTTGCTTCCAAGTTTCTAGTAGGTAAGAAACTTATTACCAGCCCCCCTCTTAATTAGGGACCTGTAGCAGCAATGATGAAAACACTGAGCTTCTTATGAAGAACTGCTTTCTTTGATGTCATGAATTTCTTTGTTGTTGAGGAGTCTTCATCTTTGGGATATCTTCATTAGGGCTCAAATCGCCCATCACTTTTCATTTTTTTCTGAAAGTGATCCATCAATTTTTCATCTGTTCTACCTTCATATCACATTTCTTTCCTTCGAACCATACTTCTTCCAAGGATATTACATCCTGCAATATGGTTATCAACCTATGGAAGACATATAATTCCCTTTGGCTACTCTGAATAAGCTCATTATATATTATTCAAATATAAATATGAATACTTAAATCAAAATTTACCTTAGTGATGATCTTTCACCATGACATCCTTCTTGTAGGCATCGACATCCTTTTTTATCTTCTGAAGATATGTATTTTCAAGGGTCTCTATCTTTTCCAAACTTTTATTAGAGTCCACATATCTTCCCTGGAGATCTCCTAGTCAAGTCTTCTTGGCTTCCTTAGATGTTGATTCCTTCTTTCCATGGTTGTACTTCCCATGATATCTTCCTTTTTCTTTCTCCACAGTTTTATTTCATTCACAGGGACTTTCATTGTGCAGTTCCTTGATAATGTACAACCACCTCATATTCCATATGAGGACATATTATGTTGATTTCATCTAGTGTAGATCATGCCTTTTTGGCAACCTGTGCATTAGAAGAGTTTCTGCTTTCTATTTTGATCATACTTCTAAAGATAGAAGTATACTACCTGCAACCACATGGCATGACTTCATAGGATCCAGTGTCAACATATATATACATGTACCTCATTCTTTTCCTTTTGAGTAATCCTGCAGTAGGTTTCCTTAGAATGAAGGAGTTTCATTTTCTTGATCTACTTCATCAATATGTCATCATATTCTAATCCCTAAATTTTGTAAGTTAGAATTCTTGATGAAACCTTTTTCTTTCATCCTAACTAGTGAATCCAAAGAGGATTCCATTAGAAAATGTCAACACCTATTTCCATATTGATTATTTAATGATGACCCTTGATCTAGATGACTACCTTACATACATATTGTTTTTAGTGAGGTTGCTAGGAGCCACTTCTTTCATGGCACTCTTGTTGACTGTTGCGGTCTTATTCCTTGGAAGGTTTTATCAACACGATTTCCATGCAAGCTATTATACATTGTCTTGAAACTTCCCTATTTTTCTAGAGAAGTTAGCATCATGCTAGTGATTAATTTGAAACTGTATTTTAGTGGAAAAATTCACTGTTTTTTGGTGGAATAGTTCATAATTTATTCTGATCTTTTTTGTAAGTGTACTAGTCACGATGATAAATGTGTGGTTTACTTCAGAGGTTTCTTAGTTCTTTCTAGATACGCTTTTCATCATTTGCTTTGAATACTTCTCTAGTGCTTTACCTTCATATTTTATCCCCTGCACAATTTCTCTTGAGGTCCATGTTGTTATGTTTATTGGATGTTTTTGTGGAAACGTTTTCCTGAGGTTCTGCAAGGTAAATCCAAATGCAGAAAATACTATTTTAAATATTTATATTTGTTCAAGACATTCTTGTGTGATACTTGAATTTCATAAATCTAGATTTCTATTTCGTTATCTATATCAATATACAAGAACAGGCCCATGGATTGTTCATATTTCTCAAACTATGGAGTTTTTCCTTTCCTGTTGCATGTTATTTTATATTGTTATGTTGTGATTCAAATTTCTAGTTGTGCTTTCCAATTATTCTCCTACATAGTACATGCTTTTTAAGATTATATCAAAAGTTATTCTTATTGTCTTTTTATTATGTGTATTGAACATATTATTTCTAGCAACTTTTGATCTTCCTAGATTTTCTATTCCTTTAGTGTATCTTTGCACCTTTAGGGGGCAATTGCTAGTTTAAAGTCTAATTATTTAAAGGGTGCTAGCTCAATGGAAGAGCACCTGCTTTACAAGCAGGAGGTTGGTGGTTCGATTCCATCGTGCCTTGATATTCATATGGAATGAGGACGATCAGTTTTTGGTGACAGATGATTTTTTGACCATCACCAATGAGCTTATGGTGACACTTTCGACCCTCACCAAAATATGAAATGGTGACAGTCAACAAACACCACCATATATACGCATCCATATTGATGACCATTAAAGGTCCGTCACCATAAATCTTTGTTGTTGATATGAAATGGTGAGGGTCACTGTTTGTCATTATAGTCATTATTTGTGATGGGTCTTGATGTCACCAATGAGTTTATGGTGATGGTCAATGAACGTCGCCATATATATGAACTAATAGTGATGGCCACGAAAATTCCATCACAAAAAATCATTGTTGTTCATATCAAATGGTGACGGTCACTATCCGTCATTATAATCAATATTCGTGACAGACCTTGAATTTCACCACAACACATACTTTTGGCGACGCCACCTTTGGTGACGTTCATTTTTTTGGTGACAGGGTCTATTGTCCATCATCATTGCTCATATGAAATGGTGACGGTTACTATCCATCACTATAAACCATTATTAGTGACGGAACTTGAATGTCACCACAATACCTATACTTTCGGCGACGCCACTTTTGGTGACATTCAATTTTTGGTGACGAAGGTTCTTTTGACTCTCAGCAATGAGCTTATGGTGACCATATTCACCCCTCACCAATGTCCTTTTTTCTTGTAGTGCCATGTAATGTTCCCAAATTTTAGCCTCAAGCTAAAAGCAACATTATAGTTTTCATATTTTAATTTTATTGAATAAAATGGGCAAGGAGACACCTTAACCCCCTTAGATGGAGAAATAACACTCCTTGTGTGAAAGGAGGAATAATAAAGTAGCTGATTTGAGCACCACATGGTGTGGACAGGATTGGATCATGCTTGATCTAGATATTTGACCAAGTCCACATGCATTGTCTAGATACAATGTATCTCCTTGATGGACTACGCAGTTTTAGAGGAGGATCACTTGCATGAATTGGAAGGCACATGTGGATGGGACCCATGGTGGAGTGGAGCACTTGCTATATATGGAGAGGAGGAGAGCCTTTGTTATTCATGCTTGATTATTATTTGCTTGGTCTGTTGAGACTACGCTCCTCTTGTTGTTTAGAAAGAGTGCAGTGCTGCATAGCACTAGGGTGTTCCCGGTCGGGAATCCCTACCTCATCATCAGGGAAGGAGAGGTTCTAGAGGTGCATTTATTCATTCTGTCATTTGGCCAAAGCTACCTCCTTCAGTCACAGCATTATTCCTAGAGCAGGATAACTTTGTGCTGCAGGGTGCAGCAACAAAGGATCTCTTGAGTTGTTCCCCGGCTTGTTTTTCAGTGGAGGGCTTAAATATTCATTGAAGGATCAGTGAGGAGGACTCCCGGGAAGATTTTCATATCATTGGCATCATTCCAACCATCCATCTTCCCTCACAGCGCAGTCTCCAGCTAGATCTGCGTTATTTTGCAGGCAGTTACTAGGAGGGTCATTAGAGCTCATTAGGAGGAGTTGTTTCTGAGTAAAGGGATCAGCCTTTTGCTTAGATTCACTATCAAAGGAGGGCATCATCATATCAGATCTTCTACAGCCTCATTTTATATTTTGATTCAGTTGCAGTGACAGGTTAATTGTCACATTGTATATTCTCCGGCATTTCTAGCAATCTCTCCAAGATTGGCTAGAAATCTTGTATTGAATCCCATTCTTCTATTCTTGGGAATTTATTTTTATCCTTCAGCCTCATTATATTTTTTTATGTATTCAGAAGCTACTACTCTCATAGATACTACACAATCACTACTTTCCGGCATTTTTTGCAGTTGCAGCAACTCATGTATTTCGTGGTTTAATCATTGGAGATTGGTTACAATAGCTTCAGTGGCTTTTCCCTCATGATTTTATTGTGTATTATTGCTGAGATAATAATATAATGTTGGCTGCATCATATTCCCTCTATGGAAATGTTCATATTTGCAGAGTTTCGTGATTGTGTTCATATGTTGTTGTAGCTCACCCAATGAGCACTTCCTTGAGATACCCAAGGGTGGGAGATCTATTTAACCTCCCTTAAGGGATTTCTTTGAGTTAAACTTATGGAATTGTTATGTATGATGTATTAAAAAATAGATCCAAGTCCCCTTTCATCTTATTTTTTCATTACCTTCCTTATGCAGCGTCCCCTTGGAACCTATTGTAGAAAATCCTGAAAAAGGAACATTACAGTCCAGTTCTACATTTATTCTGAGCTTTGGCATCTAGTGTATCTTACTTCAAATACAAAAATAGAGGAGATGGGCTAAACAGAGTCAATACTTCCCTAATGTAGGAAAATGCATTTCAGATTATAAGCTGCAAGTAGATCTTGCCCCACGTCACTTAATTCCATTTTTTAAGATCTAAATTCCATATGGGATCACCATTAGATGAAACCATGTGCTCATAAATAGATAAAGTAAATTAATTAAATAACAAAGAAGTTATTCAAAGTAAACTGGTATGTGCTGATACCAATGGCTGACAAGGTTCCTCAATGTATACCGGTATGTGTCTATCCATAAATAGAAAATTTGAGTATTTCGTTGGGTTATACTATTTGAACTCCCTATAAATTTGAACATTGGACTTTTTTCTAATGACTGTTTTAATGTTGTCTTTGCTAAAATAATTTATTTTTTTTAAAGTAGTTTTTAATATTTAATGCTTTCAAATGTATTTATATTTTTCCAGTGCACAGAAATTGAGAAAATGTTTCCTCTCTACTTTTGCATAAAAAAAGGAAATTATAGCAAGTCAAGCTTGCAATTTAACAAAAAATTGAATAAATCTAGCTAAGAGTGCCTGGTTTGTGTAAGATCCCTAAGATGCACAAATTTTTAGATAAAAAAGTGCTTTTGTGTTTATGTAAATAATCAAAGACTAAACATAGCAATCAGTGCCTTATGGAGTCAATAAGATGTATTGAAGAAAAGTGAATAGGGAGGAAAAAATTATCCTATTCCTACTGCCAAAATTCTATCAAGATAAAACTGAAAGAAAGTAAAAGACAGAAGATATAACTTCTTGGAAAAGAAGAAGAGATGTTGCCAAAAACTTGATTTTTTTTATTACGAAGGGACTACCAGATGAAAACACCCCTTGACACGTCTTAACATAGAAGAATTCTCCAATATACCCTGATCCTCCTTTGCAAAATATGATAGATACAGTCACAACGCTGCAATCTCAAATCCAAATACCATAATTTTCTCAGTGCTAGCTCTCAATGCCACCTGCAAGAGAAAATATACTTGTATACTAATGCGGATAATTTTCCTTTTTAATGCACTTTTATCATGCCTAAACATGGCCCTAAAATTTTTTTATCGTAGTATGAATAAGTGACAATAAAAACAGGATGACGGGCTAGGATAATTTTAGGAAGGAAACACTTAGAAATAGCAATTAAGGTCAACCATGTCACAATTAGTAACCTCCTAATATTAGGAAGGGAAATGTTAAGAAATAAAAATTAAGGACAACCATGTCACAATTAGTTACCTTCTCATAGGCTAATTATTTCAATCTCAAAAATCATTTGTGGCTTCCCAAGAGGGTGAGTAGGGTTTTAGACTTAGAATTCTTAGACATGTTTCCTTATGATTGTGAAATATAGCTCTTATGCCCTCTGACTCTGAGGGATGTTTGGCCATTTATGTTTTTGTAGCATATTTTGGTTTTAATTTTGTGAGTTAGAGTTTGCTGCACTTGGTCTGCAGAATTTGAGATATTGGTGAATTGGCTCCACTGCGATCCTGATTGTGCCCAATTATGAGTGTATTAACCCCAAAAAGATGAGCTTGGTCTGGATTTGATTAGATAGATAGATAATGATATTAACCATTGATATTCCAGTAATCATACATACATTTTAATTACTTTTCACATCTCTTGCTGTTGTGGTTAGGGAAAATAATAAATATCCATAAGGATAACAACATTCTAATAATTGGTTTCATAGCTGAAACGTGTAGCCAATGAAAGCATATTCAATGGATTGTTAATTTCTGCAATCGTAATATATTGCAGGAAGAAACAAGGGCACTTACCTGAACCTTGTTTTGAGATCCAGTTTGAACTTTGACATGCTGCTTCAAAGTGTCATGCTTGAGAATAGAACCTATTAAGAAAAATATTTTCTTCTTTTTAATAAATATAGATGATATCAGAGAATGAATTACAGTAGCTAACCTCAACAAGCCTTCAAGAGGTCCACAACAGACAGTGGACACTGTCTTTCCGACCTAAATAGTCAGATCAATTCAAATTTTACCCTCAGCACTCTACAACAGCACAAGCTACTCCATTTTGTAAGGTTATTGCAAGGCTACCATTATAGGTTATAGCATAGATAGGGTGAATCCATTCTAATTCAAATTCTAGGTTATTTCAAGGCTATTGTGTGAATCCATTCAGGGTCAAGGTTGTCACGTGGAAGGAGGGATCAAGCTGCTAGACCTCATCTCCCCTTTGCCAATGCCAAGTGTTTTTCAAATCCATTTGCTGGAAAAAGCATTATCGAGGGTTCCTTCAGTAAGGAAGCGATTTCATTCATATTTGACCCAGTGGTTGGAGACTTCTCCCCAAGAGGGATATTTCATTGCAAAATCCACAGATTGTATCAAATTTCTAGACTAGATGGGGATGTGATAATCACCTAGACTCCAATCCCCTTTTCTAATCCAACATGCATAGCTAACAAAGATAGAGTTGTAATCTTGATCCAACACTCTGGAAGTAAAAGAAAGGGCAAGATATCTACTTTATTACATCATTTCTTCGACATATCTGGAAAAGATTTCATTTAAGGGTTTGAACAGGTATAAATTACCTTTTAATTTTTAACCCTTTGTTTTATTCCAGAACTGAATTTATAGCTTAAAATCAATTTTATAGGGTAAAAATAGACATTCATAGCTATTAGAAAGTAGATCTTATTATTGAAATAAATTTTTGTGTTTTAACCCTAGGGGGAATCAATCCCTTTCCATTGCATGTAGTTTACAAATAGCTAAAAAAATTATTTTTACTTGCAGATCTTAATTTCCTTTTTTATTGCAGATCTTAACTTCGTTTGGCTATTTTTATAGATATTAACTCAATTCTCAAGGTTCCCCACCCATAGATATATTGATCTAGTGTGTTTTTACACATGTGGGTGGCCTCCAAGGGAACTTTTGCTTGTCAATTTCTGTAATTTTTCCACTTTTGGAGGTCTTAAAAGTGCAAGACAACAACATATTTGTCCACTCTCAGTCACTTATAAAAAGGTAACTGAAGGAAATTTTCTCACATTTGGTAGGGGCATTTTATCACTCACCTTTTGGTGTTATAATAGGTTATTTATAAAGGTTTGAGTTGATAACAGAAAATCATGTTGATTTCTCCCTGGAAATTTCAGAATGGTAGCCTTGAAATTATAGATTCAAGTTTGCAAGGCTACCATTATAGGTTATAGCATAGATTCAATTAGCATTTTATTTGGCTTTTATAATTCTCATTAGAGTTGCAGTCCAGCCATGGAATGTGCCTCTCTATTTTTTGCAAAAAAATGGGGTATGAAAGCACTCTGAAATCAACAATTCCTTATGGGGGGGGGGGGAATTAATAGGACCAATATGTAAACAAAACAAAGCATACCATGATTCCATAATGATGATGAAAAACACTGATAAACATATTATACCATGACGATGCAAAGAGGGCATTGCATGACAAAAAGATAGGCATACCCTGCGGTATATTGTGCATGGCGTTCATTCTTCCAGACTTGTTTCACCGAATGGATTACTCATCTCAAATTCCACTAAAAAATCTACCCACCAACAATGCAATAAGGAAAAAATTATTAACAATGTTTTATTTCTGTTGTGGACTCAAGTTAAATGGTAACTAACTTTTAAGTTTACAAAGTGCATACATATTCATTGTAGCTTTAGACAGCCCTGTGATTAGATCCACCTTTACTATTACCACCAATACCATTAGGATTAGGCTTGTGAATTTCCCCTTCACTTCTAGAAGGAAGAAGTTGTGGCAGAAATCAGCAACCCTCTGTGCACATATATAGGCTCATATAGTAGAAACAGGGGAGGTTTATTCACGTGTGCTAGATTGTGTTTGACTAAGCTCAAATAAAAATTTGTTGGAAAGAATAATTTATATCTCGAGGGCTTCCCATGGACTCAAAATATGGACTATTAAAAAATCCCTTTCAAGTGCAAGATCTGCAATGGCTTAGGCCATTTTATGGAAACTTGCCCCAAAAGAATCCCTAAACTTGAAGTACAAAATATGTTCCTCCAACTGTTGGATGCACTTCTAAAAGGGGATTGACATAGATCTTTCTACAAGAAGATCTGATGATTAAATTTCAGAAGTATAGGCCTTATCAAGCTTGGCAGATAATTCATCTCTTTTCACTGTGTCTCAAATTCTAATGATAATTTTTGTTCCTTAACACTAAAAATGCCTAAACACTGAAAATGCCTAAACAACCTTCCTTCCTTGGCCTCCTTTGAACTCTTCTCTGTGTTTATGCCCGCATAGGACTATTCCACTAGTCCAGGACTTGGTTCGAGCTCAAGTGATGACTGCTCTTAAGGTTTGCAATTAGCAAGGTCTATCTCCACAGTCAATTGTCCGAGGTCTGCTTAGGATTGTTCAACACTAATTCCTTTGTTATGGTGTTTTTAACCCTTAAAATAGATTTAACCCATCTAATACACTTCTCCTCGGCCTCAGTTCACCTTCTGTGATTCTTCTCTTAAATCTTGACCGAAATCAAATGAATAAAATGAAGAGTATGGATTTCTATTTATACTAGTTTGGCATTTTACGAAGAGACACATCTCTTGGATGACATGTCAAGCCTACACAAGTTGGCTTAGGTCGACTCAATGTCACAGTTAATTTCCTTAACTTAAAAAATCATTATCTCCCAAAATTTTTGGAGTTTCGGGGCAAGTAAGGCCTCATTAGAAATGGTAAAATATACTCTACAGGACGGTATAGGATCCATTTTGAAATGTTGTCGCTAAGGCGGTGAATTTTTTTTTTCTTGTGACTACCCTTGAATTATTTAGTGTAGAAAATGATTAGTACAATATGGCTTCTTTGTTTGGCTTCTCCATTGTTTGTCTTCTCCATTATTTGGCTTCTTCATCATAATAGGAACATGTAGGACATCCATGTCATCATGATAATTTCCAGCAATGAGTGCATCACCCATGTCATCACATAATGGTGTAGTGATATGTTATAGTGTAGCATTATTAGGATAACTCCAAAAATAGTTTTCCAACCCTCAAATGATCTCTAACCATGATCATCATATGTCATCATCAAGTATAAAAGTGTATGACATCATCACATAATGTCAAGGGTTAAGATCTAGATCATCAAGTGCATGCAACATTAGGTCAAGGACTTCTTAGGGCTTCTTTCATTAGTGGTTTGACTTCTTCATGATTTGACATCTTCATTGATGGCATTACATCATCATCTTGAACCAAACATCTCAAGAATATTGACATCTCGGTCAATGCCACATTGACATTAATGACAACCTTGATTAACAAAGAAGAGGTCATGTTACAAGCTTTCTTCAAAATTCATGACATAAATGCTTTACCTACCTGAGCTAGTTCTGCTTTGATAGTTCCTCGGGGTACTAAAATTATTTAGCTCCCCAGATTCAGCCAACAATCAAGGTTCTCTCCATAATTTTTGTCCTTCAACCTTGGATGGAAAAATTATGGGGCTTCTTTTCTCCCACACTTCCCCAATATCAACAACCAGGCCCCCTCAACCCTAGTTAGCCCCCAGATGACATCATCAACCATTTTACAATGGTCAACACCATTGCCTCGGCCATCAAGACTAGCATCCAATGCATCCAACTTGAACTGCCCCAAGTGGCCTGCCATCAATTATGCCACAAAAGTGAACATGTATTGCAAGGTAGTAGCAGCTATAGTGGGAGCTGCAAGCTTCCATTGGGCCTTGCACTCGGACCAGGTTGTCCTGCTCAATTATTTGTTCCTGTGACTGCTACTTGAGGTGGGCATTAAGCTATCAAGCTGCACGTACTCGTGAACTCCCAACTCATTGTTGTGTTCATTGGAAGGATTCTAAAAATTTGGGTACCTACCTTAACATCATCATGCTTTTATGTAAAAAACGTTAGTCATAGTTGGTGCACTTTATTAGATGCCTTTGTAACTCTTTTCATGGGCTATTTCAGTGGTGTAGATGATGATCTAGGGTGCAACTTTGATTGTTGTTATAGATCAGATTTGGGCACTCTCTTTGAATGCTCTTCTGACATTTATCTAATGTTCATCCTTGCTTGAAGAGGGCGCTGCCATAGGTGGTATTTTAGCCTGTTTCTATACCAAAAATACCACCATGATTTCACGAAATCATTAAGAGCAACTGAGATAGGTTCAGGAGGCATTGTTGTTTAATCATCAGAGGAGAAGAAACAATAATGGATTTATCCTATTGGTTTTAAATATGCTGAGTAGAAATCATGGGTGTATCATATTTGAATTTAATTAATGTGTATTGATGAATTTAAATCATTGCTTTTAGATTGATGGATTATCTCATAACCCTTGATGGATTACTTTTAACTCTTAAATGTATCTTAGGAGAGAGGAAAAGTTTGATATTCTATGCAGTCTATTTTTCTCTAAGAAATTTTAGTTTTATTTATTTATTACACTATTTTATTTAATTGAAAACCTTTGAGACCACATATTTATATATTATCAGATTAATATGAGTAAACTTCTTTGTTGATTTTTTTTAGGTTTTAGTGTAAAACATGAACAACCATGAATATGGCACATATGAATGGTGGCAAGTGGATGTCTACTACTCATGCAATCGCTGCTATGGTAGAATACGCCAAAAAAGACATGTTGAGAGGGACCATTTATCATTAAATGGTCTCATGCAAGGTTTTTTGGAGAATGACGAAGAAATGAATATGGAAATGTCCGCAAGAATTCAAAATAATGATTTAACAATTGGAAGTGGTAATGATTTACCCAACATCATTGGTGAAGGTAATGTTAAACATAGCCCCAATAATGACAATATATATAACTATTACATGGATGGTTCTAACGACGACCATGCACATGTAGAAGAACAAATAACTATTGAATCCAATGCAAGAGAAATTCTAGATTCAATTAACATACACACTGATGGACAACCTCATGATAATGATATTATACATATGGCAAGGACACCACTATACCCTGGTGCACAATGCTCCATATTGCAAGTTGTGTTACCCCTTATTAACTTAAAAGTTGTCCATGGATGGACAAACAATAGTTTCATTGATCTTCTACAGTAAGTGTTTTTATACAAAATGGAAATTTCAAGTTTTTTAAATAGATGTTTAAAAAAATAGAATTCCACTCTAAACTATATCTTATCATTGTTGATGGTACTGTCACAGTGTTAGACTCCTATACCAATAGGTTTCATCTTTCATGATTGTCTTGATGGAATTATGGAATATGTTCAAACCTTTTTACTTGAGCAAAGGTGTTCCATATTCTTGGAAAAAACCAAAAAATCAAAAAAGTTAAAAAATGTAAAGAGGGTATACCCTAAAAGAAAGATCAAAGGGTATGAAAAATAAAATGGTCAAAAAGAGAAAGAAATGAACCCCAAATAGAAAAATAGACCAAGGAAAGTGTGAAAATCCAAATGCCACTACTATTTCATTTTTGTAAATAAGCAATTGTGTGCAGCTTGTCAAAACTTTGCCACAATTCATGAATAAGTCAAACTGTTTAAACTTGGCTTACTCATATTTCAATTTCATATTATAGATTAGAGAATAAATATCTAGCCAAACAGTTTAATCTTGGTAGATAAGTAGCTAGGTAGAGTGAATAAAAGGTGCTCAACAGTTTAATCTGAGCCCTTGGATGTAATAAGAGTAGAAATAGATAGATTTATCATGTAAAAAGAAAAAGATTGAAAAGGGTTTGCAAGTCTAAATGCACCCTAATAAAGAAGAGAAAATGGTAGTGTTAAGTAGATAGGGTAGGTAGATGGTGCTGCAAAGTGTTATCTGATGAATGATGCTGCTACATGTTTTTGATCCTTTACTTTCATCATAAGTACTGAAACAGAAATTACAATGGAAAATCATTGCAAGCAAAGTCAAAAAATCATTAACCTCCCTCATCATTTTCCCCCTTAAAGGTTTTACTAATTTCCCCCAAAAGTACTAAGGTAATTGGAGATCAAAGGGGCTCAAGGCATTTCCTTGACTTCTGGAGGGACCGGACCCTCGGCCTAATGATCAAAAATACCTAAGTACTAGAGATAATTCATCATTGTTATCTTCCATTTTTAACTTTCTCCTAAGAAAAATCACATTTTACTTAGGAAACTGATGCATAATTTCATAAAAATCCCTCAAGATAAAATTGCTATTCTAAGAAGTGTTGGAGATAAAATGTTGCAATTTACTTCACAAGTGATCACTTTCTTAGATATGTAAAAATATTTTGAGTTTCCTTGTCCTCTGCCATATTAACATTTAACCCTATTATATTAAATCCCTAGTGAAATACCCTTTCCTAAGTATATAACTCCCCTTTTTATAAATATCCCAAAAACCCATTTATTATAATGTTTACCAAAGTATTATATCCCCGCACATTGAAAATAAAAACCCCGCTTTATAAACCCTTTGGTTAAATATACCTTTATAATATAAATCCCGCCCCTATGGTGAATTAATTGTATTAATTCATTCGTCATATAATAAAAAATATATATAAAAACTTTAGACATACAATATGCATGTTTAATACCAAAACATATCAATAAAACTTTGCGAAAGTCTTGCGCCACCATGGTCCGTCCACGTGGCATTCCACCTAGCCAACTCCGCCGCAACCCCTTTCTTTTGCATATGGGATTAATTAAGTCGCCTGGACTAATTAATAACTATTTCCACCAGTTAAAAAGCCCCCGGAGCGATTAAAAACATTTAAAAGTGTTTAAAAGTACGACGGGGCCCACATGAAACCTCCGCCCATCTTCCCATCGTCCCAGCCGTTGGATCAGCCTCCCGCAGATCAACGGCCCGCGTTGATCCCGCTGCCCATCCCTTGTCAGCAATTTAACCAGCGGGGGATGGGTGGTTTCTGAATAGTAAACCATCCACGTGGCGATTATCCTATGGAATCGCTACCCCTCCGATAGAAACCACCCTCAACCAAAAGCGGTGCGGGAATACCACTGACCGCTTACCGCTTACTGCCGGCTTACGTCACCACGTACGTCGATGACGTCATCACCTCGAAAAAACAAAAAAACCTTTAACTTGCGAATAAAGCCTTTTTTCGTGTTTTTTTAGTCATTTTCATTATTCTGAGAAGAACGTTGCTCCCGCTGCGATTTTCAAAATTTCCGCTGTAATTGACCATTTCGCCCCAAGATTCCGCTGCGCCCGTGCTGAAGAGCAGTTCCGCCATTGCCTGTTACCTGTTAGAGAACCAGTTTTCGTCTAAAAACAGGTATTTATCCTTTACGCCCCGACTGCACGAAAAACTCAGTTTCCTTTGTTTTTTCGCTGAAAAAGTGGTTAAAAATCATCGCTGAGTCCTCCCTGAAGATTTTAAACCTGTGAAATTGCCCCCCAAACCTGCAAATTGTTCCAATTTCCTCCATTTCAGATATCCCGTCCGGTCTGTATGGAAAAACGAAAACCTCCATTTTGAATCCACAAGAACCAAAATGGAGGTCCTAGCAGCTCTAAATATCACTCCATTGAATGCTCCTCACCGTGAATTGGACTATTTACCTCTGATAGATGAAGATTTCCAAATAAAAGACCTGCATTTTGATGAAAGTCCCCGTTTGAGCTTCTGTCGCTGCAGAGACGAACACTCAAAGGGACAAGATCTTATAGGGTTGTGGGAATCCAATCTCCCAAGGTATCTTATTCCTTCAGTCCTCATTTTCCCCGAAATCATTCATTACTGTCATGCAAACTATGATCCCGCACAGAGAGCTATATTAGCTCCTGATCAAAGTGTTATGTTCCCCATCACACCTCAGGCTATAAATGCTATGTTAAACTTTGAGCCAGATCAAGAATTAGCACCATTATCCATAGAAGGATTGATTGAGAAAACCAGACAATTAACCCCAGAGAAGCTGAAATCCATGTGTCAGTATTTCATGTTACCTGAGCATCAGCCAAAAGGGGCTCCCCCCTATGGTTTTTACTATTTCAATACATTGGGAAGGCTGGTTGTAAATATAATATCCGTTGTCTTAGGATTCAACACCAGTGAATATGTGGATGAGATAACTTTGGCTTTGCTATCCATTTTTACTCCTGGGCAGCCTCCTGAGATTAAATATGATTATGCTTCCTTCATTGCCAACAAGATCCATGATCAATTTTTAAGGCTAGATAATGAAAAAGTTTTTAAGTACTCCTCAGTTATCTATCATCTCATGATCTATTATTAGTCAGACAGGTTCCCTTTCCCTGTTCAGAAACTTGATGCTAAGGGTAATCCCAGGTCTGTCATTTTTTGGTCTCCCATCATTCATTTTTCCTCTGATTCTCCCTACTCCTATTCAGAATTCATTGATCATTTTGTACATCCTGCTACAACTTTGTTAACAGGAATTTCTCCCCCCAGACTCAGTACTGAAATTAGAAAGACCTTGCAATTGTCAAAGAGTTATAAAGTTGGGGATTGGTATTTGTACCAAAACCATACAGTCATCAGGATTTATGGATGCGAATTACATCCATTCAAGTTACCCAGATATGTACCAATGAGAATTTTTGCCTTGGAATACTTTAGGCAGATGAACAATTCAGATGTGATCCATTTCTGCAATGTAAAGAAGAAAGCTCAGTTAAGGATCAAAAGCCAATTAGGTCCTTTCATCTGCAATTCTAGGGAAGCTGAGAGAGAAGCAGAACTTCTATTAGAGAAAAAGTTCCAGACATCTTTCCGTTGGGTCCCTTATGACCCCTTTGGTTTCATTTGTGAAAAGAGATTAAAAAATAAGTCATCTCCTTATGTACACCACAAGATTCCTGATTTAGAACAGTATGCAAATCAAGATGAATGGGTTAAAGGAACACTTGTTGAAGAGGAAAGTGGAGCTGACAAATTGAATAAAATTATGAAAGATGTTGAGAAGAACTTTGACCTAGAAACGTATGATCAAATGCAGGTACCCTACATTGGCACATCTTTAGCAGCCACTCTACAGCAAGCATTACAGGAAGACAGTCCATCAGTAGCAGCAGAACCCAAGGGTAAAGGAAAAGAACCTGTAGTTCAGGTCATTGAAACCTTGGTCATGGCAGAAAAACCACAGAGTTCCAAAGCACCAGAACCATCTCAGGCTTCTCCCACACCAGCAATACACATCCAAGTTCCAGAAATGCAAACTCCATTAAATGTAGAAATAGGGAAGAAAAGGCTGGCTCCAGATACCACGCCTTCAAAAGGAGCCTCACAGGTTTATCAAACTAAGAAACACAAATCAGATCCACCTCCAGAGGTAGACATTATAGATGAAGTATTCGATGATGGTAGAGAAGATAGTCAGCAAACTGGCACAGCAAGTGAAACAACCATAAGCCAGAAAGGGAAAGCCTTGCAAAAAAAATTAAGCACTGAAGTATCTTCTTTCAGACCGCCAAAGACAGATACTGGAGACATTAAAAGAACCTTCATTAATATCAAAACAAAGAATGATCCATTGAAAATGAAGGTATATGATCAGTATATGAAGATGGCTCCTCACAATCAAGAAAGGCTGATGTCTGCATTTGATCTTTCACAAGGTAAAATGTTGATGAGCCACTTCAAAGAAAAGGTGCCAAAGCCAACTTCAGCAGCAGATTACATCAGATCAAATTTTGAAGTTTTAGCAAAGGATATCCATCCCCTGGACCAGATAGAGCTACATAGACAAACAGGGGAAATGGTTTATTCTACTCTCACCAACAAAGCCATGGCAGCTTTAACGCTGCAAGATTCCTTGAATAACACTACCGCACAATTGAAGATTGAGAAGGCCTCCTCACAGGCCAAGGATAATAGAATAAAGTCTCTAGAAGAGATAATCATTGGTTTGGGTCACAATCCCAAAGACATTAAAGGTATTGAGGCATTGGTAAAAAAGAAAGAGGATGATATAGCTGCACTCAGAAAACAGCTAAAACTACCAGCCTCGAGGCACCCTCAGACCCAGGAAGTTATAAAAGGAAATTCACAGGAAGAAATGATGGAGTTTCTCTTGAATATAACTGAGCGACTAAATGAAACAGAGAAGGAATTGGAAAAATCATTGCAGGAACAGGAAATGATCAAGCAGACTTCAACAACAGGTACTACAACCACAGGGTAGCAGGAACAACCATCTCAGGTAAACACTTCTAATTTGAATTCTGAGGACTTAATAAAACAGATGGAGAGTTTGCAGCTAAGGGTCACAGAGCTCCAAGAAACAAAATTGCAATTGGAAAAATTGGAGGAAAAATATGACACATCTAAAAAGACAGCTGCTGATAACACCAGAGAGATAAAAAGATTGGAAAAATTGGTTGAGGCTTTGGAAAAGGATCTTTCTTTGGAAAAGCCTCTAAACGAAATAAATGATATTCTTTGGAGTAACATCATTGAATTAATAAAGGGTATTTGGCCCTCTATTCAAGCTATTTTTGAGCAAAATGAGTTAGTCAAGGTGGCCCAAGAAGAAATAAATAGAACCAGGAATGAATTGAGAGGCAGGCCTGAACAAGCTAGTCAGCTCATTCAATTTTTGAATTCTAGAACAAAACAACAGCTTGCATTGTTAGGAATTGATGACAGGACAGGGGCAGTTTTGGAAGCAAAGAGAGTTTTCACCAAGAGGACTTTCATGCAAAATTTAGAAAGAAAGTGTACAGACATTTTGGTTGACATCAACAATTTCAGAGAAAAATTTCAAGCTTTGCTGGATAGTGGGTTACCAAGTCCCATGCTCACGAAAGATCAAATAGTAGACCTGGAAACTTATGAGAAGAGAATAAAATCTCATGCTAAAAATACAGCTATAGGTTCTACTAGCTCATCAAAACCTGCATTACCAACTGGGAAAAGTATTTATGATAAAGTGAGGAATTTATTTCATCTGGAGCATGAAATAAAGTATCTATTTCCGAATGATCCCACTTTTTATAAACTTACTGAAGCAGATGAAACTTTAAGGAAGCTCAGAAGAACTATGATACCAGATGATCAATGGTGGAAAGAAATGTTGGAGATTCTATGAGAGTTATTTTCAGAATGAGAAATTATCTTTACTGTCAAGTAAATGGTAAAAACAGGAAAACAGATGAAAGAGTATCAGGTGAAAAGGTTAAAGAGTATCCGTGAGAAGAAAGTGTGTCCAACAAGCAAAAGAAATACGCAAGGGATAGCACAGAGCACTATTTCAGCACTTACCTCCAGCACATCCACGGAAAAAGGAACATCACATCGGCAGTTGCCCATTATTCTATCCACGAGACCCTTTGTCTCTTGTTTGTTTGTAAAATATGCCTTAAGTTAGCCTAGATTATTGGCTAAGTTAGTGTAAGATTGTTTTAGATTATTTTGTGTATAAATAAACCCTCAAAGAGAGTGTTGAGTGTGGATTCTATTACTCTGCTGTAACATTGAGATTTTCGGAATAAAAGCTTTTGGAGAAATTTACTCGTGGCTTACTGGATGACAATTTAAAGCACTGGACTTGTTGCAGGATTCCTGTGTTGGACTACAGTTCAATAAGTTTTCCTATCCTTTTGTCTGAAATTTTATATTAGTTTATAATATCATCATATCCATTTCTGAATAATTTACATAAAGGATTGAAACAGAATTTGCTTAATTGTACTCTGTTTTCAAATGTGATTATTCTTCATGTTTTCTTCTAAATTAGTTATAAGCATGAATTCTTAAATGCTCCTGCTTCGCTAATTTAAACATTTTTGATTACTATAATAAAGAATTCTTCATTGCTCTTTGTTTGTAGTCATCTCACTTCTTTCTTTTGAACATGGTGAAAGATTCTTAGCTGCCTTTCATCCCTTCAAGATCATCCCATCCACTTTAAATTTTAAGGATTGTTCTCTATCTAGCTATCTTGCCCTGTGATACCATCTTGTGTTTAGAATAGAAATCCAGTAAATCCATCCTTTGACTCCATAGCCCAATGGACTGAAATCTCTCAACCTTGCCCTTAGTTTGTAGATTCCACCATTTTCCCAAAACAAACTCTTGAATCTATAACTAGCCTAAGACCTTCGAAGAACAAAGATAAATTATAAAGAGAGAGCCCTCTCTGGATGCAGATTGGCTAGATTCTGCATCTAAAAGGTTGGTTTGTGGTTACCTCGGGTATACTTTCCTCTTACACAACTTCTAGGAAAACCTGAGTGATAACATAGTGGCGACCATACTGGGGACCTGAATCATTTTTATTTGTTATTATTATTCAATTATAAGCTATAGACAGAGTCTGAAGATCAGCCAGGAAGCCTTTGAAATTGCTTTTGCTCTGCAAATGCAAAAGTAAATAAAAGCTGCTTCAGTCTATCTCTGATTTAGCTTATATACTGAACCTTAGTTTCAAAAATTTTCAATCAGACTCTCTAGTTTAACAGATCTTTGAGAAAATCTTAATCACATATCATTATTTCTTAAAGAATTTGTAGAAGTTGTATTTATTTTTCAATTAAAATCCAAAAATCCAAAAACACATAGTCTAAGAAAACTGGCTTCAGAAAGGATTCGACATACTAGGTCAAACCTTGACCCCAATCCACCACCAATATTTGAAAATCCTAATCTGATTCCTAGGATTCTTAGAAGACAAAGAAGTCAAGAAAGTTCTGAAAGAGGAAGTCAAGAAAGTACAGGAAGTTCTAGACCACTTTCTAGATCTGCATCTTGTCCTGTGAAAATTATTTATATTGATGACATTCCTTTTGATGCACGATTTGAAACATCTTTGTTTGTGAATTTTTCTGAGACTGAATTATCTAGATTAGTTCCAGATCCTTTGTTCTTTTAGGATTTGCAATACAGATTTGTTTCACATCATCTTGACAGAGAATTGCATAATTCCATTCAGTCTGAGCAAACCTTTGAAAAAGGCTCAAACATTTATGTGATTACTGAAGCATCTCCAAGCTCAGTCACTTTTTCTCAAACTTTTCAAACACCTGTCAGACCTCCATCTCCTCCTGTTAGACCTCCATCTCCTCCTGTTAGACCATCAACTCCTGTCACTCCACTTTATCTTCCAATGGCCAATCGATATGCCCCTTTACAGTTACCAGCCAACCCTCCAGCTTTACCTCAGGACTACCAAAGTAAGATCACACCTTTTGACGGATCAGGTACCTACACAGCTCAACAACACACCAAAAGGATGACAGATTACTTTTAGTTTTATGAGATTGATACTGATGATATCCGTATGAGAATTTTCGTACAAAGTCTTACTGGAGAAGTTAGAACTTGGTTTAGGGCTCTCGCCCCGAACAGTATTGCTGACCTAGAAGCTTTGTATAGGGCATTTTTGAACAGATGGGAGAAAAAGAAGGATCCTCTCCAGATCCTATCAGAATTTGAAAAATTAAGAAGAAGACCAAACGAAACCGTACAAGATTACATCATAAGATTCAATGAATCATATAATGCAGTTCCTCAAAACCTAAGACCCCCACCTAACAACGTGTTGGTTAAATTTCCAGATGGTTTTGACTCTGATATAGCTTATTCCCTCAGGGAAAGAGCTCCTCAAACACTAGAGGAAATGCAAAGCATAGTGGTGAGTGTAGAAGCAAATCTGATAGAAAAACGGGCCAGAGCTAGGGCAGAGAGAAGAATGCCTATGAATGAAGAACCTTCAACTTTTGAAAAGAAGCTGGATGTAATCATTAAAGGTATGGAAAGATTAGGAGACAGAGTGGAAACCATTGAAAGAAAGTCTTCTAATGACAATCAGAATGTTGCAAGAAACCCGAACTTTAGGAGAAATCTGAATCAGAATAGTGGGAAGAATGTTCTTGATCAGAACATTAGGCCACCTTTTCAAGAAAACTTTGTTGAAGGCTCAACTTCTGAAGAACCTACAGAAGATGTAGAAATAAACAATGTAACTGATGACAAAAATGAACCAGAAGTCTTCCTATCCCAGGATGATCAAGAGGATCATATCCTTGAGACATTCCAAACTCATTCAGGTGAGACTTTTGATTTCAAGGAAGGCTATGACACAGCAATCTATGAAGTCCATAAACAGTACAATTTGAGAAGTAGAAGGATTGATGTGCCAGAGAATAGTAAACAGAAAAATGCAAGACAAAATGTCAAAGGTAAACAAAACATTCCCCCTGTACAAAACATCCCCCAAGTACAAATTTTGTCTAGGATAACTCCCAGTTCTTCAAATCCAATAATTGAGGATGTCTCTGACAACCAACCAATCAATAAACAACAATCTACTACTTTTCCTCCTGTGGGAAATGTAGAAGACACAGTAGAAGTTAGTCCAGAAACATCTTCAAAACAAAACTTTATTCATGAAAAAGAGAAAAATATCGAAGACCCAAAAAACAGAGAGGACCCAACTGTGCAAAACATTAAAACTCAAACGGAAAAACCTTTTAATCTAGAGGCTGAAATAGGCAAACTCAAGATAGCTGTTCCTTTATCAGAATTGGCTAAACATGATGTCTATAGGAGTCAGATTTCCAAGTCCTTAAACATTAACATTACTGGATTGGATGATTCAGTAAACATTCTTGATGATCAACCCAAACTTCTTTTTGGCCCTGAGGTTAATGGCAAACCAGAAAGTGGAGGAACTCCTCCATTTTATGTAAGCCTGAATGTTCATGACAAGATACTCCATAATGCAATGCTCGATTCTGGAGCATCTCATAATTTGATGCCAAAAGCAGTAATGGAAAGATTGAATCTAGATATTACCCGACCGTACAAAGATTTGTTTTCATTTGATTCTAGTCAGGTAAAATGTTTAGGTTTGATTAAAGATCTGTGTGTCACTTTGGTACAATACCCTGCTAAGTTTGTTTTAATGGACATAGTAGTGGCTGATATTCCACCTAAATATGGTATGTTATTGTCTAGATCTTGGGGTGCTAAACTTGGAGGATCTATTCAACTAGACATGTCTTATGCAACTATTTCAGTATTTGGTCAGCCTAAAAGATTATATAGAGAAACCTTGATGAAGTACTTAGTGAGTAGCCATGAGAAGCCTGAAAACTTCCATGTTTATTCTGTACATTCTGATATGGATTCTTTTATTTTATACAATGCTGAGTCAGATCTTCCTACTGAAATAGAAGCTCCAGAGTTGGAAACCATAAACAAAACCACTGTTAAAATTGAAGAAATCTCTGAAAACAAAGAAACACCAGATGATCAAGAAAGATATGAAAAAACTAAACAACTAGCTCCTGTCAAGAAACACGTTAAAACAATTGATGAAGATTATCAACATGAAATTCTATGGCATTTAGAGTTTGATGGCTCAGTAAACAAACTAGGGGCAGGAGCAGGGATTTGGTTACATAATGTTGAAAATAATCATGCAGAGGGTCATGCTTATAGGTTGAATTTCAAATGCACCAACAACATAGCAGAGTACGAAGCTCTTCTATTAGGGCTTAAACATGCCAAGCAGTTAGGAGCTATTAGGGTATCAATCATAGGAGATTCCGAACTAATTATTCAACAGATTAATGGAGAATGTTCAACAAAAGACTTGAGACTGAAACAATACAGAGAGACAGTTGTGGAAATTCTCAACACATTTTTACAAGCCCAACTTGCTAAGATTCCGAGGAAAAAAAATTTGCATGCTCACAGTTTAGCAATGTTTGCTAGTACATGCAAGTTACCTTTCGACCCTAATCATCAGTTTTCAGCTGAAATTAGGCACAGGCCTGCAATACCAGACAATCTTCTGAATTGGCAAGTATTTGCGAATAACAATCAAATCAATAATTTTTTGACACTTCAGGATGAGTTTTCTAACTGTAATATAGATGAAAACATAACTATTGATGAATTTGATCAAGAAAAAGAACAAAAAATAGAAATTTCAAGAGAAAATGCAATTCATATGCTGCATCCAACCACATTCACTGAAAAAGACATGCAAAATTTGAAACACATGGAATTTGATGAGATCATAGAAGACGAAACAGAAATCATCAATTTAAAAGATAATCAATTACCCAAAGGATTAACTCCTTTGGAAGATCTGTTTGACTCAAATGATATTCCATTTAGACCAAAAATGGAACCTGTTAAGGCTGATATGGAACAATGCAACTTAGGAACACCAGAACATCCCAAAATAGTCAAGTTGTCCAAATCTCTCCCAAAAGATCAAAAGGTTAAATATGTTGAACTATTAAAAGAATTTCAGGATGTTTTTGCCTGGAGTTATGAAGACCTAAAATCTTATGATACATCCATCATTCAACACACTATACCTTTGAAACCTGACCAGAAACCTTTTAAACAAAAGCTTAGGAGAATAAATCATGTTTTATTACCCTCAATTGAAAAGGAAATCAAAAGGATGTTTGAAGCAGGGATTATAGCTCCTATCAGATTTTCAGAATGGGTTTCTAACCTGGTACCAACAAGAAAAAAGACAGGAGAAATTAGACTGTGTGTCGACTTAAGAAATTTGAATAAAGTTTCTTTAAAAGACAACTATCCTCTGTCGAAAATGGACCACATTCTGCAAAGGGTAGTAGGATCTTCGAGAATATCACTACTGGATGGATTTTCAGGGTACAACCAGATTCTGGTTCATCCTGATGATCAGGATAAAACAGCATTTACCACACCATGGGGTACGTTTAAATATGTCAAGATGCCATTTGGGCTCAAGAATGCGGGAGCTACATTTCAAAGAGCAATGGATATTGCTTTTGCTAAAGAGATACATGATTTTCTGGTTATTTATTTAGATGATTTGACTGTCTTTTCTAAAACAGATCAAGAACATTTAGATCATCTAAGGCAAGTATTTATAAAGTGCAGAAAATATGGAATTTCTTTAAACCCTAAGAAGTCATTGTTTGGTTTGGAAGAAGGAAAGCTCTTAGGGCACATTATTTCTAAAGATGGCATTAGGATTGATCCAGAAAGAATTCAAGCAATTTTTCAAATACCCCACCCCAGAAACATAAAAGAGTTGCAAGCATTCATAGGAAAAATTAATTTCTTGAGAAGATTTATTTCTAGTTTAGTAGAGTTACTTAGATTACTGACTAACATGTTGAGGAAAGATTCAAGCATTGACTGGACTGTAGAAGCCAAACAATCATTCGAGGAAATTAAAATGGCTTTAACAAGAACAACAGTTTTGACCAGTCCTAAATTTGATAGAGACTTCATTATTTTTTCATTTGCCTCGGAACATACTGTTGCAGCTGTTTTACTTCAAAAAGATGACCAAGGGTGTGAAAAGCCAATAGAATTTTTTAGTAAAGCACTGAGGGATGCATCTCTAAAATACAATATTATGGAAAAACAGGCTTTTGCATTGGTAAAAGAAATCAAAGATTTCAGAGTTTACATTTTATATTCTCATGTGATAGCATATGTGCCTAATGCAGTAGTTAAAGATATTTTGACTCAAGATGGCATAGAAGGCAAACGAGGTAAGTGGATAGCTACCATTTTGGAATATGATATTGAGATCAAGCCAACAAAACTTATAAAGGGCCAAGGTTTAGCACAACTCATGACAGAAACCAATTGCCAAGCCTTAGACATCAATTAACTGGATAACGAGCAGGAGATGGCGACTCCTCAGATCAGTCAAGCTTTCTTAGATTCACCCTGATACACCGATATAATTCATGTTTTATTAAACCTGCAGGCTCCTCCAGAGTTGTCCAGAACCAAAAGAAGATTTTTAAAAATGACATCTTTGAAATATTGTATTTTAGATAGCACTCTATTTTGGAAAAATCATGAAGGAATCTTGTTGAATTGTCTCCTAAAAGATGAAGCTGATAAAGTGCTTAATGAATTTCATGCAGGGGATTGTGGAGGACATCTTTACTGGAAATCCACTGCAGACAAGATCTTAAGGGCTGGCTTTTACTGGCCAACATTATTTTCTGATGTTAAGAAATTTGTAACAAGTTGTCACAAGTGTCAGATATTTGAGGGTAAAAGAAAGTTGTTACCTCTGCCTTTAAAACCAGTTTCCACAGAAAGACCGTTTCAACAATGGGGATTAGATTTTATTGGAGAAATTCACCCCCCTTCCTCAGGGCAACATAGATGGATTTTAACTGCTACAGACTATTTCACCAAATGGATTGAAGCCATCCCATGTAGACAGTCCAATGATTCTGTAATCATAGGGTTTCTAGAAACCAACATACTTTCAAGATTTGGCTGTCCAGAAAAGATTATAACAGACAATGCTGCTGCATTTAAATCAAAGAAAATGATTAGTTTCTGCCATAAATATCATATTACTTTAGGCCATTCAACAGCCTATTATCCCCAGGGTAATGGACTAGCAGAATCCTCCAATAAAAGCTTGCTCAATATCATTAAGAAATTGTTGGAGGAAAATAAAAAGAACTGGCACAAGAAACTGACCAATGCATTATGGGCAGACAGACTTACAACTAAGAAATCCATTGGGACTAGTCCATATGAGTTAGTTTATGGTCTGGAAGCAAGATTCCCATCATCTTTAGGAATTCCTGTTATGAAATTACTTCAGGAGGCTCAAGTGGAGCCAAATGACATTCAAAGAAGAATTAATCAAACAATCCACCTGCAACAAACCAGAGAAGAGGTATACCAAAGATCACAAGTCTTACAGGAAAAGCTAAAGAAAATGTTTGATAAAAGGACTAAAGCAGAGGATTTTCAATTAGGAGACAAGGTCCTAATATGGGATTCTAGAAGAGAAGAAAAAGGGAAACATGGAAAGTTTGATTTCTTGTGGAAAGGGCCTTATATCATTCATGCCTTGCAGGGAAACAACACTTACTTTTTGAAGGACTTGGACAATTCAAGAGTTGAAGAAGGACCAGTCAATGGTCGAATGCTCAAGCATTATTTTGATCCAATTTACTAGAGTGTTTTAATGTTTCTAACTTGTACATAATATATTGTTTTCTTGTTTTATTTTTGTTAATGCAGTTTGGATTGGATGGTGAATTCTGGAAGTTGAAGCCCGAAGTGAAGGCCCTAAGCTTCAAGAGTTTCACTATCATATGTAAAATAAAGCTACCAGAAGAAGGAAGATTTCATACTTTCAGTTTGAAGACATTTTGAGGCATCTGACCTGTTGTTCTTGACTTTCCACAAGGAAAAGCCATCCCCAAGTGGAGCCAGTGTTAGACTCCTATACCAATAGGTTTCATCTTCATGATTGTCTTGATGGAATTATGGAATATGTTCAAACCTTCTTACTTGAGCAAAGGTGTTCCATATTCTTGGAAAAAACCAAAAAATCAAAAAGTTCAAAAATGTAAAGAGGGTATACCCTAAAAGAAAGATCAAAGGGTAAAAAGAATAAAATGGTCAAAAAAGTGAAAGAAATGAACCCCAAGCAAAAAATAGACCAAGGAAAGTGTGCAAATCCAAATGCCACTACTATTTCATTTTTGTAAATAAGCAATTGTGTGCAGCTTGTCAAACCTTTGCCACAATTCATGAATAAGTCAAACTGTTTAAACTTGGCTTACTCATATTTCAATTTCATATTATAGATTAGAGAATAAATATCTAGCCAAACAGTTTAATCTTGGCAGATAAGTAGCTAGGTAGAGTGAATAAAAGGTGCTCAACAGTTTAATCTGAGCCCTTGGATGTAATAAGAGTAGAAATAGATAGATTTATCATGTAAAAAGAAAAGATTGAAAAGGGTTTGCAAGTCTAAATGCACCCTAATAAAGAAGAGAAAATGGTAGTGTTAAGTAGATAGGGTAGGTAGATGGTGCTGCAAAGTGTTATCTGATGAATGATGTTGCTACATGTTTTTGATCCTTTACTTTCATCATAAGTACTGAAGCAGGAAATACAATGGAAAATCATTGCAAGCAAAGTCAAAAAATCATTAACCTCCCTCATCATTTTCCCCCTTAAAGGTTTTACTAATTTCCCCCAAAAGTACTAAGGTAATTGGAGATCAAAGGGGCTCAAGGCATTTCCTTGACTTCTGGAGGGACCGGACCCTCGGCCTAATGATAAAAAAGACCTAAGTACTAGAGATAATTCATCATTGTTATCTTCCATTTTTAATTGTCTCCTAAGAAAAATCACATTTTACTTAGGAAACTGATGCATAATTTCATAAAAATCCCTCAAGATAAAATTGCTATTCTAAGAAGTGTTGGAGATAAAATGTTGCAATTTACTTCACAAGTGATCACTTTCTTAGATATGTAAAAATATTTTGAGTTTCCTTGTCCTCTGCCATATTAACATTTAACTCTATTATATTAAATTCCTAGTGAAATACCCTTTCCTAAGTATATAACTCCCTTTTTTATAAATATCCCAAAAACCCATTTATTATAATGTTTACCAAAGTATTATATCCCCTCACATTGAAAATAAAAACCCCGCTTTATAAACCCTTTGGTTAAATATACCTTTATAATATAAATCCCGCCCCTATGGTGAATTAATTGTATTAATTCATTCATCATATAATAAAAAATATATATAAAAACTTTAGACATACAATATGTATGTTTAATACCAAAACATATCAATAAAACTTTGCGAAAGTCTTGCGCCACCATGGTCCGTTCACGTGGTATTCCACCTAGCCAACTCCGCCGCAACCCCTTTCTTTTGCATATGGGATTAATTAAGTCGCCTGGACTAATTAATAACTATTTCTGCCAGTTAAAAAGCCCCCGGAGCGATTAAAAACATTTGAAAGTGTTTAAAAGTACGACGGGGCCCACATGAAACCTCCGCCCATCTTCCCATCGCCCCAGCCATTGGATCAGCCTCCCGCAGATCAACGGCCCACGTTGATCCCGCTGCCCATCCCTTGTCAGCAATTTAACCAGCGGGGGATGGGTGGTTTCTGAATAGTCAACCATCCACGTGGCGATTATCCTATGGAATCGCTACCCCTCCGATAGAAACCACCCTCAACCAAAAGCTAAAAGTGGAATACCACTGACCGCTATCACACGCCGCTTTACGTGCCACCCTTTACGCCGATGACGTCATCACCTCAAAACAAAAACCCTTCAACTGCGACAAAGCCTTTTTCTGCTTCTTTTTATCATTTTCATTATTCTAGAAGAACGCGTTGTTCCCGCTCACATTTTAAAATTTCCCATTGATCAATGCTACGCCCAAGATTCGTCGCGCGCCCATGTCGATGAGCACGCCGCTTGTTCAAGCACTGCTAAAGAACCAGTTTCCGTCTAAAAGCAGGTATTTATCCTTTACGCCCGACTGCAAGTAAAACTCAGTTTCCTTTGTTTTTTTCGCTGAAAAGTGGTTAAAAAATCATCGCTGAGTCCTCCCTGGAGATTTTAAAACCTGTAAAATTGCTCCCCGAACCTGCAAATTGTTCCAATTTCCTTTTTTGTCAGATATCCCATCCGGTCTGCAAGAAAAAAACTAAAACCTCCATTTTGAATCCACAAGAACCAAAATGGAGGCCCCGACAGCTTTAAATATCACTCCATTGAATGCTCCTCACCGAGATTTGGACTATTTACCCTTGGTAGATGAAGATTTCCAAATTAAAGACCTGGGTTTCGATGAAAATCCCCGATTGAGTTTCTATCGCTGCAGAGACGAATTCTCAAAAGGGCAAGACCTCATAGGGTTATGGGAATCCAATCTCCCAAGATATCTTATTCTTCCAAATTTTCATTTTCCAAATCATCTGCCATCACAAACATCACAAACTATGATCCCAAGATAAGAGAGCTGATACTTCCTGATCAAAGTGTTCTCGGCTTCCCATCACACCGTGCTATAAATGCTATGTTAAAATTTCTGATCCCAGATCGAGAATTAGCACCATTATCCATAATAGATTGATTGAGAAACTGCATACTAACTGTAGAAGCCGAAACTATGTGTCATATTTCATGTTACCTCGAGCATCGCCCAAAAGGGGCCTCCTATGTTTTTACTATTTCAAAACATTGGGAAGGTCAAGGTTGTAAATACATGAACCTTTGTCTTAGATTCAACACCGCTGAATATGTGGATGAGATAACTTGGCTTTACACTTACTTGTATCTCAAGCAAACTTCCCGAGATTAAATATGATTATGTCATCACAACAAGATCCATGATCAATTCTTAAGGCTAGATACTGAAAAAGTTTTTAAGTACTCCTCAGTTATCTATCATCTCATGATCTATTATCAGTCAGACAGGTTCCCTTTCCCTGTTCAGAAACTTGATGCTAAGGGTAATCCCAGGTCTGTCATTTTTTGGTCCCCCATCATTCATTTTTCCTCTGATTCTCCCTACTCCTATTCAGAATTCATTGATCAGTTTGTACATCCTGCTACAACTTTGTTAACAGGGGTTTCTCCCCCAAGACTCAGTACTGAAATTAGAAAGACCTTGCAATTGTCAAAAAGTTATAAAGTTGGGGATTGGTACTTATACCAAAACCATACGGTCATCAGGATTTATGGATGTGAATTACATCCATTCAAGTTACCCAAATATGTACCAATGAGAATTTTTGCATTGGAATACTTTAGACAGATGAACAATTCAGATGTGATCCATTTCTGCAATGTAAAGAAGAAAGCTCAGTTAAGGATCAAAAGCCAATTAGGTCCTTTCATCTGCAATTCTAGGGAGGCTGAGAGAGAAGCAGAACTTCTATTAGAGAAAAAGTTCCAGACATCTTTTCGTTGGGTCCCTTATGACCCCTTTGGTTTCATTTGTGAAAAGAGATTAAAGAATAAGTCATCTCCTTATGTACACCACAAGATTCCTGATTTAGAACAGTATGCAAATCAAGATGAATGGGTTAAAGGAACACTTGTTGAAGAGGAAAGTGGAGCTGACAAATTGAATAAAATTATGAAAGATGTTGAGAAGAACTTTGACCTAGAAACGTATGATCAAATGCAGGTACCCTACATTGGCACATCTTCAACAGCCACTCTACAGCAAGCATTACAGGAAGACATTCCATCAGTAGCAGCAGAACCCAAGGGTAAAGGAAAAGAACCTGTAATCCAGGTTATTGAAACCTTGGTCATGGCAGAAAAACCACAGAGTTCCAAAGCACCAGAACCATCTCAGGCTTCTCCCACACCAGCAATACACATCCAAGTTCCAGAAATGCAGACTCCATTAAATGTAGAAATAGGGAAGAAAAGGTTGGCTCCAGATACCACACCTTCAAAGGGGGCCTCACAAGTTTATCAAACTAAGAAACACAAATCAGATCCACCTCCAGAGGTAGAAATTATAGATGAAGTATTTGATGATGGTAGAGAAGATAGTCAGCAAACTGGCACAGCAAGTGAAACAACCATAAGCCAGAAAGGGAAAGCCTTGCAAAAAAAATTAAGCACTGAAGTATCTTCTTTCAGACCGCCAAAGACAGATACTAGAGACATTAAAAGAACCTTCATTAATATCAAAACAAAGAATGATCCATTGAAAATGAAGGTATATGATCAGTATATGAAGATGGATCCTCACAATCAAGAAAGGCTGATGTCTGCATTTGATCTTTCACAAGGTAAAATGCTGATGAGCCACTTCAAAGCAAAGGTGCCAAAGCCAACTTCAGCAGCAGATTACATCAGATCAAATTTTGAAGTTTTAGCAAAGGATATCCATCCCCTGGATCAGATAGAGCTACATAGACAAACAGGGGAAATGGTTTATTCTACTCTCACCAACAAAGCCATGACAGCTTTAACGCTGCAAGATTCTTTGAATAACACTACTGCACAATTGAAGATTGAGAAGGCCTCCTCACAGGCCAAGGATAATAGAATAAAGTCTCTAGAAGAAATAATCATTGGTTTGGGTCACAATCCCAAAGACATTAAAGGTATTGAGGCATTGGTAAAGAAGAAAGAGGATGATATAGCTGCACTCAGAAAACAGCTAAAACTACCAGCCTCGAGGCACCCTCAGACACAGGAAGTTATAAAAGGAAATTCACAGGAAGAAATGATGGATTTGCTCTTGAATATGACAGAGCGACTAAATGAAACAGAGAAGGAATTGGAAAAAGCATTGCAGGAACAGGAAATAATCAAGCAGACTTCAACAACAGGTACTACAACCACAGGGCAGCAGGAACAACCAGCTCAGGTGAATACTTCTGGCTTGAGTTCTGAGGACTTAATAAAACAAATGGAGAGTTTGCAGCTAAGGGTCACAGAACTCCAAGAAACAAAATTGCAATTAACAAAATTGGAGGAAAAATATGACACATCTAAAAAGACAGCTGCTGATAACACCAGAGAGATAAAAAGATTGGAAAAATTGGTTGAGGCTTTGGAAAAGGATCTTTCTTTGGAAAAGCCTCTAAACGAAATAAATGATATTCTTTGGAGTAACATCATTGAATTAATAAAGGGTATTTGGCCCTCTATTCAAGCTATTTTTGAGCAAAATGAGTTAGTCAAGGTGGCCCAAGAAGAAATAAATAGAACCAGGAATGAATTGAGAGGCAGGCCTGAACAGGCCAGTCAGCTCATTCAATTTTTGAATTCCAGAACAAAACAACAGCTTGCATTGTTAGGAATTAATGACAGGACAGGTGCAGTTTTGGAAGCAAAGAGAGTTTTCACCAAGAGGACTTTCATGCAAAATTTAGAAAGAAAGTGTACAGACATTTTGGTTGACATCAACAATTTCAGAGAAAAATTTCAAGCTTTGCTGGATAGTGGGTTACCAAGTCCCATGCTCACGGAAGATCAAATAGTAGACTTGGAAACTTATGAGAAAAGAATAAAAGCTCATGCTAAAAATACAGCTATAGGTTCTACTAGCTCATCGGAACCTGCATTACCAACTGGGAAAAGTATTTATGATAAAGTGAGGAATTTATTTCATCTGGAGCATGAAATAAAGTATCTATTTCCGAATGATCCCACTTTTTATAAACTTACTGAAGCAGATGAAACTTTAAGGAAGCTCAGAAGAACTATGATACCAGATGATCAATGGTGGCGGGAAATGTTGGAGATTTTATGAGAATTACTTTCAGGATGAGCATTTATCTTTACTGTCAAGTAAATGGTAAAAACAGGAAAACAGATGAAAGAGTATCAGATGAAAGGTTAAAGAGTATCCGTGAAAACAAAGAGTGTTCAACAAGCCAAAGAAATACTACAAAGGACAGCACAGAGCCCTATCTCCAGCACATCCACGGAAAAAGGAACAGCACATCGGCAGTTGCACATTATTCTATCCACGAGACCGTTTGTCTCTTGTTTGTTTGTAAAATATGCTTTAAGTTAGCCTAGATTATTGGCTAAGTTAGTGTAAGATTGTTTTAGATTATTTTGTGTATAAATAAACCCTCAAAGAGAGTGTTGAGTGTGGATTCTATTACTCTGCTGTAACACTGAGATTTTCGGAATAAAAGCTTTTGGAGAAATTTACTTGTGGCTTACTGGATGACGATTTGAAGCACTGGACTTATTGCAGGATTCATGTGTTGGACTTCAGTTCAATAAGTTTTCCAACCCTTGTGTTTAAATTTTATATTAGTTTATGCTATCATCATATCCGTTTCTGAATAGTTTACATAAAGGATTGAAACGGAATTTGCTTAATTGTACTCTGTTTTCAAATGTGATTATTCTCGATGTTTTCTTCTGGATTAGTTATAAGCATGAATTCTTAATTGCTCATGTTTTGCTGATTCAATATTGTTGATTACTGTAACAAAGAATCCTTCATTGCTCTTTGCTTGTAATCATTTTCCTTCTTCCTCTTGAATATGGTGAAAGATTCTTAGTTGCCTTTCATCCCTTCAAGACCATCCATCCACTTTAAATTTTAAGGATTGTTCTCCGTCTAGCTATCTTGCCCTGTAATACCATCTTGTGTTCAGAAAAGAAATCCAGTAAAGCCATCCTTAGACTCCATAGCCCAATGGACTGAAATCCCTCAACCTTGCCCTTAGTTTGTGGATTCCACCATTTTCCCAAAACAAACTTTGAATCTATAACTAGCCTAAAATCATTCAAAAACAAAGATAAATCATAAAGAGAGAGCCCTCTCTGGATGCAGATTGGCTAGATTCTGCATCTAAAAGGTTGGTTTGTGGTTACCTCGGGTATACTTTCCTCTTACACAACTTCTAGGAAAACCTGAGTGATAACACACAGGATGTTATCAGGTCTACTCCTTCCAATTAATAAAAAATCACCTAAATCAAAAAATGAGATCATGTCATTGACAAAAGATTTAGGTATGGATTCTTCCAAGACGTATGATGCATGTCCCAGTGATTGCATCCTATATTATGGAGATGGTAAGGAATCCTTAGATGAATGTCCAGAATGTGGTGAGAAAAGGTACCATATAATTACATCATCAAAAAAGGTAGGAATAAAGGTACTACGTCACATACCTTTAGCCCCACAATTTGAGAGGTTATTTGGATGTAAGGAAATGTCACAGCTCATGGATTATAATGTGAGGGGAAGGGGCACAGATGGTTTTATGAGGATGTCGGCTGGTGGAGTGGCATGGCGTAATATGGAGGAGAAGTGGCCAATTTTCAAAGATGAGCCACGAATTGCAAGAATATCATTAGTATTAGATGGTGTGAATCCTTATGAAAATCAATCAAGACAATGGTCTACATGTCCAGTAATTGCTATCAACAACAACCTACCCCCATGGTTATCAACCAGAAAGGAACATACTATGTTGACACTTATCATACCAGGTTATACTTTATGGAAATTCATAATATTGAGTCTACATGGTAATAGTAACAAATTTCATGTTGCAAATGAAAAATTGAAGTTGATGTCTTTATAGGTCCAAATCAACCAAAACATAAGGACACATACTTGGAGCCTTTAATAAATGAGTTATTAATGCTTTGTCAAGGAATGAATATGAAGGATGTGTCTCGTCCTATTTCTTCAAGGATCTTTCAATTTCATGCAATGCTTCTTTTCACAATTCATGATGCTCCAGGGCTATCAATGTGTTGTGGTGAGTTATGGTTGGTGTTAATAACCTCATATTGTATTTATTGATTTCATTTATTTCATATTAAAATCCTATATTATTACTTGATCTTTCATATAAAAATGAAAGGTCTTTAGACTAATGGATCTTATGGATGCCCAACATGTGGGCCTTGCACCTCATCAAGAATATCGAGTCATTTGGGAAATACTATATACGATGAATATAGAATGTTTCTAAATCCTGATCATCCATATCACGTACAAGATAAGGATGATTTTGGTGGAAAGGAGTGCCTTCTTAGAGAACCTTCAAAGATGAATCTCGAGAGATGGATGCATGCATATAGAAGCACAAATGGTAATTTTCATTCTCGCCTTTTAAATGATATATTATTACATTCCTAAGACAATGATTTGTTAAATTTATTATGATTTTTATTTTTGGTAGGATCCCTTCCTTCAAGAATGACTCGAAAGACAATATTTTCAGAGTTGTCATATTATGAATACCTACCTATTGTTCACTTGTTTGATACAATGCACATAGGGAAGAATGTATCTGTTTGTTTATATAATGTGTTATTTGAGAAGAGTTCAATACATGGGAGGAAACTAAATAAGCTACAAGTGAGGATGGACCTCAAAGAAGTAGGAAGAATGCCTCGTCTTTGGCCAAATGATGATGGTAACTTTGTAGCTAATCCATGGTCTCTCACAAAGGAGGGGAAAGAGCAGATGATTAATTCCATAAAAGCAGTAAGATTCCCAACAGGTTTTGGAGTAAATTTTAAGAATTCATTCTAAAAAGGAAATGAACTTGTTTAAATGAAGACCCGTGATTGGCATAATTTCCTTAAGGTATGTGCACATTGATCGACATTAACTAAATAATTATATAGCATGAGTAATTGATTAATTTTAACATTCTAATTTCAGTATCTATTACCTACCAGCCTTCCAAATAATCTTGATGACAAAATTAGGAGGACAATCTACAAGCTAAGTAGATTTTTTAGTTATAATGCATGGCCTGTATAAGGAAAAAGGTCTCTTCAAGTGAAATGTGATATACTAGAAAATTGTTCATCTATAATATTTTTTTTTCTTTACACAAATCGTGGGCTTAACTTAATTAATTCTATTCTAGGTGGGTCACTTCAACAGAGATACACAACAAATACTTAAATATGTGGAAGAAAGAACTCCCCATTTTGATGTGTGACATGCAAAAATACTTCCCAAAAAGTTTCTTCAATGCACAGGAACACTACATTGTGCACCTCTTACGTGAAATAGAGTTGTGTGGACCAGTTCAAACATGGACAATGTCTCCTATTGAGCGCTATTTAAAGGTTTTGAAAAATTTTGTAAAGCAAAAGGCTCATCCTGAAGGTTCCATGCTTCAAGGGTACATGTTGTTCAAATCGATAGTTTATCTCACGGAATTGTGCAAAGAATTAAATATTGAAGGGCCGCAACTATGGGACTCAAAAGAAAGTGAAAAAGTTGAAGGAAATGTATTCACAGGACAAGAAAAAACTAGGGAAATTAAAGGTGATTAAACTTATATCTACATATGGTTCACGAATTTGATTTGTGACTATGATGGTATAATGTGTTTTATGTTTATGATTGCAAATGTTGTTGAAATGGAGGCTTTATTATTATATGTTGCAAGAAACAGTGAACACACAAAAATATGGAGGGAGGAATATCAAAGACATCATGATGCCCAAAAAAGGCGTTGTTTGTCATATGTATCGAGAGGTGGTCATAATTCATCTTCACATTCAACAATAATGAGAAAATTTGAAAAGGATTGGCCTCCAGCTATGAGTTTAAAATATTTGAGAGATAGAGTAGCAAGGGCATGTAGAAATAATGATGAAATAGTTACAACACATGTATTGGACATTATAAAAGGACTAGAAGAGAATAAGGTGACTCATTATAAGGGGTTGTGGTGCAAGGATCGTCATTATCATGTTCGGAAGCTAGATGAAAATTGACAAACATTTGACTGTGGAATTGCTGCATATTTTACAGTAAATTTTCAGTCACATGTTCGCAATGGAAACATAAAAACCGACACCTTGAGATACTATGGATTAATTGAAGATATCTTAGAGCTTAGCTTCATATCTTTCAAGGTGGTATTATTTGAAGCTAAGTGGTTTAGAAATATTGTAGTTGGAAATAATCCAACAACATATATGCATGAGAATGGTTTTTGCATCATCAATCATACCAGGTTTGAGCAAACAGATGAACCATATGTTTTTCCTGACCAATGTGAGAAAATATTTTATGTTGTAATCCTACAGAACGATCAAAGTCATTTGTCATTGAGTATAATCCTAGATCAATAAGAGTCTTCCAAACATCACATGAAGAACAATCTATCTCAGCAGAAATATCATCTAATGGTAGCTCAGATGATGAATTTAATGGGCAAGAATACATGCTTGAAATGTACAATGGCTATTCAAATTATTTTGATGATTAATGACAAAGTCTATGAATAGTTCTACTCAAGAAAATGTGAATGTCTAGTAGTTCTATATTAGAGTTGTACTTTCATTTAAATCTATTATATGGATTTGTTTAGAAGAATCAAACCTATCATAATCTAAAAATTAATAGTATTTCAATGTTAAACATATCAGAGAACTATAACATGATGACAATGTTATATATATTATCATTATGTACATTAAGATTTTTTTTTAGAAAACTTAATAATTAATGAATTTCTATCTGATAAAATTGAAAATTTATTTTTTACAAGGGAAATTTAGATATTAGAGGATTTGTTAAGATTTTTTTACCCTCCAAAATGACATTTTATGATTAAAATATTTTCAAAATGTTTCATTTGATTATGAGTTACTATTTTTTGTTGTTTCTTGTATGTATTTTAATTCATTTGCATCTTTTCATTTTATAATATACTCATTATTCCACTTCATATAATCAAAGGTTGATGATTTTATTATATATATATTTTTCACTTGTTTCGTTATTGGATTAATGCAATGAATTCTATAAAACTCATTCTAACTTGGGAAATGTGTAATATTGAATTAGGTCTATTGATTCAATATGCGAACAAGAAAAGGAGAAAAGTCTATTCGGACAAAGAGTTTAAATGAATTTATGAGGGACACGCCTTCTGGAGTCATAGGTATTAATGAGATACCTTCCAAAGGAAGTAATTTATCTACACTTCCATCTTCCCATTTAGATTTTACAGATGATGTATATGTCCCAATAGTAACTGATACTTGCTATAAAGTGGAGCCTACACTTGAAACTAGATTTGAAATTGATAGATTGAAATCACATTGAGAGTGGTTGATGAAGGCTGATGTTGATCCAGTCATAAGAGATACAATTCACGCAGCATACAAAATAGATATCTCTGACACAAAGAATGCAAGATATACAGAAACAACAGTTTATGATCTATTAAGGTAAATAGTCATTTATATTTTACTTATAAACTTTAGGGTTGTAATTACATAACATATGATTATTACTAATATATTTTATTGCAATTTTCAGGAGTAATATCAATGTTCTCGAAGAATACACTAACACCAATGTACAAAAAAATCAATCTCCTCCATCAGATGAACAAACTATACCATCTATTGGTGCATCTTTTCAACCTCTCTTAAAACATCCAAATGAATATGTTAAAGGAGAGGCAACTAATGGTATGCCATTCACAATCACATTAAATGAAAAAGGGCAAGTGTTAAATGATGAAGGTGGGAGAACATGGAGAGACATACTTCACCGTAAAACATTGAGATTATTTGCTCCTACAATTACTAAAGATTTCCATCATCAAGGTAAAACACATATACTATGTTTTTCATGAATTGCATACTTAATTTATGTAGTATAAACTATATACTTAATGTTTCATGTTTCATATTAAAAAAAATCATATATTGTACTCAGTGTTACATTCCCTAAATTTCATTACTATGATACTAGAAACCTTAAGATTTTTTATATGGATTATTTACTTTCTACATGTATTTCACAGATAAATCTAAGAAGGATGAGTTATTATCTCTCATGCATAAGGTATCAAAAATTGTACCTCCAAAACAAATTCTTCATAGTGTTGTTGAATATATTAAAAATACCAGGAACGCTTTGAGAGGAGAATTGGTAAGAAACAAAAATGTAGTCAAGCCGCACTTCATAGGAGAAGGAGAGTGGAAGAGGTTATTGGATGAGATTGCTATTAAGAAAAAAAGGAAAAATGGAACTTTGGTTTGAAAATACAAATATGCACATACTGTATGAGCCTCTAGGTTGTCCACACACCATCATTTGGTGAAAGATGGCATGTTATCTATAGAGGCAAAAATTGTAAGCTTAATACACTACTATGCTTCTCAAGGAAAAATTATTTTTTATATAATCAAATTTCTAACTATTTCATTGTTATTTAAAATATAGTTGCAGGTGTTCAATATTAAAATCTCTAAAGATGACAAAGATTTTGCTTCATGCTATGGTGTATATTCTCTCATTCATCAAAATATTAAAGATGGATTTAATCCTATTACAGATTATGAGGTATTTTTTGACCTATAATTTTTTTGTTCTAGATAATTTTTTATAATATGAAAGAAGTATATGCAAATGAAAGTTTCAATTAATACAATTTATAATTGTGTTGATCTTATCTTATATGTGTCTTAGATAACTAATCAACATGATGAAAGAGAAGATGAAGCTGCACTTTGAATCATGCTTCAACCTTACCATATGTTTGGTTAGTTCACTTCGATTATTTTTTAAATCAATAGGATACTTTAGTTATGACATACCATTAAATGCAGACACTTTTTATGGTTTATTTCAATTCAATTGAAGTTATTGTTTGTGTTTTTCTCCGTTTATTTCATTTATGTATTTTATTCACAAACTTATGTTTATAATTTTCTTTTTATGATTTTTCCATGCAGGCTGCGACAAAATTTCTTTTAAGGATGAGCAATACAGATGATTTCAAACGAATTATCAGTTTCGTTTTTTCATATCTCATAATAAACAAATTTCAAGACCTAAGACATTTCATTATATTAATAAATGAAAAGAGATTTTTTGATAATCAATGTTGGAACATGTTGGGGTTACAGTGTTTTGGCCAGATTGGCAAGACCAAAAGACTAGACAACATCAAAACCACTTTGGGATCCTAGGATCTAGCCCTCTTGAATCCAGAGAGGGATCTCTCTATAAATACAAAGAATGATATATATCTTTGAAGCTCAAAATGAGGTATTAGGCTAGGTATGAAGCACAAGGGGTTTTTTAAATGATTTGGTTGGTTGGATTGGTTGGAGATCATTAACTGAGAAGGTTATGGGAAGAAGGAACAAAGCAACATGATGTTTTAGAAAAATAAGATAGGTCAAGAAAGTATCAATCCATTGGGCTATGGAGTCATGAAAGGGGATTACTTGCATAACAACTAACCAAGGTTTCCATAGGGCAAGTCATATATACTAAAGGATCTTGTAGATAGATGGTGAAATGGAACAATAGGGAGTGAAGGTGAAAGAAAGAAAGACAAATGATTTCTGCCTGGAGATCAAGTCATATATCATTTAAATCCAGACCTGCTTTGACATACTCTCAAGGAAAAACAAAGTTAAGATTTAACACAGAGCAAGGCCTAAGATCAGAGAAGGGCTTCTAACCTTCAATGCTTTGACACTAGCTCAAGGGATCTTAGTAAGGCCAAACAATTGGAAAAGGACCCCAGTGGATAGGGCTTACACTAAATCCATGGTATCCCAATTGTTCCAGCTTAAACCCAACCAAAACATCTAAGCAATGAATCCCAAATTAGAACATCAGTAAACATGGGCTAGACCAACATATTTGACTGGTTAAATTACATGAATTTTCTCTTAGATTCACTATCAGCAGAAAACATCAAAGATAAGAAGAGCAGTGGGAATTAAGGTACCATGCAGGGGTATGTCCTAAGCCTGATTTACTGATTCTTATCAGAGAATGATGAACATCGTGATAAAAATGAAATAAAACAATTGCAGTGAGAAAAACATCGCCCGTCAGGGTTCTGTGAAATTTTCTTGTTCAATTGATGTGAAAAACCAGTCACATACTCTGAGCTCAATGGATTTTTACAATCCAGACTTTCTCCTCCCAGCCTACTAAGTTACAAACTACTCAGCTACTTCCCCCAATAAATGTCCTAATAGTCGAATGAATCCCTACATCTAATAAACAACCCCTTTACAATATGTTCTTCGGGAGTTCTTATAGGAGAATGAAATAGCAGTAGTGGTAGATGTACATTTAATTGATTCATTAAGACAGAGTGGAGGCAGTGTTTCGTGCCCACTCTGCTTAATGGTTCTGTGTTGAAATATTGGTACTTTTAGGCTAGTCTGGAAGTCTCTGTCTTGCCTTCTTGAATAAGTAACCTGGATAGAAGGTCTGAAGGTCTTCCATGCTTCCATAACTGTTGTCAAACAGTATTTAAGAAGTTTCTGTCAGTGTAATAACCTTTAAGGGTTCGAGGAGGCATGGAGAATACTGTAGGTAGGTGTCCTTTCTGGAAAAAATACGTTCTGCTGATGCTGAAACACTGATATTGACTTATTAGTGTGCTTAGTATTCAAACTGCGCCTTTATCCTTTGAACACGGGATTAGAGCATTAAATCTTCAATAACAAGATTTAACCCCTTAAATCCACCTCTGATACACTTTGCCGCTGCTGTGATGGTTTCTCTCTGTGTCCTCAGTCACAGTAACTGTGACTGCAGAGACAGAGTGAATTCATCACTCTGTGATCCCTACACAGTACAATAAAAAATATTACAAAATCCAGGGGAGTGGCCGAAAAATGTTGTGGAGGCCCAAGGAACGGTGGCTAAAATGGTGAATGCAGGTGAAACGTGTAAAAAACATTGCAGAACGGTGGAAGAATGACGTGATGAAGCTTTGGTGCAAAGAGGATCGCAGACTGTTCAATTATATAAGGCAATAGCAATCAATGGTCAAGATTGGTGGATGGAGGTGTTAATAGTGGGATTAGGCGGAGGAGAATAACTTTAGTGTTAAACATAAATTTTAGCACCGGGGCGAAATACAAAGGAAATCAATGAAAATGAATGGAAGTTGGGCGCCTATGATGGTGGGACCCGGCGGGCAGAGGGCGATTAAATGTGCACCGTTGGATCTCAGGAGGAGATCAATGGTGGGGATCGAATGTGGAAATATATAAGGGAGGGGTGGTTTCTGGAGGAAAACCACTGGTGTCGTGCGGCTTCTCGGCGCTTTTGAGAAATCTCCAAAACAACGCGATATGATCCGCTATATGACACATGGAAAAACAAAACCACTCATATCGTGTAATTTTAAAACATTAACACTCAGATGCAGAATTTACGCGATATGCGTTCCCAGCCATCGGATGGAGGGGCGGAAGATCTAACGGTGGAGGTTAGTGCGCAATACAGAGAGATGCACGGGTGAAGTGGGTCATCGGTTTCACTACGGACCATTGGATTATGTGGATGGATGGTCCAAATTAAAAGAGGAGCGGGGAGGCAAAAGGGTCAGTGAACTGGGCGGAAAAATGTAGGACCGTTGGATCTTAGGAGATCAACGGTGGAGATCTAATCGCAACGGAGCAAGGCAGGGGCCAAAACTCTGTATTTTAATCTCGCGATTACACCAGAGCAGTTGGATCGGCGGAGAATCAACGGTTTAGATTTGATCGGAGGGGAACGACGAAGGATAAATGAGGCGAAACGCAATTAAATCCTGTCCATTGGTTCTTCTGGATTCAACCGCCAGGATTGAATTGGAGGATCACCATCAGAGGGGGTAGAAGGATGGCACGTTAAGACATTTTGCGATGCGATTAAGTGCTAGCCATCCGATCTGGAATCAGATCGACAGTTAATATTCAATCGGAGGGTCGATGAAGGGTTGCGGTGCGGGCGTGATGCGATTAGCGCTGGTCGTCGGATCTATACAGAACAACGACTGAGATTACAGCGCAAGCCTACAGAACAAATCCCAATCGCATCGGGGATTTTCATTTAACAAAGAAAAAGCGCTCATAACCAATCCCCGATTGCGATTAGCGCCCGAAGGCCTAGCGCTTGGTCTTGGCACCTAGTTATATGCGGAAAAAGGGTTAGGGGCTTAGTCGAAGGGGGATAAAGCCTATTATATGGAAAAAAGTGGGTTTTTTGGCATAAAAATAGCGTTTTTAAAGGCTGGAAAGAGGTTCCGGTAGGGGAAAGGAAGGGTTTAAAATCAAGTGAAGTGATTTCACATGGTTTAAGAAGGGAATTTGATGGTTTAGAAGACTTAGGAAGGGATTTTGAGGGCTAAAGGGGAAATTTTGAGGAAGGGAAAAAGGTGTTAAAATGGGAAATTTGCAGGGATACAAAGGAGAAGATGTAGGCTTTTTCTGAGCAAGTGTTTCCATAAACAATGAGGCTTTCTTGATGGAAATAGCAGTGAATATTTTTTCAAAGGCAAAAGACACAAGGAGGCTTCAAGAGTGATATGTTTTCATAGGAAATGTATCTCTTGAAGACTCAGAAACAAATTTAGCCACCTATTTTCTCTGTCAAAAATTTATAGGTGGCTAACAGTGGCTCCACATGGGGATGGCATCTTCCTGAAGGTGTCAAGAATTCAGAAAATGATCTTTGGAAGTAGGCCAGATGCCTGGTGCTTGACACATCTTTTCTTTCTTTAATCAGCTGCCACAACTCATGAAGACATTATATCAGCAAACAACATCCCCAAACAGTCTACCTACGCATCCTACAGTCCTAACATTTTTTCTTCAAGGTGCATTTAAATTTGCAGACCTTTTTCATCATTTTTTATTGAAAACAGAAAAAAAACTAATCTAATTCTACCCTTATTCCTCCATGAGACCAGATTAAACAGTTGGCCTCATAGTTTCTCTACCTACACTAATATCTGCTAGGATTAAACTGTCTAGCAGATTTCTTTCTCTACATTCTACAACAGAAATTTAAAAACAGTCAAACCAGGATTAGACAATCTGGTTCGCTGTGGATCCATGGCATAAAATAGCTGCACATGAACTGGACTTCGCAGAAAATTAGAATAAAAAATTGTGAAGGCTTGAAATTGTGAAAATATGAAGCATCCTTCTTTTTATTTGTGACTCAAGTTTTGAGCGTGTTAGAGTCACTTTCTTCTTCATTTCAGCTCTGGTTTTGGGCTTGTTAGAGTTGATTCTTCTTTCTTTCTTTGCTGGTTCAGATTTTATGCATATTAGAACCAGCCTTTCCCTTTCTTTGGCTTAGGTTTTAAGCTTGTTTGAGCCATTCTTCTTGGAACTTCAGAGGTTCATGTTTTGAGCAATCTTTCTCTCTTTTTTGAAACAATTTTCTCTTTTTTTTTAAAACAAAATATTGCAATGGTATTTACAATGGAAATGAAAATTTTAAACTGGAAATCAACAGTAGTAATGCTTGAGCATCCTGCCATTGACAGGACCCCCAAACAGATCTATACCATCAAGTTCTTGCAGAAAGAAGGCATTTGGACCAACAGTGGATTGGATGATGTAAGGACCCTGCCACAAACTGTCAAATTTCCCATGTTTTCCTTTGTCCTCTCTCCTGGAGTCCCACTTTATAACCTTATCTCCAATTTTGAAGTCACAAGCTTTCGTTCTTTTATCAAACAACTTTTTTATGTTTTCTTGCACTTTCAAAGCTCTGTTGTAGACTTCTTCTCTTGTCTGTTGGAGATGTATGGTTTGATTTATCCTCCTTACCATGCTATCCTCTTCTGTCTATATCTCTTGTACCAATTTAATCACTGGTACCCCTAGGCTAGTAGGAAATACTGCCTCTGTTCCATAGAAAAGCTGATATGGGGACATCCCAATGGATTTCTTTGTTTTTAACCTGTCAGCCCACAAAGCATGTACTAACTTGTTATGCCATGATTTCTTATTCTCTTCAAGTAGATTTTTGATGATGGTCACCAAGCTTTTGTTTGATGATTCTGCTAGCCCATTACCTTGTGGGTAATAAGCGGTGGAATGACCAAGTGAAATTTGATACCTGTGACAAAACTCAATCATCTTCTTGGATCCAAAAGCAGCAGCATTATAAGTGATTATCTCCCTAGGGCAGCCATATCTAGAGAGGATGTGATCTTTGAGGAACTTAATGATAACAGAATCTGTAGCATTCCTAGAAGGGATGGCCTCTATCCATTTCGTAAAGTAGTCTATGGCTGTGAGAATCCATTTGTGTTGGGCCAAGGAAGAAGGATGAATCTCCCCTATAAAATCTAGACCCCACTGTTGAAAGGGAGCCTCAACAGTGATAGGTTGTAATGGTAAAGGGAGGAGCTTTATTTTTCCTTCAAAGATCGGGCACTTATGGCAGGAAATTATTAATTTATGGATATCATTGAAAAGTGTAGGTTAGTAATAGCCAGCACTGAGTATTTTGTTAGCAGTGGATTTCCAGTTTAAATGGCCTCCACACTCTCCTGCATGGAACTCATGTTTAATCCTCTCTGCTTCAGTTTCAGGTAGACATTTAAGCAACAAACCATTTGCATCCTTCCAGTATAAACATTCATTTAAAATGCAATAGTTTCTAGCTTTTAACTTCATAAACCTAGCCTTAGTATTTGATAAATCAGGAGGAGCATTCAGGTTTGTAAGCACATACAGGATGTCAGAATAACAAGGAGAGTTTTGAAATTTTTCTTCAACATTTGGATCAGGAAATCCTTCATTTTCATCCAAGGCATCCACCATGTTTATGTCAAGGGCTTGCAAATTAGATTTAGCCATAAGTTGAGCTAAGCCCTGACCTTTGATCAGTTTTGTGGGTTTTATTTCCAGGTCATATTCTAATATTGCAGCAATCCATTTGCCCCTCTTTCCATCTGGATCTTGGGACAAAATATCTTTTACCACTATGTTTAGTACGTAGGCAATGATGTGAGAATGTAGAATATACACCCTGACGTCTTTCAAGGCCTTTACCAAGGCGTAGGCTTGTTTTTCCATTATGTTATATTTCAAGGGTGCGTCCCTTAGAGCCTTGTTGAAGAAAGCAATAGGCTGCTCCTGTCCCTCTGTATTTTTCTGCAGCAGAATTGCAGCCACTGTATGCTTAGAGGCAAAGGAGAATATAAGGAAGTCTTTTGAAAAATCACAGCCGATTAAGACTGGTGCCCGGGTAAGTGAATGTTTGACTAATTTAAAATATTTTTTGGCCTCTACAGTCCACTTAACCCCCGCTCCTTTCTTAATAATGTCAGTCATATTTCTTAGGAGCTCTGCTAAGTTGGGAATAAACCTCCTCAACAAGTTGATTTTCCCAATAAAGGACTGCAGTTCTTTTATGTTTCTCGGGTGGTTAATCTGTAGTATTCCCTCAACTCTTTTCGGGTCTATTTAATTCCCTTTTTTTATATAATATGGCCAAGAAGCTTACCTTCTTGAAGGCCAAATATCGTCTTTTGGGATTCAAAGATAGACCGAACATTCTACATTTCTCAAGTACTCTTCTCAGATATTTAAGATGCTCTTCATCGCTTTTGTAATAAATTGTTATGTCATCAAGGTAGATTACGATGAAGTGACTTATTTCCTCTGAAAAGGCTATGTCCATAGCTCGTTGGAAGGTTGCACCCGCATTCATTAGTCCAAAAGGAATTTTTACGTACCTAAAGGTGCCCCATGGAGAGGTGAAATATGTCTTAAGTTGGTCTCCTGGGAGTACAGGGAGATCCTCTTTGAGCCAACTACCCTCTGTAGGATGTGTTCCATCTTGGGTAAGGGGTAATTATCTTTAAGCGAAGCTCTGTTAAGGTTTCTAAAATCGATGCACAGTCTGATCTCACTTGTCTTTTTCCTCACAGCTACAAGATTTGAGACCCAATTGGAAAACCTCACAGGCACTATGATACCTGCCTCGTACATTTTCTTGATTTCCTTTTCAACTAGAGGCAGTTGCTTTGGGTTAATTCTACGCAGTTTCTGCCTAAAGGGTTTTTGGTTTTCTTTCAAGGGGATCTTGTGCTGGATGATTTCTGCATTGTCGGCCTTTAATTCCTCATAGCTCCAGGCAAACACGTAGACAAACTCTTTAAATAACTCGATGTATTTCTTCTTCATGTCTGCTGGTAAGGACTTAGCTAGTTTAATCATCTTAGGCTTATCTTCAGTGCCTATGTTGCATTCCTCGACATCAGACTCTATGTGTTCTATAGTGGTTTTTTTTGCTACATCATCGAAATCAAAAAGGTCCTCTAGGGGAGCCAGTCCTCTGGGTATATTCTTATCCTTGGACTGCAGCACCTCTATTTCTTCCTTTTCTGCGTTCTTGTACTCTTCGGTTTGAGTTCCAAGTTCTTTAGCTAACATGTTTATTTCTACATTCTGGGGTGATTTTTCTTCATCAGTGGGCTCTTCACTCAGGCAGCTTTCATCGGATTTAGAGTCTGAATCAGAGAATTCAAACTCGTTCCTGCCTAGCAGGAAATCCTCTATCTGCTTGTCGCCCTCAAAGACCTGCCAATATTTCTCATTATCTGGCACTGCAGGTCTATACTTAGTTTGAATGATGATCTGTTTGTCACTAGGTGATTTCTAATATGAACTAGCTATGCAGGCTAATCCATTTGCAACAATGTTCTGACTCCTAGGAACAAACATCAGTTCATACTCTACAAAGGTTTTCAGTAAATCCATGGCATCATTTCTGTATGCCTGTAATCTAGGATGCTTTGTTGTGTACTCTCCGTTCACTTGTTTGATGACTAACTCAGAGTCTCCATGGACAGCTATCCTTTGGGCTCCTAGTTTTTCCAATAATTTCAGTCCTATGATGAGAGCCTCATACTCTGCAATATTGTTTGTACACTTAAAATATAGCTTGAAAGCATGCCTTTTAGCATAGTTACTCTCAGTATTGTGTAACCACACCCTAGCGCCTGCATTCTTTCTAGTGAAAGACCCATAAAATTCCAATCTCCATAATGGATTGTTTTTAGGCTTATCATCATTCTCATCCCTAATGATGAGTTCACCATTATGTTGTATTATGGGGTCTGCACCAGGCTGTGCATTGTTTTGTTCTTCAGGGTTTGCATGGAGTTCAGATTACTGAGTAATCTACTTTTTGCAGTCTTGGTTGTGTTCACTCTGAGTTTCTGATTCAATGCACTGTCCTAATGTTTCTCCCTCACTGTCCTCTATATCTAGGGTGGCCATTATGTCAAAATCTTTGGGCTCCATTCTATTATTTGCATCTCTGTTGTTAGGTCCTTATATTACTATTATAGTCCCTTATTTTTATTAGTGTAACCCCCTTATTTTTATTATTTTACCCTTGTAACCCCCATTTTGTTATTATTGTGCCCTTAAATTATTATTGTTAGGTTGGCTAGGATTACATTGTGGCCCACTAGGATTACATTACGGCCACATGGACTCCTATATATAGAAAGGAGGTTTTGTAAATTGTATCATCCAAGAATTGTTCATTTATGTAATGAATTGGAGGTTGACCCCTCGAAGTGGCTTATTTCTAAGGCGTTGATATCTCTTTTATTCTATTTTTGGAGTTGGTTACACAACATTTGGTATCAGAGCTTTGGATTCTATGGTTTTGCTACTCCAAATAGGTCATCGTGGAATTTTCGCTATCACTTTTTTTCTACGAAGCTTCAGAAGCTGAAAGTTTTAGGGTGCGAAGCCAAAATCCTGAGGAACATCGTCAAACAATTTCAGATCTTGGTTCGAAATATTTTTGGAGATATGATCTGTGGAAGTTAGGTCTTTTTTCAGGATCCTAAAAAGGTCATCGTGACATTTGCGCTATAACTGTTTTTCTACAAAGGTTCAGAATCTGAAATTTTTAGGGTGCGAAGCCGAAATGCTGAGGAAACCCATTAAAAATTTTCAGATCTTGGTTCGCAAAATTTTCGAAGATATGATATGTGGAATGTAGTGCTTTTTCAGGCTCCAGAATTTCATCCCAAAGAGGTGATCGTGGGAAAATATTCATAACTCTCTCTCTACGCATAGGATTGGAGTGCCGTAAAACTTGGTCGTAAGTACACAGATTTTAGTTTCTTGGCTATCAATTTCATAGCCGAAGGACAAAAAATTGACACGTGGCAAGTCGTACAATTTCACTCTACTGAACCAGTCCATAATTATGTCATTGTGGGAGATTGGACACAACTTTGTCTTGGAGAATCCAAATCAGGTCAGACCTGTGGCATTAGAAAGATAATTTAGAGGGCTACGTTGGTACTGAAATTTAAATATTGAAGTGCGGAAATCACAGAGATAATCCAATTTCAATATCTAGCTACTCAAAAGCAAGAAAAAGGTGTGTATTTTTTTTCCCAAATTGCATAAGTCTTGTTTGAAGAATCAATTTGAATTGATTCCAAGGGCATATTTTAGAATATATATCAGTATTGGGTTCTAAAATATGCCCCGAAAAAATAATTCAACACCCATTAAGCCTTTAGAAGGCTCTACTATGACTCATGAAGATGAAGAATTGCAACATGATCTATCAAAATTACAAGAGCAAGTGCAACAAATTTCACTCTCGCAAAGAGCAACAAAAAATGAAATGGAAGTTTTGAAGAAAGGTGTGGAGGCGAAGATGGACGGTTTGAAGAAAGGCGTGGAAGATAAGATGGATGGCATGGAAGCTGGCATGGAAGCTAAGATGGATGACATGAAAGACAACATGGAAAACAACATGGAAAACATGAAGAATGATCTAAAAGCAGACATCGAAGGTTTGACAAAGTTGATACAAGAAATGTTTCCTAATGGTGAAAAGATAGTAGAAGAACCTCATGATGAGAAAAAAATAAATGTTAATAGTGATTTCATAAACTCTAATGTTGGCGGGAAGAACCACCATATTCCAAAAATGGATATAAGGAAGTTTGATGGAAAGGATCCTGTAACATGGATACTACAGATGGAGCAATATTTTGATCTCCATAACGTACAACACACACAAAAGGTACGCATTGCAACTTTACATTTAGAACAAAATACATTTGTATGGTATCAATGGCTTTGCTCCCGTAAAAAAATTGTCACTTGGTCAATTTTTACGGAGGAAATGATAGCACATTATGAGGATACAAAGAGCAACACCTTCTTTAGCCAATTGATAAATCTCAAACAAAAGGGTTTAGTGGGGCAGCATATTGAGGACTTCCAAAAATTGAATATAAGGGTAACTAAAATTCTAGAGGAACACAGGATCGACCTCTTCATAGGCACTTTAAGGATAACATACAACATGAAGTTCGCGTTTTGGAACCAGATTCATTGGAGAAGGCATTCAATTTGGCAAGAAAATTTGAATGTAAAATAATGGCGACAAGGAAGCCTACCACTCAATTATATAAAGAAGGAAGTGTTTCTACGCCTAGATTTCCACAACCTACAAGGTTGACACCACAACAATTGGAAGAAAAAAGAGCAAAAGGGCTTTGCTACAGTTGTGATAGAAAATACACTAAAGGTCATAAGTGTGCTGAGAAGAAATTATTTTACATAGATTGTGAAGAGGAAGAAGAAAATGAACAAGAAGAGGATATACACCGGGAACCAGCCCTAGAAGAGGAAGAAATGAATCCGACCATATCGTGTAATGCACTGGCAGGAATTACCACTCCTCAAACTCTCAAGATAGAAGGACAAATCAAGAAGAAAAAGGTAATAGTGTTGATTGATTCAGGTAGCACCCATAATTTTATTCATTGTAAGGTAGCGAAGGAATTAAATTGTTTCCTATACCCAGCACCAGAATTCCAAGTGATGGTTGCAAATGGAGGAACTATAAATTGCTCTGGGAAATGCCATAATATCAAGCTAACCATGGGGGAATATGTGTTGACTAGTCCAATGCTTTCCATTCCTATGGGAGGTGCTGATGTTGTACTAGGAGTACAATGGTTACAATCTTTGGTGACGGTAGCTTTTAATTTTCAAGAACTTTTCTTGAAATTCTTTTCAGAAGGAAAGGAAGTCGAATTACGGGGTATTGAAGGGAAGCCAGGAAGGATAATAAGCTCTAATGGCATGACAAAGCTTCTAAAGAAAGAACAACGGGGCGTAATTGCACAATTATGCTCACTAGAAGTTCCAACATCAAAATCATCTATTTCTGCAGATCTCCAACAAGTCTTGGACAATCATTCCAAGGTGTTTGAAACTCCCAAAGGACTCCCACCTATTCGTGATCATGATCATGCTATTCATTTGATTCGAGGAAGTGTTCCTCCAAACATCAGGCCTTATAGATATCCTTACTTCCAAAAGAGCGAAATTGAACGTATGATTGCAGAAATGTTAGAGGCGGGTATAATTCAACCTAGTCAAAGTTCTTTCTCTGCTCCCGTAGTATTGGTACACAAGAAGGATGGATCATGGCGAATGTGTCCGGATTATAGGGAGCTTAATAAGCTCACCATTAAAGATAAATTTCCTATTCCTGTGATTGATGAATTATTGGATGAATTACATGGAGCAATTTATTTTACCAAGTTGGATCTTCGTTCAGGATATCATCAAATTAGAATGAAGACCGAAGATATTCCAAAAACAGCATTTCGAACTCATGAAGGTCATTATGAATTTTTGGTCATGCCTTTTGGACTTACCAATGCACCTTCTACATTTCAAGGGTTGATGAATTCCATTTTCAAACCCTTCCTTAGAAAATTTGTGCTAGTATTTTTTGATGATATACTAATCTACAGCAGGTCTTGGAAGGATCATGTTGAACATGTTGACAGGGTGCTCAAACTATTGCGGGAGAAATAATTATATGCAAAAACATCCAAATGTTTCTTTGGAGTACAAGAGGTGGAATATCTGGGTCATATTGTATCTCACGAGGGTGTTAAAGTAGACCCTAACAAAATTAAATCCATTAAGGAATGGAAAGTCCCCACAACCATAAAGCAGTTGCGAGGATTTATCGGGTTAACAGGGTATTATCGCAAGTTTGTTAAGAATTATGGGAGAATAGTAGCACCTCTAACAACATTATTGAAGAAAGATGCATTTTCATGGACTCCTGAAGCAACTAAGGCCTTTGAACATCTTAAGAGGCAATGTGCCTAGCACCGGTCTTAGCTACGCCAGACTTCACAAAAACCTTTATTGTGGAATGTGATGCCTCAGGAAATGGAATTGGTGTTGTTTTAATGCAGGAAGGAAGACCCATTGCTTTTGAAAGTCGTCCAATCAAAGGAAAGTATTTACAGAAACATATTTATGAGAAGCAAAAGTTCGCAATACTACATGCACTAAAGAAATGGAGAACTTACCTAATGGGAAGACACTTCAAGGTAAAAAATGATCATGATAGTCTTAAACACTTTTTGGAACAAAGAATATATTCGGAAGAGCAGCAAAAATGGGTCACAAAGATGTTGGGTTATGACTTTGAAATAATCTACAAAAAAGGAAATCTTAATGTTTTTGCAGATGCACTCTCAAGAAAGAATGAAGAGGTGGAAGCATTTCTTTGTGCCATTTCTATTATCCAACCAGATTGGATAACCGAAGCAAGAGATGAATGGAAGAAGGAAAAATATGTATGGACACTCATTCAAAAGTTGCAGCAAGATCCTAGTACATCTGATACATTTAGTTGGAAAAATGATTCCTTATGGTACAAAGATCGCTTATATCTTTGTAAGAATTCCCAACTAAAACAAAAGATTCTTCTGGAATTGCACACTTCTCCTTTAGGAGGACACTCAAGATTTTTTAAAACTTACCACAGGGTGAAGAAAGAATTTTTTTGGGATGGCCTTAAATCTGATATTCAAAAGTTTGTGGCGGAATGTTTGGTTTGCCAGCAGAATAAAGTGGAGACAATTAAGACCACGGGACTTCTACAACCTTTATCCATTCCAAGTCAGCGTTGGGAGGAGATTTCAATGGATTTTATCACAGGTTTACCTAAGTCTGAAGGAAAGAATGTCATCATGGTGGTAGTCGATAGACTTACCAAGTATGCACACTTTTGTGCATTATCTCATCCATTTAAAGCAAGTACAGTTGCTACTACATTTATGGACAGAATTCAAAAGCTACATGGAAGCCCAAGGGTTATTGTGAGCGACAGAGATCCCATTTTTACTGGAAATTTTTGGACGGAGTTATTTTCTTGTTTGGGTACTCAATTAGCTCATAGCTCATCTTATAATCCTCAATCTGATGGTCAAACTGAGATAGTAAATAAATGTTTGGAAGGATATCTTCGTTGTTTTGTATCTGATAAACAAGCACAATGGGTCAAGTGGTTACCTCTCGCTGAATGGTGGTATAACACTTCCTTCCATACTGCAGCAAAAATGACCCCATTTATGGCACTTTATGGATATCATCCACCATCGATCACATCATCTTTAAGGGGAAATTCGAAGGTTCAAGCAGTGGAAGATCACGTCGAGCATCAGCAAGAAGTTCTCCAACTCTTAAAGGATAACCTGAATTTGGCACAAAATCGAATGAAACAACAGGCAGATCAACATCGCAGCGAGAGAATTTTTGATGTAGGAGATTGGGTATTTTTACGGATAAAACCATACAAACAAATGTCCCTTAAGCAAGCTAAGAAGGATAATAAATTATCGCCAAAGTACTATGGTCCTGTTGTCCTCTACAACAACCCCCCCATTTCATATAATTTTTATTCACAACACTATAATATGAAATGGGTCCCTTTTAGTTTTAATTGGTATCAACTTTGTATTATTCAAAGAGGTCAAAAAATGAAATGAAAACATTACAAAGTTACCTTTTTGACAAACCAATAATGGCTTTATGATATAAATAATTAAATCTTTTATCATTGCGATAAAGCGATCGCAAGATCGCATATCGCAATGACAAAGGAGGCATAACTTAAAAACCATTGGTTTGCTCCAACGAGATAACACGCAATAGGCTATCGGATATCGGCAATCATAAGTTTTCATAACAAAAGTGCCTTTCGTCCTGATGCGATGCGATAAAGCCAAAAAACACGAACTTCAAAAAGTTGTTAAAACGGGGATATTACGATTAATTCGTATTAAAGGCCTTATCTTTCTAATAGTGATTCACCTGCGCTCAACCGCCAAAACGGCCAAGGCACGCTTAAACAAATCTTTCCACCAATAAACGACATGATGGACATTTAAAAGATTGACAGGTTTTTACGGCCATTTAATGAAATAGTAAGTCTAAAATCTTTTCACGGATTGGATCCACGGCCACCTTAAGTTAATTCTTCATCATACATTGATCAATATATTTCGCTCGTATTTGGTTTTCACTACCAATTCTCTGTGTTACGCTTATTTTCACTCCTGTGCAGAATTCTTCCAAGCTGATAGATGCGAGCAGAATGGGGAAGAAGTCCAAGAAAACTGCAATCGCTTCCGCCTCGCCAGCCATGGGACAAGCCATCACTGATCCAGGAAATAAAAAGAAAGGATTGATATCTGATACTACATGTTCAGGTCTCGGCAAAACTTCTTGGCAAAGTACCTATAATTTGATAGAAGCCGAAGAACCTGAGGTGACAACAGTACAAGCCACGGCAAGTGCGACTCGAAAATCTGAAGGTACTTTAAAGGACTTAGCCGACTCTTTCCTTCATCGGATAGCAGCTCGGGAACAAATTCTCCCATATACGGATGTAGTAAGATGGGCAATTGAGGAACTCCCAATCACAGACAGAACCTTCTGCACCAGAGATGGGAGAATCTTCGGTTCATTTCAAGCTAATGATTTGAGGCAAATGTATCATTTGCCTGAGCCAGAGAAGAAGTACACCAAGGCATTTCTGGAGAAATTCCGAAATGAGAACGAAACTGAATCCGAACCCATTCGGAATTGGAGGCAGAATCCGGCAAAACACAAGCATAAATCTTCCGGTATGTATTCTGTTGATTCTCTGTGTTCTCCTTATTGTTATGCTGGGATCATGATGTGTAGATTATGGGGTTTGCACGACTCCTCTAATTTTACTATAGAAATGGTTCCTTTGATAGAGGCAGCGTGTAATAGTGAAATTATGGATTGGGGAACTATACTGTTTGATAAGTTAGCCACCGCAGTTATTGATTTCAGAGGCCAAACCCGCATTACTGAAAGGCTTATTCCCCCATTTTACTACAGCTCTTATATTATGGACACTCTGTGTTTTAATTCTGAATTTCCTGTGCTTGGCTGGTGGTGGACTCCACAAGACCCCATGCCAATTCACATATACCATCAGAAATTGTGGAAATCCTCTCATAGGCACCATTTATACCAAATTTGCAATGGCTTCATGTTACCCATTCATCACTCTATTTTTGATAAACCTGCTCCCAAGATTTCCTACCAAGCAGGGATTGATTTAACTGGCTTAGGGAGATGGTTTGCAGAGGAAAAATTTACTTATATAAGAATTTTCAGCAGCCAAGCCAAACCTCATGTTCTTCCTTTGTACATACCTGATAAACTGCTGGCAAGGGAGATAGCCTATCAGATTATTTCCGAGGGCGTTACACAAACTCTAAAGAAAAATAAGAAGCAGGTCTGGCCCTCTTTTCCTCTTAGATGTGGTGTCTACACCTTGCATGATCTCAAACATGCAGAGAAAGAAGCTACAAAGATAAAATCATTAACTCTAGCAACTCTCCCTAATAGGAAATTTGATCCCAACAAAGTTGCCTATAATGCCCTTGAACAGGCCAAATTGGCAAAGTTTGATCATAAAGAAGATATGTTTGATGACCTGTTCTCCTCAGCCGAGTCGATGTCCCAAGTTAGATCGCTGGCCAGAATGAAATATCAAGATGAAGGGTTAGTTGAATTCAACAGACTTAGAGAACAGAGGTTGCAAACTCTGCCCCTAGATCTGTTAGCAACAAGCCCAGCAGCAGGATCAAGCGAGCCTGAACAACGACATACTAAGGAACCTCCGGTTATAACAAAAGAACAGGAGAAAGTGCAAGAGGAAACCCAGACGAAAGAGCAGGAACAGAGCACCATAAAAATAAATGAAGATACTCAAATTGATCCCAAATTTCTCCAGGAATGGCAGCAATTCGATTCAATTATCAGCAATCCTGAGGGCTCAAAGGAAGCCTAAACATCAAGAGTAGCAGACACACAGGAGACCATTTCAAAACAAGTTCCAAGTGAAACCAACGGCCTACCCCATTCTAAAGGAGTAGAGATAATCCCAAAGGATCCCTCCGATCAAATTATTTTGCAGATAGAAGAAATTCCTCCCTTGGATGTCTTCTATAGCCCGAAACACGAAGATGTGGTAAAACGACAAAGGAAGAGGAGAAGAACTGATCAGCCTTCCCTATTCCCAGAACAAACGGTGAGGGGCAATGTAGTTTGGAAGGATGAATTTGACCCCTCTGACGACCTAACAAAACTATCACAATTTGTTGGAGCCTATTCGGCAGCAACAATAGATAAGGCATCAGAGGTGAGTCTTTTATTAAAAACAAAAGACCAGGAGATTTTCTCATTACAAGCGCAACTATCATAAGCACGGCAGAAGGCAGAGCAGGCAGAACTGCAATTGTTAACACAACAGCAAACCAATAATCAATTAACTCAACAATTGCAGGAGGAGAAGCAGAGGATTGATCAGAGTGCAGTCCAGAAGCAGAAAGAGTTGTCAGAGGCATTGGCACAACTCAAGACAGCCAATGAACAAATGTTGAAGATAAAAGATGAGCAGATTGCTCAACTATCAGCCCAGCTTGAGAAAACAAAGAATCTTCCACAGGTAGCTGAATTCAGGGCAGAGGCAGTACAAATAAACAAAGCATTATTAACACAGATAAAGCTGTTATGTCAACAAATCGCCCAGGCAGAACCTTTATGTGACTCAACAATATCTCTAAGTGATAAATCGGCTGATGCTAGAACAGACTTCGAGCAGGCCGATGAGACATTGACCAATTATCTTGAGTGGCAAGGTACTGAGGAAGGACAGTCAGCTAAATTGCCAAAGATCCTAGAATCGCATAAAGAGATATTATTTATGGAATGGCAATCCCACTTAATGAAAGCAGAGAGGGCAGTTTCCAGATGCAAATTAACCACAAGTAATTTGGTTGAATTGATTAATGACACTCTCTACTTATCTAACATGATTTCTCAATGTACCCCAGGTAAATTGACATCAGCTAAAACATTGGAACAGTCATGTTACCCAGAGCTGGAGAAAACTGGCAGATTAATCGCAGGAATTAACAGTTTGAGATGGGACACCTATTGGATGTTCTTAGTCAAACCTTACAGCCAGAGAGCCGCCCTCAAATGCCTCTCAGATGCAATCGGTTGCATCGTTCCCGAAATACAGGATGCCACCTATGATGCCCAACTCAATTCTCGCCTTAACCGACCACCAAAAGTGGAGCCGATGCTTGCAATATGCCAGCTCAGGACTAAAGACGAACATCCTAAGTGATGATTCATGCCGCCGACTGCCAGATTTCCGTGAAGGAGATATTCAAGATTGTTTAATACCAATTAAGTAGGATTTTTAGTTTCATAGATATTTAGATAAATTAAGTATTTATAGACCTTTTCATTGTTTTGGAAAGGGTCGTAAGTTTTGTATATGACTTAAAAACCTGAAGTTGCACTACTGTACTTCAGGCGTATTCTTTTATGAAATTGGACCAATTATTCTAATTTTGACAAGGAGGCTTTTATGCAAATGTGCACTACTGTCTTTGTGTGAAAGTATTTTTGCGTTGAAAGAAGAATTTCAAATAGCGATTGATATTGGGGAGTGACTTGCAGCTCATATGGTACTATTATCTATGTCTGAATCCATTCTTTTTATATGAAAATTGTTGTTTGATTACTTTTGCTATTATTGAATATTTAAATGTGTTTTAACAGCAATCTTTATACTTTCCACTACTGGATGTTTACAGTTTGCTATTCTTTCAATCATTTACGTATCAATAATATAAATTAAGATAAGTGTAACAATGTTTTATCAATTACTTCATTCAACTAATTGAATGAAGTAATTATTATTTAAATGAATATCTTTGTTTATTGAATAGTGTCATCTATATGCCTATTGAAAAACATAGATCATCAAACGTTGCACTTAAGAATAGAAGCTTCCCGGGATAAAATAGTCATTTACGTTTTCGCTTATAGATTAAGTACTCCATTCATTATCACTTATTATTAAACCAATCACTCATTCACCCCTTTCTATTCTTTATCGGGAAACTGGTCCCATTATATCCAGTCGGAGCCACCATCCCAAATGGAAAAGGAGTTGTTTAAGGTCCGGACCGGGTGGTTATCCCCCAGTGTTGTTGCAGCGATTTTCGAGGCATCAACATTTTTGGCGCTAGAAGGAGGGCCATCAACTGTGAATGGCAAGCAAACCCAAATCTGCAAACCATTCTAAGAGTAATTCTCCCTCCACATCACCTCGTACTTCCCAATTGCATGCTGGTTCTCCAGCATCCAAGCAAGAAGAAGAGGTATCCACTATCACTGCTCAAACCCACCATACTCCAGAACGATTAAGTCTTGAATCTCCTGAAGTTCAGTCTCTCATCCAAAAACTTCAGAGTTTCTCGATTTCACCACAGAAATCTGAGCTATCTCAAAGCAGTGAGACTTCGCAATTCAATCTACCTCACCCTCTCACTAGACTTCAGAGTGGAAAGCTCGGTATTGAACCTACTGAGTTCCCTTTACCTAAAAGGAAAAGGGCAAAGAAAAACACTGAAGATTCTGACAGTGAAGCACTTTCATCCACATCCTTCATTTCATCCTCCCCAGTGCGAAGTCAACCATCCACTCCCTCATTACATATTGTTGTTCACCAGGAATTTGGAACTTCAACATCTCAACCTGCTCACTCCTCAACATCAATTCCTTCCCAGACATCTGGAATCTCAACAACAGTATCATCCACCACCGGTATTACAATGGCAGATCCATGGACCAGACCTGGTGCAGTCAACATGCCCACACCATTACATGCATTACCAGATGCTCCTGAAAAATGGCTACCCAAGTTTAATCCAGAAAATGGAACCCAAGCTGAGGAACATATCAATAACTTCATGTTAGCAGTTAATTTGAAGGGAGTAACAGAGCAAGATGTCGTTGTTAGGCTTTTCCCTTATACGTTGCAAGGATCAGCAGGATCCTGGTATTTTTCCCTGCCTTCTGGTTCTATTACCAGTTGGAACACTTGCCAAGAACAGTTTCTCACTAAGTATGGAGATGACAGATCTTTAGGTACACTAATAAATGATCTCTCCAATCTTAGGATAGAGCATAGGGAACCAATCAAAGAATTTAATGCTCGTTTCAATAAACTTTTGAATAAAATCCCAACGACCTCCAAACTAAGTGAACAAATCAGAAGTGAGTGGTATATTACTGCCCTACCTGCCAATATAGCTATTTTTGTAGACAGGGCCGGAAAACCAACACTCGCTGAAAACATGAAAGAAGCACTTGCTGTGGAGAAACGTATCAATGCTCTAGAAAAGAAAGCGGCTCTTGAGGAAAGAAAAACCAAAAAAGTTTCATTCAAAGATGACTCAAAGAAGAAAATCTCGAAAGATCCATATGATATGGAGGGCCTCCAAAAGGTCCTCATGACCATGTCAAATGAAATGGTTGAAATAAAGAAACAAGTCACTGAAACTTCAACCAAAAGGCCCTTTAAGAATTACAAGAAAACCGAATCAAAACCACCAAATGTCATATCTTATGCAGATTCAGATCAAGAAGAAGAGGAAGAGGAAAAAATCTCACTAACTGATAATGAAGAGGAAGTTGTTGAATGCCATGGCATGTGGGATTTCATACTGCCCAACTCCGATACAGATAATGATGAAGAAGCTTTTCCTGTCACTACTAGGAGCAAAAGTACCTCTGAACCTGTTCAGGCAACTTCAAAGAAACGGAGTGCAGGTGCTGCTACAACAAAAGAAAAAATACCTACAAAGAAGTCACCTGCAGCAGTTCCCCAAAACCAACCTTCAACTTCAAGTACTCCTTCAACATCTAAAACATTAGTAGTATCCGATTCAATGGATTACAATATTGTTGATGATATGAAGAAGACTAAGGCAAACATTACTATGTTTGAACTTAGCAAATTAAAACATCAGCAGAAATTGCTTCTCAAAGAATTGAATGATGTTCCCTCTTCACCTCTTCCCAGTGCTAAAGATGCAAATGATTCGGGTCAACCACCTTCTGGTATGATAGAAGCTACTGATTCAGTCCTGATTGGAGATAGATCGAATTCTCATACTCCACCCTTCCTTTTGACCTTTGAGATCTACAACAGAAACCTACACAACTGTTTGATTGACTCAGGGGCATCATCCAATATAATGCCAGCTTCAGTTTTTTCCAAACTGAACATAGAACCCCAAAAGTCTTCCATACACATTGTACAGTTAGACAAAACCAAGGTCCAGGTTTTAGGGGAGATTAATTCTGTAACTATCAGGTTATCAGCTGATCCACGGGTAGTTCAACGAATTGATATCCTAATAGCTGATATACCTGAATTTTATGGGTTGATCTTGAGTAGGGATTGGTCTGAAAAGCTCCATGGGTATATTTCTACTGATTGGTCTCACATGTGGTTACCCTATAAGGGAAAGCCAAATCAAATAAAAATCAATCGGGAGAAACACATGACCCACACTGTAACAGATTTTGAACAAGAAAATCAACCAATTGCATTTAATAACAACATCTTGGGAAATTATTCATCTGAGTCATTTTTTGGAAATCTCACTGCCCAACCATCTCCTTTCTCAGTAAACAATTTAACATCACAGATCGAAAACTATTCACAAACAGATAGGTCAAGATGTTTTAATGATACTGGGGAAACTGTAAATAAGATTGTTAATACTTCTTAATTTTGGTCTTTATATTTTGATGGCTCCAAATCTAACGAAGGTTCGGGAGCAGGGTGTATCTTGGTTAGCCCGCAAGGAGAAAAAACAATGCTGTCCTGTAGGTTAGAATTTGAATGCACAAACAACACAGCCGAGTATGAAGCCTTAGTCCAAGGTCTCTATAAAGCAATTGGCCTTAAAGTGCAATATTTGAAAGTATTCGGCGATTCTGAAATTATTGTCAAACAGGTGAGAAATACAATTCATTGTCTTTCAAGTCACCTCAAACATTATCAGTCGCTGGTACAAGAACTCACCACGCACTTTTCTGCATTCAATATTTCTTATATCCCTAGGTCTCAAAATTCAGCGGCAGACTTGCTAGCCAATGTTGCTTCCAAACTCATACCCTCCGAAGATGATAGCCCAGATAGATTTTCAATAGAATTACTTTTTAGGCCGACAATTCCTGACAATGTCACTAATTGGAGAGTATTTAATCACGATGAAGACATTTTACAATTTTTGACTTCAGAAAAGTCCTATGATGACCAGATCATTGAGGAAAGCAAACATGACCTTCAAATGAGAGGTAAATCCGAGGAAAATTCAATTCCAAAGCCTGTGGTGAAGCTTGAGGATCTTTATGATATTAAAGACAGATTTAAACCTGTGATTAATGCAAAGCTCCAAAGCTCTACTTTAAGGTTTGAATTGATAAACCTTGGCACTGAAAAAAATCCTCAAAACATTAATCTAGGATTAGGACTTTCTGTAGAAGAAAAGGAAGCATTCATTAAACTCTTAAAGAAACATAAACATGTTTTTGCTTGGAAATATGACGATTTAAAGACATATGATACAACTATTATCCAGCATACTATTCCAATGCTTCCCGATCAGAAACCAGTTCAGCAGAAATTAAGAAAAATACATCCGAACTTAGAGAGTCAAATAAAATCAGAACTCAATAAACTCTTGAAAGCTAAGATTATTTTTCCCGTTCGGCACTCAAACTGGGTCTCTAATATGGTGCCTGTTAGAAAGAAAAATGGCGACATTAGGATTTGTATAGATTTCAGAAATCTGAATAAAGCAAGCCTCAAAGATAACTTCCCATTACCTACTATGGAGCAGATACTCCAATCAGTAGCAGGCTCTGAATTAATGTCCTTTTTAGACGGTTTTTCAGGATATAATCAAGTTTTGGTTCATCCTGATAACAGACTTAAAACCACATTCAGAACAAAATGGGGAACTTATGCTTATCAGAAAATTCCTTTTGGACTTATTAATGCAGGAGCCACATTCCAAAGAGCGATGGATATCGCTTTCAAAGGATTGATTAATAAAACAGTAGTTGTCTACCTAGACGATATTACTGTATTTTCTAGAAAGAGATCCAATCATTTGTATGACTTAAATCAAATTTTTCAACGCTGCAAAAGGTACGGTATCTCACTCAATCCTAAAAAATCCTTCTTCGCTCTTGATCAAGGAAAGCTCCTGGGTTTTAGTGTTTCTAAAGATGGCATCTATATTGATCCGGATAGGATTAAAGAAATTTTTGAAATCCCATTTCCTCATAACAAAAAATCCATGCAGTATTTTTTAGGTCAGATCAACTTTGTCAAAAGATTTGTTCCTGATTTTTCTCAGATCATTTTACCATTACAAAACATGATTAAGAAAAATTCAGTGTTTAAATGGGGATCTGTGGAAAAGGAAGCATTTGATTTAATCAAACAATCAATAATCAATGCCCCCACTTTAAACACTCCCAATTTTTCTAATCATTTCACATTGTATACTATCGCATCCGATTCATCTTATGCAGCAGTACTCACTTAGATTAATGATCATGACCTTGAAGCACCGATTTCATTTTTTAGTTCAAATTTCCAGGGTGCAGAACTAAATTACTCCGAAGTTGAAAAACAAGCCTTTGATGTGTATAAAGCCATTAAACACTATAGGCCCTTCCTTTTAAAAGCTCATACAAAGGTTATAGTTCCTTTTTCTGCAGTAAGACAATTACTGATCCAAAGGGAATTAGGTGAGAAAAGGGCCAATTGGGTTACAGCACTTCAAGAGTATGACTTGGAAATCAAGCTAGCAAAGATTGTGAGGGGTCAAGGTTTTTGCAGGTTGTTAGCAGGAGCATCCAACATTCCAGAATCAGGTGATACAGAACATATGGAAGAAATCAATCAGATAAGTATTACCAATTCTGAATCTCAATACGCAGATTTAATCTTTTATTTGAAAAATGGATATGCACCTCCTAATCTTTCTTATAAAAAAAAACGGGCCATTATATTAAAAGCAAAAAACTTCATAATCATTGATGATGTACTTTTTAGACAAAACTATGATTCAGTTTTATTAAGATGCCTAGAAAAACCTGAAGCACAAAAGGTTTTGCAGGAGCTACATGATGGACCAGCTGGAGGACATTTTGGAGCTGACACAACAGCTCACAAAATCATTCATGCTGGGTATTATTGGCCCACTTTATTCAGAGATACTCACGAATATGTAAGGAAATGCCAAAGTTGTCAAACCTCCAGTGGAAGACAAAGAAAATCAACTTTCCCTTTGCAACCAGTCAACATTGAGCAACCTTTTGAACAATGGGGATTGGATATCGTTGGAGAAATTTCTCCACAGTCCTCCAAACAACATAAGTATATCCTTACTGCTACTGATTACTTTACTAAGTGGGTTGAAGCAATTCCGTTAAAAACAACAAGCTCTGAAGGAATTATAGAATTTATAGATCAATTCATCATTACCAGGTTTGGTGTCCCAAATGCTCTTGTTTTTGATAATGCATCTTATTTCTCTGGTAATGCCATGTTTGAGTTCGCTATTAAAAGAGGTTTTAAACTAAAATATTCTACAAATTATTATCCCCAGGGTAATGGTCTAGCAGAATCTACCAATAAAAATCTCCTTAAAATCATTAAGCGAACTATTGAACAGAATCATAAAAATTGGCATAAATCTTTAATATTCGCACTATGGGCAGATAGAATAACACAGAAGGCCTCCATAGGTACTTCTCCATTCAATATTGTATATGGGAAAGAAGCAATACTACCAACCAATCTAGCACTTCCTTCTCTAGCCCTAGTGCAGTTTATTGAAGAAAGCCCCTCTTCTTCTATCCAACTTAGACATGATCAAATTTTAAAATTAGAAGAAGAAAGAGAAAAGGCCAAAATAACTCATGCAAAACATTAGCAGATAATCAAAAAATCATTTGATTCAGCTTCATCTAGTTCTAAACAGTTGCAGGTTGGTGATCTAGTTCTGAAATGGGATAAAGCCCATGAGGATAAAGGTAAACACACCAAGTTCCAAAAGATGTGGCTTGGACCATTTCAGATCAGTGAGAAGATAGGCCATTCGACATTCATGTTACAAGATCTATCAGGAAAGAGGGACTCTCTTCCTGTTAATGGCCTCATCTTAAATAAATTCTTCAATTGAGAAGGTAACCCCTTCTCCTTTAGTTCTAAGTAGGATTTATGTTTTTAGGACCATTAGGAAATAAAGTTGTAAGGTATCTTCCATTGACCTTTGCTGTATTTAAAATTTTCTCAAAAGAAAGGATTGTTGATATTCACTTTTAAATAAATAGAAGTCTTAAACAAGAGGAACAATTTCTAGGAAACTAGGTATAATTGCATTCTGAAGCCACCCTTCAATTTTTGCGAACTCTTCTCAAAGTTTAGAAGTATTAAAAAGTCATTTTATGTTTTTAAATTGGTCAACAAAAAGGTTATCAATATCAAAACATAAACTAATCCAATTTCAGCATCTTCAACTCTTACCCTGTCATCCATTTACTCTTAAGGAGAAAATTGTCCATCCCATTCACCAAAAGTTTATGATTACTTAGAGTGTAATTCTAAAAATTTTTGATATAAAAGATAAGAGGTCTTATTACAAGCCTGCTTACCATGATCATAGGGAAATAGTTTAACCGACATTACCAATACTACATACCAAAACAGGGTAATGGCTTAGAATTATAAGACAAGGGGTCTCATCACGAGCCAGCTTGTTCGGTTAGATTACTACTAGTGAATGGCATTGTCAAACAGCTGGCCACCAAACCAGGACAATGGCTTTTTATCTTAGAAATAACAGAAAAATTAAAAGGAAATACAAAATATGAAAGCATATTTTGAATTCATTCTGTTAATCATACTCTAAAATGGATGGGATAATGGACAATAACATGGTTAAAAGGTATCCCTGTCGGAACTATGAACGTTTGCTGGCAGCAGAGGCTCTACCTATGACAGACGAGTTAACTATAAAAGCTTCTTTGGAAAGGTTTTCTGTTTTATCATTATAAACCAATAGAGGCCTATTTAAAACTTAGAATGTATCTAATTTTAAACAAAGAGAGGAAATTAGCAAAAAATAGTTTCATTTTATTTGGAGTGCATATATACTTAGTTATATTAGAATTTTCCCCTTTGATTGAAACTCTATTTTGAAAAAGTTTAAGTATTTCCATACTTTTCAGAGATAACTGTTTCTTCCAGCGAATCGCCAATTGTTGTCCTCTACAACAACCCCCCCATTTCATATAATTTTTATTCACAACATTATAATATGAAATGGGTCCCTTTTAGTTTTAATTGGTATCAATTTTGTATTATTCAAAAAGGTCCAAAAAATGAAATGAAAACATTACAAAGTTACCTTTTTGACGAACCAAAAATGGCCTTAAGATATAAATAATTAAATCTTTTATCATTGCGATAAAGCGATCGCAAGATCGCATATCGCAATGACAAAGGAGGCATAACTTAAAAAATCATTGGTTTGCTCCAACGAGATAACACGCAATAGGCTATCGGATATCGGCAATCATAAGTTTTCATAACAAAAGTGCCTTTCGTCCTGATGCGATGCGATAAAGCCAAAAAACACGAACTTCAAAAAGTTGTTAAAACGGGGATATTACGATTAATTCGTATTAAAGGCCTTATCTTTCTAATAGTGATTCACCTGCGCTCAACCGCCAAAACGGCCAAGGCACGCTTAAACAAATCTTTCCACCAATAAACGACATGATGGACATTTAAAAGATTGACAGGTTTTTACGGCCATTTAATGAAATAGTAAGTCTAAAATCTTTTCACGGATTGGATCCACGGCCACCTTAAGTTAATTCTTCATCATGCATTGATCAATATATTTCGCTCGTATTTGGTTTTCACTACCAATTCTCTGTGTTACGCTTATTTTTACTCCTGTGCAGAATTCTTCCAAGCTAATAGATGCGAGCAGAATGGGGAAGAAGTCCAAGAAAACTGCAATTGCTTCCGCCTCGCCAGCCATAGGACAAGCCATCACTGATCCAGGAAATAAAAAGAAAGGATTGATATCTGATACTACATGTTCAGGTCTCGGCAAAACTTCTTGGCAAAGTACCTATAATTTGATAGAAGCCGAAGAACCTGAGGTGACAACAGTACAAGCCACGGCAAGTGCGACTCGAAAATATGAAGGTACTTTAAAGGACTTAGCCGACTCTTTCCTTCATCGGATAGCAGCTCGGGAACAAATTCTCCCATATACGGATGTAGTAAGATGGGCAATTGAGGAACTCCCAATCACAGACAGAACCTTCTGCACCAGAGATGGGAGAATCTTCGGTTCATTTCAAGCTAATGATTTGAGGCAAATGTATCATTTGCCTGAGCCAGAGAAGAAGTACACCAAGGCATTTCTGGAGAAATTCCGAAATGAGAACGAAACTGAATCCGAACCCATTCGGAATTGGAGGCAGAATCCGGCAAAACACAAGCATAAATCTTCCGGTATGTATTCTGTTGATTCTCTGTGTTCTCCTTATTGTTATGCTGGGATCATGATGTGTAGATTATGGGGTTTGCACGACTCCTCTAATTTTACTATAGAAATGGTTCCTTTGATAGAGGCAGCGTGTAATAGTGAAATTATGGATTGGGGAACTATACTGTTTGATAAGTTAGCCACCGCAGTTATTGATTTCAGAGGCCAAACCCGCATTACTGAAAGGCTTATTCCCCCATTTTACTACAGCTCTTATATTATGGACACTCTGTGTTTTAATTCTGAATTTCCTGTGCTTGGCTGGTGGTGGACTCCACAAGACCCCATGCCAATTCACATATACCATCAGAAATTGTGGAAATCCTCTCATAGGCACCATTTATACCAAATTTGCAATGGCTTCATGTTACCCATTCATCACTCTATTTTTGATAAACCTGCTCCCAAGATTTCCTACCAAGCAGGGATTGATTTAACTGGCTTAGGGAGATGGTTTGCAGAGGAAAAATTTACTTATATAAGAATTTTCAGCAGCCAAGCCAAACCTCATGTTCTTCCTTTGTACATACCTGATAAACTGCTGGCAAGGGAGATAGCCTATCAGATTATTTCCGAGGGCGTTACACAAACTCTAAAGAAAAATAAGAAGCAGGTCTGGCCCTCTTTTCCTCTTAGATGTGGTGTCTACACCTTGCATGATCTCAAACATGCAGAGAAAGAAGCTACAAAGATAAAATCATTAACTCTAGCAACTCTCCCTAATAGGAAATTTGATCCCAACAAAGTTGCCTATAATGCCCTTGAACAGGCCAAATTGGCAAAGTTTGATCATAAAGAAGATATGTTTGATGACCTGTTCTCCTCAGCCGAGTCGATGTCCCAAGTTAGATCGCTGGCCAGAATGAAATATCAAGATGAAGGGTTAGTTGAATTCAACAGACTTAGAGAACAGAGGTTGCAAACTCTGCCCCTAGATCTGTTAGCAACAAGCCCAGCAGCAGGATCAAGCGAGCCTGAACAACGACATACTAAGGAACCTCCGGTTATAACAAAAGAACAGGAGAAAGTGCAAGAGGAAACCCAGACGAAAGAGCAGGAACAGAGCACCATAAAAATAAATGAAGATACTCAAATTGATCCCAAATTTCTCCAGGAATGGCAGCAATTCGATTCAATTATCAGCAATCCTGAGGGCTCAAAGGAAGCCTAAACATCAAGAGTAGCAGACACACAGGAGACCATTTCAAAACAAGTTCCAAGTGAAACCAACGGCCTACCCCATTCTAAAGGAGTAGAGATAATCCCAAAGGATCCCTCCGATCAAATTATTTTGCAGATAGAAGAAATTCCTCCCTTGGATGTCTTCTATAGCCCGAAACACGAAGATGTGGTAAAACGACAAAGGAAGAGGAGAAGAACTGATCAGCCTTCCCTATTCCCAGAACAAACGGTGAGGGGCAATGTAGTTTGGAAGGATGAATTTGACCCCTCTGACGACCTAACAAAACTATCACAATTTGTTGGAGCCTATTCGGCAGCAACAATAGATAAGGCATCAGAGGTGAGTCTTTTATTAAAAACAAAAGACCAGGAGATTTTCTCATTACAAGCGCAACTATCATAAGCACGGCAGAAGGCAGAGCAGGCAGAACTGCAATTGTTAACACAACAGCAAACCAATAATCAATTAACTCAACAATTGCAGGAGGAGAAGCAGAGGATTGATCAGAGTGCAGTCCAGAAGCAGAAAGAGTTGTCAGAGGCATTGGCACAACTCAAGACAGCCAATGAACAAATGTTGAAGATAAAAGATGAGCAGATTGCTCAACTATCAGCCCAGCTTGAGAAAACAAAGAATCTTCCACAGGTAGCTGAATTCAGGGCAGAGGCAGTACAAATAAACAAAGCATTATTAACACAGATAAAGCTGTTATGTCAACAAATCGCCCAGGCAGAACCTTTATGTGACTCAACAATATCTCTAAGTGATAAATCGGCTGATGCTAGAACAGACTTCGAGCAGGCCGATGAGACATTGACCAATTATCTTGAGTGGCAAGGTACTGAGGAAGGACAGTCAGCTAAATTGCCAAAGATCCTAGAATCGCATAAAGAGATATTATTTATGGAATGGCAATCCCACTTAATGAAAGCAGAGAGGGCAGTTTCCAGATGCAAATTAACCACAAGTAATTTGGTTGAATTGATTAATGACACTCTCTACTTATCTAACATGATTTCTCAATGTACCCCAGGTAAATTGACATCAGCTAAAACATTGGAACAGTCATGTTACCCAGAGCTGGAGAAAACTGGCAGATTAATCGCAGGAATTAACAGTTTGAGATGGGACACCTATTGGATGTTCTTAGTCAAACCTTACAGCCAGAGAGCCGCCCTCAAATGCCTCTCAGATGCAATCGGTTGCATCGTTCCCGAAATACAGGATGCCACCTATGATGCCCAACTCAATTCTCGCCTTAACCGACCACCAAAAGTGGAGCCGATGCTTGCAATATGCCAGCTCAGGACTAAAGACGAACATCCTAAGTGATGATTCATGCCGCCGACTGCCAGATTTCCGTGAAGGAGATATTCAAGATTGTTTAATACCAATTAAGTAGGATTTTTAGTTTCATAGATATTTAGATAAATTAAGTATTTATAGACCTTTTCATTGTTTTGGAAAGGGTCGTAAGTTTTGTATATGACTTAAAAACCTGAAGTTGCACTACTGTACTTCAGGCGTATTCTTTTATGAAATTGGACCAATTATTCTAATTTTGACAAGGAGGCTTTTATGCAAATGTGCACTACTGTCTTTGTGTGAAAGTATTTTTGCGTTGAAAGAAGAATTTCAAATAGCGATTGATATTGGGGAGTGACTTGCAGCTCATATGGTACTATTATCTATGTCTGAATCCATTCTTTTTATATGAAAATTGTTGTTTGATTACTTTTGCTATTATTGAATATTTAAATGTGTTTTAACAGCAATCTTTATACTTTCCACTACTGGATGTTTACAGTTTGCTATTCTTTCAATCATTTACGTATCAATAATATAAATTAAGATAAGTGTAACAATGTTTTATCAATTACTTCATTCAACTAATTGAATGAAGTAATTATTATTTAAATGAATATCTTTGTTTATTGAATAGTGTCATCTATATGCCTATTGAAAAACATAGATCATCAAACGTTGCACTTAAGAATAGAAGCTTCCCGGGATAAAATAGTCATTTACGTTTTCGCTTATAGATTAAGTACTCCATTCATTATCACTTATTATTAAACCAATCAACTCATTCACCCCTTTTCTATTCTTTATCGGGAAACTGGTCCCATTATATCCAGTCGGAGCCACCATCCCAAATGGAAAAGGAGTTGTTTAAGGTCCGGACCGGGTGGTTGATATCTCAATGCTAGCACAAATGACAGGCATCAACAGTTCCATAAGCAAGCAAAAATATTGGTACTATGGCATACAAATTGGAGCTTCCTGCTTCTTCACAAGTGCAGCTAGTTTTCCATGTTTTACGCTTAAAGAAGGTTATAGGTGAAAATCTTCCAGTTCAAACAATATTGCCAGAACTTGATGAGGAAGGAAAAATCATATTGGAACCTGAAGCGGTCACAGAAACAAGAACTCGACAACTACGGAATCGATCAATTTCAGAATATCTCATCAAGTGGAAGAACTTACCCACTGAAGATTCTACATGGGAGGATGAGAATTTCATACAGAAGCACCCAGAGCTACTCAAGTGTTGAGGACAACACTTTTTTGAAGGAGAGGGGCATGTTAGGTCCCTATATTACTAGTATAGTCCCTTATTGTTGTTAGTGTAACCCCCTTGTTATTATTATTGTACCCTTGTAACCCCCATTTTGTTATTATTGTGCCCTTAAATTATTATTGTTAGGTCGGCTAGGATTACATTGTGGCCCACTAGGATTACATTATGGCCACATGGACTCCTATATATATAGAAATGAGGTTTTGTAAATTGTATCATCCAAGAATTGTTCATTTATGTAATGTATTGGAGGTTTCCCCCTCGAAGTGGCTTATTTCTAAGGCGTTGATATCTCTTTTCTTATATTTTTGGAGTTGGTTACACAACATCTGTCTTCTAGCTCTGGCTCATCTGTAGATTTGTCGTTGCAAAGGATAAAAGAATCCAGATCTGTATGGACAGAGTACAGAGGTGAATTTTCAGGTTTTTCAGGGCTGCTAACCATAAACTTCATTTTTGCCTCTCTATACAGTCTCCTAAGCTGGCTAAAGACAAGGATTGTGGCATATGACCCATCCATCTGCATTGTACCTTGCAGCTTGGCGCCCCATGACCTTGATAACAACATGCCATACTTAGGTGGCACATCTGCCACTACAACATCCATAACCATACACTTGGCTGGGATCTGGGTTAGATTCACACAAATATCTTTGATTAGGCCAAGGCATTTTACTCTGCTAGAGTCAAATGAATATAAATCCTTATAAGGTCAGGTTATCTCTAGGCCTAGCTTCTCCATAATTACCTTAGGCATAAGGTTGTGTGAAGCCCCAGAATCATGCATTGCATTGTGAAGGATTTTGTCATGGATATTAAGGCTAATATAAAAAGGAGGTACTACCCCTTCCTAAAACTTACCTTCTATCCTTGGACCAAACAAAAGGGCTGGTTGATCGTCACTTAAATTGACAGTGTCACTGTTTTCTCCTAGATTTAGAGCTTTCAAAATTTGACCTTTATATACATCCTGAGCAGCCAACTCAGTGAGAGGAATAGAAATCTTGATTTTGGCTATCTCACTTTCTAAATTGAAAGGAGATTGACTCTTTGAAAGGCTTAATAATGTTCTATTGGCCACCATTTTATTGACAGAATCAGCTTGCTGATTCTCAATATGTATAATGTTTGAAGTTGTTTTATCAGGAGTATTAGTTGCAATGCTAGTGATGCTAGTTTCTTGACTTTGTTTATCAGTATTTTGGTTGTCCTTTCCTTTGTTTTTCCCAGAACTCTCAGTTGTTTCTTTGTTACTTTCAGCAGTCACTTTAGGAGTTTTCCCAGGTCTTTTCTTGATGGTAATCTCAGAAGCCTTTGGTTTGGAAGTATCTAAGCTCTTTTTTCTCCTGATTTCATACTGTTCTCTGACCTACATGATGGAATTTTCAAACCCTAACCTATAATACTCATATTCTAATCCTTCGTCATCCCAATGTGAGCATGAGGTCTGATTATTTTCCATGGAAAAGGTGTGAATTTGGTTATCTATTTCCACCATGTTAATTTTGGTTCCTTCAGACTCTTCTATTATCCCCTCGTCTTCATCAAGGAAGCTCTCATGAAATGGGGGTATGATTTGTTGATCAGAGTCTCTCTGTCTGTTTGGGGGATTGTTTCTCCTATAGTTCTAGTTCTGGTTTTGATTTTGGTTTCTGTTCTAATTACTGACTGTGACAACCATCTTCTCCATCATCTTCTCTAGCCTTTCCACATTTTTCGTTAGACTGTCATATTTGGGATCAGATGTGGAAGATGATGTGTCATCCTTGTATGTCACCTTCTTCTCAGCCCTCATTCTGGCTCTTTTTTCAATCAGATTTTCCTCTAGGCTCACTGCCCCTTTTTTCATATCTTCCAAAGTGTTATAATCTCTCTCCCTAAGCTGATAGGCCACGTTAGCATCAAAGCCTTCAGGGTATTTTACCAAGGCCATTCCTTGGGGAGGTTTCATGTGTGGAGGAAGAGCGTTGTAAACACTGTTAAACCTTGTAGAATAGTCATGGACACTCTCTCCTATGTTTCTTTTGAGATTCTTGTATTCTGCTAAGATTTGAAGAGGGTTAGCCTTGACTTCCCATTTGTTTATAAAGGTTTGATGCAAGGAAGGAAGGTCATTGATACTATTAGGAGGTAGGCCTTTAAACCATTTCTTCACCTCACCTCCCAAACTCTGAGCGAAGATCCTCATTTTAATGGTTTCATCTTCAATTTCCATGTAGTCAAAGGCATCTTCCATTTTGTCCATATGATGTTGGGTAGTGGTAGACTCTTTGGCAGTGAAATGAGGGATTTTTGATTGATAATCATTGGGTAGTGGAGCCAAAGGCTGTGGTAACACCAATGGTGCATACCATGCTGCCATGATGATATTCTGAGGAGGTAAAGGATTGGTTTGAGCAGCGGGTATATGGATGGCAGGAATGCTAGGACCCACGGCAAACTGTTGAGCAGATCTGGGGTGAGAGAGACCCAAGTTTTGGATAAAAGTGGGGTTTCTCTGTCCCTAATTTGTTTACCACTGTGAGATGGTGAACTTGGAGGCTCTAAGTCAGTCTGGTTAATAGCATTGAATGACTGTGTTCTTGGTAACTGGCTTGGTAAATCAAAGTCAAAATGAGTGTCTAACAGAGTTGGAAAGTTTTCAGGGGCTGAATTAGCTCTATTAATGTTTCTGGAAATAGTTGATTTTCTCGGGGTGGGAGATTTTATAAGAATGTTCTCTAGGTTGTCAATTATTTCGGGTGGGTTTGGGTTAGGATAAGCTCTTGTGTAGACTATTCTAGAATCCAGTATTTTTGTCTCTTAACAAAGAAGCTTTACCCTATGTGTTTCTTCTAATATGGATGATGTTGTAATGAAATCTAGTCTCCCAGTGGAGTCTTTATATAAACAATATAATCAGCTGGCCTACTGATCACCACTAGAGTCTTTAATCATTAAGGGACTGTGGAGTCACCAGGTGGAAGTTTTAGGATGTTTCAAGGATGTTTACTGTCCACCGCAGTGTTTTAACTTCCAAAATTAGGCTAGAATGGTATTTTTCCCTAGCGGAGTTGCCATTATTTTGGGGTTCCAGTGTTTTGGCCAGATTGGCAAGACCAAAAGACTAGACAACATCAAAACCACTTTGGGATCCCAGGATCTAGCCCTCCTGAATCCAGAGAAGGATCTCTCTGTAAATACAAAGAATGATATATATATTTGAAGCTCAAAATGAGTTATTAGGCTGGGTATGAAGCACAAGGGGGTTTTTAAATGATTTGGTTGGTTGGATTGGTTGGAGATCATTAATTGAGAAGGTTATGGGATGAAGGAACAAAGCGGCAAGATGTTTCGGCAAAAGAAGATAGGTCAAGAAAGTATCAATCCATTGGGCTATAGAGTCATGAGAGGGGATTACTTGCATAACAGCTAACCAAGGTTTCATAGGGCAAGTCATCTATACTAAAGGATCTTGTAGATAGATGGTGAAATGGAACAATAAGGAGAGACGGTGAAAGAAAGAAAGATAATTGATTTCTTCCTGGAGATCAGGTCAGATATCATTTAAATCCAGACCTGCTTTGACATACTCTCAAGGAAAAAAAAAAAAGTTAAGATTTAACACAAAGCAAGGCCTAAGATCAGAGAAGGGCTTCTAACCTTCAATGCTTTGACACTAGCTCAAGGGATCTTAGTAAGGCCAAACTGTTGGAAAAGGACCCCAGTGGATAGGGCTTACACTAAATCCCCGGTATCCCAATTCTTCCAGCTTAAACCCAACCAGAACATTTAAGCAACAAATCCCAAATTAGAACATCAGTAAGCATGGGCTAGACCAACATCTTTGACTAGTTGAATTACATGAATTTGCTCTTAGATTCACTATCAGCAGAAAACATCAAAGATAGGAAGAGAAGTGGGCATTAAGGTACCATGCAGGGGTATGTCCTAAGCCTGATTTAAAGATTCTTATCAGAGAATGATGAACAACATGATAAAAATGAAATAAAACAATTGTAGTGAGAAAAAAATCACCCGTAATATAAACCAAGATCCTGTGAAATTTTCTTGTTCAATTGATGTGCAAAACCAATCACATACTCTGAGCTCAATGGATTTTTACAATCCAAACTTTCTCCTCCCAACCTACTAAATTACAAAATACTCAGCTACTTCCCCCAATAACTATCCTAACAGTCGAATGAATTCCTACAACTAATCAACAACCCCTTTACAATATGTTCTTCAGGAGTTCTTATAGGAGAATGAAATAGCAGTAGTGGTAGATGTACATTTAATTGATTCATTAAGACATAGTGGAGGAAGTGTTTCGTGCCCACTCTGCTTAATGGTTCTGTGTTGACATATTGGTACTTTTAGGCTGGTATGGAAGTCTCTGTCTTTCCTTCTTGAATAAGTAATGTGGACAGAAGATCTGCAGGTCTTCCATGCTTCCATAACTATTGTCTGATAGTCTTTAAGAAGTTTTTTTCAGTGTAAAAACCTTTAAGGGTTCGATGAGGCATGGAGAATACTTTAGGCAGGTGTCCTTTCTGGAAAAAATACGTTCTGCTGATGCTAAAACACTGATATTGACTTATTAGTGCGCTTAGTCTTCAAACTGCGCCTTTATCCTTTGAACACGGGATTAGAGCATTAAATCTTCAATAAAAGGCTTTAACCCCTTAAATCCACCTCTGATACACTTTGTCGTTGCTGTGATGGTTTCTCTCTACGTCCTGAGTCACTTTAACTGTGACTACAGAGACAGAGTGAATTCATCGCTCTGTGATCCTTGCACAGTACAATAAACAATATTACAAAATCCAGGGGAGTGGCTAAAAAATGTTGTGGAAGCCCGAGTAATGGTGGCTGAAATTGTGAATGCAGGTGAAATGGGTGAAAAACATTGCAGAATGGTGCAAGAATGACCTGATGAAGCTTTGGTGCAAAGAGGATAGCGTACCATTCGATTAGATAGGGCAATAGCAATCAACGGTCAGGATTGGTGGATGGAGGTGTTAATAGTGGGATAAGGCAGAGGAGAATAACTTTAGTGTTAAACATAAAGTTTAGCGCCAGGGTGAAATACAAAGGAAATCAATGAAAATGAATGGAAGTCAGGCACCTATGATGGTGGGACCCGGCAGGCGGAGGGTGATTACATGTGCACCATTGGATCTCAGGAGGAGATCAACAGTGGGGATCGAATGCAGGAATATATAAGGGAGGGGTGGTTTCTGGAGGAAAAAAACTGGTGTCACACGGCTTTTGGGCGGTTTTGAGAAATATCCAAAACAAAGCGATATGATCCGTTGTATGACACGTGGCAAAAAAAAACCACTCATATCGCATAATTTTAAAACATTAACACTCGAACTCAGAATTTACGCGATATGCGTTCTCAACCGTCAGATGGAGGGGCAGAAGATCTAACAGTGGAGGTTAGCGCGCGATACAGAGAGATGCGTGGGTGAAGTGGGCCATCGGGTTCACTATGAACCGTTGGATTATGTGGATGGACAGTCCAGATTAAAAGAGGAGCAGGGAGGAAAAAGGGTCAGTGAACTGGGTGGAAGAATGGAGGACCGTTGGATCTCAAGAGATCAACGGTGGAGATCTAATCACAACGGAGCAAGGCAGGGGCCAAAACTCTGAATTTTAATCTCGCGATTACACCAGAGCCATTGGATCGGCGAGGAATCAATGGTTCAGATTTGATCAGAGGGGAATGACAGAGGATAAACGAGGTGGAACGCGATACAATCTTGGTCATTGGTTCTTGTGGATTCAACGTCCAGGATTGAATCAGAGGATCACCATCGGAGGGGGAATAAGGATGGTACGTTAAGACTTTTTGCGATGCGATTAAGCACCAGCCGTCCGATCTGGAATCAGATCGACAATGAATATTCAATCGGAGGATTGATGAAGGGCTGCGGTGCGAGAGTGATGCGATTAGCGCTGGCTGTCGGATATATATAGATCAACGACTGAGATTGCAGCGCAAGCCTACAAAACAAATCCCAATCGCATCAGGGATTTTCATTTAACAAAGAAAAAGCACTCATAACCAATCCTCGATTGCGATTAGCCTCCGAAGGCCTAGCGCCTAGTCTTGGTGCCTAGTTATATGCAGAAAAAGGGTTAGGGGCTTAGTCAAAGGGGGTTAAAGCCTGTTATATGGAAAAAAGTGGGTTTTTTGGCCTAAAAACAGCGTTTTTAAAGGCTAGACAGAGGTTCCGGTAGGGGAAAAGAAGGGTTTAAAATCAAGTGAAGGGATTTCACATGGTTTAAGACGAGGAATTTGATGGTTTAGAAAACGTAGGAAGGGATTTTTAGGGTTAAAGGGGAAATTTTGAGGAAGGGAAAAAGGGGTTAAAATGGGAAATTTGCAGGGATACAAAGGAGTAGATGTAGGCTTTTTCTGAGCAAATTTTTCCATAAACAATGAGGCTTTCTTGATGGAAACAACAGTGAAGAGTTTTTCAAAGGAAAAAGACAGAAGGAGGCTTCAAGAGTGATATGTTTTCATAGGAAATGTATCTCTTGAAGACTCAAAAACAAATTTAGCCACCTGTTTACACTGTCAAAAATTTATAGGTGTTTAACAGAACATATGTATAACTTTTATTTTCTTTAATTAAATTATCTCTTTTTATATACTCCTCGTTTTGGTTCTTGTATAATATAATTAAAATTTTAACATATGTAGATATTGTTATTACTTTTTAATTATTCATTTAATGTGAAAGATATCTGTTTAATATATTTTTTCATAACTAGAAAGATATGTAATAGATTAGAAAAACAAAATTTTTTGAAATATCATGCCATCTTGAAGTTTTCACTCAAACAAAATTCGTGAGGCTTGGAATTGAAATGATACTGCTTATAACTTTTATTTATTTATTTATTTTAATTTTCAAAGATTGAAATGATTCATCTACATGATCAATACCATGTTGACCAAAATGATCAGTAGTGATATTATGTATGTAAATTTATTATGCCCATCAACTTGGAATCATGTGAATGTTTCAATGGAGAAACTCTTTCATTACGTGTAACTGATACTTGCCATAATGTAGCCAAGCACAAGAAAAGCTACCATAGTCTTATTGTACACAATGAATTAAAATTTTTGGATGTAACTACTAGATACTTCAATTGTGTTAATACATTTGATATTAATTAAATATATTTATGGTAATTGGATTTAAGCATAATAAAATGGTCAAAATGTTCTCTTCGTAATAAAATAAAACTCTTCCCAGGATACTCACCACATGCAATATATAACCTTTCTAAATAAAGGAGGATATTTTTTTTTGCAGCATTTCATATTTTATGGTGCTCTGCACCATATACAATTTTATTATAATAATAATAAAAATGTATTTTTTTGCACCTTTTTTTATTTTATGGTGCTTTGCACCATATACAATTTATTATTATTGTAATAATTTTGATATTTTTATGATAAATTTTTAACTTTTGTAAAATTAGTTTTGGTGCTTTGCATCACAATATCTTGATCCACGTCAGATTAGTTTTTGGTGGTTTGCACCATACACCATGGAATGCCACATATGCATTTAACACCAAATTTAACATTTTTTATTAACTCCACTTTTGCACCAGAAAACATAGCACCACTTTCTTATCTCCACATTATCACCACTTTTGCACCACTATTTGAAAAGTAAAGATTTCTCAAATACTTTACAAATTGTGGTGCTAATGTGTGGCTAAATGACTCTTCTTCTTGTAGTGTATGAATTTCAATTCCATCCAATTATTTATATTTTAATAATATTGATGAATCTCAAAATGTTTCTCACATTTTTTTAATCCTTGTAGATATTTAATCTAGATTTTAAATGCAAAAGTGTATTGAGCCTATTTCTTACAGAGCAATAAGAATGATTGGGATCAACTATAATAACATCTAAAAAATTTAAATAATTTCCAAATTAAAACACTAATACTTTAAAATTTATGAACAAGGAACTGAAATCTAATCCAGTGAAAGAGTGAATCAATCACATTGTTTACCATGTATATTGACAGATAGACAAAATAACACACATATTGATATTGTCTACCTAAAAAATTTTAATTGTTTTTAAATACATAATTTTTATTATAATTTTTTATAAACATTATGATCAATAAATTTAAATATTTAAGATCTATTTTAATTACTTATGATGTAGTTATGTTGTCTTTTTTATTATTATTTAAATTGTGGCTTTGAATATTGTAATCTAATTAATAGATGAAATAGTATATTTACAATATACTATTTAAATGAAATTATACTTGTGTTATGAAAAAATAATTTCTTTTATTAGTTAAAATGCTTTGTATTTGTAATCTCAATTGTAATAAACTTTTTGCAGACAATTACCCTTTATTTGGAAAAAAAATAGTCATCATATTATTGATCTTGACTTGGTTCCCTCTACATTGTGGTGGTTGGTTATAACAATGACATCATTTGTTTGTGTTGGTTATAAACTAGCAATTGCACCATATGTTGAAAAGGAAACATTGTAAAGCAATAACATAGGAAAGAGTAGTATAGAGGAAATGCTCTCACATTGCTCTCACATGAATCATTCAAATAGCTACAACTACAAAAAGTGAACAACAAGATTGGGCTATTTCAACTACATATGTTAATATCATTTTTAGTTATTTTGGTTAGAACTACATAGAATATCATTTTTAGATAAGTATCATTTCTTTGGTCCTAAATTAAGTAGCAAGTTGGGAGAGCATTTAATTAAACCTTTTAATTAAATATTAAATAAAACCTAAAAAATATAATTAAAAAAACAAAACATACAACTTTTAAACTAATAAAACTATATTCTAAAATGAAAAAAGATGTATAATATATATACAAAAATGTATGCTCTTGCTTATAAAAATATTTATTTTGAATTAATATTAGTGAAATCTCTGAGATTTAGATGATCAAAATGATTTTAGTGATGATCTTAATTGATCTGAGAGGTAGTATTCATGTTAGTATAAATGGTTTCACATTGAATTCATTAGTGCAATTAATTCAAAAATTGATTGATAATTTTGGACCATTTTCTATCTCTTTTTCCTTAAATAATAATATCTACAACATTAATTTTCTTCATGAATAATAGCATTCCTTGTATAATTTTCTTCTTGATATTCTAATTTTCTTTACCATTACAAACCATGTAAATCTTTGTGAACTTTTACCATTTTGTTATACCGATTCTAAAACCCTTCAAGTTAAATTGTTTATGGCATTTGTGACCAAAAAAACAAATATAGAATATTTTTCACAATTTTTTTATTGCCTTAACTAATTACTAACCTAAAATTAAACTATTATATGGCATTAGAAAAAAATAAATTATTATATGACATTTCTTGAAAGCATAAGATAAAATAATAAAAAATAAGTCATGTTATATAAATTAAGATAAAAATAAAAAAATAAAATATTTTGCCTAGATCAAATAAGATAAAATATTTTTATATTATGTAAACATCTTGACTAAATAAATTAAGATAAAATAAAAAAATAAAATATTTTGACTAGATAAATTAAGATAAAATAAAAAAGTAAAATATTTTGACTAAGTCAATTAAGATTAAAAAAAGAAGAAGAGCAAAACTAATAATTTACCATTAATTGGATTCCCTAAGTCTCCTAAGTGTCTAGCTTTTGATAAGTCTCGCTTTCTTGAAAGCATAATATAAAATTAAAAAAATTCATGTTATACTATGTAAACATTTTGACTAAATAAATTAAAATAAAATAAAAAGTAAAATATTTTGGCTAAATCAATTAAGATAAAATATTGTTATATTATGTAAACATTTTGACTAGATAAATTAAGATAAAATAAAAAATAAAATATTTTGAATAGATCAATGAAGATAAAATAAAAAATAAATATTTTGACTAGGTCAATTAAGATAAAATAAAAAAGTAAAACTAATAATTTACCATTGATTGGATTCCCTAAGTCTCCTAAGTGTCTAGCTTTCATAAGTGTGCCTTTCTTGAAAGCATGGCTTTCATAAGTGTGGCTTTAATTTACCATTAATTGTTTTCATAAGTGTGGCTTTCATAAGGCTTTCCTATCTTTACTATTAATTGTTTAAGTCCATAGTAATATTTAGCTTTAATATTTTTAATAATTAATTCATTTTTTTCATAATAACTAATTTCCTTCCATTCTATTTTTTTTTGTAAGTTATGGAGGGACTATTCACATTAATCAACAGAAATATAGTTACAAAGACGAGCCTACATGGCGATTATCCATGGACCTGCACAGTTCTGAAAGGATCCCTCACCAAGGGAAAAGGATAACATGGGAAGAGAAGTTGGGTGGGGAGAACAAAAAACCCTGTCTTCAACAAAATTTGAGCACGCAGGCTCAAGACAGCAAAAAGTGAGCTCACAAGCTCTAAACGGACAGAAAGGGAAAACAGAAACATTACAGAGAGAGCAACAAGAGTTACAGATCAGGAGGAGCCCCAAATTCATCCGCTTTAGAGTTGTCCACGTCAATGTATATCGAACGCTCGGGAGTGCCGGCCAACCCAGCAGTGGGGAAGCGGCTGGAAGGACCCGCATCCCGAGGGGAAATCTTAGAAGGGCCAGCCTCTGTTTTGACCATCGCACTCTGATGAAGCCTGGAGCGGTTCTTCAGAAGATCATAATGTGAGGATGTGCTCTCCACAAAGCAGAGGTGATGCACCATGCGGACGAAAGTCTCAAATTTCTGAGAGAGGGCCTGAATCTTCTTCTCCAAATTCATACTGATATTGTTGTGCTCCTGTAGAGCAAGAGAAAGGAGCGTTTTAGTGTTCCAATGCAGATCAATCACTCTCATGAAGAGGTTCTCCTTGCTTCGAGTTAGCCGAGGGTGCAGAATCCACTGAAAATCCGCATCGACCGCTTCCGTCGAGGTGGCCCGACGTCGCTCCACCACCGTAGCATCCAAATCTGTGAAAAAATCCTACAAAGGATCCGGGGTGACTTCCTAAAAATTTCGTGCCGCATTGCGTGCATATACCTCAGCCCGGGTCATGGGAGTTCTAACAGAGTTATCCCAATTAGAGGCGCGGCTGTGCCTGGGAGGATGGGGGGAGGGGGGTGCCTACTATGAGGAGCCATGGCAGAGGCGATGAAAAAATCCAAAAGGACCAGCAACAGGGAAATGAGGGGAATCAGAGCAGAGGAGAAGGGGAAAAGATAGCGCCAACCGGAAGGAGAATTAGGAGGATGCATGCAGGCGGGGGATAAATAGAGTGAGATAAAAGCTGAGGGTAATGCGAGTAGAAATAGACCATTGTCTCAGGACTAGAGCGCATGGGAGGCCAGTGAATAATATCATGCAAATTCATTACAGAGTGAAGGATTGCAGACTCGCCAGATCTGATCTTAGATCGCCTCCCTATGAGATCGCACGTCGGGGTCATTGATCGGCACATGGATCAGTACATAAATGTTGTGGCTGTCAGAATTCGGCTACAGGGGGTGGGTGCCAACCTTGTTCAAATCATTCTTACTGATTTCTTCACAATTTTCCCTTATGTCATCGTCCTCAAGGGAGGTCCAGTCCTTGGACACAAGTCTCTCATGCGAGATGACCCCCCGGTTGGCCAGGTAATTGGCCAAACCATTAGCCTTCCTTCTGACCGCATGGAAGGAGATCCCTTTCGCCATGTTAATGTTGTCACTGATACGCTGGAGTAACTGGTTAATGCGCCAGCCCGTAGATATTTTCTCCAGTTTTCTGCCCTGCTAAATTTTCCTACAGGCTTGGGTAGCAATGTGAGAATCACCCTCCACCAAAAGAGGCCAGAAGTTGTTCTGCTTAGCTATTTCGAGACCATAGGCCTAAGCCTGAAATTCAGCCACATTATTGGTGTTATGACCTAAGTTGCCATAATAAATCCATTTGATAATGCCCTGAGCGTTTCGAAACACTCCACCAAATCCAGCCAAGCCCAGGTTGTGCTTGGAGGCCCCATCATAATTTAGCTTGAGGAGAGGAGTATTGGGAGGAGACCAGACATTTAGAGGCAAAGGGGAAATCGAAGAAAAGGAGGAAGAGAAGGCACTGCAGGGAATCGAAATATCAAGGAGAGTTAAAATCCTTGTATCCTCAGCAGAAGGCGGGTTAGGGGCATCCAGAAGCTTTGCAGTTGAGGCTGATTCCCTCATGATGCCCTTAATGCTAAAGATACTCTGCTCTTCCTAGGAAGCCACATTCCTGAAGATCCTTGAGTTACGCTCCTTCCATAAAGCCCAGCATATGATGATGGAAGAAGATTCCAGGCAAGATTTACAAGAGGCTGGCTGGAGAAGTCGGAGCTCCAATTATCCAGGGTAGTATGGATGGAAAGAATATCCCGTTCTGAGACCTTGAAGACTAAAAGGAACCAAGACCAAATATTCGAGGTAAAAGGGAAAGTGTTGAAAATACGGTTAATTGATTCATTATCTGACATGCAAAGACTGCAAACCGAGGGGCCTTGAAAGCCTTTTCTTCGAAGGTTGTCCCAAGTAAGAGTTTTCATGTGCGTCAATAACCAGATAAAGAGGCTGATCTTTGGCCAGTGCTTTCGATTCCACAATATTTTCCATTTATTGTCCTCTTGCATATAAGTCGGGTGTTGTAAATGGTTATAGGCTTCTTTTATGCTGAAGGTACCTGTTGATTTGTCTCTCCATCTTAGAATGTCAGGGCCTTCCTCTTTTTGAATCTGCCTCTTGCTAAGCTCTAGCAATAGAGTGTTAAAATAATGTTGGAGCTGAACTGGGAGGAGGTCATTGAGATTCTCCCACTCCCTCCAGCCAACATAATTTTCATTCTTCCAGTAGTCCCTGACTTTATTTTTGTTTTGTTCCTCCAAGTACTCTTTTAGGGGTCTGTATTGTTCTGTATCCAATCTAGGGTTCTACTCCCATGCATCCTCCAAGAAAAGAGCTTGTTGACCATTGCCTATTTCCCAAAAAAAATGTTGTTGAATTAGCCATCTGTTTTCCCAGGCCTTATTCCACATCGGTGATCCTTTGAGATGCCCAGAGAGCCTGACGAGAGAGTCCCAGGGAGTCATGGGGGCATATTTAGCCTTCCATAACCGAGCCCAGTTGGTCAAAATGCTTGTTAACCATCTCCACCAAGTTTTGGCTCCTAAGGCTTTGCTTAGGAGAGCAAGGTCTCTAAGACCAAGACCCCCCGCACTCCTTGGGGAGCACACTTTGTCCCACATGACCAGAGCCCATTTGCCTTTGTTAGCTTTACCTTTCCAAAGGAAATCCCTTTGAATAGTTCTGATTTGGTTGGATACCAAATTTGGAGCAGCTATTTCCGAAAAAAGATAGATTTTCATGGCTTGGAGGACAAACTTAACAAGGATGAGTCTTCTAGCGAGATTAAGAGCCCTTAAGGTCCAATTGGAAGTCTTCTTTTTGAGTTTGGAGATGAGAGATTCCCAGTTTGAAAAGGCTAGGGGCTTATCGGTAAGGGGAACGCCCAGATACTTGGAAGGGAAAGAGCTCCGTTGAAAACCCAAGACCTGAGAAATATGCATTTGAATGGCAGTGGGGGTGTTTAAGAAAAATATTTTAGATTTCGAGTGATTGACAATCAAACCAGAGGCTAAAGAAAAGTCATTAAGGATTTTCTGAATGGCTAGGGCTTCTTTAAGCGATGGACATCCCATAAGGAGAGTGTCATCGACAAATTGCTGATGGGTTGCAGGTGGAAGCTAAGGAAAGAGTTCAAGACTAGAGATTCTTCCCTCAGCCAAAGAAGCAATGATAGATCTACCTAAGCCCTCCGCCAAGATGATAAAAATGAAGGGAGAGAGGGGGTCTCCCTGTCTAATACCACGAGAGGGATTAATGATAGGAGTGGGAGAACCATTTAGAAGAATAGAGAAAAAGGCTTCAGAGACTAGGGCCATAATCCAAACAATGATTTCTTTGTTGAATCCAAACGCCGAAAGCATCTATCGGATGAAATTACAGTTTATTTTATCGAAGGCCTTTGACATATCTAATTAGATTAACATCCCCGGTTTCCTTTGATCTTTGAGAGAATGGATGATCTCCTGAGACAAGATGATGCTGTCCAGAATTTTCCTTCCCTCAACATAGCCTGTTTGATCTGCCGAGATAAGTAGAGGTAGAAGAGACTTTAACCTATTGGCAATGATTTTGGAAATTATTTTATATATTACATTGCAGAGGGCAATAGGTCTAAACTGATCTGGTTTGTCGACACAATCCGATTTGGGGATGAGAGTCAGGAAGGTGGCATTGAGTGAAGGGAAGATTTTTTTCCTCATCCTCGACCCCTCCACCAAATCATACACTGAATGCTTAATGGTATCCCAGCAAGCCTTGTAGAAGTTGATGGTGAATCCATCAGGGCCTGGAGCTTTTCCTTTTGGCATAGCTTGTACCGCCTCATCCAGCTCCTCCATAGTGATCTTCTTTAACATCATCTAATTATGTTCCTTGGTTAAGATTGTAGGAATGTGTTTTGTAATTTTTTTGATATGATCCTAATTATTGTGATTACTCTTCGTGAGAGTATTTGAGAAAAACCTGTGTATCTCTTCCTCAATTTTTTGTTGAGTGTCCACCATCTGCCCCTATTCTGTCATGAGGTTGAGGATTCTATTAACCTTACGATGTTGTATCATTGATTTGTGGAAAAAGGAAGTATTGTGCTCCCCCTCTTTGAGCCATTGTATACACGATTTCTGCCTCCATAAAATCTCTTCTTCAGTAGCCCGTTGGTCCCATTCTTGCTAAAGCTTTGATTCTAGTTGCTTTGTCTCCTAGGTTAAACCATGTTGAATGATGTTTTGTTGGAGGGCCTTTAGCTTGTTTTCTATGACTTTTTCTCACTGGTGATATCCCCAACAGTTTCTCTATTCCACTTTTTTAGCTCTTGTTTTACAAACTTGAGTTTTTGATGGAAGTTCTTCATCTTGATATTTTTTGGGGGAAGATCTGAAGACCACCATTCTTTTATTTTGTCTTGAAAATCTGAGTGGGTCACCCAGAAGGCTTCAAACCTGAAGGGAGCGTTTTTGGGTCTTAAGGAGAACTAAAAAGATAGTACAACTAGCCAATGATCTGATCCCACCTGTGGAGCAATGGAAGCCTATGTTTCCATAGAGGAAAGATAGAGCTCTTCAGAGAGAAGAAATCTATCCAAATGAGAGGCAATCTGGTGATCCCCTCCTCTCCAATTGTTCCAAGTGTGAACCCCATTTTTTGTGGGGATGTCAATGAGCTTCATATGATCAATTAGGCTTTGGAAAGCATTAGAGTCTAAGTCCAGGCGGAAAAGACCACCTCTTTTCTCCTCCAGATTCAAAATCGTATTGAAGTCCCCTGCTAGAATATTCATCTGGAAGTTGAATGAGTGTAGGAAGAGTTCCAGTTGGGTGATCCAGGCAAGTCTTTCTTTAACCGAGTGGGGACCATAAACATTTGTGATACATAGTTTCTCTTTAGTGCCAATGACCTGAAGAATGGTTTTTAGGGCATACTTGGAAGAAAAAGTATCTATACAATGTAGCCTGGAGTCCTTCCAAAAGGTGGCAATGCCACATGCAGTACCATGAGCAGCAACGGCCATATGCTATAATGTTTTCTGAAGCAAGTCTGTTGTTCTAATTGCATATCATCCAAACTGCTTTTTGTCTCTTGCAGCAAGAGAATATATGCTTTTTCGGAGATAAATTTTGATTTGAGTATCCTACATTTTGAGGGACTATTGAGTTCTCTAATGTTCCATGTTGTACAATTCATGAAAATATTATGAGAGAAAGTGAGAGCCTTTACCTTGCCAGCATTAATGAGGGATAACCCTAGTTCGGTGAGGTGCTGATTTTCGGTTTTTCTTCCCTTTCTCTTCTTTTGTGCTTTGGTTATATGAGTGTTGACCTTGAGATTTTCCTTGAGTCCTCCACCTGAGTGCTTCCCACCTTTTTTTTTATTTTCTCTTTGCTTTTGGAAAGTCTGTTGTAGATTGTATGCTTCTTCGATCTTCTTGAGCTAGTCCTCTGGAATGTCTTCAAAACCTTTCTCATTCCATTCCTTTGATATTTTTTGCAGATCCATTCCTCCCAATATCTCTTCCAAGTCTTTTTCCTCCGAGGTAGGTAGGTCCTGTGAAAATTCCATGTCAGTAACCTCCAGAGTGACCTATTCCTACGAAGCTAGATTAGTGTTGTTTTCCATATCTATGTCCAGGTCTTTGTTCTTTTCGAAAGTCTGTTCCACACCTTTGCTTGGTTGTCCCTTTTCCATAGTTTTAGAAGTGAGGATTTCATATCTGTTGTGCATGGTCTTTTTGGGTGTTTCCTTTCCCACTGGTTGCCTACGCTGCTACTTATTTTTGTGATGAAATTTGGTGAAGCCTTGTTCCTCTTGAGCATCTGAAGTATCCTCTTTTAGAGGTGGCTTGTTCTGAGGGAAGTCTCTAAATAATTGACCATGTTCATGGCATTTCCTACATCAGAATGGGATGTGCTCATATTCCACCGGTTGAAGCCATACTTCATCTCTAAAGTTTAGGCTGATGGCTTCGGGCAAAGCTCCTGAAACATTCATGTAGGCACATATTCTAGCGTAAGAGATGTAGTGGCCGTTGCGAGTGCCTTCTGAAATTTTGATGTATTCCCCTAGGCCATTCCCAATAGCTTGAAGCACCGATGGTGCCCATTAGTCTGTTGGAAGCGATTATAGTCTAATCCAGACCAGGACTCTTGTGAAATCTTCTTTTTCAGGCATGAATTTTTCCTTCCAAAATGTCATGTAAAGGCCAGCAGAGTTGAAAAAGTATGACCCTCGCTCAAAGATGCGATCCTTGTCTTCCAACAGGGAAAACACCACTATGAAAAAGCCCTTTGAACCGAGATATAGTTCAAGGGCCCCTTTTGGGTTCCACTTAGCCTGTATCCAACCTTTCAGAGCTCTTTTCGAAGGCCAGATCCCCATAAACTTACATATAATTGCATGTTCTTTCATATAATATTTATATACCTCTATATCTGGTTCTTGAATTATTATCTCAGTAATTTTAGCAGTCTTTGGGTGACAGAATTTTGTTGTCTGTCCTTTGTCCTGGTCCGCTTTAGTAACCCCCGAGTTGGGGTCCTCCGGGTGCCTTGTCGTGAGTGGGATTCCAGCTGAAGTTCCCGCTTTCTGAAGTCCTTCTTTGTTAGGGATCAGGAGCCTGGCATCAACACTGTTAGCCTTAGCCTGTACGTCGGTGAAAGTAGCTTGATCTGATCTTGGACCCGCAGAAGAGGCAGTAATTCGAGTAAAAAAGGAAGAGCCAGGGGCATGGGAGGAGCCCAACACCTACTCCTTGAAGGAAGGTCTGCCCTTTGTGACCATCGGCTCCATGTTAGGCTCTCTCAGAGAGCACCCCGTGGAGAGAAGAGGGAGGCCAACTACAGGGGTAGACCCCACAGAAGCCCGCAGTGTCGCCAGAGAAAGTTAGGGTTAGGTTGATTGCAGAGTTGCAGAGCGTTTTTTATTGATGCAATTGTTCCTCCCATTCTATTTATTATCCTAACCCTCCTATTTACATTACTTTAAAGCTTTTAAAAATTTAAATTATGTATTTATCTAAAAATATTTATTTATAAGTGATAAATTCATTGATTTGTGTAGATTTTTATTAAATTATCAATCCAAATTTTAAGAGAGATTAAGGATAAAATTTCTTAGAAAGAGACAAAAATTAGCATGCATCGAAAATAAAGAATGTCTTACTAACATTGAAGTTGAACCCCACAAATGAAAACATTCCACTCAGATGACTATAAGCTGATTGTTTTATTAAAAGAAAAAAATAAAATGATATAAATATTAATTTAATATTTCTGAATTTTAAAATTCTCTCATACTGAGAACTATAAACATCCGAGAAGAATTATGGACAAAATTTCCAGAGCTTGGTAAAACTTCTAACCCTTAAAATTTTGGGGATCTTTCTCCATGAACTCTATAATCTGTTGACTGGCCATTGCAATCACTAACGCCTTCAACTTCACCAAACAAGCATAACATATATATTCCAGTTTCCTATAAAACTGTTAAACCTGATTGACACCTACAGTCGGTTGAAAAGGAGGAATTTCAACATCAAACCATCAGATTGTAACCATTCATTCCTCATTTAAATTTTGTACACCTAAGAGTATAAAAACGATATAGGAGTCTCTGGTTCGGTATAAAAGATGGCTAGTAGACACCAAGCCAACTTCTACGAAAAGAGAGAGGTTTCACGCTCAGTGGACAGCAACCTTGCAAATGAGAGAGAATAATTTGATCTATCAAATGAGAATAGTATTGAATTTTACTTTGGTAAAGTGAACTTCCACCTTATGAATGAAATTACATAATTTGATTTTTGACTTGAGAGACACTTTCTACAACCTAGTATGAAGGCTATGTGTGATTCCATCCATATTCAACATGAAGTTGACACATGTATTTTTAAAATTAAAATAATAAATATTTATTTAATAAGAAAAAAATGTCTTTGCAAGATAATAAAGAACAAATGAATAGTATCATACAGTCATAATACCCACTCACTTAGTTATCATTGGGTTCACTAGATTCACTCAAGCATTTGTAAGGTGGAAGTTTACTACATTGGCCCAATTAGTTCACTTTACCAAAGTAAAATTCAATGCTATTTTCATTTGATAGATCAAAGTATCAACTTTAATAAAAATAAGACTAGTGAAAATGTGAAGCTGGGTTACACTTTTTGCCCTTTTTTGAGAAAAAAATTTCATTTTTTTCGTTTCTTCAACTTTCTGCAAACTATAACAATTTTTCTGTGTAGAATTTCATTTTGCGATAAAAATAAAAGTTGTGAGAAATTTTGTTAGCTTTCTATTACTTATTTTTTGAAATTTTTTTATGCAGATTTGATATGTCAACTTAGCGTTTCTTTGAGTGTGTTTCTTAACAATCAAAGGATTCATAAGAAGTCATGTTATGACGCAATTTTGTATTCATTGAAAATTTGTGTTTTTGAAAAAACAAAATGTGTTACAACAATCTAGACAGAGTCTATTTTGTTTTCGTCATATTTATAAAGCCAATGGATGCATATCATAGTTACTAGAACTTTTTGAACTGGTCTAATACGAAAAACTGCGTATTTTGGATATGTTTCACGTCGCAAAAAAATTTCTTAACATATAAGTTATAAACTAAAAATCTAAAAGCTACCCATTAGAGACGATGAACCATTGTAATGCCCCATAATTTTTTAATTTCTTTTACAATGTATTTTGGGAGATACAAAATTTTGATTTCACTGAATCACAATGACCCTCAGAAATTGTTTGCACCCATTTTATTAGAAAAATAATTCAAAATTAATAAACGTTTATGAAATTCCATAAAATTTATATTTCCTGAAAGTAGATTCAATTCTAAAAATGCTTTTCTTGGTTCCGAAAGTTAATTAACAACTTTTCATGGAGTTTAATCAGTGCAAAGTTGCAGAACCGTATTCAGAACCTGGTTTTTGTGTAATTGGTGACGCATTAGTTCGGCCGAACTTTTAATATAAGTTCGGCCGAACTATGTTTTCTGTCGTACGCTCATTAAATCTAACGTCTTAATAGTTCGGCCAAACTTTTAATAAAAATTTCGACTGAACTATTGTATAACTTTCCGTCGGCCGGAAATTTTTGCGGAGCCCCTACTAAAAACACATTTCGCGGCAATATAATATTGCCACGAAATGATTCACAATTTTTGCACATTTCACACATTTCATCTCATTCTATAAAGATCTTGGTTTGGGTTCAAAAACTTATCTTCAAAGTTTGGGTTTAAAAGCATTTCTTGAAAGCAAATTCATTTTACAAAGAATTTTTTTGGAAGACATTTCTTGGAGGCGGCCTGATTTTGGCAAAAATTGTTTTGAAATTAAAAAAATTTCTTGGACGTACATTCAAAAGACATTTCTTGGAGGTATGTACGTGTTTTGAGTTGAAGTAAATCTTTTGAGCTTCGTTTCATTTTTATAAGACATTTTTCTCTCGAATTTTTTAAAGTAAGTGTTTTGGATTGGAATATGTATTTTTTGCAAAAAATTTACAGTGAATTTTTTTAAATTAAATCTTTTGTGATATTTTTTGTAATTGAGTTATTGTCCAATTTTTTGAAGGAAATTTTTTTAACTTCATACCCTATTATCATGGGAAATCGAAGAACTTGTGCGAGAAAATATGATCGAAAAAGAGACCCTGAGACACGTAGAGAAGAGACTAGAAAATCTCGCAAAATAAAGTTTGAAGCCCTCTCAAATATTGAAGAGGAAAATCAACCTCAAGCAGAAATTGAAGCAGGTATGTAAATGTAAATATTATGATCTATTGATATATTTAAAATTTTCCTTATGTAAAATGTGAAGCTTAATTTTTATTTGATGAACTAATTTAAAAAATATTTTGTTTAATGTAAATAGACAGAGATATTCCTCAAAATATTGAAGAAGAAAATCAACCTCAAGCAGAAATTGAAGCAAGTATATAAATGTAAATATTATGATCTATTGATATATTTAAAATTTTCCTAATGTAAAATGTGAAGCTTAATTTTTATTTGATGAACTAGTTTGAAAAATATTTTGTTTAATGTAAACAGATAGAGATATTCCTCAAAATATTGAAGAAGAAAATCAACCTCAAGAAGAAATTGAAGCAGGTATGTAAATGTAAATATTATGATCTATTGATATATTTAAAATTTTCCTAATATAAAATGTGAAGCTTAATTTTTTATTTCATGAACTAGTTTGAAAAATATTTTGCTTAATGTAAACAGACAGAGATATTCCTCAAAATATTGAAGAAGAAAATCAACCTCAAGAAGAAATTGAAGCAGGTATGTAAATGTAAATATTATGATCTATTGATATATTTAAAATTTTCTTAATGTAAAATGAGAAGCTTAATTTTTATTTGATGAACTAATTTGAAAAATATTTGAAATTTTAGATATATTTATAAATTTAGTTATTTATTGAATATGTAATATTTTTTCGAATATGTACAGATGAAATCACTATCGATAATGAGATGTTAGAAAATGTTGACACTCACACATATGGAGATAAAAAAACTTGACCATGTTATACGATATCGTGTTAACTGCATTTTTGAAAAGTATTTCTTAAATGAGCGGGTGACAGTTCAGGGTCAAATGTTGAAAGGTCTCCTATCATCAAGGAAATTAAAAGAAGCTACGACACTATTGGGTATTCGAAAATCAACCAAAGATAATAAAATGAAGGAAGAAGTGATAAAAAATATGAGTAGTGCTATAAAGTCAATTAAGAGATCTAGAGAGAAAGATGTTTCAATTGTACGTAGAGGAATATTGATGGTAATGGTTTCCTCAAGTACTTAAGAGAATCGTTTGGTAACATCTATGGCACGAGCAATGGGAACCTCACGAAAAATTTTGCACAAACATCGGAAATTTCGGTTGCAAATAGATGTAAATGATGAACTCGCTTGTTGGAGAGCTATTTGTAGGCAACCATACAAAGATAGACTTGGAGAAAATGTTAAAAAAATAATATATGAATATTGGAAGAACAATTCGCGTGTTTCACCAACTGCAAGGCATGTGATGCGAAGAAGAATAACACAAAATCAGTACGAAGAACATGAAAAACATCTCTTGGAAACCACTCAGATAGAGTTATTCAACAAGTTCAAAAAAGAGAATCGTCAAATTCATGTTTCACTCGGTGCTTTTGTTCAACAAAAACCATGGTATGTAAAACCTATCACTGTACGCGACACTTGTTGTTGCCGTTATCATGTGGAATTTGAGTTATATTATGACACATTCTTTGATTTCGGTAGAACATTATGGAAGGATTCACCTCCTCCTTCCACTATCTGTGATTTCATATCTCAAATTCTATGTGAAAGAGAAAGCGATGAACTATTTTACAAAAAGAAATGTGTTGGTGGTAAAAAATGCGATGATTGTGGACATTTGACTAAATTTCAAAACAAATATCGTATTGATATAAATAATCAATCATTGTCCAACATGAAAGTGAAATGGAAGAGATATGAATATATCGATACATCGATTCAAGGTGCAAATAATGTTAAAAGAATTGAATTACTAGAAGACGAAATTTTTCTGATAGACTTTTTGAGAAAGTTTGAAGCAGAAATTTACAAATACACCAAGCATTCCCATAGAGCTCGATGGCAAGACTTGAAATTCAAAAAATCTCGTGAAGTTTTTCCACCAGGGACCATTTTTTCAGTGATTGATTTTGCAGAAAACTACACATTTGTTCCACAAAAAGAAATTCAAAGTGAATACTATCATTATGACCAAGTCTCCATGCTCGTCCATATTCTATATAGGCATGCTGAAAAAAATGTCGATCATATAGAAAGCACGAGTGAAAATCGACATATCATTAAAGAATATCACTTTTATATCAGTGACGATCGTACACATGATACATGTTTTGTACAACATTGTTTTGGAAAATTTTATGATTCATTGAAAAATCATGGAATAACATTCAATGAACATTGGATATGGTCAGACGGATGCGCAGGTCAATTCAAATCTGCACGATCATTCTTTTGGTTGTGTTGTCTTCATAAGAAAACCTGTATTAAACATTGTTGGAATTTCTTTGAAACTGGCCATGGAAAAGGAGAACATGACGGTGCAGGAGCATGCATAAAACGAGTACTTCGAATATATCAAATGAACCACTCTGCAAGCCGACTTGTGAACGCTCAAGAAGTTGTTCAATGGTGCATCGCTGCTCTAAGCCATGAGAGAAACCCATCAAGAGAAGTGCGAAGGTACATTCAATTTAATTTATATTGGAAATCTAATTTTAAACATTGTACATTTATCATGCAATGATTATCTTTGATTGTATTTTGATATCATATTTACAAATTCTTCTTCTAATTTTCCATATAAAGGTTTTTCTGGCATATCGGAATCGAAGACGTAGATAGATCAATTGGAAATGACGTTGAAACAATAAAAGGGACTCGAAAATTACATTCAATTCAAACAAAGTCATCCAAAAATGTGTTTGCATTGGATAAAAGAAAATATTCTTGTTTTTGTGATGTTTGCATAGACAACACAAAATCCAATGACGTTTGTGAAAACAAAATGTATGTGAACGATTGGAAACATACAGAGCTAAATACAAAGGGAAAAATGTCTATTGCAATGTTTGAAGAAATGCAATCAGAGAAAACTACAATATCATCCGATGGTGATCGAGTTTCTAATCTTGTTAGAGAAGGTAACATTTGAATTACTTTCTAATGATTTAAAGATCTAAAAATAAATTTAAATATGCATAATTTTGTTAAATTCATTTTATTGTGCAGGAGATGTTTTCACTGTAATTGCACCTATTGACAACGATGAAAATGTGAAGTATTATTTGATGCGTTGCACTGAACGAAAAATGAAATTATTACAGAACTATGATGATCACGGATTTCAGTATGACAAAGGGTCTATTATACTGAAAGGTTATTTTTTCAAACAAACTCATCAAAGTGGAGACTTTGTTTACTTTGAATACTATGAACCTGATTCCATAAGTTGTCAATATAGTCACTTGGTGTGTGCAGCACGCATAAAGTTGATAGAAGTTCAATCAAAGAAAAAATCAAAAATTAAAAGATGGAAAATGTCAAAATCTGATCATGAACGGATTATTGAAGATGGAATTCCATTAGAATTTTTTTGAGTGAAATGTCCAACAATTTATTCTCTTTGGATTAAATATGTTTTAGAACTTCCAGTACTCAACTAAAAATTGAGCTGCTTATGTTATTTGTGCAAGTGTTTGCACATGTACAAATTGTTTGGGTACAAGCACGTGCTCTAGTATCACCTGAAAGTATTTTTACATACATACATGTGCATTGATGAAAAATGTTATATTTATTGGATATATATATATATATATATATATATATATATATATATAGAATGAAATTAATTGTTCTAGTTTTACTATGTGCATTGATGAAAAATTATTTACGTACTCAATATATATGTTCTAGAGTGCAATTAACTGGAACTAGTTTTTCTATGTGCATTAATGAAAAACTAGCTGGATTTTCTGGTAAAAAGTATGGACACAATGTAAATAAATCATCTGCAGTATATTTTTGTATGAAAATTCCTTTCATGCGAAAATTCCTTTCAGACAAGAGACTCGAAGCACTTCTCCGACTTTTGGTGGGATTTGACCCACATCTCTAATCCTGATTGAAAATCTCGTACAAAATCTGCTTGTCCAATGGTCGGATATGTTCAATGTGCATTGATGAAAAATGTTACTTGTCTTGGATAGATATGTTCTAGAATGCACAATTAATTGTTCCAAGTATTTTTTCTATGTGCATTGATGAAAAACTAGTTGGATTTTTTGGTAAAAAGTTTCAACAATGTAAATAAATCGACAAGGCCACCTATTTGAGTGCATTAACGACATTGACCCAAATTCAAAAAACATATATATGTACTAGAGACTTATATTTCAAATCAAAATTAAAGGGATAATTTGTACATATATCTACTTCTTTAAACTCTATTTTCAATTAGAGCTCAATTGATAGATGGTTAGTTGCATTGAAAAGCTATGTTCTTCCTATTGGAAATTTTTGTGTTTTCAATGATATTAATGGGTCTTTCCATCTTGATAATGGTGAGGAAAGTATAAGAATGGAATTGGGAATTTAACAAAGATTATTGGGCTCAAGCATGGTGAGATATGCAGTGGCACACGACATAGGACGTTTCTATGGGATGTTTGGTCTCTCAGTAAGATATGGTTAGATCATTATTTAGTTTTGGGAATTAATGATGGATCTACGAACCCAGATCATGGTCAACAAGGCATACAAATTAGTTATATGAAAAAATAAACGTTCTAGGTTGCAAGTATTATGAACATGGAATTCAACCATGACACATGTCCTCTCTATATAGTCTCTAACACCCAAGTAGTATTCCTTGTGTGACTAGTCATAGCACGGATGAGCCTAGGGTATTGACTATGCCTAGGAGAGAAAATTAGGTCCTAATGCTTAAGATTTATGTTTGAAACATAAGTCGTAATAATGAAGCGAAAGGAAGCCTCACATAGTTATGAATTTATGTAATAAAACACATGAGAATTACTATTAATGCACATACATTCTTGTAAATTCAAAAAATTATGGCCTTGCCTCTTTTACTATATGTGTTAGATGAGTTAGATACTTTGTTTCTAGCTTCAAATTAGCAAAAATTTTTGTTTGAGTTGCATAAACAAAAACAAATCCATTTTTTTAACACCCTATTCTCATTTCTATTGTCAACCAAGTATTTTAGATATAATCTACATGTTTGTCAGGGATGAAATTGTGCACTCTTTAAATATTTGTAAGAAGATACAAGATATTTGGTCATTTCAATTCAAAATATATGAGAATATAGAATAAAACGTAACATACCACAATTAGAAGAATGTATTTTTTTAGTTTATCAAATTTTCATAAATGAAAGTGATTATATTCCATAAAAAAAACTATTTTTCATGCCATATCCTAATAAGTTGTGCAAGTACACATAATAAGTCCTAGTCAACATATTGTTTTTTTCTATATTTCCATTACAACTAAAGAATCATGACACAGAAGCATTAATTTGCATCATGTCAACCCAACACATGAAATGGCATAAGAGGTCATAGCACAGGCAATGTAATACAAATATGATTCAAAAATTTAATTCTAGTAGAGGACTTGTTCAATTTTAATACACAAAGTCTAAGTGGAGCTTGAGAGATAGGTTATGGAGATACAATAAACTTGTTTGGATTTAAAGGCCCAACTGCTCATATGAATTCCCTATATCCCCTTTCTCAATTAGGATAAGTGATGGGGCCATATTGACCCTTAAACAAAATAGATAATTCAATTTTCTTTGTATGATATTACAAACTCTTATGTAATATGAATGTTTTTATTAGATTATAATTTTCTAAGAAAAATTTTCACAAAGGATGCATGTCCTTCATATGGACAACTAGAGACCATTTCAAATTTATTTTGGAATCATCACTATGCTAATTTCTATTGCAATTTTGTTTATAACAAGTTGAAGTACACTTTCCTGAGTAATATACACTAGAAAGGGACTCTATTAGGGAATGAGGATTCCATTGAAGTGTAATATAACAACAAAATATACCTCCCTAATGGACACATATATTATCTTGGGTCAAAAATAGGTTATATTTTCTATAATTAGGATGGTTATCTTGACCATATACATTTAAGAAAGACTGCCTTCACTATTAGGGATGTAGTTTATATATTTTATAAAATCAAAGTTGGGTATCTTGACAATAGATATTCAAGAAAAACTACCTTTAATGTCATGGATTACCTTTCTACCTAGAATATCAAATTTCATTTTTTAAAATATATAAATTGTATATGAAAATTAAAAGTAAAATTAGAGATTTAATTCCACCAAGGACTAATAAATTTATGGTTACATTTGTAAATTAACATTTATATTTATAGAAATAAACATTGCAAATATAATCTTTTTGAAACCTAAAATGAATATTTCTTAATATAAAATTAATCTTTGCACATTAAATTTAAAGAATTACATATATATGCACATTAAATTTAAAGCATTACATATTAAACTTCACATGCCATGCCAATTATAATTCAACTATCCAACAAAAACATTTAACATTAAATATTTACATGCCAAAAGTACTAAAACCATCCAAAAATTAAATAAAACAAATTATATAATAACAATGTAATAAAATATGTCCAAAAATTGTAAATCTCACAAGTATCAAACTATATCAGGTTTAACAAATTTTAAAACCATGTAAATTTTGAAATCAAATCTACTGTAAATCATGTCCATCAAATGGAGGATCTAGCGTCTTCCCTACTAGGGTCTCAGTCCGCGCCCTATCTTGTGAATGGGAAACCTACATACACAATGCACATGTACTTGAACATTAAAATTTGAAGTTTCAAAAATGAATGAGAATATATATATCTAGAACTTCATGTAAAAAACAAAATATAACAAAAAAATCATGCAATACCTCGTAAGGTTCCCTCTCCATTTGATGAACAGGTTCTCCCATAAGAACATCTGCAGTGGTAAACTGTACAATATACATGTACAGTTAAATATATATATATATATATATTAAAAACTTTCAAATGAAAATGCACGTGTACATATATAAACTTATTTTCAATAATATTAAAAAAAGGAACTAAAGACAACTTGTTCAAATGCTGTGGATTTTCCTATCTCCATCGCTAGAGTCCGCGGATTAAAAAAATCTTCTATAGGAACCTAAATTCAAAAATTTTAAATAACTCAAAATATAGATCTCTCTCTCTCTCTCTATTTATATATATATATCTCAATTTTTAATGGAACTTTATGAGGTAGAATATATATATATATATATATCTTTTAAACATAAATTTTAAACTTGTGAAAAATTTTCCATACTTGTGGCTCATCTCCCAAGGAAGTAGAAGGTACATCTCCCAAGGAAGAAGAAGGTACCACCATCCCAAAAGCATCGGACGGAATCGGTATCTCTTAAATTTTTTTATCAAATTATATATACATACATGTACATGTGTGCACAATTATTTATTTTAAAATCACTTAAAAAACACTAACATTTGCCAACATATCTTGATGGTCAGACCCATCTGCATTGTTTGAACCAGAGGTCCCGAACGTGATATTAACATTTTCATCATGCATCATGTGTGAGAACTGCAAATGGTGTTTTAACATATAATCATACATTTTTGTTAGATTAATGTACACATACAAATAAATGTATACATGTACATACACATGTATTTATCACAAATTGTACACATGTATATGTAAAAATAATTTCAAACCCTAAGGTCACTAACACATACCATTCCGGTGCCCTCTTCCTCATGAAAAATTAGGTCTTGCAGACCATTGTGACAATTTATTGCATATGTTTGGAGATCTTCAACATTCATGTTGTAAATCTCCTCATCTGTACGATAAACAAAATTGGCACGTGCATTTTCACGTGCTCTTTGTCGATTTAAACAAAGATTGACTCCACTCAATCCACTATGAACATTGTCGATCATAACATCTCTTGCTTCTCGACTTATTTGAGAAGTCACATCCATCTCTGATCGCATATTTTCGACTCAAAACGGTCGACTCACCAATGGCGGCTCAGGGCGAGGCAACTCCACATCTCGCTTAGCGCCCTTACGGTTATATAATCGACCTTTCCCCGGGCCAAAAAATTAGGAAGGAAGGTCATTGTAGATGGGTTTCATACCCAAAAAAAATTCTGCATAAAACATCTGTGCAAAATAAACAGGAACCTCATCATTCCATGGAAGCCTTCCAAAGGCCGCAAGATGCAGATCATACAAATAACGAGCTATTTCTGGGTGCTTGAAATACTGCACCTTCAACATTTTTCTTTTTGGCCCTTCCTTATAATTAAACATTGACTTGGCCACGTCTCTTGTAAATTTTTGTTTAATGTCCTCCCATTTATCGGGACCCATCACTGTTTCTTTTCTCTTTCTCATCATTTCTACAAATGAATCAGTCGTTGGCCCAAGATTTCTGTACACTTTCACCATTTCACCCAATGAATGTGCAACTATTCAAGGCTTTGTCGACTCTCAGCAGGTAGAGACAAAGCCACGAGATCTCTTCGCAATTTTGCATGAAGGCTTTCACACCTCTGTAAGGTTCATTCCGCCATGTTGGTTTCCCATGGTATATCAGTAATCTCGGCCGGATAAGTTGTGCTGGGTTGACAGCCTTCTTCTCGAATGTAGCGGGCTGCCCTGCGTCTATTTTGACCACTAGCTTGAACATTTTCAGCCTCTGCATAAATATATATAAAATTTCGTATATTAGAAAAAACACGTGTAAAAAAATTTGTACAAATTTAATGAAAAAATATTGAAATTGATGGCAACCTTGATGTTGTTGGTTAACATCTTCTCCAACATGACCCTGCTGAGAACCAGACCCAGAATGACGCTGCTGAGAACTAGACCCACAGTGACCCTGTTGAGAACCAGCAGCCGTTGATTGGCCTTCGGGGGAATAAATATCACCCCCTTACTGCAACCTGCTACCACTCATACCTCGACCAGTTGAACCTTGGCCATGCTCCATGGATGGAGTAGAAACCCTTCTCCTCTTGCCTCCGTGAACATCCCCCGATCCCTGAACCTCCATATGGGATTCGGCTGATCTTCGTCATTCATCCTCCATGATATATATCTATTGCTCGACATTTACACAAAATAGATTTCAAAAAATCAATTTTTAATTTAGTGTACACAAATTATGTAGAACACAACTTTCAAAGAAATAATTGGTCATGTGTGAAACTAAATTTAATCGAAAAATAAATTATAAAAATGATAAGTTCACCAAATTGCACTTTAAATGGTGGGAGCACACTTGGTATAAAATTTACCACTTATACACTTTAGTTTGTGGGAGAAATGACACATGTACATAGTTTACCTTAAAGTTGTCATGTTTTATGGATATTAAAATGAAGAACTTCTGTTTAGATCCATTACATAGATTGACTATAGGGGCATTTACTAGATATGTCACCTTTCATAAAAGATGAGATCCAGAGGCTACCTGGCCCTTTAAAGACTCTGCCTATAGAACTTGTAGAAGTAAACACTAGAGGCATTAACAATATCAAAGAACATTTTCATGCTTAGACATGGGAATGTGTCTCTTTCCCTACGCAAAAAAATAGTTCAAGGTAGTTAATCTTCATAGACATGTCATCAAGCAAGTCAATGTGATCATCCCAAACTTACTTTTTATGAAATTAGGCTTGGAATCCTCTACAACCTGGTGGATGGAGTTGAATGGGAACTAGGTTGAAAGGCCTTTACAAAATACATGCTAGTGAATAACACTTACTAGATTATGCCAACAAATAAAGTGGGAGAAATGTTTTCTCCTCGAGGTTGTCCAATTGGGTGTGTAATACCAACTTCACCCATTTCCTCACAGGTTTCTCTCTTAGGTTACAAATGTCTTCCACCTTATTCTAGTTATATATTTTTCAATTTCCCATGGATTCCTTGAATTTTTTCTCCTACCATCTCTCTCTCTCACTCCCCAAATTATTGTCATCAAACATGCCCCATTGAGGATCTGGAGCAATGTTTGCACCATACTTAGAACTGTCATTGCTGCTAATTGAAATTGGAGTCATGTATACTAGATTTCTTGCTTAAGTGGCTCTTACTTGGACAATATCCTGAGATGAGTTTGACATGATGGTCATATCAGGTTGGAAGCTACTTGGTGTAATTTTCCTTAAATCTTCAAAAAAACAAAGCAAAAATGTCATTTTCGATCATTTTTTATTAGCTTCTACATACATAAAATGTTATCACAATTGCAACACAATCATGTTCCATGAGCATGAATTATGAATGTCACAAGCCAAATGGCAGGGAAATTTGCATTCATTTAGGCAAAAGAAGGCTATGACATTAAGGTCCATGCTAGAAAAAATTATGCAAATAAAGTTGCTAAGTCTTGATACTTACCATGTGTTTCAAAGCCATAACAAAGGTTGGCTTTGAGAGTGTCCTCTCAAAGCCCTGTCTTGAGATGAAATTTAATTCAATGTCTCTTACAGTTGCAAGGTGGAATTGATAGAACTATTTGATTTCTTTACCATAAATGGATATCTCCTTTCATCTATACCTTTCTCTACCATCTTATTTCCAAGTGAAATGGGAATTTTCACATTTTGAATGCCATTACCATGTAATTTGGTAGCCTGCTAGCTAGACCTATCACAAGTAATGTTTTCATACCAAACTATTTATCTTGCTCAACTCAGTGACCATGACTCTCTTCTCACACTACTTACCATATAAGATCTTCAATTGTACATGTCACGCAAAGTTAGGGGTTCTAGGTCTACACCTATTAGGTAAAGTTACATATTTTATGTCATTGTGGTCCTTAAATTTGGAGGTGTTCCACCTGAAAAAGTAGGCATTAAATATGGATGAAAAGGATTTTTTTTAACTTTGATAGAATTTCCTCGTGGAATTACTGAATTTCTCGACGACATCATGCTAGCTTTGCTTAGAGAAGAAGGTTTTGGAGGAGAAATTGAATTCTTTCGACTTATTTTTGGCATTGAAGTTTGAAATAGTAATTTTGATGACTCCATTGATGACCTTGCTAAGGAATTTGATGCACACAATATTGACTTTGAAGATGGTTTAGAAGATGTTGAAGAAGTTGTAGATTTTGGTGTTGTCACTGAATGTTTCTTTGTTGTTGGACTTGATCAAGACATGTAATTTAACTTTACGAGCAGATTGAAGACCTTGAAGAGGTTTTAGATTTTGTTGTTCTCACTAAAGTTTTTTGTCTAGTTTTGTTTCTTACACCATCATTTCCATAGGACATTTTTGGTGAATAGATTCTTGACCTTGATGAGAGGATATGATACCTTGAAGAGGCTACATCTTTTGGTGACGTCACTAATTGTTTCTCTATTATTATGTTTTTTAAACATATCGCTTAGGGCGAGGAAACTCCACATATATTGTACAGTTTATGGGACAGAAATCAATATGTAGAAATATTCACTTGGTTTTTATAATTGGATAGAAGAATGACTTAAAATGACCTTGTATGTCTTCTCATTTTAGAGCTAAATTTTTTAGGAAGGCTTGAAGTATCCACCTTTCAAGAATCACTAAAAGAGGTTGATAAAGAATATAGGAAGGAAATTTGTACATGAGCTCTATTATTTGACTTGAGAGTCAGTTGTTTGAAGAGGCATGTTTTGTCGACTTGTGTTTGGTTGATGGTTTTGTACACCAATATGTAAGAGTACATGGAGATATTCACATGATGTGAATTTCTTTTTCTTTGAAGGAGAAAAATGATATGTCAGCGAGCTATGTTTCTTGCATGATGTGTTTTAGTTTGATGGTTTTGCTTGTGACAAGACGTCACAAGATTTTGGGAAGGTCCACTCTTGAGCGAGAGCCTCATGATTACAACCTAATCATGAGAATCAAATGGGAGTGCATCCTTATTTTGAAAACAAATAGGATTCTAAGCTACCTAGGACTCAAACCATTATTTTTAAATTTGAAATATCATGGTGTGTTGTTTCAATGCTTGAATCCACAACCCTAACATAAATTGTTTTATTCTTTTTTTGCAGGATTTAGTTGGTTATATTAAAAGTCAGTTGAATTTAAAATTCTTGGCTTAGTGGCATGAACCAAACATATTGTACATATTAAATGATGAATTTCGCTCTCCCAATCATTTCTAAATCACCCATATCACCAAGAAAACATGTTTTAAAAGAACATACTTTGGTATGGGAAAGACCTTAGGTTTCAAATATTATAAGATTGTATAATATGATAAGATTGGATAATTATATTATTTTTCATATTATATTTTGATGCTTATAGAGTGAAAAAACTGAAAGAATCAACTTGTAGGGTCATTTTAATGGTGGGTGGAGAATTGGGGTCTAAAACCTTTTGGAGTCATTTTTGAGGTATTAAATGACATTTCTGGGGGTCGAACAATTATCCCTTGTGCCGAAATATTGACCATTATTCTACACTTAAAGAAATATCCAATGGTGCAAGAAAAACATCAAATGAAGTTCATTCAAAATTTATGCCTTTAGTAAGTTGACCTATCATGTTGACCAGGTCATGGTACGAGAGAATGACATTTTAGCCCCATTACTCATGCATGGCAAGCTAGCTACATGTGGAATTTTAAAAAGACTCTAAAAGGTCTAAAATCACAAACCGAGCATTAATGGTTAACAGAGTCAAATCTGACACCTAATTGGCTATCACGCTATGTTAAATACTTGGCCACTAGGAGGAATAAGAGTTCCATTTTGTGTTATTGTATTTTTTTCCATAGTTGAAAATACAACTAGGAGTGTGAAGTTAGAGAGAAAAATGTATGAAGTTAAGTTTTTATAGCAACCTTACACGCTAAAATTCAGTAGCTAACTCTAGAGCATGTTTACATTTTAGTGTTGTTTTTCTCCCATAACAATTTCCTAGGGAAAAAGGAGTCTAGAGCATCATTACTTTTTAGGGTTGCTTGTCTCCCATAAGGATTCATAGGAAAATAATTGTATTGATTGTCTAGAGATATATGTATGTGTTTGTTTCATTATGTTCTCTATTTCTTACGTTGTGTTTCATTATGTTTTATATTTCTTACATTTCTGCCCTCCTATTTTTCTTTCCAATCAAGGTTTATAAAATAACATGAGAAGCAACATGAGACTTGGAGCAATCATTTTCATTATCTATATGGAAGGCAAGAAGGATTATATACCCTTAAGCTTAAACTTATGTAGTTTGTCAATTTTTATCATATATTTTTTGGTAAGGGTAAATGTTTTTTATCTATAGTACAAGTCATGAGTTCCCCAATTTTACCTTATATGTAAAGCATGATTCTAGGATTACTACAATTTGTACTAGGTTTTTTATTGTGATGATGCCCTGTCTCAATATAGACATAAGTGATGATGGTCTTCTCCAAATCAACTCATGTATCCTCATTAAATTTATACAAACATTTCAAATTCATTTTTTCTTTCATAAAATTCTAGGAATATTAGAAGAATCAGTAAAAAGTGAGATAACCATCTCAATATGCCCCCCATAATTCATTTTATAAAAGATAAATTTGTAAAATCCCTTTCGGTAATAATGGCCATTATTAATTAATTAAAAAACATAATATATAATAAAAAATTGATAAATAAATTTTAAAAAGTCAAACTAGCCAAACGACTAGTTTGACCATCTCTGTCCATCTATTTAAACTTATTGACTTGATCTGATCTCTCACCTAGTCCTGATGACAAACCACACTGGTTGGTTCGAAATGCGTCGACAATGTTCCATTGCATGTGAAAATTACCGAAAGAGATTTTACAATTTTATATGGATCACAGAAGTGGAGATTCTAAAAGATAAATTTTGAAACTTAATTCAATTAACTACTTCTACACTTATGGTTTTGTATTATGTTTAATAGTTATAAAGATTAATTTTGAGCCTTAACTCAACTATTGCAATGTTTATGATTTCATAGTATGTTTAACAATGATAACTTCAAGTGATCCATCATAAGTTGCATCCACAAGAAATAATACATATATATTTAGAGGTGATTCAAGAGATATTTGCCTCACATAATTTGCAATCTCTTTATTTGTTGTTGGTTTAGTAGGTTTGGTATCACCATCATAAATGTTATACTAAATATCACTGAAAATCAAGGTATGTTTGATATTCCTTGACCATTTTGGATAGCTCCTTTTTCTACCAAGCATCATAGCAACCGTGGAAATGAGATAATATAGTTTCATTGCTAATTAATCCTAGCGATACAACTTCTTTTGTTACAATCTTTGAGTGCTTGAGATCCGGTGTGCCAATATTTTTTTTCCCTAAATGTTCTTTGCATGATGTTCAAACATATTTTGGAGCAACATGTGAGATTGATGATGAATATTATCCCATAGTAATTTTCCCTTAATTACAATTGAATAATAACGAAATAGAAAAAAGTTCATTTTCTAACCTCAAATAAATTCCTCGACAATTGGAGGAATCTTAGATAAATTACATGTACTTTTCTCCATATAAATTAATATAGATAGGAAACAATTAGTTTCATTTCAAAACTTAATAGTGGCCCAAAACTATGGATGGTTGAAATGAATTTAATTTAATAAAACATACAAATATTGGCTAATTAAATGCATATGTATGTATTATTAAAGCTATATTTATTTATGAATGATAAAAAAACATTGTTTCAACATTGATAAACAAAAATGGTAATCCAAAAATTCTCACTTAGATGTGAAGGTGATGGTCACACCAAAAAATTGAGTAGAATTAAAGATGCAACATGTGGTGCTTCTCAAGGGATAATTGTATACAATGGAATGGAATGGTGCTTAATATGGGGAAGGGCATGAAATATATGGTTATGCTTCACCGCATAAAGACCCTACAATTGTATACAATGTAATATAATTGTCATTGGGTGGAACATACAAGGAGCTATATCATTTTTTTGATACCTAACCTTGATTCATTTCTATTTGATTAGAAAATGAAAATAACACACGAACATATTTGTGCAAAGATTTAGAAGGACCAATAGTCAATCAATATTAGGAAGGAGTGGATGCATAGGAAAGGAATGACCAATGACTAATACATAAACACACAAGCACACACACACATAGATAGAGAGATGAATATTCTGATGGTCAAATTAAATTAGGATTTTATATATGTGGATGAATACGAATATGAGCATAGATGGAGATAGTCTAATTAAGAAAGTGTTTCTAATCCATTTTCATGCCATTTTAAGAACTTCCATTGAAACAAAAACATGTACAAACATATCCATGTGGTTTCTTGTCTTCTTTAAGTTCACACCCTTTCCACCCATGTTATCTATTTTTAACTTCAGAATAAACCAAGTGTATGTATCCATGGGGTCTACACTTAATCAACCTATTTCATAGCACTTGTGTTCATGTGATATTAAAGAATACATTATTTTTTACTAGAGAAATCAATAATTGGGCCAATCTCATACTCATGTGATGTGAGGTTGTTTGCCATCACTACTATTATAACCCCTAGTTGAACCTTTCCACCCGTAGCATGTGGAAATTAGTACACTTAGGAGATTTGAACCTAGAAAGTCATGGTACATAACACTTCATTTCCATGATGATATCCAATTTAGCTTCCCTAGGGGGATGATATTAGACAACACCTTTATTAACACTAAATATTAATGAAAACCTCCCAAAATCCTTTTGTTTAACCTCCCTACCAAACATATTGTACATATTAAATGAGGAATTTCGCTCTCCCAATCATTTCTAAATCACCCATATCACCAAGAAAACATGTTTTAAAAGAACATACTTTGGTATGGGAAGGACCTTAGGTTTCAAATATTATAAGATTGGATAATATTATAAGATTGGATAATTATATTATTTGTCATATATTTTGATGCTTATAGAGTGAAAAAACTGAAAGAATCAACTTGTAGGGTCATTTTAATGGTGGGTGGAGAATTAGGGTCTAAAACCTTTTGGATTCATTTTTAGGTATTAAATGACATTTATGGGGGTCAAACGATTATCCCTTGTGCCAAAATCTTGACCATTATTCTACACTTAAAGACATATCCAATGGTGCAAGAAAAACATCAAATGAAGTTCATTCAAAATTTATGCCTTTAGTAAGTTGACCTATCATGTTGACCAGGTCATGGTACGAGAGAATGAAATTTTAGCCCCATTAATCATGCATGGAAAGCTAGCTACATGTGGAATTTTAACAATACTCTAAAAGGTCTAAAATCACAAACCTCGTTAATGGTTGACAGAGTCATATCTTACACCTAATTGGCTATCACGCTATGTTAAATACTTGGCCACTAGGAGGAATAAGAGTTCCATTTTGTGTTATTGTATTTTGTTCCATAGTTAAAAATACAACTAGGAGTGTGAAGTTAGAGAGAAAAATGTATGAAGTTAAGTTTTTATAGCAACCTTACACGCTAAAAGTCTTACCTAACTCTAGAGAGATTACCTCTTTCTTTGTACTCACATATTTTCCATACTAGAAAAGAGAGAGTAGAGCATGTTTGCATTTTAGTGTTGTTTTTCTCCCATAAGGATTTCCTAGGGAAACAGGAGTCTAGAGCATCATTACTTTTTAGGGTTGCTTGTCTCCCATAAGGATTCATAGGAAAATAATTGTGTTGATTTTCTAGAGATATATGTATGTGCGTGTTTCATTATGTTCTCTATTTCTTACGTTGTGTTTCATTATGTTTTATATTTCTTACATTTCTACCCTCCTATTTTCTTTCCACTCAAGGTTTATAAAATAACATGAGAAGCAACATGAGACTTGGAACAATCATTTTCATTATCTATATGGAAGGCAAGAAGGATTATATACCCTTAAGCTTAAACTTATGTAGTTTGTCAATTTTTATCATATATTTTTTGGTAAGTGTAAATGTTTTTTATCTATAGTACAAGTCATGAGTTCCCCAATTTTACCTTATGTAAAGCATGATTCTAGGATTACTACAATTTGTACTTGGTTTTTTATTGTGATGATGCCCTGTCTCAATCACTTGGCCATCTCTCTATGGGTGGTTAAATCTTTATAGTTCAATACTTAAGTAATATTTATCTATTTGTATTATGTGAAATGTAAAAAATGGTATACTATTTTTCATAAAATTTGGTTGAGTTTATCATATATTTCGATGAAAGTTGATTATATGACACATTTTCTTTAAAAGGATCTAACAATTTTGTTAAGGTATGAATTTTCAATTTTGTGTGGCTCTCTATCAAAATTATATGTCACATTTTATACTAAAGTTCTAAATATTTTTTTTTAAGTTTGGATTACTGTTATTCTTTTATATAATTTAACATTAGATATAAGTTTAAATTGAAAGCAACTTAGATGAAATATAGCTTAGATATGCAATTTGCAAATTATTATCTATTTATTAAACTAAAGGACATAATTATTACACATGTTTAATTTACATTCAAATGCTTCTTTGATTTATCTCCTATAGTTTAATGTAATGCTAGATATATAATTTAAGTTGAAGGCCCATGAGATAAATGACTTTTATGTGACATTTTATTGAATCATCTATTTGTTGTGTTATATGAACATAATTGGTATGGATATCTAATTTGCATTACTAATATGTCATGCTTCTTTAATTTATCTTTTATAGATGACCGGAGCGCATCCCTTTTGACTTTGGATATGTGGGCAATATTCATCCACATATTTTTCTATCATAAAGCAGTGAGTAAAATTGTAAATTCCATTTGTGTCAATGTTAAGGTTAAGCACATGGATTAAAGTTTTATATATTATATGAGGAGGCTATGTATTACATATGGTCTTGAATGAGCTTTTGGACTCTTTAGATATATATCTAAAGAGTCCAAATGCTCATTCAAGACCATATGTAATACATAGCCTCCTCATCTAACTTAGCCAGGGATTTGCAATACTATGTTTGAGTTGGCTAGCTCCATTTCAAGATATTATAATTTGTTAGATTATTATTTCTATAGATTTTGATTATGGTAGTAAAATGTTACAAAAAACCAAAAACTGTACAAATAATATTATTCTAGATATATGTAAAAAGGACATGGTAGAGAAGATCAAACAATATTAAACTTTTCATAAATAGTTTAGATAAAAAATACATTTTCTAATTTTGATTGTAAATTCTAAGGCTTAAAGTAATAATTTTTCTAATAATTTTTTTAATTAATAAATTAAAAAAAAAAAAACATTTTCAATCAAAATCACATACAACACATAATAAAAATAATTTAAAAACAATTTAAAACTTCATACACTATATGACATTACTATGACAAAGAGCATAAAAATATACAAGAAAAAAATACATACAATGCATCCATTACATTAGAGTCTTCAGAACATACAATGCATACATTAAATTTGACATAATTATTCACGACACAATTGGTGTCATTTGTTCATAAAAAATTGTTGAATATGAATGTGTAAATAAGGAGGTTGAAATAAGGAGGTTTCACATTGGCTTTGCAGAATTGAGAATTTAAAAACTATTTTTGCAGGTATTACTTATCAACATATATATCATGAAAAGAATAGTGTTGTACATGAATTATCAAAGCAGGGGCTGAAGGCTGTTTTTGGAAATAAATATGAAACCAATGCAAAGGCGAAGAATATTCTAAATACACACTCTCAGCTGTGCAGCGAGAGAAGCAGATACATATCAATGTCATGGTCTTGGCATTAGTGATCTTCCTTTGTGTTTACTAAGCAAAGGAGCTAGATGTGAATTTGGGATTTTTCTCTGATTTCTAAGTGGATGTTGAAACATGTGCTTAGCATGAAATACTAATGACAGTTTAGCAAGAACAAATTTTGAGCATTGTGAACCGCTTGGGGAAGAAATTCTACTTGCCTCTCAGCCTGAAGGCAAGAGAGATTTTGCTGATACTAAGCCAATCCTCGGTATAGACTCATTTTAGAGCATGTTTTTAATTGAAAAAAAAATGGTTGACCTACTTGGGCGTACATTGAAAAGAACTATATGCAACTAATGAAGAGATTTTGTAAATTTTGTAAAGTGCAGAGTTTAAGGCGTAGAAAAATCTAGTATATATTACATCCAGGAATGCCACAATTATACAATAAGTGTAACTCTTTGTTCGAACTGATGTGAATTATGTGATGTCATGGTCTTGGCAGTAATTTTAGGAAGGCATTTAAACTTTGTTCTAAATAATCATTAGAACTCTACTCTGAGAAAAATAAAGATAGGCGTATCCTATGAAAATAAGCAAACATTATTCAAGATGGAAATATCACTGAATATTTTCATCCTTCCTTATTTGATTAAGAGGCTACAGGATCCTTTTGTTGGCCCGACAAGTAATTGCCAACAAAACGCACACTCATGATGTGTTTTTTCCACAACAGTTTGGGTGAAGAGGGATGTGATTACATCTCTGCTTTTTACTTGGGGATGCAGACTCGATGGTTTGTTTGCAGTGGGCTGGAACTTCTTAGTAGATATGACAGCTAAAAGTTTTGGGTTGTTTTCTCTTGGTGTGCGCTTTCACAACTTTTTTTTTGTGATGGTGGCTGCGCAACTTCGGATTTACTGCTTGGTATTCTCGCCTGATGGAGTGCTACAGCGGGCTGGACATGACACACAGTTTTCAAAAGACTCTTACCTGGGCGGTGCTACTTTATAGTTTTTTTACAGTTTAGTATGTTGTGTATTTTTCATTTGTTGGTGCATCCATATGGTTCTTAGACTGTCTAGGCTAAGATTGGCTCCGTGAACCATAGATACATCTCTTATGGGTAGTATTTTCTTCTGATTGGTTTCTTGTTGGATCAATAAATGGAGATAGCAGCAGTCTTCTGCAATGTTATTATGAACAACATGTTTTTATCCAAGAACAGGGTAAAAGACAGAATCTGGTTATGCACAGGTTTATCTCTCTCTATGTAAACTGCTTTTTGCATACAAACTCTTGGGTTTGCCTTCATTGATCACACATTATTTGTGATTCACAATGTAATTTTGTACTCATCTGCAGTAATAAAATTACGCTTTTTTCTCGAGGAAAAAAAAAAGGGAAGATTGATTTGAAATTATGGTTACTTATGCAATCAAATTAAACTGAAGCTTTTGAAAGACTGTTGTGTGTACAAAGTTCAGAATTCATTCATGTCTACGCATAACTCATATCCTATCTATAAATCTAAGACTAAAACAATTGCAAACGTAAAAGAATAATAGAAACAAGTGATTAACAAATGTTTTTGTTTTTTTTAAGGTTTATTCAAGTGTTTATATATGCAGAAGAACAAGAAATAAATCAGTAAAATAAAATGCAAAAATGAACATATCAAAAAAGAGCATTAAACAAAATATTGAAAGACAAATTGCTCTAATTCCCTTTTCATTCCTACTAAAAATTTCTATGCAAAACAAGAATATTTATGTTCAATAAACATACCCGATATCCGACGAAACGAGCAGCAAACAGTCTTGGCCGGGAGGTGCGATGTGCGAACAGAGCAGCACACAGTCACAAACAATGCGGGAATAATCAAACTGGTAAATAGTCCTACGTCGCGGGCGATTTATTTATAAACAATAGTTCGGCTGAACTTTTTTAAAAGTAAAAGTTCGGCCGAACTCACATTTCGGCCGAAATTTTGCTAGAAGTTCAGCCAAACTCTTGTCGCTGGTTTTCCCATCTCCGACGTAAATTCTGTTTGCCCACGCCGTCAGTGTGCCGTCAATCTAAACGGAATCAAGAGTTCAGCCGAACTTGATAACGAAGTTCGGCTGAACTATTAAATAATTTGGCCGAACTTTATAAAATGTTCGGCCGAACTATTGCCGATAAAATTTTTCGGCCCCCGATTCTCACAAAAGTGTAACCCAGCTTCACGTTTCCGCCCACTTAGAAATATCTAAGTTACTAGTAAAAGTTTCATAAATAAAAACTTATAAAAATTTAAGTAGTTGTTGTTCTTAGAACTTAAAGGTTCCCTCATATGGTAAAAAAATTCAAGCTTTTGGAATCATATTTGACTTCCTTATCTCCATCTGTAATAGTATTTTCTTTTTTCTTATTAAAGCGTTATGATTTGATTTATTTGGAAGATAAATTCTCTAGACTATGAGCATGCATTTACTTTTAAGAAATGGTGGTCACAAGTTGTTGATATATTTACTTTTAAGTATTTACAAGTTGTTGATAGGGTAAGCCAAGCCTTTTTTTTTTTTTACATAGTTTAAATTGTAAAATATTATTAAGCCATATATAATAAAGTTGAAAAAAATTAATAATAATATAAAAATATGTATATATGAATGTAAGATACTGTACTTATGCAACTTCAATAGAAAATAACACATTTCCATAGAAAATAGCACATCCCATTACAGGTAGAGGAAAATAGCACATTTCAATAGAAAATAGCACATCCCATTACAGGTAGAGGAGCTGTTGGGGGAGGTTTTTTCTTATAAGTATCTCGACATCGTTTTGTGAAACAAATTGATATATCTAAAATTGTTAAAATAGTAATAAATTTAATTACAAAATAAGTTTCATTCTCTTGAATCATTTGTTAAATCATATTGTCTTCTTAAGAGACATTATTCTTGTCCTCTTATCATATTCTAGTTAGACGTTACACTCGTTACTTTGTATTGTTATTTCTATATTTCAGTGATGTAATAATCCTATGTTTTTAAACAATTCTTGCCAACCTTGTTATAGGCTACCAAGATTCGCATATAAGGTTTCATATTATTAAAAAAAATCTAATTTTGTTTTAGGCTATGCAAACTTACATATATAGCTTTTTATTATTGAAAGTGTGTAATTTAGTTTATTTCTTATATAGTGCGAAAATTTATCATAATTTAGTTGTCAATCTAGTAGTGAGAATAGTCATTAAAACATACTTTCTTTCATAAGAAATCAGAAAGTACAATCTCTTGGTTGCATAACATCTCACTTGATAAGTAAAAAAATTAAGGTGAGAAAAAACGCAGATATAGCAGATATATCTCTTAGCGTATCTCTTAGCATACCTCTTAGTAGATATCTCTTAGACCTTAAACATAGCTTGAAACTTAATTAAATCTTATTTGAATATGATCAAATAAATTAAAAGAAAAAATGCACAACGCATGACCATTAAACACCAATGAGATGGAAAATACTTAACATCTAGTAGTATAACTTCCTTTGATAACATATCTTCCATAATATTATTTTCTCACATTGCTCATGTAGCTAGTGTATTTTCCTTTGCCACTATTCTAAATAAAGGACCCTTAAATCAGCTCTTCCACTAAACTAGTCCACAAGGACTTTTGAATCCCTATACACTTTTACCCTCTTCCAAGGGGCAATCTTCATGGTACACCACATAGCAAGGAATTTGGCTATAAATTTTGTGCCTTGGCCAATACATAGTTTGCATTTAATTATCAGAATTTTGGGAGAAGAAAATGACTATACATACACCATACACATCCCTCTAATTAGCTCCATCAAAGAATCTACATACTATACTAGTATGCAGTTCCACATCTCTAATAAACTTATCATCTTCCCTTTCAGGAGTTTCACTTGCTCAAGATAAGATGATCTTGCATTATGAGAAATAACTTCAAAGAAAACAATACCACAATACAAAGATCAAAAGGACTTTAAGGGAATAGGAGTTAAACATTTGATTCCAAAACTAGAGACACTCTTCAACCAACTTCCCCACAATACAAAGATCGAAAGGACTTTAAGAGAAAAATAATTAAACATTTGAGACACTCTTCAACCAAGCTTCCATTCCATGAGACATCAAAGTTAAAACAAGAGAAAATCATTTTCCAAACAAAAATTACAAATTAAGACAATGAATAAATAAATGAGGAATAAGCTCCTCATTTATTCCAGATAAAACACAAAATCCAAGACCTACTCATTCTCACTTAACAAGAATATTCTAAGTCAAAAGTTTTCCTTCCAACACCAACTAAAAAAACAACATGCATTTAAAAGAGAATGTCTATCTGCAAAAGCAAAAGCAAGCATCATAATTTATTTTATTTCAAGTAACATCACATCATATCATAAAGTGGTTATGATATAAAATTAATGTACAACAAAGGATAATGACACTCGATTTCTTAATAATAATAAACACAAATAAACCCAACTTAAGAACATAATAGTATCCTTGGCTTATAAACACCATTATTTGTGGTACAATGCCCTTATTTCCTTATACGAACCTTTTTCTACAACGGGAGAACAAAGGTGGTGTTGAATTTGAGAACAGCATTGAATCCGGCAACGGATTCCGTGGTAACAATCGCATAGCCACGAGCAAATCTGAACTTTCCCGTTCCTCCAACTACCGCATACTCACACTCGGGTTGCTCGAACCTGTCGGTTCCCTGAAACTCCAGAGTGCTGCCGCTGTACTCCATACTCTGAAAGACGAGAGTGAAAACCATGAAGAAATCAAGCCCAGTAACCATATTTGTATTCACGTACATTCCTTGCGCCCGGCCCACAATATTGTCAGAGCCGGATTCGGAGTTTGGTCCTCTGGTTATGACATCGCTGGTAACAACTAGGGTTCCAAACTTGCTGGAATTTGAAGAGGTGCCATTCAATCCCGTCACCGGAAATGACGTCACGTTGCTCCCTTTCAAATTGTCGTGCATGTAGAAAAGCATGTTGGTCTCACGTTCACCCGCAGCAGGCCGCAGGAAGACGATGACGATGATGGCCATGACTGGAAACAAAAGCCCGGAAGCCATGGAACAGGACTGGAAAAACTTACAAAAATATAGATGGGTGAGTTTGCGAGAGAGTATTGCAGCGGTGATGAATAAATAGGTGCTACCAGCCATAAACGACAAAGCTTCCAGATGATAAACCTAGATCCCCATGGTATATTTTGTGTCATAAGTGCAACCCCAAAGTCCATGGCTAAATCAATGGATTCGAAGGGCTTACAGCATTTAGTAATTATTTTTGTCTTCTTCTGCTGTCATAGTACGCGCGCGCTAAACACATAAACGACAAAGCTTCCAGATGCTAAACCTAGATCCCCATGGTATATTTTGTGTCCTAAGTGCAACCCCAAAGTCCATGGCTAAATCAATGGATTCGAAGGGCTTACAGCATTTAGTAATTATTTTTGTCTTCTTCTGCTGTCATAGTCCGCGCGCGCTAAACACAAACGGCAACGCTTATTTTCGGTGGCAGATGGGCCGATACACTATCCACCTTAAATTTAAACAATTTTAAATTTAATGCTATAGACAGTGTATCTGCCACCACAGCATTAATGCGCCTATAGCATAGAAAATAATGTTCGTCAAACACAACCAAACAAAATGTGTACTTATTTTCGTCCTTTTCCACTGTCATTATTCACGCAATGCTCTGCCATTGTTCTAGAAGATGCATAAATAAGATAACATGTACAAGCAATGGGTGAGTCTTATTTTCTGGGTTATAGGAAATTCAATGTTGTTGACCAGTATATGTCAAATATATATAGTCTTGCTATTACAGGTATGGGATGGTTATATGTCAAATATATATAGTCTTGCTATTACAGGTATGGGATGGTCCGGGCCTGGAATTTGATGTTTCGTGAAATGTTTTTTCTATTTTTAAATTTATTTGATTCACATAATTTTTTTCAAACTGATAAAATGACAGTTAAAAAAATCTCCAAACTTAAATGCTATAGGATAATAAATAATAGATGTTGTTGGGTAGTATGTCTAAATTCTTTTAAATCTAATTATGGACATACACTGTTCAACCACATTTATTATCCTATAACCCAAAAAATAATAGCAAGACTTATTTTCTGGACTATAAGTTATTAAAAGCAGTTATGTTATTGTTGTTGGACATATCTTGCCCACAATTAAATTTAAATTTGTTTAAATCTAATAATGAACCATATATGCCTCACAGCGTTTAATAACGTATAATTCAGAAAATAAAACTCCTATAACCCAAGAAATAAAACTCCATCGCATTTAATAACATATAACCCAGAAAATAAAACTGACCAAAAATAATAATTACCCCAAAAATTTACGAGACAAATCAACCTCAGCTACTCAGCAGTACATTCCAGACCCGATCCATACCATTGAATATATGCAGAAGAAAGGAAGGGTTTGGTGTAAATATTAAATGATTTTTTTTTTTTTCTAAATTAAACGAAGGGTGGCAATTCAATTTTAAGGGCTGAAGGTTCTAGGGAAATACATATTTTTCTAGCAGGGGAAGAACCGCCAAAGCAGAGGACTATTTTTTCCGGTTTTTTTTTTTTTTTTTAAGACTAATCACCTCCTATGATCTTCGAAAACAAGAGAGGAGAGTTCTCTCGTTGTTTTTGTTGTTCTTATCATTAGTTTTACTTTTGAATATTTGCGAAGTCTAGGTGTGAATTTAATATAGAACGCTTTGAAAAGTGTGGATTAATATTTAACGGTTAGCGAAGTACGGATTTAAATTAATTCTCTAGTTTGGAGGGTTGTGGATTTAAAATTAATTTAAAGTTGTGAAGACTGGATTTTGTTTCATGTGTCGTTTTAGTATGAACACTTTCATTGAAATTTATATTTCCATTGTATTTTTTAGTCTCTTTGGCAATGCATTTGAATTGAATCATTTACTGTGTTTTAGTTTTCCAAATCATACAATATGCAAACTTTCTGCCTTGGTCACTTTCATGCCTTTAGAGATGTACAGGCCTGTGTTCAACTTCATGTTGAGATGTATATGGGAGGTATCTGATTTCACACTACTACATGTGGGGTGTTTTAAGACATTTTTTTAAGACAAAAGAAATCTTTCGTCTTAAAAAGTCACTTTTTATTTTAATTATTTTATATTAAAATTTAATGTCAATTGAATTTTCTTAAAGATAAAATTTAAGACAAAAATAGTTTGTGAAAAAACTTTATATTTAAGACAAAAATATATTAGACAAAAATATTTAAGACAAAAACAATTTGAGACAAAAAAAAATTTGACAAAACTTTATATTTAAGACAAAAGCACTTTGAGACCAAAAAAAATTTAAGACAAAAGCAATTTGAGACAAAAATTTAAAACAAAATTTTTTATTTAAGACAAAAGCACTTTGAGACAAAAATATTTAAGACAAAACTTTATATTTAAGACAAGGGCGACTTAAGACAATGACAATTAAGACTAAACCCATTTAAGATAGTTAGCAATTAAGACAAAATCATTAGCATTCAGAAGTTTGCATTGAAATATCCATGAGTGGATAGTGGATAATTATATTTTTTATTTTTAAAAATAGATATTCAAACCACATGAAATTTGATCATGTCATGATATTTATTTCTTTTATATTATATTTTTCTTTTTTCATTAAAACCACATTCTAAAAATATAATAAATAAATAGATAAAAATATTATTTTTTGGTTGGTCACTCAAGGGGATTTGAACTTTTAATCTCATGTTTTAACATAATATAACTTCATAACAAGGTGATTGTTAATTGAGTTACATTTCGTGAACTAAAATTGTTTATTTTTTTAAATATGTGCAAAAATTTAAACTAGCAATTGCACCAGATATTGCAAAGGAAACATTGTAAGGCATGAAATAGAGAAGAATCTTGACATATAAGAAATCATTGAATGATAAAAATTAGTAAACAAAACATCATTCAAAAAAATATTCAATGAAGAAGGCTCATTAGGTACAAGGGATGAAAATTTGGTTTTCAAATAGTAAATTGGCATTTGACATTCACCTATGAAACATCAGATTATTTGAAGAATATTATGGGCACAATAACTTAAATAGATTGTTGGGGGTATAGAAATGGTGCAGTTGAGTTAGTTGTTGAGGAAGTATTGCCTGATGAAGGAGAAGGTAGTGGTCCTTGAGGGAGACAAGTTGCCAGCTTCATGAGTAGGGGTTGTTGTTAGCTTAAATTTTGCGAGTTGCCTTTTTTTTGGGTGTGCCACAACCTTGATCATGCTGATAATTCATCAGTTGGCTACTAATTTAATGCCTCCTCAGAGAGCTTATCTGCTAGTTGATTGAGCTCGTGATAAATGTGGGTGAATGATGACCATTCTAGCTCCTGAATGCACAGCCAAATTCGAGACATCAGTGATTGAAGCTGCACATTTTACTTATAAAACTTATATTAGCCCGATCAACAACTATTTGAGATTCCCGTCTCTTGCAAACTCTTTAAATTACCACAAGCACTTTCCAAATAAAGAAAAACAAACAATGATGATAACTCGACCTTTAAATTGGAACCAAGAGCTGGAGTATATCTGATATGAATGAATTGCAATGAGTTTATATACAAAACACAGTGAAGAGAAAGAATAATCAACATATAAGTGAAACATACTTTTTTAATGAGATCACTTGGAGATTCTCTAATAATTTGAGTGGGATTTCCTTCAAAATTCCTGCAAGGTATGTTTTCGATCAGATGTACGAAAAAGAATGAGACAATATAGATACGTAACTTGATCTTGCGGGAAAAATGAATTACTTCACCCATAAAACTTTATTATGAATACCATTTTCGTGTGATCTCAAGATGTGGGTAAAAGTGCATTATATAAGAAAATAAAAATGTTCATGAAATTCCCATGAAAGTGAGTGCATTAATCGATTTTAAGTTTTTTGTTCCATGTTGGTCTCTCTATCGTCGAGTTGTTGGATAGTTGTGTCATCTGACTAAATTATATTCAATAAAAAATCTTAGACTTACTCTGATATTTGAGGAGTAGTGCATTTTTATGTGCAACTGTATGTCTTGCGATCTCCTAATTGTGAACTATGTATAACTTATCTAATTGGATGTTAGCCAAAGTTTTCCATAGGTACAACATACACAATTTTCACCCTCTGAGGGTTGTCTTGCCCATGATCACAAACAATTTCTGATGACAACTATAATCAGGCCACTTGCAATGCTTCTTCTAGAGTTTAAAGGAAACACCTCCTTGAAGAAAAAATAAATAAATAAAACAAGAAAAAATGTTTTAACAATTTAGTTAGAAAACAACTAACAACCCTCTTGAGGTGGAAAATTCCAGCCCAATTGAAAGAAGCGAGAAAACTCAAGGTATTATAGAGCTAAATCAGGACAATTGTGCAACTTTTTCAAGGATGCAACAAGAAATTTTTCTGTACATAATAAGAAAATATTTACAAACGAGAAGAAACCATAGTGGGCATGCACAAGAAGAAGAACCAAAGAAATCAAATTCAATAAAGGAAGCACAACCACCACTCCAAATTCGCTTCTCTAAAACACATAGAAGCGCAATAAATCCCACTGAAGCTTACAAATTTATCAAGCCCTAATTAACTTACTAACAAATTCAACAAGCCAACATGCTACAATTTGTTGAGTCACCCCCAAATATATTAGTAATTATTGCATGAATGTACATTTGTTTGTAATTTTATTTAAAAGGTTGAAATTCTCTCAAGAGCGTATAGAATATATCCAAGAGTTAAAAAAATGGAAATTTTGCCTACCTCTAGAAGGTATCATCACACCCGGATAGGTGACAACATACAAGTCTAAATCTTCTACCTCTAAGTCTCAATGGCACTTCAACATGTCAATAACATAATTGCAACAATGCTTAATGAGTTTTGTCTATTGGCTAAAGAGATGTACATCCATCCATCCAAAAATAAACATCTCAATTAATCCAACACCATAAATTGTGCTAAATAGTTCATCATGTTATTTCAAATATTACAATATGGTCTTATATTAGCTCACATATTCCTTGAATAGATGAAAGTCAAATTGCCTTAGCACAGTAGACCAGAAATATTTGTACTCTAAAAGACAAAAAAAGACACCAAACTAAAATAGGAACTTTAAATATAATCCAGACACTTCAAACCGAGTGAACAAACACATGCATAGATCACATCAGAAATAGGGTTCATAGATCGACTTGTATTATATGGTTTGAAACCCTTCTTGTCTCCTTCAAGGGGGTTTCTTGAGGTCTTCAAAAATACTTCCTTTTGCTAACCAAATGGATTGTTTCTTTCACACATGTATGGAAACGTACTTTCCAAGTCATGTTATAATAGATTCATAAGGTGATATTATTGATATTAACTACAACTTATTTGGAAACATCAATTTTTTTGTAGGGGTTGGTACCTTTCAATTAGATGTGTTTGGTGATGTGAAAAATACTCAACCTCTAGTAAAGATTCATACTAACCCTAACAATCTTATGGATGTTTGTTTACAAAGGGAGACACCTATAAAATTAACTCATTGGATTCTTTGTTTGTTCATGCTAATTTTTGTTCTCAAATTTCCTTCTCTAAGGAGTTGAGACTATTTGCTTCATTTATTTTACATGGCACGGTGAAAGAAGAAGAATGGAGATTGTCTCCACATCTTTTCCATTTCGCTAAGTAACAAATAAAAAGAGTAAAATTTTATAGCCAATAGACTAATAACCTCTTGATATACCTTTAGTGAGTTGTGCATAGCTCTCACCTATCACTGTAGCTCAATGAAATGACATTTAATAGCTCCAAGAAACCATTATTAATGGATTGGTTCTGAAGTTGTTAAATTATCACCTCCAAATGTTCAATTATCATGAATTTTGGGGAGGGGGATCTTTTGGTGTATTGAACGGGGCAAGGGGACATAAGGGTAGCATGGATGGGTAGAAGTGAAAGGTTTGAGCATGGTTTACTAAGATCTATAATCCTAACATTAGATAATGAGAAGGAGCCTTAAGTCCTTATGGCATAGGGGCTAGGGGACCTATAGGTAAGGAAATGAGAGAAATTGATAGGGGAAACCCCAATAGTTGTGACAAGGGGATTAGGGGCCCAATTGTCACAACAAATACGAACTTAACCCATAACTACTAAAATACCTATCCCTTTAACCCAAAAGCCACAATCCCTTAACCCTTACACCCATAACTCATAACAAATCAACCCCTTGATCCCTTAAACCCAAAGCCACTAACCCTTTAACCCCTAATCCCTAACTTAGAATCCTTGAACCCATAAACCCTAATCCCATATCCTCTTAAACCTTGATCCTTAACCCATAACCCCTAACCCCTTAACTCGCTGACACATAAATACCATAACCCTTAGGCACTTAACCCATAAATCCCATGACATGTAAGCCCTTGATAATTAATCTTTAACCCTTGAATCCCTTAACCACTAAGCCATTAACCTCTAACCCTTAAACCCCCTATACCTCAACCCCCTAACCTCTAAATCCCATAATCCCTAACCCTCTACCCTTTAACCTTAACCCCTTGCTCTTAAACCCTTAAACCCCTTAACTCCTAGAACCCCTTATCCTTTCTCCCAAACCACAGGTACTCCAACACTAATATTCTTCGGCATATTATTCTTTTTCCTGCTAACTACTCCAAATACAACCTCTAAGAACTAGTGGGGCCGAAGGAAAACAACTACAAGTTCCCCAAATCCGATCTACATTTTATGGACAATCACACTTCCCCCAAATGTCCTCCACATATTTTCCTTGGTATATTGGAGTTTGAAAAATATATAGGATGCCACAAGTAATCTTAATCATAAGACTCAACTTTCCTAATGACTAGGAGACCTTAAAAATCAAACAACATCTTAAATTATGCCTAAAATTACTAAAATTTCCTATCCCAAATATGAAATTAGAAATGCTACAAAATTATAGGGCAACAAGGAAACCAACTTCCTCTTCTATAAATCTCTAAGACCTTCTAGAGGACAAATACAAATTTTGAAATAAATTGTTGAAATTATGCTCTTACATCAATAGCTACCAATGTATCCTTGTAGGCCACCCCCTTTAACAATAGTAATACCAATGTCCTTTACCTAGAAGTAACTCCTTACATAATTCTCTCTTAGATCCCCTTAACCCATTGAAATGATTGTCTTTGATGCCTACCTAGTTGCAAGCACATTTTGAAGCAATTTAGCATATTCCTGGTTGAGGATTTCGATAAGTATGTGATTTTTTTGACATCTTGTGACTGTGCTATATGTGAATATATAAAATCATTTTTTTTTACCTGTTTAAGGACTGATACCATCAGGTGTGTGCGCTAACATGAATGGAACGCTAACCACATGTTGTATATATTGTAATGTAAATGAACAAACTCTTTTGGAAAAGGCCCCACTCATGATGCCATTTCGCAAATGCTTGCACTCACCAATTGTGGTCAAATTTTAAGGTGCCATGTTATAATAAGGGTAAACCCACCTATCCATATCTTTAAATGCACACAACACACACGTTGGATTGATCATGTGCTTGTTGTGGGGAAACTTTTGTTGCAGTGGAACCCCCAAACCAGATTTATTTGGGTTGACCCTGATTTGAAAGGTAGATTTATAAAGGTTTTGTACAGTACATATATAAAAAATATGTCAGGTTATCCATAAATTTCCTAAGAGAAACTCCCCAACACAAAAAGTAGAATACTTTTTGCAGCCAAAGAGATTAACTGTTGCTAGTTCTTTTTCAGAACTAGTACAAACTATAGACAATCCAAAATGCCTCATTTTTGGGCTATCAATATAGTATCCATTTAAATAGACACAAGCATAGGTTAATAACAGATACCTAACACAATCTCAATGAAATACTGTGAGTAGAGAGAGCCACGATTATATATCTGGTTTAGTCGAAATTGGATAGATATCTTCCTCAATGTGGACTGCTAGCTTGTTTTCCACTTCTTCAATCATGGTTGTCTTGGATGCCCTTGTGACAGTCTAAAACTACCAACTCCAATGCCATCAACTTTATCCCAGTGAACTCCATTTCTTTGTTCAGTTCTTTCAGGCCCTTCTTATTTCTGATTTCTCTCTTCCAATTTATAAACACATACAAAAAAGCATTGACAGACCTCTTGCTTTAATGCAATGGATAGAACGTAAATAATTATCCATGGACAAAAATTCTTAGGGTCCTACAATGGCTAAAACGTAAATACTTCTCTAATGGCTACAACGTAAATGCTCCCTTGTGTTTCCCTGACAATCCCTAACACTTCCTAGCACATTTTGGCACACCCTGGCACCTGGCACATCTTGGATGCATGTTGCCCTGACACTATAACATGATTTAGCACTAACTATCAGACCATGTTACTCCCTCCTCGAGATACCTAGAACTTTCTAACACTCCTTGTCACACACTATTATTCATTCATTTATTCATTTTGACCTAGTGCTCTATTATGTTTTCCTGGCACTCCCTAGCACTCCCTAGCACACATTCGCAAACCATGGCACTTGGAACATCTTTGTATGTTTCCCTAGCACTCTAACATGCCTTGTAAATTCCTAGAATATCATGTCACTCGCTTCTTAGCACACCTGGAACTGGCTGATACTTCATTTACATGCATTTGAAACTAGTGGTCCCTTGTGTTTCCCTGACACTTGGCCCTCACACTCCCTAGCATGTGTTCACGCCACACCCTGGCACCTGGCACATCTTGGAATTCCTATCATGCCTTGGAACTACCTAGCATGTGTTATTACTTCTAGGAATTTCCTACCACACATTGGTATTCCTTAGATTTCATGTCGTCATAGATAGCCTTACCTTTTTTGCGACTTAGGAGCCCAACCAAGTCATTGGAAAATCAATGTTGTGCCCAACCCAAAGTTTCCCTTTGTTTGAAACTAATTTTTCCAACCCTTTATGTAACCTTAGGCTTACCTCCTACAAGTCTTATTTTGGCCTTCTCCTAACACTATTTATCCTTGAGACACTTGGAATTCGTTGACACTACTTGGCACACACTCGTATTCGTTCATTTCCATGAATTTTGACCTAGTTCTCCCTTGCGATGTCCTGGTAGTCCCTAATTATCCTCAACATCCATTGAAACTTTCTGGCATTTTTTAGCATGCCTTTTCAATCCTTGGCATGCACCGACACTCCTTATTTATCATACCCTCACAATTACCCTTACTTTTTTTGGGACTTGGGAACCCAACCAAGTCTTGCCTTGACTATAAAAAGTTGACCAAGTTACAGTTACTACAACTAGATTGTGCCTTTTTCACCTAAGAAATGACTATAACCCCTAACCCATTTAACCCCCTAAACCCCTAAACCCCTAACTCATTTAACCCCTAACCCCTTTAACCCTAATTCCCGACCCCTAACCCATTTAACCCACTAAACCCCTAAAACCCTAACCTATTTAACCCCCAAAACCCTAACCCCTAAAATCCTTAACTGCTAAATCCCCTAACCCCCTAAACCTCTAAACCCCTAACACATTTAACCCCCTAAACCTCTAAACCCCTAACACATTTAACCCCTAACCCCTAACCCCTAAAATCCTTAACTACTAAATCCCCCAACCCCCTAAACCCATTTAACCCATAAACCCTAAACCTCTAACCCTTAATCCCTAACCCATTAAGCCCTAATTCCCACCCCCTAACCCATTTAACCCCCTAAAACCCTAAAACCCTAAACCTCTAAACCCCTAAACCACTAAACCACTAACACTTAAACCCCTAACCCCTTGACCCATAAACCCCTAAACCGTTAATGCTTAACCCATAACCCATTAACCCCTCACCCCTAACCCTTAAAATCCTTAACTGATAAATCCCCTAAGCCCTAAGCCCTTGGAGAGGGTGTGCTCAAGGAGGATAATTCTAGGAAACCGTGGTAGATGATCACTTCATAATAAATCCATACATGTTTGACATATCGGGCTGAGAAGTTTACTCGTTGCCTCTCAGTCAACTAGTTAAGTTATGTATGCTTGTAATTGTAAATGGATCTTCCAACTAGCCCAAGCTTTACTTGTAATTTATTAAATACACTATAGGAAAACACCTTATTATGGAAGCATCTCTGGTTTAAAAATCTACCCCTTGAACCCCCCTTCAACCCACCAACAATATGCGGATGACACTCTTCTTATGGGCTCTCCCTCTGTCAAAGAAGCCCTTTCCTTCCAGAATATTCTTGTTGATTTTTCCAAGCCCTTTGGCACCTCCATCAATAAATCCAAATCAAAATTATTCTTCCTCAATACCTCCTAGATCATTCAACTCAACATAGCTTGCATTATAGGCTTTCAGCTCAGCTCCTTCCCCTCCAAGTACCTTAGAGTTCCCTTGACTGATAAACCCCTGGCCAAAGCCAACTGGGAATCTATGGTCACCAAATTGAAAACAAAAAATATTTCCAATTGGACTTTCAGGTCCTTAAATCTCCTAGGCAGAATAGTCTTCGTCTTCTCAGTCCTGCAAGCCATTCCTCAATACTAGTACTCGATCATTACTTCTCCCAAATCTATTTCAAACCAAATCAAAACCATTCAAAGAGACTTCTTATGGAAAGACAAAGAGAACAAGGGAAAATGGGCCCTAGTGGTCTGGGGAAAAATATGCAGACCTAAAAAATATGGGCGGCTTGGTCTGAGAGACCCAGACTTGTTGAGAAAATTTATCGGCGCCAAAACCTGGTGGAGATGGATCACCAACCCCAAAACCTCTTGGGCAACACTCTGGAAGAAAAAATATGTCCCATCTCAAAACCCAAAGTCTCTATTCAGGTTCTCTGGTAACCTCAAAGGTTCCTCGGTCTGGAACCAAGCTTGGGAGAACAGAGAAATATTCCAAAACCATTGCTTTTGGGAAGTTCGAAATGGTGGGACAACACTGTTTTGGGATGATGCATGGGAGCAATGCCCTCATCTCAATAAAGACCAATTCCAACAAATCCGAACTCATATGGAATGGCTCGAGGCCCCGGAATGGGTCCAGCAAAATTACCCTTAGGATTGGACTAGCCTAGTTGATGAGCTAAGGAAAAGGAATATTCAAAGGGATGATGATGCGAACAAGCTAAGATGGGGCTCTAATGCGGCTAGCCACTTCAACATAAAAGAAGACTATGGCCTCTTATCTAACTCCACTCACATCCCCAAAAACAACAAATGGAACACTCTTTGGAAGCGTAATCATTGGCCCAAAATATTTCTCTTTCTTTCGTCTGTCATGCACAAAATCCCTGCATATTCTTCTCTCCAAGCTCTTTCCAATTATTAAATCCCCCTATTTGAACAAATTTTTAGTATTCTCCAAGCTCTTTCCTATGAATTATGCTTCATTGTTGCTGGCAAAGGCATAGGAGTCAGCATATATGAATCTTGTTTTGCCTTGATGATCTCGAAAAATCCCTCCAACCATTGCCTGCCCCGGATTGCCTTTCAAGGCTCCATCAAAGTTTATTTTGATGAAAAATTCTAAAGGAGGTTTGAAGATCCTGATGGTGTCCCCTATGTCAAGGATAGATTTCCAAGAAGCTGGGGAGACCATGCTAGGCACTAGGTGGAGTCCCTGGAGAATTATTACTTCTTGAGGAGCAAAAATCCAGTTTGAGTTAAGTTTAACCTAGATTTTCTCAAAGCATGTCTTGTCCCATAGCATTCCTAGCCCTCCTGAGGTGCCTCTAGAGGAGACTACGACAACTCCCCCTTTTCCCCAAAATTGTTTTCTTTTATGGAGAAAGTCCATTTCCTCCACTTTGGTCTCCTGGATGAGAAGAATGTCGGGCCTTTCCAACCTCACTAGACTTTTCATTGCTTCTTCTTTTAGGTTGCTACCCATCCCTCTACAATTCCAAAAGACAATCTTCATTACTTCCCTTTTTGAGATGAGAGGGCTCCTTTTGAGCCCTGGCTTTGATTTCTGTATGCTTTAGGGTTTTTTGTCAACATCCTTTCTAGGGTCGGTTGGATCCCCTGCAACTTCTCCTTGTAGGTTTCTTGTTCTCTCTTTTCCCTAGAGGATTTCCATCCCTTGGTAGATCTTCTGACTGAAGTTTGGGGGTCCCCAATTTCTCCTTCTTCCTCTGACTCCTCTGAATCCTGATCTTCCCCCTCGGTGATAGACTCTTTGACTTTCAGGGTTCCTCCAGGATATTTTCCTATCTTCAATGTTGCTAGGGTTTCCTACATTTGGAGGTCCTTTTGCATGTTATTTAGATCGATTTCTTGGAATTCCTCTGTCTCTGAACTCAAGGCTGAAAATCTATTCTCTTGGCATTTATGGGAGGGTTTGGCTTTAGGAATACTCCCTGCGGGTGCTAAAATTCCCTTTTCTTTCTTCGTTGGCCCTAGTTTAAGGCTCGTTCTGGGTTTCTTGGCTTGCTTCCATCCTTCTTCTTTCTCCTTTTCTGGGACTGCATTTTTGGGACAGATCTTGGCGAAGAGGCCATACTCATGACATCCGCAGAATTTGAGCAACAGCTGTTTGTAATCTAATTTCTACAGATGGGACTAGTTTCCCACCGTTAGCTTGATGGCTTCTGGCAACCCAAATTCGAGGTCCACCTCCATGCAGATTCTAGCACAGTCATATTGGTATTTGTTATTAGCTCTTTCTATGAATTTCCCGAGGGCATTGCCAATTTGTTGCAAGGATTCCTAGTTCAAACAGTGTACCAGCAAGTTTGGGAGCCTGACCCAGCCTGGAACGAGAGATGGACATCCTCCGAGGGGTCGAAGTCCGAAGTCTAGAAATTTAGGTACAACCCTTGAGGACACATGGAATAGAGTTTGTTTCTAAATATTAGGTCCTTATCCTCCTTGGTTTTGAATTCGAACAGAAAAAACCCTCGCCCTAGGAAGTATGAGGTAATGCTTTTTCCAATAAGGGGCTTCCAGTTTCGAGTGATCCAGGCCTCTGTAGTTTTTGGTGAGGGTCATAATCCCATTAACTGCTGACCAGAGCACATTCTGCAAGGGAAAGGGCCACTTTCATCGGACCCTCAGGCAAGAGAGCCACCGAGGGAATCTCATCCAGTCGCTTGAAAAATTTGGAGGCAAGTTGCTTCTTCTTCTTAGATTGGGAAGCGATCAGAATATTGAATGCCTCGACATCAGGAGAAGGAGGAGGAGGAGGCAGAGGCAAAGGAGGGTCCTGAGATTCCTCCATTGGGCCGAGCCCTAGCCAGGTGAGCACCCCACGCAGAACCAGAAACCCTATGCACGGCAAAGGGCTGAGAGCGATTGATTGATTATTTAAATAATTTATTATTATCATTTATCATGCTTATACATACACTCATGGACTTGGGACACCGAGATTGTTCTTCCTTTTGTGTCGTGAGGACAAATTGATTCATTTCCAAGCCTTGTATTGCCATGAATAATGGTATTTTTTATTTTTCAGTCTATCCATATATCTCCACTAACATATTTTTCCCTCTTTACTATTGGAGCCACAAAATTTTCTTAGAGTAACTTTTTAAAGTAAGGTTTACTTGTTCTAATATATATTTGTTTCTAAACAAAAAAGAGTGAACCAATTACTTCTTTAATGTCGAATGTGATCAAGTTCTCTAGCCTCTTTGAGAACTAGAAAGGATTACATCTGAAGTGGAGGGGGTCTTGGGTTTCAATTTAGCTTTAAGATTAGGTCAATGGGTTTGTAATCCAAAAGGGAAGAGAAGATGGTATAAGAAAATATTTTTCCATTATTCATGAGCGAGAGTTGGACTAAAAAACGATCCAAAAATCTCATCCTAATTTTTTATTTTTTATTTTTTTGAATAAATTGATTGATTTTGGCTTAATGTAGATTATTCAAATAAATTGATTGATCTTGACTTAATGTATATAAAATAAAGTTCAATATTCAAGTTGAATTCTAAAATAATTTTTTTCCCTAAAATTTACATCTTAGTTGATTCCTAATAGAACCCAAACTTCCAATTTTTTTTGTTCACTACAAAAAATTCATTAAACACTATGGCGCCAACACACTTGCTACAACCTTCCAATTATTTTCACTACAAAAGTTTCATTTACACGCTATGGTGCCAACGCACTTGCTACAATTGAAATGAAATGGCTTAGGAAGATATGTAACCGGAAACTAAAGATTTAGATATTGAATGGAATTCCATAATCTTCGGCTTTTAGAATTGAGTGGATGATATTTGAATGAAACCCTTCTTCACATAGCTCCATCAAGTACCCAACATGGGCATGTGTTATTACTGGCTCTGTCAAGTATGCAACATGGGAATGTGGTATTTCTCGCTATGGAGGATTAGATTATGTGGAGTTATTATAGGTTTCTACTCACTTTTGTGGGAGGTTAGAAATGGTCAGAGCGAGTAAATACTTGCATGAGAGGACCGAAACAAGGAGGTCCTGATTTTTTTTTCTCTGCGAGATTTCTGTCAATTAACTGGTATTGAGTCTATTAGGGTTTGGCAGCAATGGGGTGAGCAATAACATCAAAGGGAAGAGAAGGGATATATGGTGAAGGAGTAGGTGATTATAACATCAGCACCATAGTTTGGCTGAGGGGGCGAAATTGGTCACGGTGGCCCAAAAGAATTCTGGGTATGAATGAACTTTGTCTCTCATCCAACGTCTTTTTGATCTAGAATTCCCGTTAAGCTTCTTGACTGGTAACATACCAATGTGTCATTTTTCAATTTCCCTTCACCTCTTATTTATTTATTTTTTGATATGAAGCCTCCTTGTAATGGGATTTTGGTTGCATGCTAACAATAGACACCATAATAGAGCTTAAAATTTATTTTTGTGGATGAAATGGCAAGAGACAACATAGTAGATCTTACACTTGATTTTCTGGAAGAAATTCCTAATAAGACAATGTTAGTGCACTACAACAGCCCTCCATCTTCCCTCAATTCTCTTCTAAAATTGTGTTGGAACCCTTCCCTAACAGACTACCTTATCTACCATCATACTCAGCCTTCCCATGAAACTTTGCTAAGTTTTTTTGTGCCCTCAAAGAAAAATTTTTGACCTCCAAACAAACCACTGCAGGGCTTCGGCCCTACCTGCAATCCAACAAAACTCTCGATCCCTGCTCCTTGAAGAGTTCAAATCTCCAAAAGGCACAAATCATACCATTTCCCAAGCAGTTGGCCCTCTTCTCTAACTCAGGCTTGCAATGGACACAAATAGATCCAAAAACCAACCCCTTATTGCTTCGTCCTTGTCCTCTTTAGTTGTGGCTACTTCAAATGCTCTCCTCTTATGATGATTCACACTTGGTTAGGTGAGAATGAGGCTCCTTCTCACTCATATATATGAATCTTCTCATGGAAACATCTTTCCCTTGAGGGCATGACCGAAGTCAAGGAAAATTTTCTTTTTGTGCTACAAGTCCACAAAAAACATTAAAAAATTATTATCTCAACTTCTAGAGCTCCTTTCTTGGTGCTTGAAGATTTCCCTTGCTCCTCTAATGGTGTTATTCCATCTCCAAGGGTCAAACCATCAAATATATTCTTGGTTTTGGGCCCACTCCTTTGGATGTAAAACCCCCAAGCTTGGGTTCTTAGCGCACAAGGGACTTTGTGATGTCAATTCCTCCACAACCCTGTCCCTTAGGGTTTGGAGTACCTCCCAATAAATGAATCTCAACATTTTTCATGAAAATTAAAGTACCCAACCATTCAAGTTGCCCCATCATTTTTCTCTCACAACACACACATATGTGGGTGCATGCATTTACATGTGCATGTTTTCACCACAAGAAAAAAATGCATATATTAAAAGGTAAAAAAAATACATTACATGATAGATTGTTTGAACCTTAGAAACATTCCAAAATTTGGAAAATGATTCTTTAACCTCAGAAACATTCCCAACTTATGCATGATGGAATTGATGGTCTCTCCAATTGGGAATTGTTGATTTTCCATGGCACTCAATAATCTAGTTTGGGTCTTATAATCTCTGACACAAACACACCCAAATGCCACAACAATACTACTTTGCACAGTGGAAAACATTAGCAGTGAATCAACACATACACAAGACACAATGTTTTCAAACCCAACTTTGTTATATAAACAATATTTAATACAATAGTCTAGGGATCCCATACCAAGGATCACAACGCTTTACAATCAACTTGATACAAGATAATAAAAAATCTATGATAACCAATCTGTCGTGAGCAAAGTACAACTGATGTACTTGTTGATCTATCATTGGTTTTTTTTCTTCCTAACACATATTTTGGTCCTTTTTCTTCCCAATTTGTAGCTCAATAATCTGCCTCTATAATTCAACACAACTCCTTTAGGTCACTGAACGCAAGTTCAACCAACTCTATTTTCTAGCTGCTCCTTAGTTCATCAAGGATGTCAACAGATAGGGTTTTCCTTCTTCCCACTACTTTCTCCACTGTTTCTCCACAAAATACATGTCTTAGGGAAATGGAGGTTGCCTACTTTCCACTGAATATGACCTTTGCAATATAGTGAACTAGGACTTTACAATAAGCCCTCTTGGCTGCCCTTTTCTCCTTCAAAGGATCAACCTTTAAGCTCCAATAACTCCGCCTCTCCTTTTAGCCTTGTATTCCTTCTCAAGGACTGAACTTAAGGCAAAATAGGGTAACTTCGAATAGCCCTTCAACCTCTTCTTAAGCTGCCCACACAAACCTTCAAAAATACCTCACCACCTAGAAACACATCAACATGGAAGAAAAACAAACATACATTTGCAATGGATGACTTCCACTGCCTTAATTCTACTCGTACTGTGCAAAAAATCTTTAGTTTTTGGCCCTTTGGTTAGGGTACTTGTTCAACAATACACTAGCCCATATCTCGGCCAATAAATCTCCATCAAAACCCGTGCAACCCTTCCTATTCAAGCCTCCATTCATTGCACTATAACTCGGCCTAATACATGTTGTTCCAAGGTTATCTACCTCTGTCCATATCTAATATAGGGTTTCAACCCTCCTGTAACATGCACAGAAATGTTCAACCTGATTCATAGAGAATTACATTATAAAAGTGAGGACAAAACTACCCTCAACCTCAGCCACCAACTGCCCAAACTTGGCTTGCACCAATCACAGAAAAAGACACAAGAAACTCAGCTCCTTCGTCCTTTGAAAAGGCTCCTAAAGGCTGTGGTTGCTTCAAAAATTATTCTCCTATGATGTGCCAAATGAAGTCAAAACCCTCTTCTATTTATATACTACTTGGGTGCAACAATCAGCCCTCAAAGGGAATGTCTACAAACCAATCCAACCTGAACTTTTATGTCAATTATCCCACTCATATAAATACAAAAGTCTTTTCCTTCATTTTAACAATGCTCCCATAGTTGCAACTTGTATTAGTTTCCCCTTTTTCAATTAAGGGTGCCACACATGTAACCATGCTTGCTTTGGGTGCAAGACCCCCCTGCTTGGGTATTTTGTCCTTAAAGAGCTTTTGTGTTGCCAAATCACACAAGCCAAATACCCAGCGATGTGGAGTACCTCCCAAGCTACAAAATTCAATAGAGAAACTCTCAAATCTCATCAAATGCAACCCTTGCATGCTCAGCAAATTGAAGTCATTATCCAATCTCCTGTAAGGTAACTCATCAAGGCAATGGCTCTTATCATGAAGGTCACAAAGAAGTTTGGAGGCTTCCCACCGCCTGCCTTTATTACAATTCATATCCATACCAATCCTATAAGTGATGTAATTAGGCACCATGCCATGATCTACCATGTCTTTAGGAGCTTTAATGGCATCCTGTAGTCTTCTTTCAAGTGAAATATTGTTGACAAACTCATTATAAATGTGCTTATTAGGAAACAATCATTTGTAGAGCATATCTTTATAGAAATCTGAAGCTTCTTTTGTCCTACCTTTATCACACAACCCTTGAATGATGTAGTTAAAGGTATATGGATTTGAGCTGCATACTTACAAACCCATTTTGCAAAAAAGACTAACTTATTTGATTTCTAAAGCTGTGGAGTAGCTTTGATAGGTAAATTCAATGTGATAATATTGGGAAAAACAGTAGCAACTTTCATCTGCTTGTACAAAGACCGAACACTACTCACCAAGAAGTTGAGGAATCACTATTCCAGGACTTCCATGGCATCTTGAAATTATAGCACAATCAAAGGAGAATGTTTGGGGGTCCCTGTAGGGATGGTGATCCAGTCTTGACAATTTTTCTCATGAATAGTAGTTATGGCTTGCTAGTATGGATAATAGAAGAAATTAGAGAGGGAGCCACCTGATTCTTGGTAATGTATTAAAAATTCTAGTTCTCACAAATAGGACATCTAGATAGGATATTCTCCTTTGACCTTGTGTGTTCCAAGTGTTATAGCTGGAAAGTCCCATTAAGGCATCGAATTTGGTGATTGGTTTCAACCCAAACTGAGTGAGAGCCTACTAAAAAATTTCCAAAAGGGATCTTGAAGGTCTGCAACAAGTTTTTCCATGTATATTTAGGTTTTACATTCATCTCTTTTAGTTGCATGAAGTGCTCAAATAGAAATCCATCTTGGGTATAAGACACTCAGGGGATGTGATTCAACTGACCTGGATGTTTTTCCTGTAGATCCTGTCCAATCACCTTGTTCATATCATACTTAGATAGTAGGAATTGATTTGGAGCCTTGAAAGGGGGGATGACTGAGGAGAAGCCCACCCACTAAAGAGCATGGAAGTATAGTTACTAGGATTGTGAGTCAAACTTGTGAGTTATTGAGTTTGACTCTGATAAGATCAAAATGATTTTTTCATCATATTCTTGAGTCAAACTCGGTTTGACCAAGTTTGATCAAGTTAGACTTACTCCATTTGACCTCTATTGGGAATGTGTCAAATTATATTTATAACTTTATATTTTGTAATTGTGAGTATTTCCCAAGTTTTTGTCGAATCCATTTGGCAAAGATGCTTAACTCCATGGTCAGCTAGTGAACTTGAACCTCCGTTTGTGAACAAAAATTATACATGACAACCATTTTATCAGCCCAAGAAAAAATTTGGTAAATATCTCAACTCCTCATTCCGCAGACACAAATTATGAATGATTTCCTCGTTATCAGCTCAAGAAAAATTTGATCAGTATCTCAACTCTTGAATTTAATATTGTTACAATATTTCCAGTGACTAAAATAATTTTCCACACTTAATAGTTCATATTCTTTTATTTCCAACAGTGTGGCCTTCCAAGTAAGTGGAGCTATTGAAAAGTGACCATAGAGATACATGGTTCAATTCCAAGCCACTTTTTAGCTTTTTCCTTCCTAGAAAATAAAAAAGATATTAGTTACAACCTGGCCATAGAAATCCACATGCAAAGGCTATTATTAGATATCACAAGTGTTGGGCAAGAGAAAGGCTACCATGCAACAAAGACCATACAAAAATGACCTTTGGATCTAGAGGGGCATTCCAAATTTTGTTCAAGGCTTGTATAAGCAAGTATAAATTCTATAAAGTCCCAAAAATTTATTTACAATTGTATTGATGCATCTAAAGTTGGTTTCTGATTGAACCATTTTGTACCCATATATTCCTGACAAAGGATTTTTTTACTATTCCACACCCTATACTTATACCAATTATGTAGAGGATTGATACTGATCTTGGAAGAGACAGTACTGGAAATAAGATTTTTGTCATTTTTCAAAAGTAAACTTAACTGAATGTTTTAGGTGAAATTCTTCCTTAAGTTGTGGCCTTTCAGTTTAATTTGTTCTCTCAAGGGATAAATGTCCTTTAGCATTCTATATATCCTTTTAAGAAAAAGGCAGGCTAATGAACAACAAGTTCTTTTCTAGTGGTTTGTTGTCATATTCCAATTCTTAATAGTCTGGGTTACAAATGAGCTTTCTATTTTAAATGGGGCTGGGATAAGCCCCCCATCTAGCGAGGGATGATTATGGTCCTTAGGGGTGAGACCATCTTGATCATTCGTTGGTTCAGGATTTGGAATGACTAGTCCATATGCCATAATAATCATTTCCTTTCTTAGATTCTTCTGAAGGTTTCTTTGTCTAGATATTTCATAAGGAAGATGTGGATATTTATCACTCTGGCATGGTGGAGGCCTGTTGTACAAACACTATTTTCATTCTTGTATAGCATGTTTGGGATGAGTTGAATTTTTGGAGATTTGACAAGCAACTCTCTACTCATGGTGCAAGGGGAAGTCCATAAATCTTTCAAGGGGCCATAAATGGTGCAACGAGCCATAAATATTTTTCTAGAGAATTTTTGGGTGCCAACAAACTTCATGATGCATCTGCTAATTACTATGAAAGCAATCCTGAACTTGTTAAAGATGGAGTACAACTCTTTAAAAATAGGCTAATTTGCTATTCTTGTTCCATGTTGTATAGTTGGCCATTACCCAAATGTTATGTAGCAATACATCACTGTAACAATGGAACAACTGCAACAACATTACATGTTGGAGTACCCTAGAGTGACAGTGGAACAACTGCAGCATCATCACATGCTGGAGTACCCGAGATAATTTTTTCTTTCATACTAAACCAATTTTATTGGGTTGAATGTATGAATTGGATAGGGGTTGCACCACCACCATTAAAGAAGCAACATCTTATCCCAGATAAAAATGAAGATAGTACTATGGAAGCTACAAATCCCATTTTGACTCAATCCATATGGCTATGGCTGCTGAAATGAAAGATAGTGTAGTTGATATTGCAAAAATAATATGTTTTGAGGATGGTGTTGAAAATGCTATAAATATTCTTTTAAATAAGTTCTACATTTCTGGAAATAGGATGTTTTGAAAATTCAAGGTTAGGAATGAAAGTCATACCAAATATGTTGGTGACATTTCGTCCTGGTATGATACTCTAAAGATTTGTTAGGATCTTAGCGTCATGCAAGGTCATGATTTTTCCTTATGGAGCCACTTTAACATGTGAACACTTTCTAAGCATGGTGGTATGTAGCTCTGCAATGCATTGCGCTTTTGGAGTCGGGATTTGGTAGCTATATGCATGTGAGTCTTTGGAAGATGAGTCTAGAAGGATTGATGATTGTTAAATTTTTACTATCCTAATATATCTTGGTTTGGTTACGCTTGGGGGAAAGTCAGAGTATCTTTGTTTGGTTGTACTTAGGGGTAAGTGAGAGTGCCATGAAAGAATCAAGTTTGTTACTAGAAAGTGTTTACCTTCTCAATAAACTTGAAGACAAGTGATATTATCATGGATTTGTTGTACTTGGGAGCCAAGTGAGAGTTGTCATGAAAGGATAAAGTTTGTTATTGGTGTTTACCTTCTCAGCTAAGGTAAAGACCAATAACAAATTTGAGCTCATTTGGTGTTTACTTTCTCAACTTGTATGGTTGGGCCAAAAAATTGTATCTAAATTACTGTCTCAGTTTCATATCAACTGATACTGCTTATGTCCCTTCTGCTTCTGATAAGAATATATTTTTTGAAAATTTAGTTACTGTTACAAATTACAATCGGTGAACAGGGTTTCATAGCTAAAAACTATTATTTTGAAATTTTAAGTAATTGGGGACTATTTAAATGTATTAATAAAAGATGACACTTGGTGCAAAACACAGCCCAAAATAAAAAAAGCTTCAGATTTCCTTTCCCATCCAGGAGTAGGATTTGAGGCTGCTCACCAAAATGAAGCCAATTTTACACCAAATTTCATCTTAGCACAAAACATTAACCAAAATCTTCGAAGATCATATGGAGTCCATATATAAAGATTAATTGTCATAAATTGGATTGTTTCTATCCTTGAGAGTTTTAACCATATAATACATTTGTATTTTAATATTTGATCTATTTGTGTTAGTGATTATTTAAACTATTTGACTTGTGTAAAAATTCCTTGTTTTGTAGAATACCAATAAATCAACAATCAAACATTTTTTGGACACAACCTTTACATATATGATATATGCAATAGCCCTTAAAGAAGAATATTCATTCCAATATTAGAACCCTCGACCATATAAGCATTAGATTTAATGTCCACTCATGATCTGTCATTGATCCACCTAGTGCATGGAATCTGTCACTATTTTACCTACTCAAAACCAACGACTGCATCTATTAGTTTCTAGGGCCAACTTCCTTAGCTATGGTTTTGTATTTCTGTATCTCCAATTGGTTTCATATTTTCCAAAATAGGTGGAATAACTTGGATATCATCTCTATTCATTCGGTGCCACTGTGTCCTTCATTTTCATATGGGTAAAGATTATTTTAAACAGTCGATGATTTCCAAACTTAGACAACCAAGTTGCATGGCTCACTAGAGAGATATTCTATGAAGATTGAATATTTACTTAAGAATTTGTGATCATTTTATATCCAATTTATAAAACCCCAAGCATGGACATTTATGGATAGCCTTTTGATATATGAAATGCTTAATGAAAAAACAACCTAACAAGTTTAGGTTTGGAACTAGTGCTAATGGTGGGGAAGAAGAAGTTTCACACCATTTCAAGGAGGTAAGTATTATGCCAATTCTAAGAAATGTACAATTGGGATGGTAACTTGCATTAGAAAGGGCTTGAATCATATCCGTACTCACATTAAGGTCAAATGGGTACCTAGTTGATGTGGTGCAGTAGTCTATGCATAAAATTTTCATGCTAACAGCTTGCAAAGGATGTGTAGTGTATTGTGTTTTTTCTGTTGTTAATGTTGATCCTATTATGGACAAGTTTAAACTGTTTAGCTTCTCTTGTCTTATGGAACACTGATATGATATCTATTGTATGAGTATGTTCTTGATGCAAGTATCACGCACAGGAAGTAAGGCCTCTATCACATTCCATTATTTGAAATGTGAGATCAAAGAAGAACTATGAATATGGTACAAAAAAAACACCCAAGAGAACGATCCAATGTCTCAAGGGAGCCCAATATTTAGACAATTACCCTATATGTGTCTTCCTTGCTACATGATCTAGCACAGGTTTAGTTTTAACCATCTACTTCCATAAGTCTAGGAAACTTACTATTTTATACTTAATGACACTAGTGATTCAAAATCTCAATATTAGTAGATGTATAAAATCAATAGAAAATTTATAGTTGCATTATTTCTACTTATATTGTATTGCAAATTTCTTATCTGCTGAATCTTATTTAACCAGTATTCTTTATGTCATGGTAGTCTTCATCTCTGAGGTAAGTTAAGTCTTCATGCCTGTGGATATAACTTCTATGTGGTTATCCTGCAACGTCACTCCTATATATTGACATACAATGGGATTAGTCATATTTAATAGTAAATACTATGTTTAAAGCTACACACAGGCCACAGAATATAAATGAATGAATCAAAAGGCCTAGATGGAATATAAAGGACATATCAATCATCTGGAAATCTATTTTTAACTCTATTGAATTCATTTGAGCAGGTTTGGCTTGGAAAGTAAGATCAGGTGAAAAGTTTCACATTGGCTTGGACGCCTAGTCTAGGTGCGGGAATGCACACATTCTCCCCCATGATCTCAGTCAATTTTTGGAGTCTTATGATATAAGGCTAGAGCTTGAAGCAGAACAAGAAGAACAATCACGTTCACTTTTTCACCAATATTCTACCTCTCAATCCGATCAAGAACAAACAATTTAGAAAAACCACAGTAGCAAAACAAACCAAACAAATTGATTTTGGCTTATTCCAACCAAAGAATTTGGAAAAATTATTTTTTAACTAACACATGGAAAACATCCCCCACCATCCAAATTATGCTCCCCATTAAGAGAGCTAACAAAGGACATTCGGCTCCACCAAAGTAAGAAAGATGGGAGATGGATCACAAGTGACTTCAATGGTTTTGCAATAGTAGTTGTAATTAACTCATAGATAGAGTTAGTGTTAAAAATGATTTTGTTAAAGTTTTATAATCATAATTTTGAAAGAAATGAATCCCTATTTATTAAGACTAAAACTAATTCTCATGAGCTTAGAAGTGAGACTGGGGTGGTCTATTCCCAATACCGCTTGGAACAATAGAATTTGTCAGATTTGTTGTTCTAAACAGGTGGAAGATGAGAAGCACTTAGCTCTCAATTCCCTACCATCTACCATACTTCCAGTCTTCTTGACCTCTTAAGCCAACCCACCTATAGCTATCTTGGAGCACTTATTTCCCTTCTCTTTGACCATAGAAACAAGATTTTGAAGAATAAAACTTAAATTCGTTCTCATTTCTTAAGGTCCTATAGACGGTGTTGGTTTTAGTGGACGGTAACCATCATCATCATTAATATTCTTTAATAAAATATACATATCCAAAAACTGCTGTAATTGAATAATAATTTGCATATTTTCTGATTTAATAGACTTTGTCTTAAATGATTTTATAATTTGTAATTGAACAATCATTTTTATATTTTCTGATCTAACAGATAGACATATGCCAGAAGTTGTAATTGAACAATAATTTGTAATTTTAAAGCCCGAAGTTGCAATTGAACAATAATTTGTATAGAAACAAGAAGTATGATATTTTTTTAAATAAAATAAAAATGTGGATTAACCCACAATCATAACATAACAGCAACTTCCATTTGCTATGCTAGTCTACTTGCAACCTGCTAATATGAGTTGATTGATCCACAAGCATAGGGTTCTAACTGTTGTACTTCTGAGCCATTGGTGTAAAATAATAGGTCATTCAATTCTGTTGATAATTCATAGGCTCCCAAGTTGTTAATTTCCATTTTGAAGGTATTCATCCAATCTGATTTATAGTGTCCCCGCTCAGGTGAGCTAGATGCAGAAAAAATCAGTGAATTGTTATTTTCAACTAATGCTGCAGGACGGTTTTCTTGTTTTATATAATTATCCATGTGCGTTACATACATGGGTGTTGGAGTGCCTGATGTCTCATAGAAAATTTGGCTTGCAGTGTCCAAGTTATAATGATGATTACCAAGTTGTATCTGTGAAGTGTTAATGAAGTTGGATGCCTGTAATGAGGAGCTAGTACTGATCATAGTCATGTTATTGTTTGAATGATAATCCACTAGAATTCCTTCAAGCCTTTGGAACAACTCTCCTAGACAGGAACCATGGTCCAACACTTCCTGATCAAGCTGGATTTTCCAAGGATTCAAGTGAGATGTAACTGGTTCTGAACTTGAATTGGATTCAGTAATTATTGAGCCATGGTTTTTCTCGAACATCTGAGAGATTATTCCAGGGCCGAAGTTCGAGCAAGAGGCATGCATATTAATATTCATTACATTCTGAGCTTGTTGTGGCCCATAAATATTTGGGATTGTAATGGCCCCTGACATAGCATAGTTCTGCAGGTGGTCACTTTCTTGTTTTGCTGCAGTAGGTAGATGGGTTTGATGACACTTCTGTTAGTTTAGTTGTACTTTCTTCTTTAGCTTTGTGTTCCAATGATTTTTGATATCATTATCTGTTCTCCCTAGCAACTGGGCAACAATGATAGACCACTTGAAGAATGCATGCCATAATTCTCAGGTTAGTTGTTATGTTTGAATAAAAAAACTAGTAAAGGACTTTGTAGATGAATGAGAAGTTGTTTATTTTTTTCAGAATGGTTGATTACATTTTACCTGCTACCAGTACTAGCATAGAGGCTATAGATCAAGTTATATTCTTCTTCTGAGAACACTCCATGCCTTATATTCGGTCTCAAGTATTTTAACCATCTGAGTCTGCAGCTCTTTCCACACCTTCTCAAACCTGTACTCAGAGAACTAAAATTAGCACAAATAAAAATCGTATTTTGACTGTGAAATGACACAAATGCACAAGAAGATAATAGTCCTCATTTTACTTTCTTGTTTTTTTACACTATAACCAAGACCATGAATTCTAATAACCTCAAGTTGGATTTTATCTACAATAACAAGCGATTATAAACACAATAAATCAGTCTAATATATTGTTCAAACTGTTTCATTTGAGAAATGGAATGAATCCACAAGGGACCAAATGCCAAACACTAATGGTTAGGTTGGTTCATGTTGGTTCAGGTAACTTGGCTAGCTCAAATTACTGGTGCTCTAGGTTTATATGGCTCTAGGTTTATAAGAATCCATAGTATTAATTTATGGTATTCAAGTGGTTATAAGGAAAAAAAGATTCCAGCTAAACTTGTCCAGATAACCAGAAATAGTATCTTTAGACACCACTACTTTTCATATTTCAAGATACTAACACTAATATATTTATCTATATGAAACTAACTAAAATATAGTATCTATATGAAACTCACTCTAAAAATGTCAAGTATTCCCTTTAACAAGAAAATCAAGCATAGATCTTGTACAGAATATCTAAAAACCTGAACCTTGCAATCACTATTAAATTAGATATAACTGCAATTCTAATGACATCATACAAAACCTAAAAATATAAACACACTAATAATTCTGAGTCCATAGATGTATAGTACTGATACACAACAGTCATCTGATATGTATAAGCGGGCAAGGCGTTTTCTTCTAGGAAGCTAAATGTGTGTTAATGGAGATTCTAGTTCTATACGTTCAAAAGTTTACATTGAAGAAGTGGTCAAAGAAATTAATAACATTGAATGAGTTGATGATGCAGTCATGGCTTGTTGTGTACATCATATGTGTCATCAGTGCCTACTAGCAAGTTGGTGTAGCTCTTTGGGTGGTGGTTGTATTGCTTGTGCTAATTCTAGTTAATTTTCTTTGTATGGCTAGATTAATTTGTTTGTAGATTATTGGTTATTATTAGCTTTTTGTGCAAGTCAAGCTACAAGGGTGTCACACTGAGCTAACTCCATTGAGTTATTTTTTTATTAAGTTAAAAATAAGGGCTTGCATGATTATATATTTTACAAGGATTATGCCATTATGTGTTGAACTTTTTTTAAAAATCAAATACCTGTTATACAGTTTCAAGGACTGCCATAACTCACATAATTCTTTAAAGAGGGATAGCTCAATGGAAGAGCACCTGCCATGCAAGAGGTTGGTGATTCGATTCCACTGTACCCTAATATAAATTATTCAATGATATTGTAGATTTTTTTAATTAAATAATTTTATATTGATTTATTTTAATGGTGAGATATTTTTCTGGATTCATTGTTTTATATTGTCTCTAGAAAGACAATAGATAGGATTAAAGACATTGTCTCCATAAAGACAATATGTCTTTAATTCCAAATATTGTCTTTATAGAGACAAATTTCAAGACAGTAATTTGAGACAATTTACCCAAAAATTGTCTTAAAAGCCCCCTTTGTGTTGTAGTGCTACTATTGTCTCTAGAGAGACAAAAATGAAACTGTCTCTGGAGAGACAAAAATGCTTGTTTTATGTATTGTCTTTATAGAGACAATATTTTAAGACAATTTAATTTGAGACACCTGCTTAAAGACAATATTTAAGACAATACACAAGTTTTCTTTTGTCTTAAGTTAAAACAATTTACCCAAAAATTGTCTTAAATATTGTCTTAAAACCCCCCTTTATGTAGTAGTGTCACAAGTGGAACTATATGCATTTTTCTCTTGTTTGAAGCTTTAGTTTTTGCATAAATTGATTTCCGCTCTATCTGATTTCCACTGTTTTAATTTCGATGGACAAGCCATAATACTATCCCAACCCATTATGTCATAGGTTACATTAACTTCCATCTAGATATAGTGAATATGAAATAGAAATTAGTGGGCCCTTGTGACTGAGATCCAGTCAATGATATCGAGTCATTATCTTATTTGTGGTATAAGGAGATTTTGAGTTGGGCGTTGATTTCACTTTACTTATTGAAGGTGGGTTTCCAGGTGCATTACTCATTTGATCACTTCGTCATCAAGACTTGGTCACTCATCTCAGAATTTCTCTGGCTCAAGGAGGGCTTAACTGTGGAATTTTCACCACAATCAAACCCACTTAGTTTGCCTTTGAAGTGATGATTGACGCTATGTAATTCATTTCACTTGTTTCAATCCCACTTCTTCATCCCTGTGAGCATCACCCAATGCCATGAGTGCTAAGTGGACTATTCAAAACTAATGAGAAATTAGTCAGTTACAACTACCTCTCATGTAAATGGTCATAGTTGAATGACTTTCTTAATACAGTTGAATCCCAAAAAATGATATCTAATCATTTTAAGTTTCAGGTTTTTTTTCTTTTCTTCTATCTAAAATTGTACAAATAGTTTTGATTCAGATTTTGTATGTGTAAATAAATTTATTGTTTTACAAAATTTTAAAATATTTACCATTTAAATTTTATTTTTAAATATATAAATTAATTTAATTTTTTTTCAATTTGAAATATTTAAATATTTTGAAATAAATAAAATATGTTAAATTCATGATCAAATTTATAATTTCAATTTTTAAATCTAATTCACTAAATTTGAAAAAGAAAACCATCAAAACTTAAAACAATGTTTTCCATTTATGATTCAGATTTTTGTCTTTTAAATGTGTAAATAAATTTAAATTTTTACAAAAATATAAAATATTTACACTTTAAATTTTATTTTACCATTTAAATTTTATTTTTAAATATATAAATTAATTTATATTTTTTCCAATTTGAAATATTTATAATATGTTAAGTTCATGGTCAAATTTATAATTTCATTTTTTTTAAATCTAATTTCATTAAATTTGAAAAGAAAAACCTTCAAAACTTAAAACTGTGTTTTCCATTTCACACCGATCGTTGTATTGATGACGTTGAGTGTTGCAAAGAAACATATTCTAATTATTGAGTGGTAAGTATACAATAGTCTTTTTGTGAAATCTATGGTTATAATGGCAGGAGTATAGCTGCGAGTTAATAGATTCTTGTAATATTTAAGTTGAATTTTGTATGATTATATAATTTTTTATTATGATATTTTTTTATTGAAGTGATATTTTTTATATTTAAAGTTTAAATAGTTTTTTTTTTTGTTAAAATACTTTATATGCTTTATGAAATAAGAGATATATCATATACTAAGTTAGAGGAAGCAAATTTCGATCTTTAAAGTATGACTTTGCTATAAACTGACAAAACTGACAAAAAACTGACAAAACTGCTAAGTATGACTTTGCTATAAACTGACAAAAACTGCTTCTTCGTCTAAGGATTGATGGGTTTTATCCACTTTCCTTTCCTGGCCTCCATATGTCCTATTTACAATTCTAGAGTTGATTTCCTCTATCAACTTTTGGTCCTGTTCGAAAAATAGGGATTGGACTATGGACACAGCATACATTCCAACTTTATAGCTCCAACAAATTCTTTTGTCCATAAACTTATCATTCTCCTCTTTCTTTAATCTTCACATATTACATATTCGCTTCTACATTACCCCTAATTATAGGCATTGTCAAGACTCAAAGAGGTATTACATTGAGGGCCTCCAATATTGACACACTCACAGACTCACATAGGACACCACAAAGCTCTAGCGAACGAACTTTGAGCAAGATTTTTTTTTATCCAACGGTATTTTCTGGAACCTTTAAATGTTCAACCTTGACAATCACTGGCTCATGTAACAATATGCTTTTGATTATTGGGAAAAAAAAACTACTGAAGCTTTCCCGTATATTTTCAATTTACTTTCATATTTGAACAAAGTATGACATTTTTCATATCCATCAAAGTTGGCTTTAAACCCCGCCCACCTTTGATGCATGAAAATTTGTTCTTCACGAAGTCTCAAATTGCAAAAATTCACCACAGTCCACAGTCATGTTCTCATAAAACTATTGACTTATCTATGCTTCACACTGTTGTTCATATCTTTAATAAAAGGGTCCTCAATTAGTTGTAAAAATGTTCATAAATCTTCTCTTGTCGTCAAAATAAGAACACCTAAGAACTACCCAGAATCATGCTTATCAAAGGTTAGCAATGTTAGCTCAAACCTTTCACAATGAGAATGATACTTCTGCTAGCTTTAATGTTGTAACAAAATACTTATTCCTCCCAAGTTGCAGAAGACACCTAGCAAATTTCAGAGAGATCATATGCAAAAGGTTTATTACTAGAAAACTATTAAAAAGCATTATTTTATTTTATGTATTGAGGGTTGCATTAACAATATACATAATCATTGTTACTTTAAACACAAGCTATCACAAGCTATCATATATTCCAGTTATAAGATCAAACGTGTCATGATTGGGCTTAGCTAACAAGTCATTTGTGATGAGAAATGGTTCTTCAACAACTAGTTACTTCAGTTTGGTATTTTCCTCTTGATGTGGGTTTGTCATGTTTAATATAGTTAGAGGGATGCATATACACCATCTCATATAATGATGGTTGAGGAAGCTCATCATCCTAACTATGAGAATTTCTTTCATGCTTTTTACATATTAAAATTTAAATACATAATCAAAACAATTAATCCAAATCTTTATAACATATTAAAAGTGTGGTTGTATGATATCTGGAAGTGCTTATGCTAACTTAGGAAAGAACAAGGAACTCTAAGAGGGAGATTAATGAAAGTTGAGATGCAAGAGTATTTGAAAGAAAGTGATTTTCTAGATGAGAGGAGGTCAACACTCACAAATTTGCATTAAACGTATAATAAAGGACATGAAAAATGAAAAAACGTCATCAATTTTTCATTTGACGAGAAAATAGGATTTGAAATTCCAAGCCTCATAAAGCCTTTTCCAACAAAATTTGTTGCACCATTTGAGAGTTTCTAATAGTACTTGCAAGTACGAAAAACTAATTATGATTCTTCAGATCTAAACATTATCCTAGTTTTCTCCAAAGTGCTGTAAAAACTATCTATGGAAAATTAATGAAATTTACTTGCAAGGATTCACTAAAATGGAATTGCCTCCTTATCATTCTCCAAAATACTGTAAAAACTATCCATAGAAAATTAATGAAATTTCCTTGCAAGGATTCACTAAGATGGAATTACCTCCTATCATTCTAAACTAAAACCTCCACCATAAAACTGATTAAGATTGATAGAATCTCGATTAAACCTCAAGAGTATATGAATTTTCACAAAATGAAGTGTTGCAACGATTATGACTTCACAACATTTCTTTATTTTATCACAGTGAATCAGTGATTTCAAGTTATTAATCTTGATAATGTACAATTGGTAGAGATGCTAGATCACGTCGTGTGTGGGGATCTGCGTTTTTCATGTGGGCTACATACTTGTGGGTTTTGGGTCTTTTGTACACACTAGGATGTTCGGAAGTTGAGATGCACAAAGCTAATGGGCGGTGGCAACCTTATTATCCCAGTAAAAAATTAATGCTAAAAATGTCCTAAATAATATTAAAATTTAAATATTATGTATAATATTTTTTCTTATCTAGTAAATATCCACCATATTTTTATGTATAAAAGTGTTTACCTGATCCAAAAATTGAATTAATATTTTTTTCATATGAAATGTATTAACAATAAGTTTATTAATAAACATCATATGAAGTATCTTAGCAATGCATCTATTAATAAAAAGTGTTATGATCTAAAATATTATGAGTTAAATATAATGTATAGTATTAATAGTAAAAGTAAAATTAAAATATAATATTAATAATAAAGAAATATAAAAACTATAATTATTTATTTATTATTAAAATTAAAATGATATATGATAGTAGCAAATGGCTTAATGGATAAAGTAGTTAATTTAATATTAATGTATAGTACAATCAATTAGTTATTCGGGAAATCAACTAGTGCTTACGTAAGTAAATATTTATCCGAAAATTGAATTAATATTTTTTTTCATATGAAGTGTCTTAATAATAAACAGCATATGAAGTATCTTAACAATGCATCTATTAATAAAAAGTGTTATGATCTAAAATATTATTAATTAAATATAGTGTATAATATTAATAGTAAATTTAAAATTAAAATTAAAATATAATATTAATAACAAAGAAATATAAAAACTATAATTATTTATTTATTATTAAAATTAAAATGATATGTGATAGTAGCAAATGGTTTAATGGATAAAGTAGTTAATTTAATATAAATGTATAGTACAATCAACTAGTTATTTGGGAAATCAAGTTAATGATATACAATCAATGTAGGCAAAATAATAAGAAGGGGAATTCAAAGTTTATAAATGCACAAAAGAAAAACGAAGAGAGATAACATAAATTTAAATCTAAATTTAAATGGTGAAGTATTATACTTTCTCTAAACCTTCCAATAAAGGACATGAAAAGTCATTCATGTGGAGGAGTATAGAGTGCTATCAATATTGCATATCTGTTATTATTTATGTTAGATATTTTGATATAAAAATTCTTTGGTTTAGAATTATATTTTTCATATAGTTTGAGTTTTCTATATTATTATTAGATATTTTATATTATTAGTAGATCTAGAAAAGAATTTGTTACTTAATATTAAAATTAAGTAAATTGTTAGTATTGTATTTAATGTAAGTGGACATTTTCCATTTATGATAACTTAGTAGAACATAAACTTATTTAAATATTATTTTTCTCTTCATGCAAGAGTATTGAGAGATTGTTGTAAGCTCTTACATCTATTATGTAATTTTCCTTTCCTTTGATTAATAAAATTTGTATGTGGAAGGACACTTCTTTCTCATCTTGGTATGAGAGGAACACTGCAGCAATTGATGCAAAGAGGAGATTCCAACATTGCAAGTTTTTGGAAAAATCCGGCATATTGATCATTAGTTCATTGGTATGGAAATTGTCCAATTTTATTAAGGAAAACAAACAAATTGAAGTTTTAAATTTGGATTCATTTTATCGGAAAGGTATTAAAGATAAAATCCAGTAATTGGATGAATCCTTTTGCAATCCCTTCGAGAGTGATTGTCTTAGTAGTGAGGGTTTCGAGTGAATGCTTTTCCAGTGAGGGTTTTAACAAAGATCTACATCTTGAACAAGAATTGTATAAGAAAATTGATCTTGAAGTGTCAAAATGAAATCTGAGAAACGTTGTTGGTCACTGACCACGTATAAGAGAATTCTTGCATGTTGTCTCTTCTAGTTGTATCTTAAAACTATGATTCTCCTCCAATAGATATTGTTCCTTTATTCCAAATGCCTCCATGCATTCCCGCAATGACTGGTCATTTCTTTCCCTTATCTGATCACTCATCCCTACTCCTGAATGGTTTGCAATCTCTTCCCTTTATTTACAAAATTAGATAGTCAATCATGCAAGTCATTTGGATGTTGGAATGTAAAACAAAACCATAATCTCTTCTAGTTCCACATGTTCCATCTATATTAACAAATTAGGAATTCATATATTAGATACCTATGATAACGGTTCGTTACATATTCACCTCATATCTTCCATAAATAACTCATACTGCATTTTTCATAGTATCACAAGAGCTTTTAATTGAAGAGTGGGAAATGGAAAAGTAGTCGTAACTTCTATTCTCTTTAGGAGTTCTCACAACATTCGACTTTGATTGAAGTAATTTTGTTGTGATTATATCTGTTGCGCAATTTGGTCGTGTTGGTGAAAGCAGTGTAGGATGTGGAGTTTATCTATCTCTTCTCTTTACAGTCTTTGGCAATCATGCCCATCTCCATAAAATTATTATTCATTGTTCCCAGGAGTTGATCTAGTGGCCCCAAAATGCATTCCAACGGAGGTTAGCTTAATGTCTCCTTTTTTACCTTTTCATTTTCGTTAACATTTAACATCACTCTTTCTTTCACTTTTAAATTCTTTTGGATTCTTTAGCCCTAGAGTTGCATCATAAGTTGAAGCGGTAAGAGATACAACTTCCCAATCATATGTGTGGTTTGTGGCTTCTTAGAGATTTTTTTTACGTTCTATGATATTTAAGCCTTTCTAGGTAATTTGTATGCAATAATACATCCCCAAAAGGGGTTATTATTTTGTCACTTTCTTTCGTTATTATCTCAATGGTCAGGGAAGCTATTAAATATTCGTGTAGTCTAAAAAAACCCACAAAATAACTTAGAAAATAATGGAAATTCTGGTAATATTATGACGAAATCTAGCATAAATTTTTGAAAATTTTGGTTATAGCTGTCAAACTTCAAGATTTTGGGTAGCTGAGGGTTCTTAATGTTGTTGAATCCATTTCCACCATAAAAAAATAAAATAAACACTTCAAACACTCCAACATCCAGATTTTTTTCCCGAATTTCGGCAAGAAAACTGTTGTCCGGGCTAATTTGTGGTGTTGATACACAACACCTTAAATGTTGAGCTACTTCTTATAATGGCTACTTTTCGAAAACTAGATGAGGGATTTGATGCAACCACTCATGGATTTGTAGGGATCTACAAATATATATCGCTAATTATTGGGATTGGTTATAAATGCTAGCTTAAATTAAAAATGGAAGGTTGATTTAGTGCTAAATGTGTGGAGCTATAATTTTATTTAAGTTCTTATTTTATCTTTTTTTAGTTTAAAAGGGAGAAAATATATTTTTATAATCTGGAGCATTTCACTTTAGGGGTGGATTAGAACATTTTTATGTGATTGAAAGGAAAGAATATGCTTTGAAGGTCAAATTCTGAAAGTTCCAAGAAGTCATGATTGGTGTTAGGCATAGTGTTATCATTGATGACAACCAGCGTCATTGATGTCAAAGGGAAAGTCTAATGAAGCAGCAATGCCATTTATGAATCTACGGAAGAAGAATGAGAACATGGATGCCCTCATCAAATGAAATCAAGAGGTTCAAAATTTATTGTGATTTTTCAAATTTATTATGCCCAAATAAATATTTGAATGGCATGGTTAGATAGACCTCTCAAATTCCTTTCCAATGGTATATGACATTTGGAAAAAGTCCTCCGAGATGAGAAGTTATGATCGATTGAAGTTGGCAGCTGCAATGAGGACCAAAAAACCCAAATCATTAGGGGAATTTTGAGATAAAAAATGGGCCTAGAAGAATGTACTAACAAAATTAACTTTAAATAATAGGATTCAATATGATGATGTCACTCTCATGAGAAAATATTTTTAGAGGGAAAAGAATAAAAACTATTTTTTATTGTATTTTTGGCTTATCTCCTTATAGGATTACTCAAGTTTGAAGTGCAAACACTCATTGGATGTAGAATTAAATTCCACATCCAAAAAATACACACATTGGATAGCTTTGAATAGATCCACATCAAAAAAAATTGAGAATACATGAAAAAGTATGGTGAACCTGCTTTTTTATGAATTTTCAATTTTTTTATCTGTTAGTCAACTCAAAAGTATGCAAAGTGGATACTCATTGAATGTAGAATTTAATTTTGCATCTAATGGGTGTGTGCACTTGACATTTGAGTAAACTGTAAGGAGATAACCCAAAAATACAATTAAAAAAATAGTTTCTTTTATTTTTCTTTAAAAATCATAACTTTTATTTCATCATTTTAACAATTTTTTTATTTCTTAGAATACCCATTTTAGACCTCAAAATTCCCCTAATGTCATTTGAAAATCACCAAAATTGTTAAACATTACACATCTCCTGAGAAAATCTATGAATTTGTGATGAAATTTATGGATATCAAATAAACATGTGCATTGTTTAATTTTTTAAATGTCAAGTGGTTTCTAGGAAATATGGTCGTTGAAATCTCATGAGTGATGGATAAGTGTAAACATGTCAGAATTTTAACAAGGGCCTTCCTTCCACGTTGACCCATTCCCATAACAACACTAGTAAGGATCTATTTGGCCCCTCGGTTAGGTGCCATGTGGACCCCCCTAAACAGTCATTGATGACATGGCAGCGTTGATGTAATGATGAATCACGTGGACAAGTGGTGAAAGTGACACATGGCCATTATTTTTTGGTTTAAGATGTTGAAATGGAAGTTGTGACAACATGATGACATCCACAATAATGACGTGGCAAAACAAGGATGGTGATGTGGACTCAAGGAGGTGGAAGCTAACATGGTGTATAGTAGGTGATGTGATATTACAGATGATTGCCACGTGGCATGTGCAAATGGTATTGTTTGATTGGTCAAATGGCCAAATATGTGACATGTGTCCCATTCTAGAGCCACCACATGGCATGATGACGTTAAGCTAACGTCAACATGCCAATGACCATGGATTCCTAAGGATTAGGCCTTATGGCATGGTCGTATGGTGAAATGGCTAAGCCATATTGTCTTTGGGCCACGATGAAGGGTAAGCCATTGGTCATATGGCCATCCTGAGCAGTCACATTGGTGAAATTCTTCAGTATCTATAGTTTTAATATCCACTCCACATCATCTATGAATGGGATGTACCCCTTCTAGTAATTATATATATGCATAGTGGTGAGTTGCATCAAATGAATGTTCTTGTGACAATAATCAGTTCTGAGTTTTGTAGTTGGATTCATTAGTTCAGATTCTTTGTGAGTGGATAGTCTTGGTTTTGATCCATGTGGGAAGTCTTTATTACTAAGATATTTTAAATATGCCTCGTAGTGATTTGTGGTTGGTAATATCGATAGGTTGTACCTCCTAAACACGTGAGATTTGTCATTATGTTATTTGCAACATGGTGGACATGAGGTTGAGTTAAAATATTTTATGGCTACATATATTACATAATGTGCAAAGATGTAATACAGAGGTTGGAGATGATTGGCCACGGGGTCAAATCACATGCCCCCACCCTTTGGATTTTATCTCACTCATAACAAAACCTTTTTGTGAGGATGCTATTACAATAAAAATTGCATATCACAATTGGTAATGGACTTGTATCATATAGCAAAGGTGTGGATTCAAATCTAGTAGCTCATTAGATCATAAATTTGTTTATTTTTATTTTTCCTCGTAAAAGTACATTTCTTTGAACAGTTAAGGAGACAAGAGAGGTAAATTTTGTAGAATGGTTACTAGAAAGGGACTATTTTATATAATGCACCCTAGAATAACTGTTTTATCTAATGGTTAATATTTATAATGTATTTTTGGGTATTTTTAGCTCTGAATTTAATTCTAAAAAAAGGGAAATGGTCAAAATGTTATTGTGATCTTTCTGAAAGGTAGGATGATCCATGAAGATATATTTGGGATGCTTGGAGGATATATTTTACATGTTTTGATGTTCAAGGGAATTATGAGCAAGTTTCAAGGTTTATGAGCAGGTTGTCCATTCCTAACCAAGTCACGATCTAGGAAAGATGTATTTTGAAAAGGAAGAGGAGGTAAACCAAATATTTAACACACAAAACACATGAGTTGCAACTCTTCTATTGATCACACAAAATTGATGATTAGAATGAACCCGGTGAGGGGTATTTAAAACTTTTTCGACTAGTGACTGGCCTAAAATACCTTTACATGCAACCACACACTAAATTATACTATGACTTAACTCGACTTGACTAACTCTCTAAATTTAGCCAATTCTTCATGTGGGAGTAATTAGTTATTTTAACACTCCTCCTTAATTACGGTTGCTAAACTAATACATGACTCAATTCAACTCAAATATTCATGTTGGTCTATGTCTTAGTTATGCTTACAAAACCCAATTTTCCTCTATGAAAAACAAACACATCTTTTGCTAATGACTTAATAAATATATCAACGAATTCATCACTAGATTTACAAGGCTTCAAGTGAACTTCTCCATTTCTCACAATTTCTCTAATAAAATGATATCTAGTATCAATATGCTTGCTCTTTTGATGAAACAATCTATTATTGGATATTGCAACCGTTGAGGTGTTGTCACAATATATAAACATTATTCGTAGCAACCTAAAATATTTCAAAGACACCCTTGACCCTAAATTACAAAAAGGAGTGTATTTAATCCCTTTCTCATGTGGAAAACCATACATTGGGGAAACTGGTCGCTCCATCAAAACCAAGATACAAGAACCCTCTGTAGACATAAAAAATAACCTCTTAAAAATCTATGCCTTAGTTTAACATTCAAACAACTCCAAACATCACATTTTAATCAAAAATGCTTGCATCATTGCCAAAATAGACCACTACTTTCATAGAAAATATAAGGAGGCTCTAGAAATCAACAAACATCCTAGTAACCTAAACCTTGAGGAAGGATGGAACATCAATGAGAATTGGATTCCCACATTAATTTCAAAAATAACCCCCTCCAAACAATAAAATTTTATCTATTAACTCTCTAATTTTAATAAGCAAACTTTTATTTCTAGCCTTAATCTACCTGATTCTTAACCCATTCCCTAAACTTCCCTTAATTCCTTATAACCTCTACCCTTAGATATCACTATCTTACCTCTCATTAAATGATTACTAAAATATTAAATATTAAATTAATAATTTTTATCCATTATGATTATTTTAAATTAATACAATTTAAACCCTTTCACTTCACAATTAAGAACAATATCATAATATAAAAACATCATTAAATACTTCACTTAAAATTCACTCTTAGAAATCAAATTAAAAAATATAATCCTTAATATCAAATTCCCTCCTTTTTAACATCATCTCAATTTTCACATCATTATTAGAGCTCAAATAAATTAATAAAATTTTAATGTAATAAAAACACAATAATTTAAAACCCTCTCCTTTAACATTTTATTATTATTATTTATTTATTTATTTTATTTTATTTTTATTTTTTTTTATTTTTATTTTTTTTCTGAATATGACTAATTCTATTAAAAAGAAAGAAAACATATAGTACAATCAGGCTTGCAAGCCAGCGAAGCTGAGATGCATGGGAGCTGAAGGTGATGGATTATCAACCTCGCTCCTGAATGACAACTACATGATGAGCAAAAATAACATGGAAAGCAGAAGAACTAGAGCTGGACAGTGTTATCTACCCAGAGTGGGTGGATTCTTCCATATGACATTTTTTTCCTTTTTTCCTACTTACTTTGACCCAGTCGATGGAGCTTGGCTAAGCCATGACTAGCTGTAGACTATCTGGTGCTGGGGGCGGAAAATCCTTATCCGAGTCCGAGGATGAAGACTCATGGGTGTGTTTCTGAGAGATCGGAGGAGCAGAGGGATCTGCAACACTGGCTTGGGGGGAATCCATCGGAATCCCAAGTTTCTCCCCATCTATTTCAATTTCCTCGTCATCCAAGCTGGAGGAGTCTGTATCATCCATGGGGGGAGGTACAGAGGAGTTACAGCTCTTAGATTTGGGTTTTCGATTCAAATTCTTCTTTTTGCCAAGGAACTGGGTGCATGCATTTTGTAAGTTCCCTATTTGATGACAATGGCGGCAACGGAAGGCTGTATTTTCGTAATCCAAGGTTTGGGTCCAATGGAAGTCCCCAAACTTGAGGTTGATCTGATCCGTCAATCCTTTTCTTATATCTATTTCTGCACACAATCTGCCATAGGTGTAGATTCCTTTCTCCCTTCTTGAAGTATCTGTAGCAAGATAGCGGCCTAAGTTATCTCCAATGGCTAAGAAAACAGAGACGTGCCACAGATGCGCTGGAAGGTTTGGGAGCCTGACCCAGATGGGAAGTTTGGTGATGACCGCTGTGGAGGGGTTGAAGTCTGGAAACCATGGGGTGAGGAAGAGCCCAGCCAAACCCCAGAACCAAGGGCCTCCTGTTAAGGCTTTCTGGTAATATTCATTTAAATCAAACGCCACAATGAAAAAACCTTTCGAGCATAAATAGATCTTGCTTTTATTGGTCCAGTTGGTGTGGATCCATTGGTATAAATCCGCGGTGCGAGGCCATAGACCGTTAAATCTGCATATGATTTTTGTTTCTGAAAATTTCTGGTAATGATCGGCAATCACAGGATGAGAGAGCTTGATAGAAGGAACTTCCTCAAGTTTATCAACTAAGAATGGCTAGGAAGCCATAGTTGGTTGAGCTACCTTCGAAGAGGAATTTGGATGCGCTGCATCTTTATGGACTGCATCTTTGTAAGAGAATGGATGGGCAGAGGAGGTCTGCCCAAAGGATCCTCCTCTTAGATGAAGGGTAAAAATAATAGAAGCATCCATTTGAATACAGTAAAAGGAGAGGGGAAGAGAGTCCTCTAGTTGTTTACCTTTATACAACAATCTCTGGTAAGAGGAGGGGATCCCCAGCCGAAGTTCGAGTTTGTACAAAATATCCTGCACAAGATCTGTATCGCGCACCCATTGCAACAACGTCTTGCCAGAGAGGAGAGTGATTTGGATCTTAAACGTTGTTGCTTCTGCTAGCAGAACACGCTGGTCCGAGAAGCGGATCTACTTCTGACAAGCAATAGGGTAAGAGTCTAAAGACTCATCGACTTGGATCCTAAGTCCCGAAGCATCCCTTGTCCAGCATCTGGCCACCGCTTTGGCAGTTTTGCCTGAAGCGGTTGCAAAGAATGGATCTAGTATTTTCTCTAAAAGCCTGAGAGCACCACAGAGCTTCGGAATCTGCCTGCGTCATGACCCCTCTAGAATAACCTTGCAGAGATCATCTTTCGGCAACTCGGCTGCAATGCCAAAGGTAGCTGCAAGCTTCAAGAATGCTTGAATCTCCAAGGTTTTGGCGGCACTGGCCGGATCTGCATCAACATCGATCCTCGACTTCCTCTCATTGGCGAAAAACCTCGCTTGCTCCTTAGAACTAGGAGACACAACGGGCCGCTCGGCACCCATTGTAGGGTCTGCCAGGAGGGGAAGAAGCGATTCCAGCAACAAATAATAGGCTCGTCTCTGGTCCCCGAGCCCTGAGTCCTTCTGCTTCGTTTCCTTGAAACCCTTGTCATAAGAACCCTCGAGGGCCTGTAAAACCAGCCGAGCGGGATCAATGGCGCTCTCTAGTGCTGACGGCAGCTTCGCCCCGAGAAAAATAACGTCTTTTTTGCGCTCTACGATGAATTTCCAGAGACCCTCTCTTGTCTTGAAGGAATCCATGTGATGCAGTGTAGTCGCAGCTCAAGAGAATCCCCTTTCCGTTTTTTTTAGTGTTATTTTTTGGAGGTTTTTTAATGAAATTTTTGGGTCGAATTTCTTTAAAATCCGGCAAGAATTTATTGAAAACAGGAATTTGATGGGTAACTTGCACAATCAAAGTGTCCTAGAAATTATTTAGAGTGCTGAATCTATATATATAGTAAAAAACACTAGTTTAAATAACAGAAATCAAGATTTTATCTCAATTTTCTTTATTGAATTCTGACACCCGAAACTCCAAAAATTCACACTCCTTTAACATTAATCATTTTTCATCATTAAAAAAATAAATAAAATTTCAATTCATTCATTAATAAACACATAATAAATTAAAAAACACCATCATAATAGTATAAGATTTTATAACCAACTCATTTATAAATTAAATTAATACTTAATTAAAAATAATTAAATATTTAAATATAAATCATCAATTTTAAAATCTTATTTTGGTCGGCTCTTAAAAAAAAAAAAAATCACCAAACTTTGAACTATTTATTCATCCTAACTGAGATCAGTTTCTCTCACTCATTTTTGTCTTGATAATGAACCTCAGTAGCTCGTTAGAAACATCGATAGTAAAATCTACCTAATGTGATGGATTCGGAAAAAACATTATTACAAAATAGAGATCGCGGAAGTTTGAAATCAGAAATATATTGTTGTTGATCCTTTTTGTTTCTTCTTGAGTCCATCTAATACTCTTCCTAACAACATTTCTTAACATGTTGCTGATGTTGTTGCTACATATTCTGCTTTTGTTAACGCAAGTGTCACAATAGGATGCTTCTTATATGTCCATGAAATCACACCTAAACCAAGATGGAACACATAACCAAAAGTGCTCTTCCTACCATCCAAACTTCCTACAAAATCACTATCTGTGTATCTAATAAAATCCTTGTTCTCTATGCTTGCATAAATTATGCCACAATCTCTAGTTCTTGTTATGTATTTCAGAATTCATTTTCCTACTCTCCAATGTGTGTCTTTTGGAGTCTCATAAATCTGGAAACCAAACTCACTCCTTGCATAATATCTTTTCTTGTAGTTGTGAGATACATGAGGCTTCCAACCAATATTTTGAATAGAGTTGGATTGAGATCTGATCCCTCATCATCCTAGCTTAAATGTGTACATGTTGCAACTAGTGTAGGTGAAAGTTTACAATTTTCCTTCCATAATATTTTTCAGAAAATATCTAGCATATTTATTTTGACAAACAAAAAATTACTTTTTGAAATTGCTCAACTTCTAGGCCAAGAAAATATTGCATGAAACCAAGATCTGCCATCTCAAATTCTTTAATCATGGTTGCTTTAAATTCATCTAACTCAATATCACCTGTAAAAACCATGTCATCAACATATAAGAAAACAATCAAAATTTTTCCATCCTCATTTACCTTTGTGTACAAGGTAGGCTCAATGTTTCTTTTGTAAAATCCATTCTTTATCATGTACATGTTGATTCTTCTATACCAATATCTAAGCCCTTGCTTGTGTCTATAGAGCGCTTTCTTCAACCTCTAAAATTTATCTTCTTTACCTTAAACTTCTTAACCTGGAGGTTGTTGCACATAAATTTCTTCTTCTAGAATTCCATTCAAGAAGGTTTATTTCACATCCATCTGATATACTTTCCACTTTTTCTAATATGTTGTGGCTAAGACTCCTCTTATAGTATCAAATTTTTCTACCAAAGAAAATGTTTCTCCAAAGTCTATTCTTAGTCGTTGTGAGAATCCTTTTGCAACAAGTCTTGCTTTAAATTTGTCAATTTCACCTTTCTCATTCGACTTTGTCTTGTGCACCCATTTCACACCAATGATTTTTATCCTTTTGAAAATAAACCAAATACCACGTATCATCCTTTCCAATAGCTTCAATTTCTTCATCCATGGATTGCACCCAACTTTCATCTTTTATTTCTTCTTCAAATGAAGAAGGTTGGAAACAACAATGAAAAGTTTGAACTAACATCCGAATCATCATAAATATCTTTCAGACTTCTCATTTTTCTCTTACCATTGCTTGATTAATCACGTAATTGAGTGCTAGGAGAATTCCAATTTTTTGATCTATTTGACAATCCATGCTGCTCATAAAATGTTGGAGTCCTTGTTGGTGTCTTCTCTTGTGATTATTGTTGCTCATTCTCTACTACATCCTCTTCCATCAATGGTGCTTGTGCATCAATTATTTTGTCTACAGTCTCATTCTATGACTCTTGTTCTTTGAACATGTCTCTACTAATTATGGTCTTCTTAGTGACAGCGTTATACAATTTATAAGATTTTTATTTCTCATTATAACTAGTAAATATGCATTTTTCACTTTTATCATCCAAATTTTCTCTTAACTGTTTAGGAACATGTGCATAGGCTACACATCCAAAAACTTTGATATGAGATATGCTACAAGACATACTTGACCATGCTTATTTTGGTACTTTGTTCATCACACTCTTCGTAGGAGATTTGTTTATCACATAAACAACACATGAAACTGTTAATTCCCAATACTCATTAGACAAGTTTATTCCTTTCAACATGCTCCTTTCCATGTTCATAATTTTCATGTTATTTCTCTCAACTACACCATTCATCTACAGTGTGAATCTAGCTATAAATTGTCTTCTGATTCCATGTTGGTTGTGGTAATCATGGAATGCCTTCGATTCACATTCTCCACCACGATATGACCTTAATACCTTAATCTGTAGATCAATTTGGTTATTTGTTAAGGATTTGAATTATTTGAACTTTGAAATAGTTTAAAACTTCTTCTTCAGGAAGTAAACCCAAGTATGTGTGCTATAATCATCAATCAAAGTGAGGAAGTAACAACTTCCACCAATCGACAGTGTCCTCATATGTCCACACAAGTTTGTATGCACCATATCAAATGACTGCTTTTCTCTCTATGAAAATGCGTTCGGAAAACTCTCACCATGTTGCTTTCCCCAAATGCAACACTCACAAGTACTAGCAGGTTCTTTGATTGGAGGTAATCCTATAACCATATGTTTTTGTTGCAACAATATTAAACCAGATAAGTGCATATGTCCAAACTGAAAATTCCATAACCAATAATCATTACAACATGAAAATGTAAAAAAAATGACCTGATCATTGTAATTCATAACTAAATGAAATATTGTGTTCCTTATCATATGCACCTTTTCTATCAGCTACTTTCTTGGGGGCTTGTCATATATAACACACTCTTTTTCTTTAAAAGTAACTCTGTATCCTTTCTGCATCAATTTACCAACACTTATCAAATTATGTTTGAGACCAGAGACATAATATACCTCTGATATTTCCTTTGACTCCCCTTGCTTGTTTATAATGTTAACCACTCCTTTTCCATCTACATCCATAGTCTTTTCAATCCACAACTTTACTCTGTCTTCACATATTGATCCAAAATTGCAACCAAATTATTGTTGCATGTCATGTGGTTATTTAAACCACTGTCTAATAGTCACACATTATCAAAAGTTTCATGCATGGTATGGCAAGCTAGGAACATGGAGTTAGTATTCTCTGTAGTGACATTAGCTCTTTGGTTTCCTCGATTAGATATCCTCTTCCTGTAATCAAAAGCATAGTGACCAGATTTATTGTAGTAATGACATCTCACCTCTGATTTGTCAACTCTTGATTACTGTTGAAGCTTCTGTTGTTGCATCAACTTTCATGTTCATGCTCTTCTCAGTCATCTCTCGTACCACCATGTATTCCACCTCGTCCTCTGCCTTTCGATCTACTTCTTCCTCAACCTCTGTCTCTTGAAATAGAAACTTGCTTTTGAAAGAAGTTTCTAAAGTGTAACCTTTATTTATTTCTATCATTGCCTCATGGGATAGAAGTGGTCCCATCAACTCATCAACTATTAGCGTTTCCAAATACTTGGCTTCCTCTATCGTTGTTACCACAATGTCAAATTTGGTAGACAAAGATCTGAGGACCTTGTCAACCACTCTTTGGTCTTTAATATCTTCACCATAAAATTTTAACTCATTTATGATAGGCATGATATGATTCATGGCTGAATCGATTTCCTCTTTGCCTTTCATTTGTAGGCTTTCAAAATATCTCCTATTATTATGCAACTTAACAATATTGACTTTCCCCATACCTATATAAATTCGCGCTAGAGTCTCCCATGTTGTCTTTGCTGAATACATGATCATAATTTTCTGGAACATTGCTCAGTCCACTCCCTACTGGATAAGTTGCAACGCTTTTGTGTTCTTCTTTTTCTCTTTATTTCATAGTTATCTCTCTGCATTAGTGAGAGCTCGTTCTCCTTCATTCTTAGGTTTTGAAAACACAAACTGGAAATAATCCTAAACATCATGAGCCTTCAATGGGGTCTCCATCTAAATGACCCACAAATCATAGTCATTTCTTGTAAATGGTGGAAATTATGGCTGGAAACTAGACAAAGCCATCTTTCTTAAAAAACAATCTCTTATAAAACCCTAAATTTCTCCTTTTTATAAAAAACTCCTTTGAATTTTTTTTTAATAAAATATACTTTTTTATAAAGCCTCTTTTTAAATCTTTATAAGTTAAAATATTATCCTTTAAAAAATATTCTCTCTAAACATTTTTGTAAAACCTTATTATTGAACCCTTAGTGAAACTGAGAGGGGGGAGGGGGGTGAATCAATTTAATACATTCATGGAATTTTAAAACTTTCCTTTAAACTTATTTACACATTCATTTCATGATAAACTTAAAATATAATGAAACAACAACCTTAATATGTGAGTAGCAAGTATTAAGCAGATTAAGTACAGAACATCAACACAAAATCACCATGCACACAGATAATAGATATAAGTGGAAACCCATAAGGGAGAAAACCACATATTATTATTGTTATGATGAAAAGGCAAGCTCCAACTCCCTCTCACCATTGATTTTCTATAGGCTCCAACCTACAGGAGGCTACTACCTCAAATTATGCAAGCTATAACTTACAAGGAAGCTACAACTCCCATCTATTTTCTGCAAGCTACAACCCACAGGAGGCTCCTACCTCAACCAACTCCGACTGTACATCTATCAAGCTACAACTTGAAATGGAAGCACCAAATCCCATGTATTTTCTATAGGCTACAACCCACAGGAGGCTCCTACCTCCACCAGCTACAACTGGACATCTATCAAGCTACAACTTGATATGGAAGCACTAACTTCCTCACACTACAATAAAATCATATGTTGATTTACCTGGATATCAGTTATATATTTCTCCTTCTTCACTGTTGTCCTTCCAACCTTCCAATATTCTTTATATCATCTCTAGATCTTCACAACTTCTCTATCTGTCTATCTTATTCTTCCACTCTCTCACTCTTTATGCATATAACAATAAAATCATTTATAGAGATCACTTCATAGTTGTTTGCATTCCATATGGGAATATGAAATGAACAGGTATGGCTCTCTGCCTTCCACCTTCTCATTTCCTCGCTCAACATATTTAGGATGTTACAACACGATATAATCATTTCAGTAATAAATTGGAGTTTTTCTTTGCCTACGGAGACATTCCTTTGCATCAAAAATAATATAAAATAATTAATAAATTCCAGTTACAATAATATTCCAATTCAGCCCTTTCAGCTTCTTAAATTTGCTGTGTGTTTTTCCTCTTCTGCTAGTTGTTCCTTTGTCTTTTTAGTTTCTGTAGTTATATTTCAACTATGTTGCATAGCTTCCCTTTTGGCCTGACTTGAACCATGTTGTTGCACTGTTTTGCATGAGGTCTATTCCTTTTACATGCCCAAGCCTTTACTTGCTGTGTTCAGACTTTTCCCTTTATTACACAGACGCAACTGCATAACACTGTTACCTATGGGTTATGGCCCACATAAATCCCTTTTAACGCAGCTAAGTACAACATCAACGTTTATTACACATACATACATTAGTGATCAAAAAATGCATATTAACATACACAGAACAGGGGTTATCTATTCCCACACTACTTGACCAATCACAATACGTCACACATTGCTTGCCCGCACCTTTTAACATTTTGCATAAATATCAGAATGTGCAACAGAATCACAAACTATTACTTTAAGCTCGATTAAACATAAAACCAAAAGCATTTACATACAGGTGGAACTTCTTTACTGGAGGGTCCCACAACACTTTCCACCAATCACATCTCATCGCAAATACTTTCCCACAAGTTTCCCACTCTACTGATAACGATAAACCATAAACCATGAGAAGTGCATTGTTGCGCAGTGCTGACACGTGGACTCCCTTCATCGCAAATGATTTCCCGCAAGTTTAACTCTGATTGATATCGCTAACCCATATAATCTGTGGTGTGTGCTATTGCACAGAGCTGACACTTGGCTCTTCCCTCATCGCATTGCAACCAATTTACCATACTGTGCGAACTCTTAATGTTATCCTCTAAGATTTACGATGTGCGCTTGTGCACAGTGATGACACATGTCTCTTCCATTATTGCATCGCATACAATTTACCATACCATGCAAACTCTTAACGGTACCCTCTAAGATTTGCGATGTGCACTCGTGCACAGTGCTGACACGTGGCTCCTTCACTTGACATCGCAACCAACTTAACTTACCATGTGACGCCTTAACACTAATCTCTTAAAAGTTGTGATTTGTGAAATCTCTCCTGGTGCGATTCGATCTTTGTCGTTCATCTCTCGCCTTCACTTCTGTGATCTAATCCTAACCATCTACTCATCCTTCATGCGGTTCTTCTTCATCTCTTCGGCCCTCTATGATCTCTGTTGCTAATTATTAATACTTTTATTCTACGATTCGATCTTTGCCATCTGATTGTCTCCCTTGGAATTCTTCTAAGAGTTCTCTTCCTTAGTCGATATTGCTTCTTGTGAGCACTGCTACTCTACATATTCGTTATCCTTCCTGATATTTATTCAGTTTCTAAAGGCGTTGATCTCTCCTGAGCTTGTTCTTCTATTCGTTATTCACTCTGACTTGGGATTCTTATGCTTGCTGCATGCCTTTTTTGCTTCTCTGCTGCCATTGTTGCTTCTCTGTTGCCATTCTTGCTTCTTTGCTACCTTTTTTCCTTCTCTGCTTCCTTTTTTGCTTCTCTGCTTCCTTTGCTGCCTTTGCTACCTTTGCTGCTTCTCTGATGCCTTGTTGCCTCTTCTGACTTTGTTGCTTCTTTTCTGCATTCGTTGTCTTTGTTGCCTTTGGTGCCTTTGTTTCCTTTGTTGATAGTCTAATGCCACTCCTTGCCTCTCTGCTGCTCCTCTGCCTCTCATTCATGCTTTCTTACTGCATTGTTTCCTGATCTGCCCCTTTGCCTTATTGCTAGCTCTTCTCTTCTTCGTTTCCTTTATGATAGTTTAGATGTTGCTCCTTTGTGTTCCTTTTCCATCAATGACAATATTTCCAATAGTCTCCCCCTTTGGCATTGATGGCAACACATCCACCAATACTCCAATACCTCCTCTAGGATTTCCTCCCCCCTTCATTATGAGAAGTGTCTTTTCTTTCTTCCTCTGCTTTCTTTTCAAAGAGCCTTTCTTCTTCTGCTTGATTTTCATCCCCCTTTGACATCAATGGCAAAGGGTTGCATTATTTCTCTCTAAGCTGTGTATAGGCCTTCTTCTTCTGACTTTATACCTTGTTGCCCCAGACTAGTGTACAATTTTTTTTGGGAGAACACTTTGAGAATCATTGAACTTGTATGTATATACACAGTAAGATGATACCATCCCAAAGCACAAACTCCTTGCACTTGTATAAATATGAAAGTGATGATAAGGACATTTCATATAAAAAACTTATATAATCAGACTTATATAATCAAAGATGCATGATTGGACCAATACTAAAATACCGAGAATTCTCCATACGACATATAAAGTCTGCTCCAAATATATTTCATTCCATATTATGATATTCATCTGAGATACATATTTTTAGTACACATCTATTCAAATAAGATGATGCCAATATATATTTTTAATATTTGTGGTTTACCTTTACTGTCTGTTGGTGGTGATATGTGCTAGATTGTTGATAGGGATATTACACTAACAACCCAAAGGACCTTGATACTAATGTGAACAATGAATCCAACAAGAACTTACATCTTATTGTAAGATTAGACAATATCTTTCAATATAAGAGACCAAATGACTTTACTACATGTATAGAGTATTTTCAAAACAAACCCTTGAGGCTAGATACATTCAATGCATTGATTAGTCTCACTTATCTACTATGCAATTTTATTTATGACATAAGGGGGTATGTATGTCAATGATCAACCTCTCTTCAATGGTGAAATACCATCAATTGCTTTTTGCTGAAGTAGGCTTTAGATGAATCAATAACATACTCTTGAGCTTCAAATGTAAGATTAACACAGTTAGTCCTTCATACTTCAGATACTTTAATTGTTTTATCATGATGATCTTCAGCAAAACATCTTCAAGTTGTTTAATTGAAATCTCTGCAAATAGACTTCACATAGTTTTATGAATGATCTTAAGGAATAGGCCTTGAAGATATATCTGTGCTGACTTGAGGAAGGCATGCAGTTATATCTAGAAATAGATACTGCTTCAATGTTCAATATAATACATTAAGTGTAAACAAGGTAATGACCCTTTAGCACTTTTATTGACCTTTTCATGCTTTAATAATGCTAATAACACTGGGAATACTACCTTGATGTACTTTTTACATAATACTCTGATCCTGAGGACCTGTACCATACCATTATTCCACTGATGACACTTGGTATTTTGCTGATAGGAAGGCTGCTTGTTCCAAATACCAATTGATACTAATTTGATAATCCATGCATTAATTTCACTTTAGCTCGCACATACACCCATAGTTAAGATAACCTTCATAGTTTCTACTATTGAGCTATCCATTGTTCTCAACATTAATCATTAATATATTGAATCTAATCTTGGAATCACTAACCTTTTTCTTATTCTTTCTTTCTGTTTTAAAAGAATGTCACTGCATATTCCTTTCTAGGAATGCTCCTGAATCATTGTTGCTTTATATACAATTAAACTGTTCTAACCTAATTATCTTCAGGAAGACACATTCAATTTATTTACTTGGAATCTAAAAGGGGAAGACAAACATTTCTCTTAAATTGATATAATGATGATAAACATTTCTCTTACTAATCCTTCTTAATTTTGTTTCAATGTTAACATTTGCAGTGTGATGCACAGTGTGATCATCCTTTATGGATCTTTCCAGTTCTATAGCTCGAAACATAATTTTTGTGATTTTAACCATTCATCACTTAGAGTGTTGTTGTCTTCTTAGCTTACATGTTCATGGCTGACGTTCCCTCTACCACCATGGATGCTTGCTTCTTTCTCTCCTTCCATGAACCTGTTGGTTATTGAATGATTTAGGTATCCTTCTTCCTCTATAGTTCTTTGTCAGAAGAATTGTCCTTTCCTTTAATAAATTTTTAGTTATTCTTATTCCAAGGAGATCTTCTTACACTACTTTTATGGGGACTATTTATGAACTGCTTTCCCCCTAGGATGTTTCTTCTTATCTATTAATGGTTACATATTTGTGTTGCTTCCTAGAGAAACTCCCCCTGAGACTATGATGGATACATTATGTTATTGAAGTAACAGGCTCCCCCTTTCTCTTTTCCTTCCATACTTTATTGGGGTTCTTCATAATGTATGCACTTCTTTTTTATTCATAGTTTTGTCTGATTTGATTGGATTCCATCATCTGTCTAGAGTTCTTTAATGTATAGGGCAGCTTACAGTCTTTTGCTTTGTGACCAAGCTTGTGGCATGAATAACATCTTATTTTACCTAAGTAGGGTTGAGGTGATGTATGGCATTTTGTTCCCCTTTTTTAACACAATTTACATTCAACAGATTTGTGTCCAAATTCATTGCATGAAAAAAAGTAGCCATGGAAATGATTTGTATACCTCGTGATAGATTGTCTTCCCCATTTGTTTGCTTGAGGTATTCTTTTTATTTTCTGCATCTTTTGCTGATTGGACTGGAGTTGATTTGTCTTACAGTATGCCGCAATATGTCCAGGTTTTTGGCAGGAAAAATAAATGGTACTTCTCATAAGAGGAAAGAACCTCCTTTGATAGCTTCCGAATTTATTCAATTCATATATAGGAGTGTATGAGCCTATTGTAGTTGATTGTTTCTTCATTTCGTTCTTTATCATTTGAGGTTGTTGTTTTTTTCTGTTTACTTTATTGAAAATGATGTTCTTCATGGCTTCTACTTCTCTAGGAATATTTTGAGCTGCTTCATTATCCTTTACATCTTTTACAAAAATGATATTCTTGTTATCCTCTACCTTGGACTTACTCATTTCTCCTTCATAGCCTATCCTAGCCTTTATGAGAGGAGATATTTGAGCATTTCGTATTTTTTCCAACTGTTTAGAGATTTTCATTCGTGGAGTGTTCATAAATTATTCCCTTTGGGATTTTTCTAATTTCTTTCTCAGGAATACTACTTCTTCTTCCAATTTCTCTAGTTCCTAATTTTTATCTTTATTTTTCTTTAGCAGAATGTATTCCACCTTCTTAGCTTCTTCAAGTTCTACTTTCAACTGAATGAGATTTTCTGAATTTGGTTCTTCCTTTACATATTTCAGGAGAATGTCTTTTTGTTTTCTATACTTGAGTTTAATTCTGTCTATTTCCTCCAGGGCACTCATTAGCTCCCCCTCAAGATCTACCTCACCTTATTCCTCATCTTCCAGAAGGAATCTTTCAGGCTCTTACTTGGCCATCAACACAAATTCAAAGGTGCCTTCTTCATTTGAAGATCCATCTGAGATTTTAGATGCACTGCTATCTTTCTGAGCATAAAATTGTTTTCTATTGAATCTCTTCCCTTTCTACCAGTTATTTATTTTGTTTTTCTCTGTCTCTTGTGGTTGGTTCTATGTTTTCTTATGAGGAAATTTCGATGCATAGTGCCACACTCTTCCATAGTTAAATCACTTAAATGGAAGTTTACCTTTATACTTACCTATGCCTTTATCCAATATTTTGACAAATTTGGCTTCTTCTTCATCAGAGCAGGAGCATGTACCTCCCTTCTCTTCTCTGCACTTATCTGCCTTAAAGGTTGCCACCCTCACATTTGAATTCCCTTTTGTAAGTCTCATCTCATAGGCTGTCAAGTTTCCAAGCAATTGGTTCATGGTCAGTGTTTTCCAGATTATTGCTTCTTCTATGGCAAAAACCTTAGGGTTCACTACAAGGAAAATACCCTCTAGTGAAGGTTATAAAGGAGGTTTTTAGTGTTATAAAATTGGCCAAAATTGTCAAAAAAACATTTGTTACAACATCCGTTTATGGTTACAGAGGTTTTGGTGGAGATTTTAATGGAAATTCAACACAACTACAAAAAAAATGGATGGCCGAAGGTTATTACGGATGTTTTTTATATCGGTGCGCTACTCAAGATTTAATGCACCGGTGCGTACATGTAGTAGGTGCCCCGATGCGGTCGAAGGAGAATGCACTGATCCATTAAGGTATAAAACCGCACCGGGCATAGTGTTGGCGATACAACGAACGAGATCATTCTAATTGGTCTTGGGATTTGTGTGGTGCCCATCGGTCGTATCAATGCACGGTGCGTAGACTTATAGAAATGCACTGGTGTGTAGTATCATAGAAATGCAATAAGATTCATAATTGGTATTGGTATTCGTGCAGTGCCCATAGGTCGTATAGATGCATCGGTGCGTATATACACATAAACGACCTAGTGCGTGGTATCACACAAATGCACCAAGATTTATAAATGGTATCGATATTTTTGCGGTGCCCATAGTTCATACAAATGCACCAGTGCATATAGACACATAAACGCCATGACGCATAGTATCACAGAAACACACCGAGATTTATAATTGGTATCGGTATTCGTGCGGTGCCCATAGGTCATACAATGACACCGGTGTGTATAGACACATAAATGCACCGGTGCACCGTACCGCACAAATGCCTCGATATTTTTAATTGGTTTTGGTATTTGTGCGGTGCCCATAGGTTCTAAAAATGCATTGGTGCTCTTAAGAATACAAATGCACCGGTGTACAGTAATTGACGGGCACTGGTTTTCATTTTGTATTTTTAGAAACATCAACCTGTGACAGTGAAATTATTGTGATTGTTTTAAATTCATTATTCATCAAAAGTCGACACATCTTATAACAATATTCATATTAATAAAAATTTATTAATACATTTGAATGTGATCTTTGGATTAATTTGTTATATCATATCATAATTGTGGTTTTTTTAAAATTCATTATTCATTAAAAGTCAACACACACACACACACATATTATAGCAATATTCATATGAATTAAATTTTTATTAGTGCATTTGAGAATGACAATGGAGAATGAAATAGCGACAATGGAGAATGTAATAGAATAAATTAAAACATATTTTATTATATATATATATGAATAAGACATTCTTTGTCATACAAAATGGGACAGTTATTGGTATCCCTTTGTCTTTCAATTGGGACACTATGTCCATAACATTAAATAAAATTTTTGATTTCACAAACATATTTCAAAAAATACAATGCCTTGCTTTGATATCCAAACATCGTGATCATCATTCTTCGCTTGAACTGTTGTCATTGCTAGAGCTACTTCCATGACTTGGGTTTGTTGGAACGCCTAATCCTCTATGGGTAGGTGTGGAATGCGAAAAGTCACAATGGAGTCCAAGTGACCTTGGAATGTGAAACCAAGAGTCACACCATTGTACTATAAATGTACATCATGTATAATGGAAAAAATAAGAACGCCTCACGCTTATCCTTCATTGTGTGTTGAGTCTCTTGTGTGTGTGTTTAACATGGTATCAAAGCTGATACATCCATAACCAGCTCAACCTTGAGTGAGCCATTTGTGTTTATGGCCTGTGCATATCTGCAAAAATTCTTGGCATTTTTGCAGCACTCAGAGAGTTTCTATAGCAGACATTTTTCCGCATTCAGAAAGTGGTTTTGGAGAAGGAGAAACATTTAGAAATTGGCAGCATTCCAACATTGGTTTTAAAAAAAAAAGGCAGCACTGCACATTCTGCAGGTTTTCTCATTGCACATTATTCTGCAATTTCTGCATTATAATTTCTGTACCATTTTGGAGAGCTGCTGAAAATACTATTTATATTGGGTTTTTGAAGAATTTTTTGGGTTTTTACTGCTAAAATTTTCTGGAAAATTCTGCATTTTTAAATTCCATTTTCCTGCTGCTGAGCTACTGGAAAGATTTCTAACCTTTCACTGAAAGATTTCTGAGTTTTCTGCAAATCTCTAATTCTGCATTTATCCCATATTCTACTGCTGGAAGAAAAAATACTCTACTCTACTCTGTTGTTTTGAAGACAAAAAAAATCACTGTTTCCCTCACTCATTCTCTGCTGTTTTAATTTTTTTTTAAAAGAAAAAAAAAAAATTTAATTTTTGGCCTTTCAGCCCCCCTCTTTACCCCTGCAACCTAAAATTTTTGCCCCTCGGTCTCTGCAACCTACAACCCCTCACATACCTCATGCTCTATGCACTCCTCTACCCATCATCCCATGACTGCAACTCTACCCTCACCTTTCAACACTTGGCCCTCTTACCTGCCGCTACCCCATCCCCCTAAACCTGCTACCTCTTACCTCACACCCTCGCAGCGCTCTCCCTTGCACGCTCCCCTATGATACGACCTATCTCCCCTACCCTTACACCCCCCTTACTCTACACAGACCCTTACTCTCCCTTCCCCACCTGCCGCTCCTCCCAACCTCACCCTTATCGCTCCACACTTGCGGCCCCCTCCCCTACCATCGACCTCACACTCACAGCTCCCTCCCTAAGCTACCATGCTACCCCGACTGCACACCTGCTCTTGCGCTCCCCATCCGATCTCTCCACTCGCCCTTACCCCCTTTCCCCACCTCCCTACCTGTGGCCCTCTACACATAACCCCTCACACCAATCGCCCCTCCCTACGCCTTACCCTCTGCCCTCTGCCCAAACTCATACGCACTACCCAAGCCACCCCACTTTCACTCCCTCGCACGCCCACCCTCGGTCTTTTGGCCTCCACCCCCTCCCTTCTCACGCACAGGCCCATCCCAATTTCTTTTTAAAATTTTAAATTTTTTTTTTTTAAATATACGCGCACCCACCCCCCCCCCCCCCCCGATATAATACCCCCCCTCCCATATCAATAAATTTCCATCCTCTTTTAAATTCTCTCCATTTTTAATTAATTTCCATTCTTAATTAATTTATTAAAAAAAAAAAAAAACAGCAGAGAGGGAGGAAGGAGAGAAAATGAACAACAGAAAAAGAGGAAATGACATGTGAGCAGATGAACTGAACACATAGAGAAAATTGCAAATTTGACATTGTGTGATTTGTGTCATAAGGGTGATTTTCTAAAGAAATTGAAATTTGAAGACGAGTTGTTATTGGTGCAAAGCAACTCTTTGAAGGAAAATTCAGCTGCCTTAAAGGCTTCTTGCACAAGTGTTTTTGCTGCACATTCAAATAGTTTTGCAGAGATATTGACATTGTATTGCTTCTTCATAGTTGCAATAAACACATTTTGTACTTTGAGATTTCCATAGTTGGAAATTCTTTTGAGTCATTTGTAATTTTTGAAAGGAAGTAGAATCACATTGTAAACAGGTGCATTTTCGGTTGAAGCCGACACCCTTTAAATTTTTTAGCCTAAGTTGTTGAAAATAGCTAAAATCAATGAGGCATTAGAGTTGTTGAATAACCACATTCATTCCAATGTTGATGATGTGATAAAAATGAGTAAGAATTCTCTTTGTAATATTCAAAGTTGTTTGCAAGATGCACAAGAAAAGATTGAGTTTTTGCAGTTGGAAACTCAACTTCAGCAAGACGAACTTCGGCAAAAGAGTCACCATTCTGAACCTGTTTCTGTTCAGAAGATTGTGAAAGACTCCCATCAGCAGCAAGTCAATAAAGTTCCAGTTGATTCCCATTCAGTTCCTTGTACTAGATCAGATGTACATGCAGATGCAGCAGTTCAACCTGCACTTCCCAAGCCCATCATCAGACCTTGGGAAGAGCTTGTCCACAACAAGCACCGAACTAGTCTTGGATATGACAAGGATGTGTCCTTTCATATTCTAGACTACACCAAGCCATCATATTTCAGAGTTCCGGATTCTTGTATGACAATTCACCTGCAGCTGTTCCAGATCCTTCTCCACAACAAAAAAAATAGATTGTAAAATGCTAACACTGTGATCGAGTTGGCCATATGAAAGATCACTGTTTTGATCTTCATCCATGCAAGCAGTGTGGTTGGCACAACTATTCTTCACACAGATGCTTCAGACACAAGCCTCCTGCAAGAACAAATATTCATCTTGGATGGATCGCTTCTTGGCAATGGGCATCAGCAGCCAAGAAGATGTTTACGACACATGTTAGAACTTGTTCACGGATATTGAGCAAACTTGTAGTTGATTTTTCGCCATCATCTCACCTTGTCCCTAACAGGGGGGAAAATGGTGGTCATGTACAAGCTTCGACGATAAATCAAGTGAGCCTGAGCAACAATCTCTCATTCCATGTTCAAATTTGTAGCCAAAGACACAGCAGTTCAAGCGAGCCTGAGCCACAATTCGTCATTCCAGATTCAGAGATGTAGCCAGAGACACGGATGCCCATGAGCATGCCTTCGGTTGGTGGACAACCTTAAACCATCATCTTTGGTTGGTGGATAACCTAAAACCATCATAGGTAGCAGACCTCCCTTCTTTTAGGTTGAAGGTCTCCCTTTCATATATGAGCAACACTTCCTCTAGCATAAGCCTTCAGCTTCTTGTCATCTTTGGTTGAGTTCTAGGAAATGCTTCAAGCATTCCAGAGTTGTTGGTAATCCTAAAACCATCACAGGTAGTAGACCTCCCTTCTTTTAGGTTGAAGGTCTCCCTTTTATATGAGGGACAATTCCTCTAGCAGAAGATTTTAGCTTCTTGCCAGTTTTGGAAGAGTTCCGGGAACTGCAACAAGTTTTGTGTTCCAGTGTTGGTGGTCATCCTTAAACCACCTCTTCCTTCCAACATTTCAGAGATTTGATTCAGCCCAAGTGCTACCATGCATACTTTGTAGATTTGTATTACAACTCTCTTCTTGGAATCACACATACCCCTTCGGATTAAGGGGGGATGTTGGAACACCTAATCCTCTATGGGTAGGTGTGGAATGTGAAAAGTCACAATGGAGTCCAATTGACCTTGGAATGTGAAACCAAGAGTCACACCATTGTACTATAAATGTACATCATGTATCTTGGAAAAAATAAGAAAGCCTCATGCTTATCCTTCATTGTGTGTTGAGTCTCTTGTGTGTGTGTTTATTCTTCTCATACACCATGTGTGTGTTTAACATGGTGTTTAACAGGGTTATTTTCCAGAATGTTTTGTTCACGGTGTTGATTGTTTTCTTCTTCTTCACCTTCCACCTACAAACATAAAAATAAACTGTAATGAGTGTATATTCATAGGTGAGAATAATGAAAATTGCAATATTAAATAATATACATCAATGTAAATCGAAAAGAAATGACGTGCCATTGCAACAATTGACTCATAAACTATACATATTCTTTCAAAACCATGTACCATGCTATCTTTCAAGATTTCATCTGTTGGCGCAGTTATCACTCTTATAATTCTAAAGCTGTGATATTTTAGTTTAAAGTCTAAGAACACTAGAGGTAACCACATACCAACTTTTAAACTCTAAGATCTAGCCTTCTTAGGGTTCAGAGAGGGCTCTCTCTATAAAATTTAACTTTGTTTTGATTATTTGATATTAGGCTAGTTATGATTGTGCAATTTCGTTTTGGTTTGATTGATTTGGTGGGAAAAATCTCTTAATGAGATGGATAGTGGGAAATTTGTTTGTCCATTGGGCTGAGGAGTGAAAAATCAAGCAGACAGAGCTAGGATCAAGGTCAAAAGTCAAATTTTTTCAAGGCAAGATAGATAACCCTTGAAGATCTTGGAAGGCTGTTGGTGAGGTGATATGATCAGGATAAAGAGCAATGAAGGGTTCTTTGATCCGAAAAAGAGAAGTCGTAGGTATAGGTCAAACAAAAGAGGGAGAAATTAAGGGTTCCCTACTCTGGAAATCAGCAAAAAACATAGAAATGTTAAACAGTAAAGATAGGGTTCTTTTAACAAATTATCAAGTAATACTCTTGTTTATTCATTCAAATTTAGAACACATAATGGATGCATGTAACAAAGAAAGATAAAAACTGACAAGTAGGAAATACTTCACTTCAATAGCTCATCACATGAATCCTAAAATATGATGCTAATTGGTCTAATCCAGTCTGTTACTCGAAATTTGAAACACAAAATCCTTCAAGTCCAATAAAAAAGGACTTTAGAAATCTTCAGCAATTTATTCCACAATAATACTTCTAAAGGTGAAGTATTTATACATAATTGTTTACAAAATATCATAGAATGCTTCTAGGAATTATCTAAGGAAAATAGAAATATCTTTACAACAAAATAGAGATAGCTACTTAAAAAATTAGTAAGCTATCCTATTAATCCAAATAAAATAGAAACTGATTGTGGATAAGGCGCAGCTAGCTGCCTTGGTGTCCTCTTTGCTGGCCAAGATATTTTATTTCTATTTTGAAATCTGATCTACTTTTTCTTTCACTCTTTCACTCAGATACTCTTTGATACCTGATACTATTTAAACTTAGATACTCTCTGACTATTGTAAAACTATTTACTGCTGTAATAAAAAAAATCTATTTTGACTGAAAATCAGCAAACTATTTTTCTGCCTTTTAGCTTTCACAATAAATCTGTAAGTGACTGCCAAGCTTCCTCATTTGGAATTGCATCTTCTTTAACTTCCTGAAATTCTCATCTACCTCTGTATATCTAGAAAAAGTTTGTTTTATGACAAACAAGTGTCTTATATCATGCTGCCAATAAAATAAATCCTCAAAACTTCTGAGTAAGACTTTTCCTATTGGAGTGCCTTGTCCACCTGTCTTTTCAACTTGTTTCTTTGCATATTCTCTAATCTTTTTATTGTAGTCCTCTCGAGGAATTAATTTTTCATTGATGACCAAAATATTCGGCAAACTTCTTTGCCTCAATTTCTCAAATTTGACCATAAACCTGGTTATTGCAATGTTCATATTCTCACACTTCTCTTCAAGTTGTTTCATCGGGTTCTTCTTGGTGAGGACTTTCCTTATTTCAAGGATTGTTTCAGTTCTGTCAGTAATCTCAATTTCTTCTAGCTCTTGCTTGTTTTTGTTGTTAAGAAAATTGGTCAATTTTATTTCTTGCTCAGGTTTGTTATCAAGCTCATCTTTAGTATTCTGAATTTCTACTAATGCTGCTTTTAGTAAATCTCTCTATTCAAAGATCACTTGAATTGAGGGCCAAACATCATTGATGGCTTCAATGATTTTGTTCCATAAATAGTTTTTCACAAATGACATTGGCTCCTTTAAGGTTAATTACTTTTTTAACTTCCTCATTTCTTCATTTAACCTATTAGCCCTTTGCTCATGAGTTTTAGCATTTATTTGAGCTAACTTATTTGTATTTTCAAGGTTATCAACCATCTTTTTCAATCTATTAATCTCATTAGTCTGAAGTTAAATTTATTCCATGGCCTTTATTAGCTTGCAGGCCTCATCTGTAGGCTGAGCTACTGTAGTAGATGACTCTGTAGCTGATGTTGTAGATGATGTCACTGGCACTACAGTAGCCAATGGTCCTTTGGGTGCCAACTCTTCTGCTAGAGTTGAAGGCACAACTGTAACAACTATAGGGATAACTGAAGGTAATTCTAGTGCTTTTTTTTTGTCCTTTTCATGGACAAGCTTATCCATTTGAATCTCCATTTCTTTGATTTGTGTTGTCAGCTGAAAAATTAAATTCTTCATGTTATCCTTTTTATTCTGTCCCTGTATTATTTCTTTGTCTTGAGGATGTTCACTTGATGGAAATTTTATTTGTTTCCTCAATGTTGCAATGTCCTCATTTTTCTTCTTCACTAACTGCTTTGTTGCTTTGACATTTGCAGGGTCATATCCAACCTGCAAGACCAATTCTTCTAAAGATTTAATTCTTAGATCTTTAGCATATAAGGATGATTTGTCAAGTTTCATTTGATTTTTCATGTTTTTGATAGTATTTTGAAGTTTTTGAACGCTCATAGCTTTTTCCATAATAGTAGAATACAACATATCTGAACTCTGCCTATTAAATTATATTTGATCAAGTGCATGAATGCTTTTTTTTGGCACTTCTAAATCAATCTTCTTGTAATCTGCAACTGTTTTTGGAACCTTCACTGTAGGCTGTAAGACTGACATAATTAGATTTTTATTTGAGTAATCAAAAGTTGATAAGAGTCTGTTTTGAACACTTGGTGTTTGTTTCAGATATTGAGAGTAAATTTCATTTTTAATCTCCTCATTCTTTAACTTAATTTGTTTGTACTTTTCCCCGATATCTAGATCTCCTTCCTCAACTGTTTGTGAAGATGATGCTTCCAAGCTTTGTTTCTCTATCAACTGTGCATTTGAATTTTCAGCTTGTTCTTCATTCAAATTCCCTGTAACTTGTTCATTTCTTATAACTATAGCAACATCATTATTATTTACTGGGACATTTGTGTCCTCAACCTCAATGGTTACCTTCTCTTTACCCACTGGATCTATTTTGGGATTTTTATTATATCTTATCTTGAACCTAGTCTCAGTAGTGGTTTTAGCAACATAAGAACTTTCTTCTCCAACTCTCTTGGTGGTTTTCTCTGTTTGATCTACAGTTTGTAAAGTATGAATAGTATCACTTTTATTTACTGCATCTATTAAAGTATTTTCTATCCACTCATTTTGATTAGCATATTTTTAAACCTCTGGTTTTTTCTCATGAATGTAGGGTGCCAGTTTACACTTAACCCTCATTTTACTCAGTATCCCTTGTGGATCATAATTCCAGGAATAGCTCTCTTCAAATTTGTATTCTCATAACTGTTTAGCTGCTTTTTCCTCTGCATCTCTATGATTGCAAATGAACGGTCCCACTTAATTCTTTAACTTAAACTATGTTTTCTTTTTTTCTACTATAAAGTTAATTGAATCAGAATTTAAAATCTTCCTAATTTATTCCAAGGAAAAAACCCTCATTCGTACATATTTGGGTAATTTGTAGGGAAAAAAATTAGATCCAAAAACTCTAATCTCTGTGTTTTTTTCATACAAATACCAATCTCTAGTCTTGGTCTGCTCTGATAACTGTAAAATCTTCATCATCTCATCATTTATCCTTGGCTATTCAGTATTTGTTAACAATTTTATCAATGAATGGATGAAGAAGTCTAGAAACTTTTCATAAGTAAACTCTGTGGACTCTTTTCTGATTAAAGAGGTCCAAAGAATGACTGAAAGAGGATTTCCTTCTATGTAAAGTTTCTGTAGGTTTACTGGAAACTTATCTACTTGAAAATACAAAAAAATATGAAAGAGAAAGGATGTGTATCTAAACACTCCTTCAGTTGGCAACTTAACCAATTAGTCATGAATATTGTCAGCAATATACTCAGCATAATTGAATATAACAGATGGAGGTTGTCCTGGTGTGAAAGTAGATAGGAAACCTAAAATGGATTCATCTGTATGCTCATCAGTGAAGAACCCTAGGATGAATGATATCATGTAAATAGCATGCCTTGAACCCTCTAGAAATATTGATGTAGAATATGGAGGATTGATTTGAGGAATTTCCACATGCAAGGGCATGAATACTTGAAAGATCTGGAATCTTTTAGGAAAGTCAAGGAAAATATACAACTTGGTAAGTGCTTCAATGGACAGAGGAACTGTTTGAGGATCAGGTTTGAGCTATAAAATTTTGTTAATGGACTCAGCAGTAATGGTAAAAATAACTTCTTTGTTGGCATTGACAATTGCTCTTTACTCAAGCATATAATAATGATGGCATAGCCTAATGACCTCTGGGCATGAATGGGTAACTGGAATGACATATTTGGGAAGTGCGATTCCCAAATTTGAACTTCTTCAACATTATCTAAATATTTTTCATAGCTCCAGTTGTGAAGTTCCAAAAAATTGAATTCTACAATAAGGTCTGTTATCTTATAGTCAACATCTATTAATCGAGTGTGCTCAATGTCCACAACTAGAGGTTGTAGAGGATTTATAATCATAGAAGTTTTGGAAGATGTAGCTGGAGTAGGTTTAGGCATTTTGAGGCTTTTTGGAATACAAAACTTTGCTTTTAGGCTTTTCTGGCTACTTCTGCAAGATTAAATAGTTTGTAGAAGTATTTTTTACTCTGGCAGAGGTTCTTGGATTTTAAAACAGGAAGAATATGATATTTTCTTGGATTTTTGATTTTATTTTTGGACTCTTAACATGATTTATAGACCTTTACTGGTTAGAAAACAAGAAACAGAGGTTTCTTGAGTTATTTCAATAGATAACAAGGCTAAGAGTCTTTTGAAATCAGGGACAGATGGTTTGGCTACCTTCAGAGGATTTCTGGTCTCAATTTATAGTTTTAAACAGTTTAGAAAAACTATATAAACTCAATATTTTGATTCAAAATAGTGCACAGCATAGAATAGGGATATTTTAAAATTTTTGACAAGGTTTGGCCTATTTTTTGGATCTTTTAATAGGCTTATTTGGATGAATTTAAACTCTGACTGGAATTTTTCTTTATCAAGATCTTTTTAAAACTGATAAAAAGCTTAAATTCTAGAGGAATACCTATTATACGCAGGTACAGGGCTTTGAGGATGTTTCTGAGGCTTTTAAACATATTTTGTGGTATCCTTCTGGTTTTTGGAGAGATTCAAAACTCCTCGGCAATCTTTAATGGCTACAGGCATCATTTTGCAGTTTCTAGGCATGAAAACAATGAAAATGCTTGTTTTCAGAGTCTGAATGGAAAATATAGTGGATACACGTAGAAGGAAGGGATAAACAGTGCATTTCATGGCTTATTGGGAAAATTAGATTTAAATTAACATGCAATAAATGGATTTCAAATTGGGCGGAAGGAAGGTTTGGGTTTCCAAAGGCAAAAAACCACTGGTGGTTATCGCGTGCATCTTAGGTGGTAAGTGGTTTTGAATGGATCGGATGCGATCCAATAAGAAGATGCCACGTCAAGGAGAGAGAAAACGACGAAACTGCCCATTTCGTGTGGAAATTAAATCGTTACGTGCAGGAAAATTTATTTGCAATATTTTTTGTTCACCATTGGATCATGGGGTTTGATTGTGAACGGTCAAGATCTGTGCATAAGATGCATCGAGATTGGAGTGGGGTCTAGGGCTTTATATTCAGAGGGAATGTTTGTTTAACTTTATAAATAAAACATTTATTAAATTCAAAACTTTAGGTTATAAGATGGCGGGGGGGTAATGTCACATATGTTTTAAGTAAAACATTTATTCAATGTCCTAACCAATGCATGGGTGCAGGTTTATATTATATGGTGTAATAAAATTTTGACGAGTGTTTAATAACCATAGGGGGTGGGGATTTAGTTTATAGATACGTTTTAAACCAATGGAAACAAGGGTGGGTTTTTTATTTTATCACATGGGGTATAATAACATTGGTTTAAACATTAAATATTGGGTTTTGTGGGTTATTTAAATACAAAGGATTTAATACTATATGGGAGGGTGTAGTTTTAGGGATTTAATAAATATAGTTAGAAATTGATATGAAATAAAGGGGTAATATATGATATAAATGAAAAATACATTATTTAACACTAAGTAAAGTGTGAAAGATAGACACATAAGCATATTTTTTTCCCTTTTGTGTTTTTCACACTTAGACTTAGGATAAATAAAATTCAGTTTATGGTTTTTTGAGTGATTTTGAATGGAAATGAAATTAATTATTTAGGTTTTTTACTTTTACTAAGTAAAAAAGAGTTTTTACTTAAGAAAAGGGATCATGATTATGGATGAAGGGTAAATGTTGATGAAATTGAGTTTTATATAGGAATTCAATACTTTTAACCAATCAGTCATTGAACCTTAGGTCAGGTCCCAACAGAAGTCAAAGAAATACTCTGAGCCTTTTTAACTGAAGGTTTAGAATATTGAATGATTGTGGGAGAAGGGAAATTAGTAATTTTTTCCTGATGATGCTTTATTACATGCTTGCACAACTACTTTATACCTACCCATCATTATTTCTAACATTTTTACTTCATTTTTATGTGTGCATTTAGGCTTGCAACCCTAAATTAATTTTCTTTCAAAGCATAAAAAATACCTAAGTCTAACCTTATTTCATCCGAGGGCTTAGATTAAACTATTGAGCTCCTCATTTATTCTCTATATTATCTATTCATTTGTCAAGTTTATATCGTTTGACATATCTTTATTATCTATCTAAAACATGAAATTCAAAGCATGAAAATTTAAGATTAAATTGTTTAACTGATCATGGATTATGGTATTTATTGAAAATCTGCACATAATCATATTTCTTGCACTAAAATTAAATAGTAGTGGCATTTTGACTTGCTTACTTTCAAGTCTTATTTTATCTCTTTTATCTTTTGGGGTCTATCTTTTTTCTAAGTCCTTTGATCTTTCTTTTATGAATTTTACCCTCTTTTCATTTTTTATTATTTTTCATTTTCAAAATATGGGAAAACAACTTGCAGAAAGCAAGGTATGTACATATTTACAAGATTATCAAAGTCAATTTAAAAATTATGAACCCTATTATTATAGGACCCTAATAGTGGCTCCACTTGGGGATGGCACTTCTTAGTGAAATTTCAAGCACTTTAAGACTAGTAGCCTTTGAATTTTGACTACGATGACCCTGTAAGTATCTTCTGATGTTTGCAATTATTCATATTTATGATATTTTACCTCTCAAAGCTTAGGGCCTTCTCTCTGAGCTTCAATTTTGTTATGAAAACATCCAATCTAATCTAAAATATCCAATGTATATGTACAATGGTCAAAGTAAATGAAACTAACTATTTTTTATCTCAGAGGAGTGGTAGTGCTTCAACATTCTACCATTTACTGGTCCATCTAGCATTGTTGATCCATCCATTTCTTTTAGGTAGAAATCATTATTACCTCTATATCCATAAATCACATAAGTTCCTCTCCATAGAAAATCAAATTTTCCATGTTTACCTTTGTCTTATCTTCTTGAATCCCATTTTAACACTTTATATCCAATGTATAAATCATATTCTTTAGCCCTTTTATCAAAAAATTTCTTTATTTTATCCTGGATAACTTGAGACTTGATGTAAACTTCTTCCCTTGTTTGTTGCAAGTGAATAGTTTGATTGATCCTTCTTTGAATTTCATTTGTTTCAACTTGTAACTCTTGGATAATCTTCATTACTGGTACTCCTAATGAAGATGGAAAAACAACATCCATTCCATAAACAAGCTTGTAAGGGGATATACCAATATATTTTTTAGTTGTAAGTCTATCTGCCCATAATGCATTGACTAACTTCTTGTTTCAAGTCTTTTTGTTATCTTCCAGTAACTTTTTTATGATGTTTACAAGGCTTTTATTTGAAGATTCAACTAGGCAATTACCTTGAGGGTAATATGCAGTATAATAACCTAGGGTAATATGGTATTTATGGGAAAAGTTAATCATTTTATTATATTTGAATGTTGTTGCATTGTCAGTAATTATCTTTTGGGGACATCCAAATCTTGAAATAATGTTACTTTCTAAGAAGGAGATAATGACAATATCTATGGTGTGCCTAGAGGGTATGGCTTCAATCCACTTGGTAAAATAATCAGTGGCTGTCAGAATCCACTTGTGTTGGGCTGATGATGGGGGCTGAATTTCTCTAATGATGTCAAGACCCCATTTTTGAAATGAAATTTCTGTAAATATGGGCTTTAAGGGCAGGGATAATAGTTTTTTCTTACCCTCAAATATTTGGCACTTGTGACAGGAGGTCACATATTTTTTGACATCTGCAAACAAGGTAGGCTAGTAAAAACCAGCTCTCATGATCTTGTCTGCAGTAGTTTTCCAGTATAAATGTCCTCCACAGTCACCTACACGAAATTCTTGTAATATTTTTTCAACTTCTTCTTTTAACAAACAATTTAATAAAATCCCACTATGATCCTTCCAAAAAAGTACATTATCTAAAATACAAAATCTTACTACCTTGAGCTTTAAAAATCTTGCTTTTGTTCTTGATAAACTAGGAGGAGCTTGTAATTTTAGTAATGCAAATATAATATCTACATACCATGGTGAGTCTAAAAAGGCTTCACTGATCTCTGGAGTCACCATCTCTTCCTGATCATCTGCTTGGGCAATAAAATTTATGTCCAGGGCATGACAATTTGATTCAAGCATAAGTTTGGCTAAGCCTTGACCTTTTATCAATTTTGTGTGTTTTAACTCTATGTCATATTCTAAAATAGTGGCAATCCACTTACCTCTTCTTCCATCAGGACCATCCTGAGTAAGAATGTCTTTTACTACAACATTTCAGACACAGGCAATGATGTGAGAATAGAGAATTTAAACTCTGAAGTCTTCAATGGCCTTTACCAAAGCTAAGGCTTGTTTTTCCATGATATTGTACTTCAACGATGCATCTCTAAGTGTTCTTCTAAAGAAAGCTATGGGTTGTTCATAACCCTAGTCATTTTTTTGCAGTAAAATTGCAGCAATGGTGTGCTCTGAAGCAAATGGAAAAATGACGAAATCCTTCTTGAAATTAGGACTTATAAGGACTGGAGTTTTGGTTAAGGCCTGTTTGATAGATTCAAATGATTTTTTGGCCTCAACAATCCATTTAAGAACTAAATCCTTTTTAAGCATGTTGTTTAATTCTCTAATTATCTCAGCTAAATTGGATATGAATCTTCTTAAAAAGTTAATCTTACCTGGAAAGGCTTGTAACTCTTTTATGTTTCTTGGTGGATTGATGTTAAGAATTTATTCTATTCTTGTAGAATCTATTCTAATTCCTTCCTTAGAAATTATGTGTCCTAGTAACTTGCCTTCTTCTAATCCAATTAAGGTTTTCTTAGGATTTAATGAGATGTCAAAATTTTTGCATTTTATAAAAACTTGTCTAAGATGATCTAAGTGTTCATAATCAGTCTTAGAAAATACAGTTATGTCATCTAAGTAGATTACCAAGAATTCATGAATTTCCTTTGCAAAGGCTATATCCATAACTCTTTGAAAGGTTGACCCTGCATTCATTAAACCAAAAGGCATTTTTACATACATAAAAGTGCCCCAAGGAGTGGTAAATTTTTTTTTGGATTGATCCTCTGGTTGGACTAAAATCTGGTTGTATCCTGAAAATCCATCTAAAGAGAAATCCTAGAAGATCCAACTACCCTTTGTAAAATATGATCGATTTTTTGTGAAGGATAATTATCTTTTAAGGATACTTTGCTTAGATTCATAAATTCAACACATAATCTAATCTCTCATGTCTTCTTTCTAGTTGGAACTAGGTTAGAAACAAAATTAGAATATCTGATTGGTGCAATTATCTGTGCATCATAAATTCTTTTAACTTCTTTTTCTATTAAGGACATCAAACAAGGTTGATTCTCCTTAAATTTTGTCTAATGGGCTTTTGATCTTCTTTTATAGGAATATTGTGTTGCATTATGTTGGTGTCATAGGATTTAAGGTCCTCATAACTCCAAGCAAAAACATCTTCGAATCCCTTAAAAAGAGTAATATATTTTTCCTTTTCCTATTGAGGTAAGGCTTTTAAAAGTTTAATCATTTTGGGTTTTAGTTTTGTGCCTACGTTGCATTCCTCAATGTATGATCTAAGTGGATCCATTTTGGGTTTTCTAGCTACATCATTTGAGTCAAATAAATCCTCTAAAGGATTTAAACCTTTTGGTAAGAAATTATCTTTGAGATTTAACATTTCAGATTCATCATCAATTATCTCATCAATTTCTACTGTCTCTAAGTTATCTATATCTAATTGACTGAATTTTTTTGGTCTAGAAAACTTTAATTTATTTACATATACATTATTCAAATCTATTTCATTACCTAAATCTTGATCTATGGTACAATCAATGTCTATTTTACAATTTTGAAATTCACCTTCATTATTCGTAAAATGGCAAATTTGTTGGTTTTGTGAAAAAATATGCCAATATTTGAGGTTTTCTGGGATTATTGGGATGTGCTTTACTTCTACAGTATACATATGATTGGGCTGAAGGTAAATTACAAGTGCTAGCAAAGGTTGATAAAGAGTGTGCTTGTAAATTTTTCCTTCTTGGTATTGCAAAGAAATTACATTCCAATAAATCATCAATTAAATTTAGTACAGTCTCTCTATATCGGCCTGTTGTACTATAAAACAGCCCCCCATTTATTTTTATAAATAGGGACCCTTTAGAAATAAATAAAAAAACCTTTTTAGAAAAAAGACACTTAGGAAATAAAATTCCGCCCAAAAGGTGCATCACTCATCATAAATGTTATTTAAAAAAAAGAAATCTTAAAACATAAAATCTGCGAACAGCAAAATGTGCTCTTTAGAAAGCTTTACTTTCCTTTTTTGCATCGCACTTGATTTAGTTAAAACTTAAAGGATCAAAGCGAAAAAATTTGTGATAACCGCAGACCCGACGAAGCAAATAAACTCAAACATATAAATATTTTTCGCATCGCATCCATTTTTTGCCTTCGCAAATTGCATCGCGCGCAACTTATAGTATACACTTAAATATATCTTTTAAATCTTGTGATATGTGATTTGCGCAGATCGCATTTCACAATGTTTATGAGACAATCATGAAATATTATAAGAAATCATTGCAATTTGAGCATTTAATAATTTCAGCATGTGAAAAGCAACTTATGTCATATCGGATTGAATTTTAGATCTTAACAGCTTTACACGATTAATAAGAATTGCATGCGAAGCCAGGTGAAGCCATGTCAGGAATTAAATTTTGAAATCATAATGAATTATGAAGAGATGATTGATAAGATTGACAGAGTTTTGCATGAGTTTGAAATTAATTTCTGATACATCTTTGTAAATTCTTGTTATATGATATCTTTTATTTTCATTATCAGGAAATCAGTTATCTAATTAAGAGAATCTAAGATGAGTAAGAAAGGTAAATAAATCTCTCAAGCATTTCCCTCAGAAGATACAGATATGCCTTCGCTATTCTCAGATAGTGTCTGTAACAAGGATTGCAGTGTCTCATCATGGGAAGCTATGTACAAACTATTTGAGGATGAAGAGACAAGAGTGATAACAAAGATATCTACAACAGGCACTGGTATCACTTTCGATGCAACTCTTTTCGATGTTGCGTGTTGGTTTATTCATAAGATAGCCACGCGACCAAAAATTATGCCTTACACAGATATGATCAAGTGGGTGGTTGAGAATCTGAATATTGAAGATAGAGTATTTAAAAGTTCCAGAGGAGAGACTATGGGTTCTTTTAAAGCTGAATATTTGGCAGCCATGTATCATTTACCAGCTCCGCAACAAAAGTATGACAATAGATATATGCAAACGTTCAAAGCTAAACATCCAGATCTTATCAAGGTCATCCATGAGTGGAAGGACAATGAGGGAAAACTGAAGAAAGACAAATCTGGTACGTACTCCATTGCACAAATCCCTCATCCCTATTGCTTTGTTGCTGGTATATTGTGTAGGTTATTTTCTAAACCTCATAGTACTAGGTTCTCTAGAGACTGGGTTCCCTTAATTGATGCAATTGTCAATTCATCCATTTTGAATTGGGCGGACCTTTTATCTAATTATTTAGCCAAACACATTGTTGAATATAGGAATAAAAGGAATGCTTCACCTCAAGAAAATTCACCCTTTTTCATGTTTGGTTATGTTATGGATGCCATCTGTTATATTTCTATATTTCCAATCATGGGTTGGAAATGGACCATTACAGACCCTACACCGATCCATATTTACCATGAAGAACTATGGGATTCCAAATACCAATTGCATTCCTACGGCCCGATGGTTTGTTGAAGATAAATTTACTTATGTTCAAGTATTTGAAAGTTCTGCTCTTCCACATGTTTTGCCATATTATGCTCCAGATAGATTGTTCGGGAGAGGAATAGCTTATCAACTTATTAATGGTGTTACCAAACAGTTAAAGAATGACAAAAAGGCTATTTGGCCTTCATTCCCTGTACAGTGTGGTACTTTTGCTTTAGCCAATATTGGCCATATATATAAAAATGCTCCTAATATTCAGATTTTAAATTTAGCATTTATGCCTGGGAGACTGTATGATCCCAATGATGAAATTAAGAATTACCTGGCAAGACTTAAGAACAAGCCTTTTGTAAAAGAAGAGGATGATTTTGATGACTTCTTTCAGGGAGTTGAAGTTTCTTCAGATGTTATTAAGAGGGTTTCTAATCAATCAAGTCAGGAAGATACCAAAGCTTTTCAGGAATACAAAAATAAGCGATTAAAGAATGTCCCTTTGAATTTGCTAGTTATGGAAGAAGAAAAACACACTCCAAGTGTTAGTCTTGACGAAGAAATGAAGGATGATTCTGAAAATGAATCTGGTCAGTCTGAACAGCAATCTGATAAGACCAATCAATCTGAAGATGAGGCTAAGTCTACAAAAGCCAATTCAAAAATTGACCAGATTATTCGAGATATAGAGTTGCAAGGAAAAATAAAAAAAAATGTTACTGAATCAAATACAGAAGCAGTTGCAAAAGGTCAAATCATAGAAGATAAATCTAAATCATCTGAAGGAAAAGACCTAATAAATGAATGGGAAAATTTTTCCCAAGCAATAAAAACTTCTAAAGGAAAGGTAAATACTAGTCAAGTACCAGGCTTTCAAACACTAGAGCCTTCCCAAAGGATAGTTCAGACGGTCAACCTTTTACAAACAATCCCAGCAACATAGAGAAGAGAGGTTATTTCGGCCCATTCCACAGATAAAATAATTTTTCAAATAGAAGACATTCCATCATTGGATATCTTCTACAGTCCCATCCATAGAGCTATAGTCAAAAGAAATAAGAGAAGAAGGAATGATGAAACGAATCTTAAATCTATAGATGAATTAGTTGACATCCTCTGGAAAGATTCATTAGAGGATCCTACTGAAAATTTTACTAAACTATCATAATATGCAAGAGCTTATGCTACAGCTACTGTAGATAAGGCAAGTGGAATCAAAGCACTTTTGAAGCAGAGGGAATACAGGATACAGGAATTGGAACACATGTTAGATACAGAGAAAGTCAAGTCTACAGAATATATGCAATGGCAAGATTGAGATATGGGAAAACAAGCTAATCTACCTCAGATAGATAAGCTTCATGGAGAATTATTATTTATAGAGTGGAAAACACAGATTGCTCGAGCAGAAAAAGAAACATTTAAAACATGCAGCAAGTCAAATGAGGTCATACAGCTTTTATGTGACCAATTGTTCAAAACATGACTTATTGAAGAAAACACGTCGGATATGTTTTTATTAACAAAAGAAACAGAATAGAAATGGACTCAGAGAGCACAAAAACTAGAAGAAGCAATCAGGAAAGTTAATAAGTTTGATCAAGAAAATTCTTGGAATTTTTTGATCAAACCTTACCATCAACAACAGACTCTTCTACTTCCCACAGAATCAGCTAAAAAGTCTCTGTCAATAATTTCAAATTCCATCTTCAACAATCAAATCTGGTCACGAATATCTCATCCACCTCAGCTCAAGATGCTGCTAGATATCTGCAAATTATGTGACCATACTCTGCAAAATATGCAGAAGCCTTAAAATTAGGGTTTTTAGTTCTTAATTCCTAGATTATTGTTCAAGTTAGAGGAAGTTTGTTTGAAACCTCCTCTACATTTTTGTAAAATATTTAATTTAGTTTGTAGTTAGTTTTAGTATTTAAACCCTTGTCATGCATCTAGAGAAGGGTCCAGAATTTTATTAAGAACATTTGCAAAGAATTCTTAATTGTAAGTAAGTTTGTGAATGCCTTGATGAAATAATGGAACACGATTATATTTAGTTATAAACATCATTTTGTTGATCAATGCCTAGTGCAATTTTTTATTCTTTGAACAAATTTTTGATTGAAGGATTGGATACGATCTATTATCACTGATCTGATAGACATAGTAATACGCAACTGGTACTAATATAATTTATGTTATTTCTGTTTCTGAAAATTAGTGATGAACACAACTTTTATGAATCATGTATGAAATTAATTGTTTATGTCTGAAATATATATTGCACTAATGTACAATATAAAGACAGAAATTAGTTATTTTATATATGGTCATTAGACAATGCGATATATGTTTCATTTTCTTTTGATTAACTAATTTTTCAAGAGAATTGTTTTACATGGTAATAATTCTATTAAATCTGAAATGATTTCATGACAGATTCAATAGATATCTTTCTAGATCGCATTGATATATTATATCTCGGGTTCGATTAAGTTTAATTCAAAGTCTTGCATTTAGAGTTAAATTTGTGTTAGTTTGTAGTAATTTATCATTCCAAAATTTTTTGGTAGAAACCCAAAAAGTTATCATACAAAAACCAAAGCTGGGAAATTGGTCCCATCACACCCAATCGGAGCCACTACCCCAAACGGAAAAGGAGCTGCTTTAAGATCCGGACCGGGTGGTTATCCCCCTTTGTTGTTGCCATGGATTTCTAAGGCCTCAACATTTTTGGTGCTAGAAGGAGGGCCTGACTATGAATGGCAGATAAATCTAAAATTCAAAGCCCTCATAAGAGTCGATCTCCTCAAAAGAATTCTACCATTTCCCGATCACAATCTAGATCACCAACTCAGAAATCAGAAGTAGTAGAAACCTTTCCATCATCCCCTCAAGTATTATGTCGTCCATCTACTTCATAATTCATTCCTGAATCTCCCGAAGTTTAGTCTTTAATTAAGCAATTAGAAGGAATATCTATTTCTGCTGAAAATCCTGTTAACCGAGAAAAATCTGAGGAAAGTGTTACTTCTTTATTTAGAGACACTGGTATTTTAACCCGATCTAAAAGTGAGAAGCTTGGAATTGACCCTTTGGAGTTTCTATTAGAATCTCGTCGTAAAAAAGTTACTATATCCAAATCAAAATTAGAAACAAGTGAAGTCATATCAAATTTCCCTCCAATTGTTCCTTCAGATTCATCCAATCAATCTACATCTTCTCTGTATTCCATTTCTTCCACTCAAACAATCAGTGTTGTTACAAGTAGTATTGTTCCAGTTGTAAGTTCTTCTTCCATTACCACTACTTCTAGACCTACTTCTACATCTTCACAAAATCCAAATCCAATTATGGTTGCTCAACCTTGGACAAGTCTTGGTTTTGTATTAATAGCATATCCAAATGCTCTTCCAGATCATCCAAAGAAATGGTTACTTAAATATAATCCATATGATGGTCTTCCTGCCCAAGAACATATCAATAATTTTATGTTGGCCATGAATTTAAATGGAATTGTTCATGAAGATGTTGTAGTTAGGTTGTTTCCATACACTTTATAAGGATCTGCAGGATCCTGGTACTTTTCCCTTCCATCAAGATCTATTTCCAATTGGTAAACTTTTGAACAAGTGTTTCTTGCAAAATTTTGAGATGATAGAACTGTTTCATCTTTAATCAATGCCCTTTCTAATATTAAAGTAAATTCAGGTGAAAATGTTAAAGATTTCAACTCCAGATTCAACAGATTATTAAACAAAATCCCAACTACTTCTAAACCTATCGTTGAGGTACAAATAGAATGGTATATGTCTTCTTTACCTTCTAATATAGCTATTTTTGTAGGTAGATCTAATAAAGCTACTCTCTTAGAAAACTTGAAAGAAGCTCTTGCAGTAGAAAAGAGGATTTTAGCATTAGAGAAACGATCAGAGACAAAATAAATGAAAATAAAGAAAGTGACATTTAGTCAAGATTCTAAAAAGAAAACCTCAAAAGATCCATTTGATCTTGAAGGTTTTCAAAAAGTATTAAAGACTATGTCAAATGATATGATTGATATAAAGAAATAAGTTGCTGAAAATTCAACCACTAAAAAATCATTTTGTCCATTCAAGAAAAATCCTTCTTCAACATCTCAACCTCCAAATAAAATTTCAAACGCTGAATCTAACCAAGACATTGAAGATCCCTCACCTTTTGAAAATGAATTAGAATCTGAAGAAGTTGAATTAAATGGTTTATGGGATTTCATTCTTCCAACAGAGGAAGAAAATGAAGTTATGCCTGTATCTACAAGAATTAAACCTTATTTAGATCCAATTGTGTCAAATCCCAAACAAAATTCTGTTCCTACGAAAGAAAGAATAAAAAAATCTAAAACTGTACAGACTAATCTGATTTTATCAAATCCTTCTACAAATTCCAAAACTTTGATTGTATCAAATACAATCGAATACAACATAGTAGAGGATATAAAAAAGATCAAGGCAAATATCTCACTACATGAAATGACCAAACTCATAAAAACAAAAAATATATTTTGCTTAGAGAACTCAAAGCAATTCCTGTATAACCGATACAACCACCGGTTATAGTACAAGCTTCAAAGGATATGGGAAAACCTCCATCATCTATCAATAAAGTGAATTCCAATGATATTATTTTAATTGGTGATAAATTTATTTCTCAAACTCCTCCTTTTCTTTTAACTTATGAAATTTTTAACAAGAATGTTCATAATTTTCTTATTGATTCAGGAGCTTCTTCAAACATTATGCCAAGAACAGTGTGTAAAAAATTAAATATCACTCCTCAAAAAAAATCTATACATATAGTTCAATTGGATAGAACAAAAGTTGAAGTTATTGAAGAAATGTTATCATTATCTATTAGATTATCATCTAATCCAAGAGTATCACAAGTGATTGATATTTTAGTCGCATACATTCCTGAGTTTTATGGTCTTATTTTAAGCAGGGATTGGTTTGAGAAATTACATGGATATTTTGCTACTGACTGGTCACATATGTGATTACCATACAATGGCAAACCAAATCAAATCAGAATTGAACATGAGAAATATGAAACACATAGTTACTGAATTAGAGGGACCAACTGAACCTATAGCTTTTACTAATAATATTATAGGGAATTATTGAGCAGAATCATCCCTTGGTTCATTTAACGCTCAAGTTTCACCTTTTCCAGCAAATACTGTTACTTCTCAAATTGAAAAAATTTCTCAAACAAATTCTTCTAGATGTGTTAATTTTAGCAATCAAACTCCAGAACAATCTTTATTTTGGACTTTATTTTTTTATGGTTCGAAATCATAAGATGGTGCAGGAGCAGGTTGCATTTTAATCAATCCTTAAGGAGAGAAAACGATGCTAGCATGTAGACTCAAGTTTCAATGCATGAATAATGCTGCTGAATATGAAGCATTGATACAAGGTATGTATAAAGCTATAGGATTGAATGTTAAATATTTGCAAGTATATGGAGATTCTGAAATAATATTCAAACAAGTCAGGAACATGATTCATTATATCTCTGGACACTTGATACATGATCAAACTCTAGCTCATAATCTCATTTCTCATTTTACAGCATTCAATATCTCTATAATTCCTAGATTACAAAATGTGAGCACTGATTTACTTGCTAATGTAGCATCTAGACTTATACCACCTGAAGAATTTAGCCCAAAAAATTTTCAATTGAATTAATTTTTAAAGCATCCATTCCAAACAATATAACAAATTGGAAAGTATTTAATGATGATGCAGATATAGTAGACTTTCTTACATCAGACAAAGCTTATAATGAAGGTCAAATTTTGGATGAAAATGAACATCATTTACAGATTAAAGATAAAACAAGCAATAATTCAATTCCCAAATCTGTAGTCAAAATGGAGGACCCTTATGACTTAAAAGATAAGTTTAAAAAAGTGACCAATTCAAAAATTCAAAGTTCGACTTTAAAGTTTGAATTGATTAATCTTAGTACTTCATAAAAACCTCAAAATATCAACTTAGGTCTTAGACTAAGATATGAAGAGAGGATATCATTCATTAAATTGTTTAAGAAATATAAAGATATCTTTGCATGGGATTATTCAGATCTTAAAACATATGATACTTCCATAATTCAACATACCATTCCTATGATATCAGACGATAAACCTGTCCAACAAAAACTCAGGAAAATTCATCCAAATTTAGAAAGTCAAATTAAATCTGAACTGAATAAAATGCTCAAAGCCAAAGTAATTTTTCCTGTTAGACATTCCAAATGGGTGTCAAACATGGTTCCAGTTAGAAAAAAGAATGGAGACATTAGAATTTGCATAGATTTTAGGAATTTGAATAAAGCCTGTGAGAAAGATAATTTTCCCTTACCTACCATGGAACAGATATTACAATCAGTTACAGGGTCTGAATTGATGTCTTTTCTAGATGGAATATTTTCAGGGTATAATCAGATCATGGTTCATCCTGACAATAGATTAAAAACAACATTTAGAACAAAATGGGGAACATATGCATATCAGAAAATGCCTTTTGGACTGATTAATGCTAGAGCTACGTTTCAGCGTGCTATGGATATAGCTTTCAGAGGACTAATCAATAGCTCAGTTGTTATATACTTAGATGACATTATTGTTTATTCTAAGCATAGAAACAATCACATTAATCATTTAAAAAACGTTTTTGAAAGATGCAAAAGATATTCTATTTCCCTCAATCCTAAAAAATGTTATTTTGCTTTATCAGAAGGTAAGCTATTAGGATTTATTGTTTCTAAAAATGGAATTCATATAGACCCTGATAAAATCCATGAGATTGAAAATATTCCTCTGCCACATAACAAAAAAACAATGCAATCATTTTTAGGACAAATTAATTTTGTAAAAAGATTTGTTCCTGGTTTCTCCCAAATTGTCCTACCCCTACAATCAATGATCAAGAAAAATTCAATTTTTAAATGGGGAAAAGAAGAAATAAATTATTTTGAGTTATGTTAGTGTCAGTCTAGTCATACGGCCATCAGTGATCAAATTTACTCTTTGCATTTGCATATTACGAGTCCCATAATAATCAATTTCACCGTTCCGCTAGGTCATGGATTCATTGATGGTAGTAATTCTTCATCAGTTTTCCCTCATGTGAAACTTGCTGATTTTCCTCTCTATGGTCTTCATTCATTATTCACTTTCATTCTTAAAATCATATCAGTAGGTCATAGGATGGGTCTCATTATTTTTTAGGGTCTCACCATGGTCAAATTAATGAGTCAAATGTCAATAAATATCAGAAAGGTCATGAGGAAGCCAATAAGCTCAAAGTCACAACACCAAGAAGAATCAGAGAGACATTTTATTCAGTTTGATGTAATGTTCGCCTCAAAACCATGTTTTGAGGTGAAAACATGATATTTTTCCTTTATTATTATTCATTATGTAATTTTATATCATCATATGTAATAAGTCACAATTTAGAAACTGCTATCTCCACAAAGTGATGTCCCTGCCTTCAGAAGAGTTTTTTGCAGCATGTTTAGTGCCAAATCATCCTCCAAGTAGATCCATCACAAAGAGCCCGAAAAGAGCTTTCCAACGGTATACTACACTCTCAAAACTGACTTCTAGATTGAAATTTATGCTTAACTGAAGTAAAAGTCCCCTATATCCTCAAAAGAAATCCCTTTTCCCATCCTTCCCTTAAACTTTATATTATTAAAGTTTAATATTTTCTTTATAAATCCCTTTTCCCCCCCCTCTGATTGTAAAATCACATTATTATATTAAATCCGATCCCAAACCACTTCCCCTCCATCCCCTGTTGAAAACCTTATGATAAACATTTCAAAGGTTCATTCATATATACCCCCCCCGCCATTCCCAAACCACTTCCCCACCATACATCATAATATAAAGTTCAAAAGTTTTATTATAAAACCCCACCGACCATCCCATCGCAAATCGCAATATTTCAATGATGCTTCCGATTGGCCAATCGTAAAAACTCTGATGCGATTGTGACGTTCGATAGCCTACCTTCGATCGCATCGCACCATTTAAAGCCCATCGCCGATTGAACCCTCCCCACTACAAAAATCCGATGCGATTGATCGCAAGCCGCTCCTCTGATCTCCCGATCGCATCGCATGTTTGCGATCGCATCGCAATTTTTATATTCAGCATTTTAAACCACTCCCCACCTCCGATGCGATTGCGATTGGTCGGCCCTGCCACAGTTCCTTCTACCTTTTCCCAATTAAATGGGTTTTCTCCTTTTTTAATGCAATAAATCGATTTTTCAAAATATTTCAATCGCATCGCATTATTTCTTTCTACCACGACACTTTGCTCTGCTCCCTCCTCAGATTCTGATTGCTATGTGGACCCCATCTCCCTCCCCTTTTCCCATTCAAATTACATTTTTCCCTTCACGTAAGGCATTATTTCATTTCATTTCTGTTTCAACAACATTAATAAAAATTCAGTTTTCTTCAAAACGGAAAATGGAAAGCGAAACGTCAGAGGCCGAGAACCAACGTTGTAACAGTCACATCTTTAGTTACAATTCAAAGGATCTACGCTACAGGTTTCGCCTCCTCATTGGTTATCAACAAATTTCAAATGTAATGCAGCTCTTCCTTTCGGAAAGATTATTGGCTCTTGTTTTCTATCTTTATTTTTCAGTTCTTGAGCTGTTATAACAACTCCTCTTTCTTTCGATCTATATTCCCACAAATCGGTTCTATTTAATGTAATTGTAAATCATTTGTAAGCAGTCTGAAAATCTGAGGTCTGAAAACTCAGAAGTAGGGGAATAGTGTGGCAGTGAGCTCTGCGCTCCGTTGTACAATTTGGCAGGGAATTAATAAAGTGATGCAACTCTGATTTGTGGGATTCATGTGGTATGAGTTTTAGCATATGTCCCTCCTTTGTGTTTCATATGTACATTGTTATGTTTCACCATTCATTCATAAACATTTACAGTTGAATGTTTTCAAGTTAGAAAGGTAGAATCCCTTTTATATGCTCTACCTTAGGGAATCATTCATACTCTATGTGTTTTCTTTTGTTTGAAAAGGATCCATTTATTGTGCCATTTTTAGCTCCTCACCAGTCTTTCCATCCCATCCTCATTAAATATTTGCTAAGTTTCCTGCCTATCTTGCCCCATGGAACACCCTGTGTCCTGAATTAATTCCCGGTTTCGGCTATCCCATTTTTGTCCCACACATCCCCAAAAATTCATTTCATTTTATTTAAACCTTTTATCCCTATCATTTTACCTAGCCTAATATCAGATTTCTATTGCACTTTATTGAATATTCTTTTACGAAGAGAGCCCTCTCCTGTCCTTTTAGGGATAGCTACAAGGCTGAGCGTGGTTTAGTTGTTACCCTGATTTGCCTTTTTTAGCCTGGGGGCCAATTCGGGTGCTAACATCTCTGGCAACCATACTGGGGAATACAAAGATCATATCTAAATCCCCAGTAAAGAATGACAAAGTATCATATCTCATTGATGATGGTGAACAAACAATCAGATGCATATAAAAGTTGAATCTTTCACCTGGCGACTCCAACTCAATGTAAATACTCCATTGGAGGACCGACTCTTTCCACTGGAAAATGGAAGGACCTTACACAAAGTTCAGGTATCCAAAGTGGAATGGTATTCAGGATCTAATCTGCTTTCTGGTAAATTACTTCTTTGATTTTCCTGAAGCTATCCTGAAAGTTTTTCAGAATTTGTTGTATGATAACGGTGATCAAAATCTTCACTCAACCTGTTCAAAAAGTGTAAATACTGAGTTTTCCTTTGATCTTGGCCTCCATCCTTTTCCCAAATATTATGATGACCATATTCGAAATGATCAGCCTAAAGAGACCAAAACTGATCCCGTAGCTTCTGTATATACTCCTAGACCTTCTATAGTCTCGGATAGGTATAAACCTCTTGTTTTACCTTCTGTACTCCATGCTTTCCCTGCAAATTATTACCTATATGTGCCGAGATTTGATGGTGAATGTAACAATGTAAACCCTGAGCAACATGTGCAGAATGTTGAGACTTTCCTAGACCTTTTTGAGGTTGATGAAGAAGATGTTAGTATTAGGCTTTTTTCTCTTTCTTTGCAAGCCAAAGTCAACAGTTGGTTCAAAACCCTGCCTGATGCGAGCATCTCAAAATTCCAGCAGTTCATAAAACTCTTCCTCGACAGATGGGTGGTCAGACAGAACCCTTTCCTTATTTTAGATGAGTATGCCCAGCTGAAAGGACAGTTAGGGGAGACAGTACAACAGTTTTCCACCAGATTCAATCGATTCTATTATTGGATACCTGTTAATATAATACCCCCTCCTGGCTCGGCTCTCTTACATGACCCGGGCGCTTTTGATCCAAAAATGGAGTTTTAGCTGAGAGAAAGGAACTTAGCAACACTTGAAGAGATACAGAATAGTGCAGTAGATGTAGAAGCTAATCTGTTGATCAAAAGAGCAAAGCTAAAGGAAGAAGAAAAGAAGAATGTTGCAGAGCACCTGACACCTTCAGAGGTAAAGCTTGACCTTTTGGTAAACGCAGTGGAAAAGATGGTGCAGAAAATCACTGCTAGGAATGAAATGGATGTTCAAGAAAAAATGGTTGATCCAAAACATTTTCTTTCTTATCCCAGTTATCATCCATCTAACAATGACTGTGTTATAGAACATCTCGGAGATGATAAATCTCTTGATATGACTTGTATTCTTGATGATATGTTTTATGTTGATGATTTGCCAAAATTCGATCAATACGATGATGATGATTTTTTCCAAACACAAGCTAGTCTTGCAACACAATCAACTGCTGATTTGTGGGAGGAAGTTCCATTTCAACAACTTGAAAACATTAATCATCCAATGCATATCATCCAGGACAGTGATGAGGAAAGTCTGGAAAATTGGGAAGTAAATGAAAGATCTTTGCCTCTTTTTTTCGCTTCAATTCAGTTAATCAAAGATAACTTTCATGCAATTAGAAATCAACAATCTCTCAGTTTTAATGTTGAGGTTGAGACAGATAGTGAAATTCTTGAGCAAGTTGTTTATGAGAAATCTTCCCCTGAAACGACTGATGAAATCATCTGCGATATAAAACCCTCCCCAGCTCCAGATTTGCAGCCACCAAATGCAATTGAAGGTCAGATTGTAGATGAAGGCTTGGAAGCTAAAACATATGATCTAATGATGCAAGAGGATTTTGTACCCTTATGTTTCGAAGCATTTCAGTTTATAAAGAAGAATTTTCGTAATATCTCTAAAAGAAAAGTTGAGCAGTATGTAGAGTGCCATGCAGATACGTCGCAGCAGTCTTTTCAATTTTTCTATGATCCTATTTCTCATGTGTTGGATGATGTTTGCTGTAAAAGTCCTTCTCCATTGGCTAACCATGTGTCAGAAAAGAATGTTGACAATAATTTTATTCGAAAGTCGACTTCATTGTCTTGTTCATCAGATGTTTCATTACAAAGCCCATATCAATATTTACAGTCATATAAGGAGACTAATGAAGAAGATTTTTGTTGTGTTCCTAATCATCAAGAGGGATTGGTTATTCACGAAGTTCAAGATCCTTTTGATAGCCTGCTGCAGTCATCAGAAAGAGACAACTCAGAGGTTAGGAAAAGTCTAAGATCAAGTTATGGAGATTACCTGGACCAGAGAAGTGATGTATTAAGGGATATCAATAGCTATTCTTATGAATATCCTTTCACAGTATTCTTGAGGTCATCCGATCAACTCAGAATTTGCAAATTTATCAAAATTCACCCTGATTCTAAGCTTCCATGGGAGTTTCCTTTTAGCTCTTCTCTCTACTTGCTCATTAGAAAGCACTTGGGGAGAATTCAAATAGCAGCCAAGATGCTTACATGGTTGCATTGGTTGTTCCATTTCACTTGATCAGGTGGTGAATGCAACAATTAGAGTAGGTTTTGATGAATAAGCTCAATTATGAGCATCTTTCCAGTTTTTCAATTGTGTTTTAGTCATGTCTTAAGTCAGTTTGGTTTTATTATGGTTTTTCAGTCTTAGCCTTCAGTCAGATTCAGTATGCATTGTATCTTGTTTCAGTATTTTCGACTCCATGCCCAATGGATAAGGCTACTTGGTCTACGGTGTTCTTGGCACCTCCAAGGAGCTACCATCCCCATTGGAGCCAATGTTAGTGTCAGTCTAGTCATACTGCCATCAGTGATCAAAGTTACTCTTTGCATTTTCATATTAGGAGTCCCATAATAATCAATTTGACCGTTCCGCTAGGTCATGGATTCATTGATGGTAGTAATTCTTCATCAGTTTTCCCTCATGTGAAACTTGTTGATTTTCCTCTCTATGGTCTTCAGTCATTATTCACTTTCATTCTTAAAATCATATTAGTAGGTCATAGGATGGGTCTCATTAGTTTCTAGGGTCTCACCATGGTCAAATTAATGAGTCAAATGTCAATAAATATCAGCAAGGTCATGAGGAAGCCAATAAGCTCAAAGTCACAGCACCAGGAAGAATCAGAGAGACATTTTATTTAGTTTGATGTAATTTTCGCCTCAAAACCATGTTTTGAGGTGAAAACATGATATTTTTCCTTTATTATTATTCATTATGTAATTTTATATCATCATATGTAATAAGTCACAATTTAGAAACTGTTATCTCCACAAAGTGATGTCCCTGCCTTCAGAAGAGTTTTCCGTAGCATTTTCAGTGCCAAATCATCCTCCAAGTAGATCCATCACAAAGAGCCCAGAAAGAGCTTTCCAATGGTATGCTACACTCTCAAAACTGACTTCTGGATTGAAATTTATGCTTAAGTGAAGTAAACGTCTCCTATATCCTCAAAAGAAATCCATTTTCCCATCCTTCCCTTAAACTTTATATTATTAAAGTTTAATATTTTCTTTATAAATCCCTTTTTCCCCCCCTCCGATTGGAAAATCGCATTATTATATTAAATCCGATCCCAAACCACTTCCCCTCCATCCCCCGTTGAAAACCTTATGATAAACATTTTGAAGGTTCATATATATATACCCCCCCACCATTCCCAAACCACTTCCCCACCATACATCATAATATAAAGTTCAAAGGTTTTATTATAAAACCCCGCCGACCATCCCATCGCAAATCGCAATATTTTAATGATGCTTCCGATTGGCCAATCGCAAAAACTCCAATGTGATTGTGACGTTCGATAGCCTACCTCCGATCGCATCGCCGATTGAACCCTCCCCACTAAAAAACTCCGATGCGATTGATCGCAAGCCGCTCCTCTGATCTCCCGATCGCATCGCAATTTTTATATTCAGTGTTTTAAACTTCTCCCCACCTCCGATGCGATTGTGATTGGTCGGCCCCACCACAGTTCCTTCCTCCTTTTCCCAATTAAATGGGTTTTCTCCTTTTTTAATGCAATAAATCGATTTTTCAAAATATTTCAATCGCATCACATTATTTCTTTCTACCATGACACTTTTCTCTACTCCCTCCTCAGATTCTGATTGCTATGTGGACCCCCTCTCCCTCCCCTTTTCCCATTCAAATTACATTTTTCCCTTCACGTAAGGCATTATTTCATTTCATTTCTATTTCAACAACATTAATAAAAAGTCAGTTTTCTTCAAAACGGAAAATGGAAAGCGAAACATCAGAGGCCGATAACCAACGTTGTAACAGTCACATCTTTAGTTATGATTCAAAGGATCTACGCTACAGGTTTCGCCTCCTCATTGGTTATCAACAAATTTCAAATGTAACGTAGCTCTTCCTTTCGGAAATATTATTGGCTCTTGTTTTCTATCTTTAGTTTTCAGTTCTTGATCTTTTATAACAGGTCCTCTTTCTGTCGATCTATATTCCCACAAATAGGTTCTATTTAATTTAATTGTAAATCATTTGTAAGCGGTCTGAAAGTCTGAGGTCTGAAAACTCATAAGTAGGGGAATAGTGTGGCAGTGAGCTCTGTGCTCCGTTGTATAGTTTGGCAGGGAATTAATAAAGTGATGCAGCTCTGATTTGTGGGATTCATGTGGTATGATTTTTAGCATATGTCCCTCCTTTGTGTTTCATATGTACATTGTTATGTTTCACCATTTATTCATAAACATTTCCAGTTGAATGTTTTCAAGTTAGAAATGTAGAATCCATTTTATATGCTCTGCCTTGGGGAATCATTCATACTATGTGTGTTTTCTTCTGTTTGAAAAGGATCCATTTATTTTTCCCTTTTCAGCTCCTCACCAATCTTTCCATCCCATCCTCATTAAATTTTATTTGCTAATTTTCCTACCTATCTTGCCCCATGAAACACCCTCTGTCCTGATTTAATTCCCAGTTTCAGCTGTCCCATTTTTGTCCCACACATCCCCGGAAATTCATTTCATTTTATTTAAACCTTTTATCCCTATCATTTTACCTAGCCTAATATCAGATTTCTATTGCACTTTATTGAATATTATTTTACAGAGAGAGCCCTCTCCTGTCCTTGTAGGGCTACCTCCAAGGCTGAGCGTGGTTTAGTTGTTACCCTGATTTTCCTTTTTTAGCCTGGGGTCCAATTCGGGTGCTAACAAGTTAATTAAGAAAGTTATTTTTGAAACTCCCTCTTTAAAAACTCTTGATTTTCTCAAATCCTTTGTGTTATACACATTTTCTTCAGATACATCATATGCAGCTGCTTTAACATAGTTAAATGATCAAAACATTGAAGCACCTATTGCGTTTTTTTAGTTCTAATCTTCAAGGTGCTGAGCTAAACTATTCAGCTGTAGAAAAAAAAGCTTATGTTGTGGTTAAATCCTTGAAACATTTTAGAACTTTTCTCTTAAAAACTCACACCAAGATAATAGTACCTTACTCGGTAGTAAGGCAATTATTAATACAATGAGAAGTAGGAGAGAAAAGAGCAAATTGGGTCACTTCACTTCAGGATGAGATGTAGAAATACACCCAGCTAAAATTGTTAAAGGACAAGGTCTCTACAAAATTTTAACTAGATATTCTCATTTGCCTAAGGATGAAGATCAATCAAAAGAAGTACAAATATCTGAGGTAAGCCTAAACGATTCTCAATCACAATATACTGATCTGAAATTATTCTTAAAAAATGGATATGCTCCTTTAAATCTCAATTACACTGCAAAGCATGCTTTGAGACTTAAATCAAATCAATATCAACTCGTAAATGATATCTTATTTAGGAAGAATTATGATTCTGTTTAATTAAGATTCTTAGAGAAAACTGAAGCTGAAAAGGTATTACAAGAACTACATGATGGACTAGCTGGAGGTCATTTCAGAGGAAATACCATAGCTCATAAAATACTGCATGTCGGTTATTATTGGCCAACTTTGTTTAAAAATGCACATGAATATGCCAGAAAATGTAAAGCATTTCAAACTACAGTAGGAAGAGAAAGAAAACCAACATTTCCATTACAACCAGTAAATATCCAACAACCATTTGAACAATGGGGGTTAGATATTATAGGTGAAATAAGTCCAAACTCTTCAAATAAAAATAGGTATATTCTAACTGCAACTGTTTATTTCACAAAATTGGTAGAAGCTATCCCATTGAAAGTAGTCAATTCACAGAATATTACCAATTTTATTGATCAATTCATAATTACCGGGTTTGGCCTTCCATCAGCTTTGATATTTGATAATGCATCTTACTTTTCTGGAAATGCAATGATTGAATTTGCTTTGAAAAGAGGTTTTAAATTAAAATACTCAGCTAATTATTACCCACAAGGAAATGGATTAGCTGAATCTACGAATAAAAACCTTATCAGAATCATTAAAAGAACTGTGGAGCAAAATCATAAGAACTGGAATAAAGCATTATTATTTGCTCTCTGGGCAGATAGAATCACTCAAAAAGCTTCAATAGGCACTTCACCATTTGTGTTATTTTATGGAAAAGAAGAAATTCTACCTTCAAATATAACAATACCATCATTTGTTTTAGTACAATTTATTGATGAAAATCCCTCTTCTTCTCTCCAACTTAGACAAGATCAAATCCTTAAGTTAGAAGAAGAAAGAGAAAAAGATAAACAAACTCATACCCATCATCAAAAAGTAATAAAAGCCTCATTGATTTAACATATGTTAGTTCAAAAGATTTTCAAATTGGTGATTTGGTATTAAAATGGGATAAAGCTCATGAAGAAAAGGGTAAACACACAAAGTTTCAAAAACTCTGGCTAGGACCATTTCAAATAATTGAAAAAATTGGTTCATCAACATTTCTGTTACAGGATTTATTAGGTAAAAAAGATTCTTTACCTATTAATGGGAAAATTTTGAAAAAATATTTTTCATAGAAGGCAATCCTTCTATCTTTGTACATTAAAATTTTACTTTCATATAGAAATAAAATTGTTTAGTACTGACAATTGAATTTTCAAAAATAAGTCTTAGATAAATTCTTTTTGCTTTTTCTTCTTCCACTTATTAAAAAATAGAACTGTTAAAGAAAAATCGAAAGATTTAGGAAAAAACAGATTCATTTTATCTTTCTAGAAAAATGAATTTTCAATAAAACACTTATTTTGTTTCAAAAACTCCCATTTTTATCTATTATGAAAATTCTTTTGTTAGTCATGAAAATAAAATCATTTTATAGTGAAAAATATTCTTCATAAAAGAAATATAACAACTCGACATTATCATCTGGCATCTTAAAAAGAAATATGATTCATCCCATCCAGTAAATTTTATAATTTTCAAAATAAATTTAAAAAAGAAAAAAGAAAAAAAAAATTCAAGAAAACTTAAAAGATAATAAGTCTCATCACGAGCTTGTTTACCATGTTCATGGAAAAATAATTGAACTGACATTACTAATACTATCTACCAAAACATTGTTATGACTTGAGATTATATCATATAAACAAGGGGTCTCATCACGAACCAGCTTGACCAGTTTAATTACTATTTGTGAATGGAATTGTCACTATTTGGTTATCAAGCCAAGACAATGGCTTTTAAGCACATAAAAATAAAAAGGAAAAATAATTTACGTATGAAAATTATGAGAAATATTGGATGGAAAAATGGATCATAGCTGGTTAAAAGATAACCCTGCTAAAAGCTTAAAACTGCCTATTGGAACATAGACTCTATCTATCATAAAAGAGTAAAATTATAAAAATCTTTATCTGTAAAGATTATTTCCTATCTTATTTTTAACTAAGTAAAGACTGATATTGATTTTTATACTTATATATTTTTAGAGAAATTCTCCAAAAATAAGTGAATAAATTAAATTTTCGTTATTTGAAAAAAGATCTTATTTATTTGAAATTTCATTTCTTTAAACATTTTATTTTTATATAGAAGGATTTAGAGTTTTCAAAAAAATTTATCAGAGATATCTGGTTCTTCCAAGTGAATCGCCAATTGTTGTACCATACAACAACCCCCCATTTATTTTTATAAATAGGGACCCTTTAGAAATAAGTAAAAAAACCTTTTTAGAAAAAATACACTTAGGAAATAAAATTCTGCCCAGAAGGCGCATCGCTCATCATAAATGTTAATTTTTTTAAAAATAAAACTTAAAGCATAAAATCTGTGAACAGAAAAATGTGCTCTTTAGAAAGCTTTACTTTACTTTTTTGCATCGCACTTGATTTAGTTAAAACTTAAAGGAGCAAAGTGACAAAAGTTGTGATAACCACGGACCTGACAAAGCAAATAAACTCAAACATATAAATCTTTTTCGCATCGCATCCATTTTTCACCTTCGCAAATCGCATCGCGCGCAACTTATAGTATACATTTAAATATATCTTTTAAATCTTGCGATCTGTGAATTGCACAATGTTTACGAGACAATCACAAAATATTATAAGAAACCATTGCGATTTGCACATTTAATAATTTCAGCGTGTGAAAAGAAACTTATGCCATATCGGATTGAATTTTAGATCTTAACAGCTTTAAACGATTAATAAGCATTGCATGCGAAGCCAGGTGAAGCCATGTCAAGCATTAAATTTTGAAATCATAATGAATTATGAAGAGATGATTGATAAGATTGACAAACTTTTGCGTGAGTTTGAAATTAATTTCTGATACATCTTTGTAAATGCTTGTTATATGATATATTTAATTTTCATTATCACAAAATCAGTTATCGAATTAAGAGAGTCTGAGATGAGTAAGAAAGGTAAATAAATCTCTCAAGGATTGCCCTTAGAAGATACAAATATGCCTTCGCTATTCTCAGACACTGTCTATAACAAGGATTGCGGTGTCTCATCATGGGAAACTATGTACAAACTATTTGAGGATGAAGGGCCAAGAGTGATAACGAATATATCTGAAACAGACACTGATATCACTTCCGATGCAACTCTTTTCGATGTTGCGTGCTCGTTTATTCATAAGATATCTGCGAGACCAAAAATTATGCCTTACACAGATATGATCAAGTGGGCTGTTGAAAACCTGAATATTGAAGACATAGTATTTAAAAATTCCAGAGGAGATACTGTGGGTTCTTTTAAAGCTGAAGATTTGGAAACCATGTATCATTTACCAGCTCTGCAACAAAAGTATGACAATAGATATGTGCAAACGTTCAAAGCTAAACATCCAGATCTTATCAACGTCATCCATGAGTGGAAGGACAATGAGGGAAAACTGAAGCAAGAAAAATCTGGTACGTACTCCATTGCACAAATCCCTCATCCCTGTTTCTTTGTTGCTGGTATGTTGTGTAGGTTATTTGCTAAACCTGATAGTACTAGGTTCTCTAGAGACTGGGTTCACTTAATTGACTCAATCGTCAATTCATCCATTTTGAATTGGGAAGACCTTTTATCTAATTATTTAGCCAAACACATTACTGAATATAGGAATTAAAGGAATGCTTCACCTCAAAAAAATTCACCCTTTTTCATGTCTGCTTATGTTATGGATGCCATATGTTATATTTCTACATTTCTAATCATGGGTTGGAAATGGACTGTTACAAACCCTACACCAATCCATATTTACCATGAAGAACTCTAGGATTCCAAATACCACTTGCATTTCTATAAAGTCTGTTATGCAGTTATGTTGCCTATGCATCAAATGATTTTCGATAAAAATATCCCTAGGGTTTCCAAGGAAGTCAGTAGAGATATTGTTTCTACGGCCCAATGGTTTTCTAAAGAGAAATTTACTTATGTTCGAGCATTTGGAAGTTCCGCTCTTCCACATATTTTGCCATATTATGTTTCGGATAGATTTTTCAGGAGAGAAATAGCTTATCAACTTATTAATGGTGTTACCAAAAAGTTAAAGCATGACAAAAAGGCTATTTGGCCTTCATTTCCTGTATAGTGTGGTACTTTTTCTTTAGCAAATATTTTCCATACATACAAAGAGGCTCCTAATATTCAGATGTTAAATTTAGCATTTATTCCTGGGAGACTGTATGATCCCAATGATGAAATTAAGAATTACATGGCAAGACTTAAGACCAAGCCTTTTGTAAAAGAATAGGATCAGTTTGATGACTTCTTTCAGGGAGTTGAAGTTTTTTCAAATGTTCTTAAGAGGGTTTCTAATCAATCAAGTTAGGAAGATATCGAAGCTTTTCAGGAATATAGAAATAATAGATTAAAGAATGCCCCTTTGAATTTGCTAGTTATGGAAGAAGAAAAACAAACTCCAAGTGTTAGTATAGATGAAGAAATGAATGATGATTCTGAAAATGAATCTGGTCAGTCTCAACAACAATCTGATAAGACCAATCAACCTGAAGATGAGGCTGAGTCTACAAAATCCAATTTAGAAACTGACCAGATTATTCGAGATATAGAGTTACAAGGAAAAATAAACAACAACGTTATTGAATCAAATACAGAAGCAGTTCCAAAATGCTAGATCATAGAAGATCAATCTAAATCATCTGAAGGAAAAGACCTAATAAATGAATGGGAACAATTTTCCCAAGCAATAAAAACTTCTAAAGGAAAGTCAAATACTGGTCAAGCAGTAGGTTTTCAAACACCAGAGCCTTCCCAAAGGATAGTTCAAATGGTCAACCCTTTACAAACAATCCCAGAAACACAGAGCAGAGAGGTTATTCCAGCCCATTCCACAGATCAAATAATTTTGCAAATAGAATACATTCCATCATTGGATATCTTCTATAGTCCCACCCATAGAGCTGTAGTCAAAAGAAATAAGAGAATAAGGACTGATGAAACAAATCTTAAATATATAGATGAATCAGTTGACATCCTCTGGAAAGATTCATCAGAGGATCCTACTGAAAATTTGACTAAACTATCACAATATGCAGGAGCTTATGCTACAGCTACTATAGATAAGGAAAGTGAAATCAAAGCACTTTTGAAGCAGAGGGAATCCAGGATATAGGAATCGGAACACATGTTAGATACAGAGAAAGTCAAGTCTACAGAACATATGCAATGGAAAGATTCAGATAGGGGAAAACAAGCTAATCTACCTCAGATAGGTAAGCTTCATAGAGAATTATTATTTAAAGAGTGGAAAACACAGATTACTTGAGTAGAAAAAGAAACAATTAAAACATGCAGTAAATTAAATGAGGTTATACAACTTTTATGTGACCAATTGTTCAAAACAGGTCTTATTGAAGAAAACATGTTTAATGTGTTTTCATTAACAAAAGAAATAGAATTGAAATGGACTCAGAGAGCAGAAAAATAGGAAGAAGCAATCAGGAAAGTTAATAATTTTGATCAAGAAAATTCTTGGAATTTTTTGATCAAACCTTACCATCAACAACAAACTCTTCTACTTCTCACAAAATTAGCTAAAATATCTCAGTCAACAATTTCAAATTCCATCTTCAACAATAAAATCCGGTCATGAACATCTCAGCCACTTCATCTCAAGACATTGCTAGATATCTGCAAATTACGTGACCATACTCCGCAAAAAATGCAAAAGCCTTAAAATTAGGATTTTTAGTTTTTAATTCCTAGATTACCGTTCAAGTTAGAGGAAGGTTGTTTGAAACCTCCTCTACATTTTTGTAAAATATTTAATTTAGTTTGTAGCTATTTTTAGTATTTAAACCCTTATCATGCATTTAGAGAAGGGTCCAGAATTTTATTAAGAACATTTGCAAAGAATGCTTAATTGTATGTAAGTTTGTGAATGCCTTGATGAAATAATGGAACACGGTTATATTCAGTTATAAACATCATTTTGTTAATCAATGCCTCGTGCAATTTTGTATTATTTTAACAAATTTTTGATTGAAGGATTGGATACGATCTATTATCACTGATCTGATAGACAGAGTAATACACTACTAGTACTAATATCATGTATGCTATTTCTGTTTCTAAAAATTAGTGATGAACACAACTTTCATGAATCATGTATGAAATTAATTATTTATGTCTAAAATATCTGTTGCATTAATGTACAGTATAAAGACAAAAATTATTTATTTTATATATGGTCATCAGACAATGCGATATATGTTTCACTTTCTTTTGATTAACTAATTTTTCGAGAGAATCATTTTACATGGTAATAATTCTATTAAATCTGAATTGATTTCATGATAGATTCAATAGATATCTTTCTAGATCGCATTGAGATATTATATCCAGGGTTAGATTATGTTTAATTCAAATTCTTGCATTTAGAGTTAAATTTGTGTTAGTTTGTAGTAATTTATCATTCCAAAATGTTTTGGTAGAAACCCAGAAAGTTATCATACAAAAACCAAAACTGGGAAACTGGTCCCATCACACCGAGTCGGAGCCACTACCCCAAATGGAAAAGGAGTTGCTTTAAGGTCCGGACCGGATGGTTATCCCCCTTTGTTTTTTCCACGGATTTCTGAGGCCTCAACACGACCTAATCTAGGATTGTAAATAGAATATTCACCTTTAATTTGTTTTACAATCAACTCTGAGTCTCCCATTATTATTATTATTTTACCTCCTAAATTTCTGATGATTTGGAGTCCTAATATGAGGGCTTCATACTCAGCCATATTGTTTATGCATTTAAAATTGAGTCTGAAAGCATGGCCTTCTGCATGATTTTTCTCTACATTAGTTAGCCATACTCCTTCTCCTACTCCTTACTGGTTTGTTGAGCCATCAAAGTCTAAATGCCATAAAGATTCAAGAAAGATATTATCATTGTTTTGTGTTTTCTTTTCTTCCCTTAGTTCAGTCTTGATTTCATTATCGATTTCAGAATTACATAGGATGAATGAATATAATTCAGTAGGTGTAGCATAAATTGGGTAATTTATTGATCTTTTGGCATTAATTACCATATATTTCATCAAAGTTTCCCTATATAAATTCTTAGGTTGACCAAAAACTGATATAGTAGCATAAGCCATGTCCAATTGTAGAGATCCCTGTAACTTTGCTCCCCATGAGCGAGATAATAACATTCCATATTTAGGTGGGATATCAACTATTACAATGTCCATAAGTATACTCTTAGCAAGATATTGAACTAGTGTTACACGTAAATCTTTGATTAATCCTAGGCATTTTACTTTTCTTGAGTCAAATGAAAATAAATCCTTGTAAGGCCTTGTAATGTCTAAGTTCAGGGTTTCCATTATAGCTTTGGGCATTAAATTATGTGAAGCTCCTGAATCTAACATTGTGTTGTGTAAGATTTGATTATGAATGGTTAAACTGATGTAAAATGGAGGAATTGATCGATCTTGATGCTTTCCATTTACATCTGGGCCAAATATCAACTCTGTTTGATCATCATTCAAGTTTATGGAGTCTTCTCTATCATTTATGTTTAATGTTTCAATGATGGTTGATTTATACAAATCACGTTTTACCAATTCTATTAAAGGAATTGGTATTTTTAACTTTGCAATTTCAGTTTGTATATTGAATGAAGGTTGAGATTTACTTATTTGAACTAACTCTTCTTTGGTAACTGTAGTTTGTGTTGGTTTATCTTGTTTTCCTACAGTTTTATTTTCACTTTCAGTTTGAGTTTCTTGTGTCTTACTGCTCTTTGTTTTCTTTTCAGGAATGGTTTGTGAAGCAGTAGATATTTTTTCAGATTTAGAATTTTCAGATGTTGTTTTTGCAGTGGCAGCATTTGGATCTGCTGATTTTGGATCAACAGTGGATGTTTTAGGATCTAAGTTTTATGTTTTAGGAGAATTAGATGCTTTTGCAGCAGCAAAATTTTGTGAATCTCTTGTAGCTTGAGCAACCTCATCTGTAATGCCAACAATCTTTGGACTTGGTGAAATTTTGGGGCTGGAAACTTTGTGGGATGAACCAGAGTTCTGCCTATTTTCCCTGGGGAGAATTTGTAGAACTTTTGTTGTTGGGGCTTCTACTATTTTCTTGTTTTCATTTTGAGGAGTTTTCTTAGTAGAAGGTTCAGTATTTTTCTTACTCCTAAGTTTATATTGCTTATGAACTTCATTTATGGTAAACTCATAACCTTGTTTATAATTGAAGGATTCACCTGAATCTAAATGGATTTGTTGGAGTTCAAATAACTCTTGATCTTCCTGTGTGAGAAAGATAGTTTTATTATCAAATATTCCCATTAATTTATCTTATCTTCATCCTCAACATTTTTTTGAGAACTCTCAGCATAGTTCTCCTGAAATGGAGGTCTTATTACTTGGTCTGGGACTGATTCTTTTGATTTTCTTGAATTTATGTTTTTTTCTAAAATTGGGATTTCTAATTTGTTGTTGATTATCCCATTAAGGTCTTCTTTCTATGTTATCTAACCTATCCATAATTCTCTCTAAATTCTTAGCTAACATATCTATTTTTGTGTCTGAACTAGAGGCTTCTTCTTTCATAGTTACTCTTCTTTCATTTCTTAATCTTGCCTTTTTAGCTAGAATGTTTACTTCTACACCTACAATGTTTGTTTTCATTCTTTCCAATGTTTCTTCATTTCTTTCTCTTAACTGATATGCCATGTCAGTGTCAAATATATCTGGGAATTTGAGTAAGACAGAGTCAGGAGTGGGTTTTAGATTTACAGGAATTGAATTGTAAATGTTGTTATATCTAGTGCAGTGGTCTTGTACTAATTCATTGGGAGCTCTTTTCATTGCATCAAATTCAAACAATATTTGCAGGGGGTTTTTCTTATTTTACCATTTATTTAAAAATAATATATGGAAAAAGGATAAATCAGTTATACTACCAGCAGTAAGGCCTTTAAACCATTTCTTGACTTCTCCTGTTAATGTTTGTGCAAACAACCTCATCTGTACATCTGAGTCATCTATCTCATGGAGTTCAAAGTAATATGGCATTTATTTTATGTGTTGTTGTGCAATGTGTTGTGTGGTAGCATCAAATTGTGGTATCCTACTTTGGTATTCTTGAGGCATGTCATGAATTTGTCCAGGAATAACTAGGGGAGCATACCTAGCAGCCATAGCTTGAATTCTAGCTTGGCTAGGAGGTAAAGTAGAAGTGCTTGGGGATGAACTGGAAGTAGTGGCTGATGAAACTGGATTATAGGATGCTAAACTATAAAAAATAGTGGAAAAACTAAAATATGAAGTGGAAGTCAAAAATCAAGCAAACAAAGCTAGGATCAAGGTCAAAAAGTCAAATGTTTTCAGGGCAAGATAGATAACCCTTGAAGATCTTGGAAGGATGTTTGGTGAGGTGATATGATCAGGATAAAGAGTAATGAAGGGTTCTTTGATCCAGAAAATATAAGTAGTAGGCAGAGGTCAAACAAAAGAGGGAGAAATTAAGGGTTCTCTACTCTGGAAATCAGCAAAAAACATAGAAATGATAAACAGTAAAGACAGGGTGCTTTTAACAAATCCTGAACTAATACTCTTGTTTATTCATTCAAATTTAGAACACATAATGGATGCATGTAACAAATAAAGATAAAAAATGACAAGTAGGAAATACTTCACTTCAATAGCTCATCACATGAATCCTGAAATATGATGCTAATTGGTCTAATCCAGTCTGCTACTCGAAATTTGAAACACAAAAGCTTTCAAGTCCAATAAAAAATTACTATAGAAATCTTCAGCAATTTATTCCACAATAATACTTCTAAAGATGAAATATTTATACATAAGTGTTTACAAAAACATATGAAAGAGAAAGGATGTGTATCTAAACACTCCTTCAGTTGGCAACTTAACCAATTGGTCATGAATATTGTCAGCAATATACTCAGCATAATTGAATATAACAGATGGAGGTTGTCTTGGTGTGAAAGTAGATGGGAAACCTAAAATGGATTCATTTGTATGCTCATCAGTGAATTACCCTAGGATGAATGATAGCATGGAAATAAAAGGCCTTGAACTCTCTGGAAATCTTGATGTAGAATATGGAGGATTGATTTGAGGAATTTCCACATGCAAGGGCATGAAGACTTGGAAGATCTGGAATATTTTAGGAAAGTCAAGGCCAATATACAACTTGGTAAGTTCTTCAATGGATAGAGGAACTTCTTGAGGATCAGGTTTGAGCTGTAACATTTGGTTAATGGACTCAGCAGTAATGGTAAAAATCACTTCTTTGTTGGCATCGACTATTGCTCTTTTCTCAGGCATATAATAATGTGGCATAACCTAATGACCTTTGAGAATGAATGGGTAACTGGAATAACTTATTTGGGCAAGTGTGATTCCTAAATTTGAACTTCTTCAACATTATCTAAAGTATTTTCATACCTCCAGTTGTGAAGTTCCAACAAATTGAATTCTACAATAGGGTCTGTTATCTTATAGTCAACATCTACTAATGGAGTGTGCTCAATGTCTACAACTAGAGGTTGTAGAGGATTTATAATGATAGCAGTTTTGAAAGATGTAGCTGGAGTAGGTTTAGGCATTTTGAAGATTTTTGGATTACAAAACTTTGCTTTTAGGCTTTTCTGGATACTTCTGCAAGATTAAACAGTTTGCAGAAGTATTTTTTACTCTGGCAGAGGTTCTTGGATTTTAAAATAGGTAGAGTATGGTCTTTTCTTGGATTTTTGCTTTCATTTTTGGACTCTTAACATGATTTACACACCTTTTTTGGTTAAAAAACAAGAAACAGAGGTTTCTTGAGTTTTTTCAATAGATAACAGGGCTAAGATTCTTTTGACATTAGGGATAGATGGGTTGGCTACCTTCAGAGATTTCTATTCTCAATTTAGAGTTTTAAACAATTTAGAAAAACTATATAAACTCAATATCTTGATTCAAAACAGTGCGCAGCATAGAACAGGGTTTTTTCAAAAATTGTGGCAGGGTTTGGCCTATTTTTTGGATCTTTTAATAGGCTTATTTGGATGAATTTAAACTCTGACTGGAATTTTTCTTTATCAAGGTCTTTTTAAAACTGATAGTAGGCTTAAATTCTGGAGGAATACCTGTTATACGCAGGTACAGGGCTTTGAGGATGTCTCTGAGGCTTTTAAACAGATTTTGTGGTATCTTTCTGGTTTCTGGAGCAATTCAAAGCTCCTCGGCAATCTTTAATGGCTACAAGCAGAAGTTTGCAGTTTCTAGGCACGAAAACGGTGAAAAATGCTTGTTTTCAAAGTCTGAATAGCAATACAGTGGATATGCGCAGAAGGAAGGGATAAATAGTGCATTTCATGGTTTATTGGGAAAATTAGGTTTAAATTAACATGCAATAAATAGATATCAAATTGGGCAGAAGAAATTTTTGGGTTTCCAAAGGTGAAAAACCATTGGTGGTTACCGTGGGCATCTTAGGTGCTAAGTGGTTTTGAATGGATCGGATGTGATCCAATAAGAATACGCCACGTCAAGGAGAGAGAAAATGGCGAAACTGCCCTTTTCACGTGGAAATAAAATTTTTAAGCGCGGGCAACTTTATTTGAGATATTGTTTGTTCACCGTTGGATCGTGGGGTTCGGTTGCGAACACTCAAGATTTGTGCCTAAGATGCATTGGGATTGGAGTGGGGTCCAGGGCTTTATATTTGGAGGGATGGTTTGTTTAACTTTATAAATAAAAAATTTATTAAATTCAAAACTTTAGGTTATAAGATGGCGGGGGGGGGGGTAATGTCACATATGTTTTAAGTAAAATATTTATTCAATGTCCTAACCAATGCATGGGGTTTATATTATATGGTGTAATAAACTTTTGACGAGTGTTTAATAACCATAGGGGACGGGGATTTAGTTTATAGATACGTTTTAAACCAATGGAAATAAGGGTGGGTTTTTTATTTTATCAAATGGGATATAACAACATTGGTTTAAACATTAAATATTGGGTTTTATGGGTTATTTAAATACAAATGATTAAATACTATACAGGAGGGTGTATTTTTAAGGATTTAATAAATATAATTAGAAATTAATATGAAATAAAGGGGTAATATATGATATAAATGAAAAATACATGATTTAACACTAAGTAAAGTGTAAAAGATAGAAAAATAAGCATATTTTTGTCCCATTTGTGTTTTTCACACTTAGACTTAGGATAAAATGAATTTTATGGTTTTTTGAGTGATTTCGAATGGAAATGAAATTAATTATTTAGGGTTTTTACATTTACTAAGTAAATGAGTTTTTACTTAAGAAAAGGGATCATGATTATGGATGAAGGGTAAATGTTGATGAAAATGGGTTTTATATAGGAATTCAATATTTTTAACCAATCAGTCATCGAGCCTTGGGTCCAGTCCCAATACAAGTCAGAGAAATTATTTGAGCCTTTTTAACTAAAGGTTTAGAATACTGAATGACTGTGGGAGAAGGGAAATTAGTAATTTTTTCCCGATGATGCTTTATTACATGCTTTCAAAACTTCTTTCTACCTACCCATCATTATTTCTAACATTTTTACTTCATTTTTATGCATGAATTTAGGCTTGCAACCCTAAATTAATTTCCTTTCAAAGCATAAAAACTATCTAAGTCTAACCTTATTTCATCCGAGGGCTCAGATTAAAATATTGAGCTCCTCATTTATTCTCTATCATATCTATTGATTTTTCAAGTTTATACTATTTGATATATCTTTATTCTCTATCTAAAACATAAAATTCAAAGCATGAAAAGTTAATATTAAATTGTTTAACTGACCATGGATTATGGCATTTATTGACAATCTGCACATAATCATATTTCTTGCGGTAAAAGTAAATAGTAGTGGCATTTTGACTTGCCCACTTTCAGGTCTTATTTTATCTCCTTTTCTTTTGGAGTCTATCTTTTTTTCTAAGTCCTTTGATCTTTCTTTTAGGACTTTTACCCTCTTTTCATTTATTATTATTTTTCATATTCAAAATATGGGAAAACAACTTGCAGAAAACAAGGTATATACATAATTACAAGATTATCAAAGTCAATTAAAAAATTATGAACCCTATTATTATAGGACCCTAACAGGCACAGTTCCATACTTTGTTTCCTACAAGTTTTATACCCCATAACAAATCATTTATTTAATATAAAAGAATTTTTTTTCTATTAATTATAGACGGAGCTCAGCAAAACAAGATCAATAGATGCTTACTAATTCCACAATTAAGTTCTGATATGGCAACATATATTCACAACCCATATTTAACCCAATTTCAATCAATTCCTCTGATGGTTCTTATTTCTATGTTAGAACCTGTTTGAAGACATTCAATGATGATTTTTGTAAAACAACTTAAACAATACAAAAATGAAATCTAGTTAAGTTGTTATAAGGAAGTAACAATTACTCACAAACTTAGATACCAGCCTAGATCCATCTAACTCTGGATCTATCATGCGCCGAGAGGGATCAAATCTCTCGAGGTGCAAACCTATTTTTTGAGTGCAAAACTTGAGGAAAGGTTTGCACCTCGAGAGATTTGATCCCTCTCGGCACATGATAGATCCATAGTTAGATGGATCTAGGCTGGTTCCAGTCAGAGGCATCAACGTCACATTTTTCAGATTATTAAAATTTTTGTATATTTTTGAGATGTAAGATAGATGTAGGCTGGTTTCAGTCGTGTGCTGCTAAGGAAAATCTATCAAAGATATGATCAATTTTATCAGTAATATGTAAATATATCAAATATTAATATAATCATTTTAAATATGCTAAATATTTCTTAGATTAACTTGGTCATTTTAATTTTAAATTTTCTTAGCTACCTTAGTTCGTTGAGATGATAATTATTGTTAATAACTATAATGATGAAAAATGATGAAATATTTTTTTTAAATGCAAAGTGACAATAATAGTGTTGAAAGATAGAAAATGTGAATAATAAGAACGTACTCATGTTACAATCAATCTCAAACTATTTTCTTCAACTATTCTTATTTCCTCCCTTGTTAGTTTTGTTATCTTTTCATATCGATTATATGAAAAAGAAAATTTAAATCGTAAACCATTTAAATATTTAGCTCGATCTGTTGTAGTAAACATGATACCTTGTCTCTCTTGCTCTCCAATATTAATAGCTTAAATTACTATAACACAAAAATCAATCTACATTGTTAATAACTTTTTGTGCTTACATTAAAATCAATGCATATTGTTAATCCAATCACTTTAATATTAATGTACCGTCATATATCCAATTACATCAAATCATAAATCAACATATACATTGAAATCATTGCATTTAATGCAAGCAATCAAATAAGATTAGAAAATAACTTCTACATTGAAATCAATGCACCTAATGCAATCAATCAAATAAGATTAGAAACCAACATCTACACTTAAATCAATGCATTTACTCAAAGCAATCAAATAGGATTAGAAATCGCCATCTACACTGAAATCAATGCATTTAGCGCAAACAATCAAATAGTATTAGGAATAATCTACATTGAAATCAATGCATCTAGTGCAAGCAATCAAATATAATTATAAATCAATGTCTAAATTGAAATCAAAACATCCAGTGTAAGCAATCAAATAGTATTAGGAATCATCACCTACACTGAAATCAATGCATCTAGTGCAAGTAATCATATATCATTAGAAATAAATATCTACACTAAAATCGATGCATCTAGTGCAAATAATCAAACAGGATTATAAATCACCATCTCCACTTAAATCAATCCATCTAGTGCAAGAAATATTCTTCCCTCTCTCCACCCTCCATCCATATCTATATCCCCATCCATCTCTTTTTTTTTGTCTCTATCTCACCCCCTAAACACACACGCTCTCGCACTCCATATATATCATTCTCTTTGTCGATCACCCTCTCTCCCCATCTCTCTCTTCTTCCCTCTCTTCCCCTTCTCTCTCTCTCCCCCACTAATATCTCTTTTTCCTCCTTTTGTCCTCTCTCTCTCTCTCCATCTTCCTTATCACTCACTCTTTGTCTCTCTAGGAACCAACATGTACACTGAAATCAATGCATTTAGTGCAAACAATCAAATAGGATTAGAAATCATATACATTGAAATTAAGTCATCTAGTGCAAGTAATAAAATATAATTATAAATCGACATATAAATTGAAATCAACACATTCAGTGCAAGCAATCAAATTGTATTAGAAATCACCACCTACACTGAAATCAATGCATCTAGTGCAAGTAATCAAATATCATTAGAAATAAATATCTACACTAAAATCGATGCATCTAGTGCAAATAATCAAATAGGATTAGAAATCACCATTTCCACTTATATCAATCCATCTAGTACGAGAAATATTCCTCCCTTTCTCCACCCTCCATCCATATCTATATCCCCCTCCATCTATTCTTTTTTTTTCTCTCTATCTCACCCCCCTAAACACACGCGCTTTCGTTCTCCATATATATCAATCTCTTTTTCAATCACCCCCTCTCCCCGTCTTTCTCTTCTTCCCTCTCTTCACCTTCCATCTATATCTCTATCTTCCCCTTCTCTCCCTCTCCCCCATTAATATCTCTCTTTCCTCCTTTTGTCCTCTCTCCCTCTCTCTCCATCTTCCTTATCACTCTCTCTCTCTCTCTCTATAGAAACCAACATCTACACTGAAATCAATGCATTTAGTGCAAACAATCAAACAGGATTAGAAATAATCTACATTGAAACCAATTCATCTAGTGCAAGTAATCAAATATAATTATAAATCGACATCTAAATTGAAATCAACAAATTCAGTGCAAGCAATCAAATTGCATTAGAAATCACCACCTACACTGAAATCAATGCATCTAGTGCAAGTAATAAAATATCATTAGAAACAAATATCTACACTAAAATCGATGCATATAGTGCAAATAATAAAATAGGATTATAAATCACCATATCCACTTATATCAATCCATCTAGTGTGAGAAATATTATTCCCTCTCTCCACCCTCCATCCATATCTATATCCCCTCCATCTCTTCTTTTCTGTCTCTCTATCTCACCCCCCTAAACACACACACTCTCACAATCCATATATATCAATCTCTTTGTCAATCCCCTCCTCTCCCCATCTCTCTCTTCTTCCCTCTCTTCACCTTCCATCTATATCTCTATCTTCCCCCTCTCTCCCTCTCTCTCCATCTTCTTTATCACTCAATCACACTCTCTCTCTCTATTTCTTTCTTCTTACCTCTCTCCCCCTCCCCCTCCAAGTCCATCTCTCTTTCCCTCCCTCTCTCCACTCTCTCACATCCTCTCTCTTCCTTCCTCTCTTTCCCTTTCTCTCCCATCTTTCTCTCCCTCTCTCTCTCTCTTCACCCACCAACTATGTTACTATATCCCTCCCTCTCTCCTTATATCTCCTTCTCCCCCCTTATCTCCATCTCTCCTTATTTGTCTCTTTATCTCAGCCCCAAACATACACACTCTCTCTCTGTCTCTCCCTTGTCACTCCTTCTCTCTCTCCTCTTCTCACTCTCTATATTTCTTATTTCCTACATCTCTCCCCCTCCAACTCCATCTCTCTTATCGATCCCTCTCTCTCGTCCTTCCTCTCTCTCTCTCTCTCTCCCCTAAATCCCTCTCTCTTCCCTGATCTCTCTCTCTCTCTCTCTCCAATACTCTCTCTTCCCCCATCACTCTCCTCCTCTCTCTCATCCTTCCTCTCTCTCCCTTTCTCTCCCACCTCTCTTTCTCTCTTTTCCCTCCAATCCTCTCTCTTCCCCCATATCTCTCTCTCTCTCTCTCTAATCCTCTCTCTTCCCCCATCCCTTTCTTTCTCTCTCTCTTTCCACCCCTCTCTCTCTCTCAAACTACATTACTATATCCCTCCCTCTCTCCTTCTCACTTCTTCTCTCCCCCCTTCTTTCCATACATCTTACTTTGTCTCTTTATCTCACCCCTAAACATACACACTCTCTCTGCATCTCTCCCTTATCACTCTCTCTCTCTATTTCTTCTTAGTTATGTAAATTAATGAACATAAATATTCATAAATATAAAGCAGATTATGGATTAAATATGTAAAGAGGTTTTATTTACTTACCATACCTCTATTTAGTTTATTTATATTTTTATTTATTTACCATACCCCTTTTATTTACTATGGTATTTGGCCCATAGGCTTGTTATATAATTATATTTTTATTTATAATCCTATTTGATATATTGTTATTTATTTACCTTACCTCTTTATGCCTCTTTTATATTTATTTATTTACCATACCTCTTTATATCTATTTTATATTTATTTATTTATTTATCATACTTGTTTATACCTCTTTTATATTTATTTATTTACTCATGGTATTTGGCCCATGGTATCAATATTAATTTGTCCCATGGTATTCGTCCCATAGGCTTCATCTAAATAAAACCTCTTTTTAAAGTTTTTTTAAATATAAAAGGTTTATGGAATAAATATAAAAAGAATTTTTATTTATTTACCATACATCTAGTTTATATATTTTTTTATTTATTTACCATAGCTCTGGAGTAAGTATAAATTCATTTTACAAATATTTAATTAAAATAAATATTAAAAGATTTTGGATTTTGATTGTTTGTGCTGAATTAACTCTTTTCCTTTGATTTAGGAAATGGTATTGACTTTAGTAAAGAGTAAAGATGTTTAAAATTTTATTTAATTTGGAAATTCAATGTGGTAATTTTTTTTGTTAAAGGTAAATTTATGATCCATTCAAATTCACGTATATAATTTACTATCCATTCAAATTATATAAATAATACATAATTGTATTAGAAATTGATATATGTTCTAGCACAATGCGATTTTTTTTATTTTTTTTTATTTTTTTTATTTATTTTTTTTAAATTTAAAACTTAAGCCGACATTTTGTATGAGGACGTGACCCACCTGACATCGGGGTCATATTGGGTTGTAGATGCACCTCTCGGCGCAATCAACCCTTTTATTCCTTGTCTTCCTGTTTTATGTGCTGAATGGGTTCCATTTTCTTTTCTTTTTTGCAAGAAAATACTTGAAAATTAATATTTAATGCTAAATTATTTATTTATTGTACCTAATGATTGAAAATTTCAATGATTACATATTACATTTCAAGCACGTTGTTGTTGAGATGGCTCCTCCTATGATGCAATTTTGTCCATTTATTTGACCATCTCCATGTACACCATTTTGGACATTCCTACTAGCATATTTCTGATATCAGCTCGTTCATCGTTTGAGATTTCATAATCTTCCTGAAAATGTGACATGACAATAAACTATTTAATTTTTATATTGATATATGAAAATTAAATATAACAAAAGTGATATTTATAAATAATTCTAGACAAACATTTAAAGGAATATTACTTTTCCATTCCTTCTTTTTTGTTGTTGTATGTTTTTGCTATTAAAAGTCTGACATGTCTCATTGACAATAAAATTTGGTTCTTGGAATCATTGGATTGGTTTTTGTATTGTAAGTGGAAAGAACGTCTATACATTCGTTCCACTAGATCCCTCCAACTTTTGTGAAATATTTTCCCCCTTTCGTTAACCTCCAGCACCACTCCAGATGAGCTAAGGAGCAATTCATTTTCATTTGCATATTCTATTTTTTTTCTTTTCTTAAAACAAAATTCCTTTTCTGAGTTGTTGGTCCCTATAGAACATTAAACATATGTGAATTAATAGACTGTTTGACACATGTTATCTAATAATTTTAATTGTATTATTAATGAAAATTAAAAAAAGAAACTCATATTGGATCGATAGTATTTTTTCATTCACCTGATTCATACTTTTGCAATTTTTCCATCAAGTTTTTACGCTCTTCTAGTCCTATATCATAAATAATATTATCGAGCTTCATCATTTTGTGGCTCTGCATGATACACAGTAAACAATACATATTAGTTATACTTACATATAGTTCAAAAATAATATTTTTTGTAAAGAATTTACAAAGAACTTGCCTTTTTTGCTTTTCTTGATGTGTCATCAATATTTTGGTTACTTGATCTCTTGTTAGTCATTTCTTTATCAATCTCAAACCTGTACCATATCATTCATTAATATATTTATAAATAAATTGTCAACTTTTCAAGTAAAACAAAAATCTCAAGAAACCGGTGCGCCATTCATGGTGTACGCACCGACGTCGGTGCATGGGTGTCTTAGAAATGCACCACACAAATAGTATAATAGACTGTATAGCGCTCTATGTCAACAAGGAGCACCGATGCATTACATGTCAATCACCGCACCGATTAACCATGATAAAATAATAAAAATAGTCCAGTGTTAGTTTTTGTAGCATAAACCTGTGCCATATTTTACATATGGCACACCGATTAAAAAAATAATAATAATAATATTTCTTTTATCACATTACTTTCGCAGTGCGCTTGTACAATACAAAGCATCGGTGTGGTAGGTTACGCCAGGCGTACCGATTAAAAATATATATGTTTTTTTTAATTCACACAAGGGCCGACATGGATTGGGATCCAACTACGCAAACCATCCCATCAGTTGGATGTCTTAGGTCTATATTTAGCAATACAAACCCTATAAATCTAAATTTAAAAGCCCTAATTATGAAATCACAGAAAGAGGGAGAAGAAAGGGCAGAAATGAAAATAATGTAGGGTTTGTATTTTTTGAAAGTTTCTTTTTTTGAAACAGAACGTTCGTGGTGTGCCATAATGAAATAACGCATTGGCTGCATATTTTACAAATGACGCACTGAGAAAAAATATTTTTTTATTTTTATTTTTTTATCATAGTAATTTCGCGGTGCACTGGGATAATAGAGTGCACCAGTGTGCTCAGGTACACAGGGTGCACCGATAAAAAAAAATATTTATTTATTTATTTACGCAAGGGCCGACATGGATTGGGATCCGACTATGCAAGTCGTCCCGTGGGTTGGATGTCTTAGGATTATATTTAGCAATACAAACCCTATAAATATAAATTGAAAAGCCCTAATTCTGAAATCACAAAAAGAGGAAGAAGAAAGGGCAGAAACAAAAAGAATGTAGGGTTTGTTTCTAAAATTGAAATTTTTTTGGCGAAACAGCACGTTCGCAGTGCACCATAATTAAATAGTGCAATGGTGCCATGTTACATATGGCGCATTGATAAAAACATATTTTGATTTTTTTTTATTTTTTATCACTGTACTTTTGTAATGCGCTGGTATAACAGAGCGCACCAATGCGCTGTGTTACGCAGGGCGCACCGAGGAAAAAAAAATTGTTTTTTTTTTACATTCACGCAAGGGCCGACATGGATTGGGATCCGAATATGCAAGTCATCCCATGGGTTGGATGTCTTATGACTATACAAACCCTATAAATTTAAATTGAAAAGCCCTAATTCTGAAATTACAGAAAGAGGGAGAAGAAAGGGTAGAAACAAAAAGAATCTATGGTTTTTGTTTCTAAAAATGGATTTTTTTAATTTTGTTTCTAAAAAGTGCAGAAAAAGTTTTAAAAAAACTGCAGAAAAAGTTTTAAAAAAACTGCAGAAAAAGTAAAAAAAATATAAACTTTGATTTTGTTCTTTTTCTGCATAAAAAAAACTACAGAAAAAGTAAAAAAAACAATAAATTTGATTTTTTTCTTTTACTGCATAAAAAAACTGCAGAAAAAAAGTAAAAAATAATGTAATATTTACTCACATCGTTTGAAATTCTATGGTACAAGATTTGAATCACTAGAGGTTTGGAATTCTGATTGTCTGAATACTTCTGTTCGAACGTGTTAAACACCATGTTAAACACACACATGGTGTATGCAAAAGATAAACACACACAACAAGAAACTCAACACACAATGAAGGATAAGCATGTAGCTCTCTTATTTTTCCATTATACATGATGTACATTTATAGTACAATGGTGTGACTCTTGGTTTCACATTCCAAGGTCACTTGGACTCCATTGTGACTTTTCGCATTCCACACCTACCCATGGAGGATTAGGTGTTCCAACATTCCCCCCCTTAATTTGAAGGGGTGTGTGTGAGTCCAAGAAGATCGTTGTAATACAAATCTGCAAAGTATACATGGCAGCACTTGGGCTGAATCAACTTTCTGAAATGTTGGCAAAAAGAGGTGGTTTAAGGATGACCACCAAAACTGGAACGCAATACTTGTTGCAGTTCCCAGAACTCTTCCAAAACTGGCAAGAAGCTGAAAGCTTCTGCTAGAGGAAGTTTCCCTCATAAAAAAAGGGAGACCTTCAACCTAAAAGAAGGGAGGTCTACAACCTGTGATGGTTTAAGGATTACCAACAACACTGGAATGCTTGAATAATTTCCTGGAACTCAACCAAATCTGGCAAGAAGTTGAAGGCTTCTGATAGAGGAAGTTTCCCTCATATATGAAAGGGAGAGCTTCATCCTAAAAGAAGGGAGATCTACAACCTGTGATGGTTTAAGGCTGTCCACCAGCCAAAGGCATGCTCATGGGCATCCGTGTCTCTGGCTAAATCTCTGAATCTGGAATGATGAATTGTGGCTCAGGCTCGCTTGAAATGTTGTGTCTCTGGCTACAACTCTGAATATGGAATGAGAGATTGTGGCTCAGGCTCGCTTGATCTGACGTCGAAGCTTGTAGATGACCACCTTTTTCCCCCCTATCAGGGACAAGGTGAGATGATGGCGAAAACTCAACTGCAATTTTGCTCAATATTCGTGAACATGTTCTGACATGTGACTTAAACATCTTCTTGGCTGTTGATGCCCATTGCCAAGAAGCGATCCATCCAAGATGAATCTTTGTTCTTGCAGGAGGCTTTTTTCTGAAGCAACTATCTGAAGAATGAGTGGGTCGACCACAATTTTTGCATGGATGAAGATCAAAACAGTGATCTTTCATATGGCCAACTCGATCACAGTGTTGGCATTTTACAATTTGTTGTTGTTGTGGAAGCGTAGCAGGATCTGGAACAACAGCAGGTGAACTGTCATACAGGGATCCGACACTCTGAAATTTGATGGGCTTGGTGTAGTCTGGAATATGAAAGGACACATCCTTGTCATATCCAAGACCAGTTTTGTGCTTTTTGTGAACAATTTCTTCCCAAGGTTTGATGATGGGCTTGAGAAGTGCAGGTTGAACTGCTGCATCTGCATGTAAATCTGCTCTAGTACAAGGAACTGAATGGGACTCAACTAGAATTTTATTGACTTGCTACTGATGGGAGTCTTTTACAATGTTTTGAATAGAAACAGGTTTAGAATGGTGACTCTTTTGTTGAAGTTAATTTTGTTGAAGTTGAGATTCCAACTGAAAAAACCCAATCTTTTCTTGTGCATCTTACAAACAACTTTGAATGTTACAAAGAGCATTCTTGCTTATTTTTACTATATCATCAACATTTGAATGAATGAGGTCACTCAAAAACTCTAATACCTCATTGATTTTAGCCATTTCAACAAATTAGGCTCAAAATTGAAAGGTTGTTGGCTTCAACCGAAAATGTACTCATTTACAATGTGATTCAACTTTCTTTCAAACAATTACAAATGACTCCAAGGAATTCTCAAAGTACAAAATTTGCTCCTCAAATTATGGAGGACATCAAGGTATAAACTTGACTGTCTAACCGGCAAGAAACAATGACTTACATCAACAATTTTCGACAACTCAAATATTGATTGTAGCTATGAATGAGCAATATCCGCTCACAATACAATGTTAACACAATCAATATATCTGCAAAAATATTTTGTAAATGTGCAGCTGAAAACACTATGCAAGAAGCCTTTAAGGCAGCTAATTTTTCTTCTTCAAGGAGATATTTTTCACCAATAACAACTCATCTTCACATGTCAATCTCTTTTAGAGAAAGTCACCCTTCTATCACCACTTTTTTGTTATGTAGAAAATCCATCTGTTTCATATGCCATTTCTGCTGTTTATTTTTTCTGTGCCTCTCTCTTTTTCTTTTTTTCTTTTTTTTAAATAATTAAATTTAAAAAAAAAACTGGAAATTGGAAAACTTATTGGGGGGGGGGAGGGGGCACTATGGGTAAATCTGGGAAATAGGTTTAAAAAGGCTAATAGAAAAAGAATTTAAAGAAGAAAGGGATTAATTAAAAAATGGGAAGGGGGATTTTTTAATAAAAAATTAAGATGGGAATGGGTCTTCGTAAAGGGGCAGGTTTGTTGTGCTAAGAGGCCGAAGGGTGTGGGTTGGTGCCGTGGGAGGGGAGGTATCGAATAGGGGAGGGGCATAGTGGTAAGGGGGCGTTGTGGGTTTAGTAAGGGAGGGCGTATGTGGACCGAGCGGGGAGAGTTTGCAGTGAGTTTTGGGATATGGGTGGAGTGCTGTGAGAGTTGGGTGGGTTGTATGAGAGGGGGGGGGGAGTGACCAGCGAGGGGGAGTTGGAGTAGATAGTAGGTTAGGGTGAGGAGTTAATGGCGTAAGGGGGAGGGGAGTATAAGGAATAGGGAAGGGGTCGTGGGGTAGATAGAGGACCAAAGGTAGCGTAGCTTAGGGGGACGCAGGGTAGGGATTTGCTGTAAGGTGAGAGGGGAGTGCTCGAGTGGGTAGGCCGCGGTGAGGGCAGGTAGGGTATGGCGGGTTGGGGAGCGGACTGTGAGGTAGGGAGAGCCATCGGGTTTGGGCCGAGCAGGTGCGAGGGGGTAGGATGGGGGTTTAAACAGGGCCGAGGGTAGCATAGGTTTTAGGGAGGGATGTATGTGAGTTTGCAAGTGGGAGGGGGGTTGTAAACGATGGGAAGGTAAGGAGCGTTTGGATGAGGATTTGAGTGTGTAGGGAGAGCAGATAGGTGTAAGGGGGATTTTCAGAGTGGTGAGGGCCGAAGGCCGAATGTTTTTTTTTTATTATATTTTATTTTATTTTTTAAACAGTAGTAGAGAATGAAGAGAATGAGGTGATTTCTAGAAATCAGAAAAAAATTTCAGGAAATTATAGCAGTAATAAATCCAGCAGCAGAAAATGCAGAGATGAAGAAATTTTCAGCAGAAAAACTCAGAATTATTTTCCAGTAAAAACAAGAAACTTCTTCTTCAGAAACCCACTTTGAACAATATTTTCAGCAGCTCTCCAATGCATAATTTAAAAGTACTTAGAAATATTTTCCATTAAAAAACCCAGAAAATTGCAGAGCGCGATATAGCAGCAGACATTAATAGACAGAAATTTAGAAAACCTGCAGAATTTGATATGCACAATGTTGCTTCTCTGCAAACCAATTTCTGAATGCTACTCTTCTCAAAATCAAATTCCTGAATGCGGAAAAATTTCTGCTGCAACAATCTCTGACTGCTGCAAAAAATGCCAAGAATTTTTGCAGATATGCACAGGCCGTAAACACAAATGGCTCACTCAAGGTTGAGCTGGTTATGAACTTATCAGCTCTGATACCATGTTAAACACACATGGTGTATGAGAAAGATAAACACACACAACAAGAAACTCAACACACAATGAAGGATAAGCGTGTAGCTCTCTTATTTTTCCATTATACATGATGTACATTTATAGTACAATGGTGTGACTCTTGGTTTCACATTCCAAGGTCACTTGGAATCCATTGTGACTTTTCGCATTCCACACCTACCCATGGAGGATTAGGTGTTCCAACAGAACGTATTTCCCTTCTCCATAGTGCTATTATGCTCTGTTTTCTCCAGATATGTATCCTGCAATCTCTGGCTGAACATTTTTGCAAAAATAGTGAAATAATGAAAAGTGTTTAGTATTTAAATAAATTTTTTATGAAATTAGATTTTCGAAAATAATTAGCCACCTATTTTTCAATTTACCGCTTTTTTTTCACTTAAAGAAAACAGAGTTTCACTTTTTTTATTTACGGTTATTTGTCACCGGTGTGTCCCTTAATCGAACCACACCGGTGCATCTAGGTATAAAATGGCACCTATGCACATTACCAAAAATGCACTGGTGCGGTGATCTGTACATTACGCACCGAAATTACAATTAGGTGTGTGCACCAAAATTTATTCTTGTTTTGCTCAAATTCAGGGAGAAAATATCATAATTATATGGAATGGACAATTCTTCAAAATCTAGCTCGTTCCATAATATTTCTCAAATTCCATCGCAGAGTTCTCCATACCCATCTCGAGATGTAATATTTACTTCAGATTTTATTTATATTTTCACTATCTAATTGAATTTATGTTTTTTATCCATGCATTCAATCATGCACAACTTAATTAAATTTATAATGTATACAAATTTGCAGGTTCATGCAGATTCAGCATCGAGTTCAGATGCACAAAATATTAAAACTTCTCCAAAACGTCGGAAGTTCTTATCAAGAGCTGCATACCGCAAGACACATTTGGTAGATGAAAATGGACAACCGCTTCACCTTGCCAATTGTAACAATATTGCATCTTCTAGCCACAATCCTGGGACAATAATGGTAGTTATAATTATAATGGTTTGGTATATATATTTATTAATATGTAATTATTTCAATGTCAAACCAATTTATAATCATGCAATATTGTCAACGTGGTTACTAATTGATATCATATATTTTGAACTAATCATATTCAAATATTTTTTTTTAATTATTAGGATTCTAGTGATGATGAAAGACCTACCTACCATCTTCTGGTGCACCCCACAACAATTTCAAATCGATAGAAGACTCAATTAAGAGAAAAAATTAGAGAGGAACGATACTAAGAATGGTTGAATCAACCACCGATTCAATTCCTGCTACGTCCAGATTCACCAATTAGGAACGACTACAACAATAGTAGTTCTTCACAAGCAGGCAACGGAGGCAATAAAATAGAGTTTGGTATGGATGATTACTTAAGGGATATGACTCCCATGGATACAATTTTGTTAGATGCATTCCAAAATGATGATCAACTAGGGGATGATGCTCATATCGCTAACACCTTTTTTGAAAGCCTTAAATTTGCTTCCACCACCCCTCTCTTTGGACTTGGCGGTTAGTCAAATTCTACCCATTTAAGGACAATGATGTTACTGTACAACTTGAAAGAAAAGTTTGGCTTGTCGAATGCATGTTTCTCAGAACTTTTGAGGCAAGTTACCATAAAGTACTCCCTTATATAAATTTGAAATATAATTAATACATTGCAATGAACATTACAAATGGTAAATTTTATGAACGTTAATAATTATATCAACATTAATGTACATTTATTAATATATTTTTCCATGATCAGCAACTCCAGGTTATTCAAAGATAAGGTTCTTCCGAGTGATAATGTCTTGCCTGGTAGCTGCAAAGAGGCAAAGAAATTGTTGAAAATGTTGGGTGTTGAGTACATAACATATCATGCATGTCCAAATGATTGTATTTTATATAAATAATAATATGCAGACAAAGAGATGTGTCCAAAATGTGGGCATGACAGGTATGATAAATCAAAAAAGAAGGGTAAATCACGTACTGGTCCTCCTTTTAAGATATTGAGGCACATGCCTATAATCCCAAGGATTCAAAGGCTCTTTCGTTGCAAATAATTAGCTATGTTGCAGGGATGGCATGCCTCACACAGAAGTGATTTTGGAGTTATGTGAATCCCAGCTGATTCAATAGCCATGAAGCATATAGAGTGTAGGAATTTGCAGGGTAAGTTCCGTAGATCAAGAACCAAAGGTCACCGCTCACAAATAGATCAATAATCAGTACATCAGTATAATTACGTGGTTAAAACCTTCGAATAGGGAAACAGTCCACAACCTGAGCCAACGCGGCCACTTCATGCAATTTATTAATATAAAAATAAAGGTTACATATGTTTCTCTCATAAACAGTTAACCTACAAATGACCCTCCATGCTCTTTAAATAGAGAGCATGGACCAATCGGGTGTTAAGCCACATATCAAGTGTCATTAATACCGAGGAGAGAGATAACCATCGGATCACTGCAAATCATGACCTTCAGATTATAAGTTACAAATGTACATGGTAAAGAAACACACTTTACCTAACTCTACACTAGACTGAGTTATTATTAACTATTTCCCATGTGTCGGAATATCCTAACATCCCCCCTTAAGAACAACATGGGATAAGATTGAAGGATTTACAAAGGTGACACGAAAGGAGCCTATTTCATATCTGTAGAAATATCCTAACATCCCCCCTTAAGAAAAAATTGGGATAGGATTGAAGGATTTACAAAAATGACACAATAGGAGAAGGAAGGAAGCATTAGAGCCTATCCCCCATTAATGACAACTTTCCTGAACTCCAAGCATGGACCGAAGTTAGGTAAACTTTGCCTCTATGAGAGCCTTCATAAAAATATCAGCTACTTGATCATTGATTAGACAGAACTGCACTTCAAGAACACGATCATGAATGAGCTTTTTGGTGAAGTGTATGTGGATTTAAATGTGTTTCATACGCAGATGTTCAAAAGGATCTATACATAGCTGAATGGCACTCTGATTATCACACCAAAGTGTAGTTGGATGCTACTGATGAAGACCAAATTCAGACAGGATCTGATGAAGCCACATGGCTTCCTTGTTGGCTTCAAATTTTTGGATGGATAAATCGTTCTTGCTAACAAGATAGACCTCCCAAGTGTCCTACGGAAAGCTAGCAACAAACAAAAAAACAAAAACTATTTTCTCTAGATAATATTTGATTCAGAATTAGCTACGACAGAGGTTTTGAAGACCTACCTGTAGTCCAACACTGTTCGTAATGATCTTCTTTCCAGTTTCTTGAAATAGTCATCTTCAAAGATTTGCAATCACAAACATGCAAAAAATCGATAGCACCTGCATAGTATAAACTAATTCATGAATCATATATCTATCAAGATGATCAAGGAATTCAAGAAATAAGCTAATTAATTAAATAACTCATTGATAAAACATCATAAACAAGCTACTTACTTAAAGAACTCATTAAGAAAATAGGATCTGTTCGTATTATCTTTGATGAAGAAAGAGCCTTACAACCGTGTCCACCTTGATGTCATACAGGTCTTTCTGGGGTCCGTAACAGGCATTTCCTCTACTCTGACAAGCTTGGCACTCTCTCAGCTAAAATGCACATGGGTTTGTAATCATTCCCACATAATGATCAGTTAAGGGAGTTTGAGTTTCTACAGCATTTCTCCTCAAAAATTCTCAAAGTATAACTCCCTTTGAGATTGAACTATGGCCTCAATTTATAGGAAAAGAGAAGAGGTTACAACTCCACATAAGAGGGGATAGAATCCTCTTTTGAAGGGATTGAGCTCCATAAACCAAGGGGTAGGCTCCCATAATAGAGGAATGAACATACATGATAGGAGCGAACCTTCGACCGGATAATTGCTTCTAGAAGCTTAGATTTGACTACTGGGCTTCTAAATGTTACTTTCCAACTTCATTTTACCTTTTACAGGGGTTCGCACTTTTAATGAAGCAAAAATGCGTTTAGCTCCGCATGCTTTAGAACAAATAGGTGCGGCACCGCAGGCAATGTTAAGAGGAAGTGCGGTACAAGTGTTTTTAAGACTTTTATGAGCTTTTCTCTCAATTTCAAGGCTTGATTTTAGGAACTTTGATGTTGTAGATTTCTAAGGGAGTAATATATGAGTAATGATGAACCCATATAGACGCTAAAACGTCATGGTGACAAATTTCAGTGTAACAAATTCCCCCCTAAAGCGCAAAGTCTGAGAGTATTCGAAAAGTGAAGTGCTTTATCATTTCAAGAATTAGCCTGTGGACACCCCAGTCGGAATCCTGTAAAAACATTCAATGCAAAACATATATATATATCATCATTGAGATAGGCATTCCCATACTCAGATCAAAAACTAACTAAACTTGTTCTGATACAGAAATGATTTTAATATTATATCAATAGTGTAGACACAGCATGGATGCAGCCATCTGTAATGAATAGTCTACAACATAATGAATAATAAAACTCCTCGCAACCTAGATGGTGGAAACTAGATCCAGGGTCTTGATTTCTGCTTCCTGAACTAGTATGATTCTATCCATGTGATTAAATGTGTCGAAGTTGAACATGGTAGAACCCACTTGATTACCAGTCAATGATGTGAACTGTTAACAAGTGTGAGAGAAACCACCAATAATGACAATGGCTCTCAAAGTACTCAGTACAATCCATGAAATGTGTATAAGTGATCTGAAGTCGAACATTTCACGGAATCGTTCGATCGAAGGTCAATGATGCAATTTGTCGTCGAAGGCGAGAAACTTGCCATTAAGGCATGCAAATTCCAAGGTACCGACGGATTCTAGATCAACTTCCTAGATGATGAGTTGTCGTCGATAGAAAGTGATCTGTCGTAAGTAAGCTCATGACACAAAACCATAGATCAAGTCTTGAAGAATTTTTTTGCAAGCACTGACTCAGGGATGGTCAACGCGAATGGAGACAAATGTTTGTAGATGAATGGTTTGTTTGACTGTCCTCTTGAACACATAACGACACTACAGATGGTTTGGTAACAATTTCCCTAAGCTAATACCCAGAAACCGGCTAAAGACCTTCAATGTGGTTTGATTAACTGAGGCAAAGGATTTTCCCAACCCAAGTAGAAATGTGACAAAAAGTGTCGTGTTCAAGAGTGGTATACTACTTTTAAATCAAAGTGTAACAAATGGATTCGTTTTCTCTTTTTTTCCCCCACCATTTCTGGCAAGTACCTCTTTATTTTTTACAAGCTTGAGGAGGATAACATTTTCTTGTTTATAATCTCATCCTTCGGATGAGTCCAACCTAGTTTAAGATTCGAACCCTAAGAAGGAGTGGTTCATTCCTGTTGAAAAATTGAACAGGTCCTTTACTGTTAAATTTTAACGAGTCCAGTATAGGGAAAAGTCAGTGTTTTTAAATTTTAGGGAGTTAGAAGAAAAAACTTAAGAAAAATCCATGGGTGTACCTTTTCATAAATTTAGTCTCTCGAGCTCGAAAAATGATAAATAAAATAATACAGGAGAGAACTCTATTGACTATGATTAGTCAACGTATACCTTTTTCGTAAATAGTCCATTTCAGTTCAGAAAAGGGGTAAAATTATATTGAAAGGATGACTGTTCATTTCCTTTAACAAGTTTGAATAGTCAAGTACTTGGCAATCTTTTCATCTTTAGAGAGTCTAAAAAGGGCTTAAAAGAGAACTCCAGGGTTTCGCTTTTTCGTAATTTTCAAGAGCCCGAAAAAGTGATAAAAGTATACTCATCATTTTCGCTTTTTCGTAAGTTTTAACGAGTTCGAAAAAGGCATAAAAATGTATATACAGCAAGCGTTTTCAATTTAATTTACAAGCAGGAAAAGACGAAAAGAACTCAACATTTTCATGTGTTTTACGAGAATGAAAGATAGCAAAATAATCTCAGGATTTTCATGAGTTTAACGAGTCTTGAAAATAATAACTGAAATCGACTCAAGATAGGTTTCATTTTTCCAAAAGCTTGAAACAGAGAAAAACTATGCTTCAGATAGGTTTGTTTCATTTTTACAAAAGCTTGAAACAGAGAAAACTGTGCTTGAGAGTGGTTTCATTTTTACACAAGCTTGAAACGTAGGAAAACTATGCTTAAGATAGGTTTGTTTCATTTTTACACAAGCTTGAAACAAAGGAAAAATCATGCTTGAGATAAGTTTGAATGCCCCCTAAGCGTAACTTGCTAGAGCACATGCCCCCCAAGCTTAATTTCATTCAACTAAGTAGACTGATGGTTACTAAAAGCTGGATGGAATGAAGGTTCATTTACGAGATCAGATGAAAGACTCGAATTGACTAGGAGAGGATTTGTTTCATTTTTTAACGAGGTTGACACAGGAAAAGAACCATCCTCACGGTGACCTGTTTCATTTTTTAACGAGGTTGACACAGTAAAAGGAACTATCCTCATAAAATACTATTTCTAATCTACCTACATAACCTAATGATTCATTTTTTAATGAGGTTGACACAGGAAAATAATTGTCCTCATGGGTCTATTTCATTTTTTAACGAGGTTGACACAGTAAAAGAGCTGTCCTCATATCTACTCTCTACAATCTACCTACATAACCTACTGATTCATTTTTTAATGAGGTTGACACAGGAAAAGAACTGTCCTCATGGGTTTGTTTCATTTTTTAACGAGGTTGACACAGTAAAAGAACTGTCCTCATGGACCACTGATTCATTTTTAAACGAGGTTGACACAGTAAAAGGAACGTTCCTCTTGACCTATTGATTCATTTTTTAACGAGGTTGACATATTAAGGAACTATCCTCATGACTCCGTTTCATTTTTGCAGAGATTGACACGGTAAAGAGACTGCTCTCTTGACTCAACGATTCACTTTAACGAGGTTGACGGAAGTAAAAGGAACTTTCCTCTTGACTCAACGATTAATTTTTTAACGAGGTTGACTCAGTAACAGGAAATATCCTCTAACCAACTGATTCATTTTTTAACGAGGTTGACATAGTAAAAGGAAATATCCTCATGACTCACTCTTTCATTTTTTAACGAGGTTGACACAGTAAAAGGAACTTTCCTCTCCAGACTTGTTTCATTTTTTAATGAGGTTGACATAGTAAAAGGAACTTTCCTCGCCAGACTTCTTGATCATGGCTTCCAAATATAAGAAACACATGTCAAGGGACACACCTTGATCATGGCTTCCAAGAAGCCTTGATCAGATGGAAGAATAATTCTCTGGAAGGAACACATGTCAACGGACTCAAAATGGATAAGAACATCGTGTTCAAATAATCCCTTAGAGTCTTACATGTCAATTACCGGATCTAAGTCATAGGAAGTTGAGAAAATAGTGGGAGGCTCGCTTGCATCGGTAATTGAAAACATGGGACTGGTTGCCACATAATTAACCTGTGGCGGGGTAGATACCACTTTAGTATGAGGAACATTTAGGGGTGTCGGATTATTGGTAGTCGAATCAAGACTAGCAAATGAAAGTTGGTCAACAGTCACAATGTTTCCATTGTGAGGGAAAGACATCACGCAAAAGAGTGTCGATACGACAGCTTTCATTGCATAGACATAGTCTCGCCCAAAGAGTAAATTGAAATCCAAAGGGCCTCGAACTACCATAAGATCAATACAGATAGTTTTACCTTCCAAGGTAATAGGAGACTTAGGAAGGATCCCTAAAGGTTCACTAATGGTTCTGTTAAAAGCTGAAAAATTACGTGTAATAGGCACAAGCTGAGGGGAACCCAAAGCTTTCCAAGAAGTTGAGGATAAAATACTAACAGATCCACCTTCATCTACATGTGTGTGGCATACATTCTTACCACAAGCCTTCACAATGATTTGGAAAGGGATCGAGGAAGGAAGACGAGGTTCTGTCTGTCTATTCCAATCAAAGGAAAATACCTCTGTACTTGGAGGGGGTTCTATAGAAATAGGTGAAATTCCCCCTGGCATAGAAGAATCTAATGTAACAAGAAGAGCTTGAGCGATATGAAGTTCACTCTCTATAGGGAGAATGGGATTGGACGAATGTGAAATTGAGTCGACCACTTGATCAAATAATGGATCATCAACCTGAGTGATATTAGTTTCACTCTCCAATGGAAGAGTGGGATTGACTATACTTGGAATTATATCAATCACTCCGTCAGCTGACGGTAGGTTGGGAGAAAGTTGAAAGTAACTGGTTGGAATTTTTTGCTATGGAACAATAAGGTTTTCCAACAATTTTGAGGCTTCATCCATGTGAAGGAAAATGTGATTTTGATGACTCCCTTTGCATAACCTACAAGGAAACCTAACTTTACCCTTTTTCCTAGGAACTTGACTATCATTGGTTGATGGATCAACGAAAAGTTGATGAGATTTTTCTGACCATACTTCCAAAAACTTTGGAATACCAGGATAATTGATAAGGAAGTGGTCACCCTTACAAATATTGCAAGGGTATTTGGGTTTACGATGCATGTTGGAGGTTTCCTCAACACTACTAACACTTACAACCATGGTTGACTAGTTGACTTCTTTCTTATCTTGCTTCTTCTTATTCTTCCCTTTCTTCTTCTTCTTAGCCACCTGGTTACTAGCGTCAAGGCTTTTACCAAGTGAAGAGGAAGAAAGGGAGGAAGAAATATTGGGTGAAGAAGGTAAAGGGTCAACATGAGGTTGGTGATGTTGAGATGGTGAACTCTGTTAAGGTGAAGCATCTAGTTGAGGTGGAACAATTGGAGTGTTCGGGGCCAACAAAGTTTAAAATAACCATATCGGTAAACCTATTGTAAATCTAGGTAATGACAATGTAGCCATATAAGGAGGACCAACATTTCCTAAGCAAGGAAAATTAATAGGATTCTCGTTAAGAGGGGTTCCTTGGTTGGTAAATTATGGAACAGTTGCCATTAGATTCAATTTCAGTGAATTTTATTAACAATTTAAAACTAAAATTCACAATTCACAATTCACACTTAAACAATTAAAATTCACAATTCACACCTATGGTCTCTAAAAGTAAAAAACAAAAAAATGAACACGTATTTGTAAATCAAAGTCAAGCCACACCCAAATAGTATATTCTAGCACTAAAAACACTAGTTGGTGATGAAATCCAACATCGTAGAATTTTAATGCGAAATGGCAATCGAACGTTACCACGACAACCTGCTTAATGAAACATACATGTGCAAGTTTCTCCACTATACCATCTCGAGTGAAGATAACCCTCCGGAGAGTCCAAGTGAGTCTAGCCGATGTCTGTTCCAGATACAGTGGGATCTTCCCTCCACCGTCACCTTAGGAAAGAATCCTATAGATTATGGCCACTAAGGTTACCAACGGAAACAAATATACCTGGGGGAACAGTCTACGATCGGACACACACGCAAGGGTAGAGTAACAAAGCTCAATCCCCTTGAAGGCTCCTTGACATAATCCAAGGTTTACCGACGAGTGACCCCAGGCTCCTTGACAATGTTCAATATGAGGTTTACCGTTGTTAATATGTGTACATCTTCTATCATTCCCAATGAGGAAGGATTGATTACCTCACTGGTTCAGATATGATCTCATGCTTGACTCCTTTAGGAGGAGCTTCCCAGAGCATACATGCAAAAATTGGAATTTTTCCTACTGCAAGATTGACTACTTGTTTGTTTTATTGTCTTGGAGAGTTAACTAAAACCTATTCCAAGACACTAGCCTGAGCTATGTTGGTGGAAAGAGCCCCAAAAATGTAAAAATTACTAGATGAATTTTAATTAAGCACTGTGTTATTTAGGCTATTATTACTCAAAGGGTAAATGGATATGAAACCAATGGTGTTATGACCTGACCCAAAACTGAATGCAATCGAATATGATAATTTAATCTTTTCAATTCAATGAATCCTAACTAAAGTAAGGAGAGAGTTTTCATTCACTTCTAACAATGCAAAAAATTGATCAACAAGAGAAAATATAACAAATTCTCTAATGCACTAATTTCATCAAGAAAAACTAATGCTAATCAATTCAATATTTTTTTATTTTTTATGTTTTTAAAACAAGCATAAAAATAATGTAAATTAAAATCAAAGAAATTATCTAAATATACGATTGATTTTTTCAAAATGTAAACTATGCAATTGTAATCTATGCACAATTCAGTTGAAAAGTATGCAAATGTAATCTATGCACATTTTTCATTCATAATCTGAAAATGAGAATTCTAATTATGAAAATGTGATCTATGCAAGAGAATTCTCAAACACAAGATGATTCTAATATAATCTAAGAACCAATCAAGTGTAAGTAAAGAAAATTGGGTGAGAGTTCCAAAGATAAAAATATAAAAACACTCAAAGGCGATTAACTCTCATACACAATTTAGCCCCCCCTTCGACGAATGAGGGGGAATTTGTTTTGCAAAAACAAAAGTAAAAAGATGCAAAATTGTTAAGAGACTGAGACAAACCTCGAAGTAATGACCAAAGGAAATCAAATTAAGAATTTCTCCAAAAAAGAAACTCAAAACACCCAATTAAATTAACGGAGACTAATGAGATTTTAAGAGTGCTGAAAAGAAATTCACACAAGGCTTTCTGACAGAAAATACAAGTTTGGGTATATACTGAGAATCTAAAAAACTGATGCAAAAAAGAGAATTTTAAGGTTTTCTAAAAAATTTCATAGGGTCTATAGGCTTTAGTGTAAACAAGTGCGGTCCCGCACTATTTATACAAGAAAAGAGCGGAGATGCTCGCACTGTTTCTAAAAGAAAAGTGTGGATACCAGAAAACTAAAAGAAAAATAAAAAACTCTAAAACATTTGTCAGGGATTCTACAGGGATAAACTACCCAAACCAGTATAAACCAATCAAAATTAGAAAAAATAAATTCACAAGTCAAAAATAAAAGAAATCGAAGTTCAAGATCTGTTCCCTAGTGGAGTTTCCATTTTGTTGGAAGGATAAGTTGTTCTTGCTGACAAGACAGACCTCCCAAGTATCCTACAGATAGCTAGCAACAAAAAGACAAACAAAAATATTTTCTCTAGATAATATTCGATTCAGAATTAGCTACAACAGAGGTTTTGAAGACCTACCTGTAGTCCAGTGTTGTTCGTAATGATCTTCTTTCCAATTGCTTGAAACAGCTGTCTTCAAAGATCTGCAATCAAAAACATGGAAAAAATCAGTAGCACCTGCATAGTATAAACTAATTCACCAATCATATATCTATTAAGATGATCAATCAATTCAAGATACAAGCTAATTAATTAAATAACTCATTGATAAAACATGATAAACAAGCTACTTAATTAAAGAACTCATTGATAAAATAGGATCTTTTCGTATTATCTTTGACGAAGAAAGAGCCTTACAATCTTGTCCGCCTTGATGTCGTATAGGTCTTTCTGGGGACTGGAACAGGCGGTTCCTCTACTCTGACAAGCTTTGCACTCTCTTAGCTAAAATGCACATGGGTGTGTAATCATTCCCACATAATGATCAGTTAATAGAGTCTGAGTTTCTACAACATTTCTCCTCAAAAATTCGCAAAGTCTCCCCCCCTTTGAGGCTGCACTATGGCTTCAATTTATAGGAAAAGAGAAGAGGTTGCAGCTCCACATAAGAGGGGATAGAATCCTCTTTTGAATGGATTGATCTCCATAAACCAAGGGGTAGGCTCCCATAATGGAGGAATGAATGTACATGATAGGAGCGAACCTTCGACCAGATAATTGCTTCCAGAAGCTTCCATATTTGACTGTTGGGCTTCTAAATGTTACTTTCCACCTTCATTTTACCTTTTACAGGGGTCCGAACCTTTAACAAAGAAAAATTGTGTTTAGCTCCACATGCTTTAGAACAAATAGGTGCGGCACCACAAGCAATGTTAAGAGAAAGTGTCGTACAAGTGTTTTTAAGACTTTTATGAGCTTTTCTTTCAATTTCAAAGCTTGATTTTAGGAACTTTGATGTTGTAGACTTCTATTAAGGGAGTAATATATGAGAGACACTAAAACGTCATGGTGAAAAATTTCAATGTAACACAACTGCACTACAATACTCTACTTTTGTTGAAGAAAGAGATACGGTGCTTTGTTTCTTACAAGACCATGTAATAGGTCCTGAACCAAGAGTGAATACATATCCTACAGTAGACTTTCGATCATCAAGGTCACCAACCCAATCAGAATCAGTGAAACCAATCAACAATGGAGATGCTCCTCCACTGTAATAAATCCCGAATTGAATTGTACCTCGAATATATTGAAGTATTCTTTTATCTTCTTTCAGTGACTTCCATGAGGTTGGTGCATAAACCGAGCGACAAGTCCAACGGCAAAGGAAAGGTCAGGATGGGTATGGTTAAATATAGAAGTATACCAACAAGTTGACGGTATAAGGTAGCATCAACTTTAGGGGTAGTACAAGTGACTGAAACCTTGACTCCAAATTGAAAGGGAGAAGGGGTTGCCTTATATTCTTCCTTTTGAAAGTGATGTAGAAGATCATAGGCAGACTTGGATTGAGAGAGGGTAATGCCTTCCTTGGATTGCAAGACTTGAAGACTAAAGAAATAATGCAAGTGTCATAAGTCTGTCATTTCAAACTTCTTTTTAAGGCTAGACTTCACATGGTTTATATGGTTTGGATCACTACTAGTAAGGATAATATCATCAACATAAAGAACAAGGATGGTGAAGGACCAACCCACTTTCTTGGTGTAGACAGTGTTGTTAGAATGACACCTAAAAAAGCCATTATCTAACAGAAATATATCCATTTTGGCATACCAAGCATGAGGAGCTTGTTTGAGACCATAGAGGGACTTCCTAAGGTGACAAAAAAGGATAGAGTCATTTTGGATAAATCCAGGGGGTTGTTCCATGTAGATTTCTTCATGCAAATCTCCATGTAAGAAGGCAGATTTAACATCCATCTGATGGACTTCCCATTTAAATGAGGCAGCAAGGGAAATCACGAGGTAGATAGAATTCATTTTAGCAACAGAGGAGAAGGTTTCAGTATAGTCAATGCCTTCAACTTGTGAAAATCCTTTGGCGACAAGATGAGCTTTATGTCTATCCACTTTTCCATTTGGTCCAAGCTTGGTTTTGTAAACCCATCTGCATCTGAAAAGTTTTCTTCCTTTTGGAAGAGGAACAAGATCCCAAGTATCGTTTGCCAATAAGGAATGATATTATTCATTCATATCTTCATCCAAATCTAGATTACCAGAGGCTTCTTTAAAGGTTTCTCGATCAAGATGTTCTGGAACTTGACCCAATAAGGAAGAGGCTATTTCGAACCGAGAATCTATACATCGTTGATCTGCAGGGTCACCTGCAAGAGAACTTGTTGCATCCCAAGTAGAGCGGACCCATCTTGGAAGCTGTAGAGTAAAAGGAACAATTTCAAGAGGTGGAGGAGGATTTTCATCCTCGTTGTCATCATCTAAACTATAATTAATGCTATTAAAAATAGAAGAGAGAGAGAGAGAGGTGGCACATATGTCAAATTAGCCTCGTAGGCCAAAGGTGGCATGCCTACCGAACTAGGCTCGCAGGCCAATATATTTTCATCAAATTTTACATCTCTTCTAATGATTATAATTTTGGATTTTGGTTGAAGAAGTATATATCCTTTGACATCTTCAGAATATCCAAAAAAAATGCATTTTTCACTCTTAGGTTCTAAGGCTTTATGTTTCACATTTGGAATATGGGCCCAAGCATCACTTCCAAAAACACGAAAGTGACTTACATCTGGTTTGATTGAGCTCCAAGATTCCTCTAGAGTTATATTATTTAAAACCTTAGTAGGAGTGCGATTTACTATGTAATTTTCACAGTTAATGGCTTCTGCACAAAAATTGAGACTAAGTCCTTTAGAATGAAGCATACAATTAGCCATTTCTTTTAAGGTGTGATTCTTCCTTTTAGCTACACCATTTTGTTGTGGCGTATATGGAACAGTATGTTGTAATTGAATGCCATTCTCAGTGCAGAAGTTGATAAATTTGTTGTTAACATATTCTCCTCCATTGTCTGATCTTAACTTAAGAATTTGATGTCCAGATTGTTTCTCAGCAAAGGCCTTAAAGGCCAAGAACATGTTAAAAACTTCACTCTTGAGTTTTAAGAAGTATACCCAAGTGCGTCTGGAAAAATCATCAATGAAAGTTAAGAATTACTTGCAACCAAAGAAAGAAACAATAGGATGTGGACCACATAAATAATTGTGCACAAGTTGCAAAGGGGTTGAAGCGTGCCAAGAGGCACGTTTGTCAAAACTATCCCGATTATGTTTTTCGAGTACACATCCGAAGCGAACACCATCTCATCAAGATACCATAGGAAGACCTGTTACCATACTTTCCTTACATAGAGTTTGAAGAGAGCGGTATTTTAAGTGACCAAATCGCTCATGCCAAAGTTTGCTCACTTCATCATTATGAGCAACAAAAACAGAGGGAAGACATGATGACCCAAAGTTGTCAAACTTATACAACCTTGTGGAATCATCAACAATGCCAATAGTTAAAATATGTTTAGGATCTTTGAGTTCATTGATTACAACATCATGAGGTGAGAATTCTACTATTTTCCCTTCACCTGAATGAGTTAACTGGTAAACACAGAGAAGGTTGCATGACAAGGTAGGAAAACATAGTACATCATTAAACTGACCATTATCTAGATGAATGGTTTCAGATCCTACAACACTAAGAGATCTATCATCACAACATAAATATGTTTGGTGTTACAATCATTTAAATAAGAAAACATGGCTTTATTTTTGGCCATGTGATAAGAAGCTCTAGAATCAATGAGCCACTCATGAGAAGGAGAAGAGGAAGATACATTTAATGCATAACCAGATCTTGATGCTCGACAACCACAAGAAAAAAGTGCCATTCCTGAAGATGAAGGTGAAGAGTGCTCCAAATTGATGTTGTGCTTCTTCATTGCTACTTTTAAGGCTTCCATATTCTTGAAACATTTGGACTCTATATGGCCATCACGATTGCAAAAGTTGCAATGTCTATCTTTCTTCTTCCCTTTCTTTTTGTTTTCTTTATCATTTTGGTGATTTGATTTTTCAGTTTTCTGCTGAAATTACTTAGGACCCTTGTTTGGTTTAGGATCATACTTTTTAGGATACAGCTTATTGGGATTCTTTTGATATGGTTGTTGTTGGGCTGCTAAGGCTTTCCTAGAAGAATTTCCAGAAGTGATAATACCGAGGTGTAAGATTTTTTCTTGTTCTCTTATCAAAGAGTCACAAAAGGAATCAAAAGAGGGATTCTTATAGGTGGTTCCAGAAGAGATGATGGCTTCTCTAGTGGAATGGAAGGTGGAAACAAATATAGAGTATGCAGGGCCAAGCTTAGCAAGAATTCAATAGATGAAATTACCATCCTCCTTTTTGACCTTACAACCTTCTAAAAGAAGTCTAAGGGTCTTGAATTTAGACAAAAATTCTTCAGTAGAGGAGAAATTATTAGGGTCCAAAGTAAGCAACTCATTTTCAAGCTGGTGGGCCCTAATTTGATTTTGAATGCCAAAAACAGTATTTAGCTTTTCCAGGGCTTTATCAGGGGTGTCAATGTCAAGGATGTGAAATCGAAGATCTTGAGCAATGGACATTCCTATCAACCCTTGTCCTTGATCTTGTTTATTTTCACATTTAGGAACTTTATCATCGTTGGAAGGTTTAGTTTCTTGACCTATGGCTATTCTATAAAGCCCTTTACTTCTAAGTATATCTACCATCTAAGGTAGCCATTGGAAATAGTTGGTGCTGTTAAGAATAATTGGGCATGCACTTTCCATTTTTTTTAAAGTGAAGCTGATAAAAGGTGAAACTAAATACTCCAATGGAAATATCTCAAAAAATTAGACAATTTGAAAAAAAAAACAGCTCAAAAAAAGGCTTCCGGATGAAGAAGTTATGCCTTTTGAAATATTGAGTCAAGAGGAGCGTTATTTTTCTATACTAACGCTTTGTTTTGGAGGATCCTCAACGTTACTAATGCACTAGTCAAGAGTAGAGAGTGCGTTAGCGTTATAATGCACTGGTCAAGAGTAGAGAGTCGCATTAGTGGGCCTTTACTTAGACCGATTCCGAACTAACGCGGTCTGGAGCTGAAGAAAGGGAATTAATGTGATTTCCAAACAAATTTGGAAGAAAAATAAACTCTCTTTAATCTGTTTAGCTGTCAATTTTTCTTCCGTGTGTGTGCTTTTTTAGCACACAAAACCAAGCAAACAAAGAAATGCAAGCCTTAGGGAAAACTTTTAGTTATTCATTTAGCCTTACCAGAAACTATCTATTTTTTTTACTATTTCTGATTTCCCAAGATCGCACAAAGACGCGGGGAAAGAGCATATGTAGTAAAAAATACTTATTCATGTTTCTGATTTGCTGAGATCACACACAGTGTAGAGCAAAGAGCATATGCAGAGAAGATGATATAGATTTGGCAAATAAATAAAAAATAAAAAACGAAATAAACGAAGGGAATCAAAATAAGCAGAACTATGAACAAATATAACTACAAAACAGATACTTTATTCCTCCATATCTAAACTGAAATAAATTGGGCAACCGAAACCCTTTTCTCTTGAAACGAAAGATGTTCCTCACTGTAACAGATGCTCTAGACACAACAGAGTAGTTCTTCAAGCCTGAAAATTTCAAAAATAGTAGATCTACAAAACGGCAGTCACATGCAGTCAAACTGGCTTCGGATTTGGATCAACAACGGATGTGGCCCTCAAAATAGCTTTGGTACCATGTACAAGTTTACGGGGTAAGTTCCGTAGATCAAAAACCAAAGGTCACCGCTCACAAATAGATCAAAAATTAGTACACCAATATAATCACGTGGTTAAAACCCTCAAAGAGGGAAACAGTCCATGGCTTGAGCCAACGCGGCCACTTCAGGAAATTTATTAACATAAAAAGAAAGGTTACATATGTTTCTCTCATAAACGGTTAACCTAAAAATGACCCTCCATGCTCTTTAAATAGAGATCATGGACCAATCGGGTGCTAAGCCATGAATCAAGTGTCATTAATACCAAGGAGAGAGATAACCGCCAGATCACTACAAATTGTGACCATCGGATTATAAGTTACAAATGTACAAGGTAAAGAAACACACTTTACCTAACTCTACACTAGACTAAGTTATTATTAACTATTTCCTATGTGTCAGAATATCCTAACATAGAGGATACATGGCCCAAAAAATTCAAGGATGAAGTATGAAGTCTACGACTCAGCATAGCCATGGATGGCATCAACCCATATTCCCTCTAGAACACCAACTATTATGTTTGGCCTCTAGTAGTGATCAATAATAATATCCCCCCATGTTTATCTGTGAAGAATGAACATCTTATGTTGGCTCTCCTAGTCCCTGGTAGAAGACAAGTGAAGAATATGGATGTCTACTTACAACCATTGGTAGATGAATTGAAGGAATTATGGGATGCGATAAATGTATACGATGTATCAAGACCCATCGCAGCAGAGAGGAGTTTTACGTTGTATGGCATCAGTGCTTACACGACACATGATTATTCAGGCTTAGGAGTTTTCTCTGGTAAATTACATGTTTAATTTATTGATTTTTTTATATACGTAACAATATTATTTCACATATTAGTTATTTAATTCATTGTAATATTTGTTCTGATCTTCATGATATTCTTTAACGTGTGTTTTCCAGGTAAATCCCCTCTGCAGACAGAGGCGATGCCTCTAGCCCTAGGGTGGGTCTAGAAACTATGAGAACATACTAACATCTACCTTCCTAAATTGTAAATGAAATTTAGAGCAAGGAAGATGACCTACCTCGTTCTGATGCTATGTTTTTGTCTTCCGTCGAAGCTTCTTGATCCGTCGCTCTCCTCAGTCTCCATACACACTGCTGCCAAAGTTCGATTACCGGTACAGACAGTCAAGACACCACAACAAGCGTAAAACCACGACAAACATAAAACAATTACAACCTATCTAACTGATCAAGGAATGCTAGAAATCTCAATATAAATGTAAACAAGAGTGGAAGATAAACACCAGATGCATTTTATTATGATAAGGAAAATGGGAGTTTGCAACCAAGCCTTGATGTTGAGGCTCTCCTTTGGCAGGTCCGTATCCAAGTACGTTTACAACACCCTCACACACAAAGGTCCAAGATCTCACTATGTTCTCAACTCACAAAAACGATCACACTCTGCACTATTCTCCCAAAGCTATGATTCCTTCTTCTCTCTATGCTAGCTAACTAAATAAGGTTGTAGAGCTGAAGGAGGTCTCCTTATATAACAATGGAGGAGGAGGTTATGGCCCTCAAATGATGGGGAAAGAGCTTATCCTTTGGAGTAGTTCCTATTTTATGGAAACAAGAAGCCCAAAGGGGAGTTCCTCGGCCATATCCTCAAAACAAACTTCCATCTCGTCGCCTCACGAAGCTTCTAGTCATGGAAGCTTCCTTTCTATTTTAAAAAACTTTCCAAAAAAATATCGGCGCAAGTCCAACATTGAGACAGAGTGCTAATCGGCATGGGCCTCAGTGAAAATTTGACTATCGGCGCGGGTCAGACACTGAGAGAAAGCGTCGACCTTGAAAACCGGGTTTTTACAAGGATATTTCAGAAAATTTGTAAACGGAGACGATTTGGCAAACAAAATGCTGTTCATGGGGTATGTATTCCATGCTTGGAAAGTACATAATGGTCACTTTATGGGTCCTCTAGGATCAAGGAATGGGGAGTACAAGGACATTGACAAATTATTGTGTAACCGACCTTGAAAACCAGATTTTTACAAGGATATTTCAGAAAATTTGTAAAGGGAGATGATTTGGTAGACAAAATGTGATTCATGGGGTATGTATTCCATGCTTGGAAAGTACACAATGGTCACTGTATGGGTCCTCCAGGATCAAGGAACTGGGAGTACAAGGATAGTGACAAATTACTGTGTAAAAAATGCCCCCTAAAGTATGAAGTCTGAAAATGAGTGAGGGGTGAAATGCTTTACAAGTACGTGCAAGGAACTAGATGCTACTGTCGAGAGACCTACCAATCAAGTATAGATACATATACATAACTGAAATCTCTGATGAAAATACATGAATTCATGGTATAGGCGTAGCTATCCATTAAGAAGATAACATGGATCCTTGGCATGGACGCAGCCATCCGAATGAAGGGATCATATGAAGTAGATCCATGGCATGGGCGCAGCCATCCGTATAGAGAGGATGAAAATGAGAGAACCCACAGTATGGTCGCATCCATCCGTCTAAATAATCATGTATATTATCATGAATGACTCATCACTCCTCGCAACCTAGGATTTTCTTATTGAAGCATAGGGTCTTGCGCTCCAACACCATCCGATCAAAGTACAAATTCCAACATGTCAATATATGTGTTGAAGTAAAACATGCTATAAAATCACTTGATTACTGGTCAATGATGTGAACCATTAACAAGTGCCAGAGAAACCACACATAATGTCAATGGCTCTCAAGGTACTACTAGTACAATCCACAGAATGTGAATAGTGAGCTAAAGTCGAACACCCATGAAATCACCCGATCAAAGGCCAATGATGTGAACCTGTCATCGAATGTGAATAACTTGCCATTAGGGCATGCAAGCTCTAAGGTACGAGAAAGGAGTCTCTAGATCAACTTCCCGGATAATGAGTTGAAGTCGACAGGAAGCGATCTGTCGAAGGAGGGTCATAATGAGTCCCACATCATCGAAATGAAACAGAGGATGTAATATGAGTGTAAATCAAAACTGAAATAGAGGATCGGGGAATGTATAAACGGCAGAAGGATTTTCTCTTGAACATATCGGCAACATGACTCTGGAATTCGGCAGCATTTGACTCAAATAGGATCAGAGGTCATGTTGACAAAATTGGTAATCGAATGAGAGGCAAACGGATTTCCCAAACCCATGGAGGCAAAGTGACTGAGTGAAGTTATCCCAACCTGACACAAACTGCAGATAAGTGTCATGTTCAAGAGTGACATATTGTCGACACAATTGATGAAAAACTTCCATTTTCCCCCACCATTTCTGGTGAGTACCCCTTTATTTTTACACAATCTTGAAGAGGATACCATATGCTTGTCATATAAGTTTTTCCTTCGGAAAAATCCAACCTAGTACATTTTACGACCCCTAGGAAGGAGGAACTCGGTTAACGTCATGGTGACAATTTCTGATGTCATCAGGGTTTAACAAGTCTGAAAAAGGAAGAAATCATCATATTTTCATGTTTAGAGAGTTTTAAAAGAGGCAGAAAATAAAACTCCAGCAGGTCCCTTTTCATAGGTAGTCTCACACATACGAAAAGGTAGAAAACAATATCTAGGAGAACCTCTTAGTAGTGATAGGTTAAGGTATTCCTTTTTCATAAATAATCCATCCCAGCCTGAAAAAGGGGTAAATTTATACTGGGTAGATATCGTTTCACAGTCATTTAACGAGTTCAAAATGACAAGATTCTCGGCAATCTTTTCAATTTTAGAGAGTCATAAAAGAGCTGAAAGATGACTCCTCCTGGAGAAACGAGCGGTATAAATGGTAGCAACTGGTTCCGGTGATGGTGGAACTGCTCAGAACAAGTAAAGGTCAAGAGGTTGGCTTACCAGACCACTCATTACAGTGGTTCCTTGGGAATGGGTAAAACAACCAAGTGAATGCATATGATCGGCCAAGCAGATAGTGACGGTGGAATGAGAAAACCAAGGTTCATCTAGAAAAACAAGTTGATAAAATGGCAATCACAAGAGGTAAAATGAGAATGGTTTCATTTTTACACAAGCTTGAAATCATGAAACTCTGCTTGAGGTTGGTTTAATTTTTAGACAAGCTTGAAACAAAGAGTAAACTATTCTTGGGATTGGTTTCATTTTTACACAAGATTGAAACAAAGATAAACTATGCTTGAAAAACAAGGAAAAACGGGCTTGCCCCTAGCATGGTGACTCAATTCGAGGTACATTCCCCCCAAGCTTCAGTGCATTCACCAGAGTAGACTACTAGTTACTGACAAGTGTATGGAATGAAGATTCAATTATGAGAAAAAGACTCGACTGGGATTTTATGAGATCGTATCAAAGACTCAAATTGAACAGGAACGTGTTTCATTGTTTTAATGAGGTTGACACATTAAAAGAACTATCCTCATGACATCTTGATTCATTTTTTAGGGAGCTTGACACACGAAAAGGAACTGTGCTCTGACGACCTTTCATCATGATGAATAAGAATTCATGGCTTCCAAGAGTTCCTCACCGAATGGGAAAACAATATCTTGGAAATCAGGACCCAATGACCCCAGCACACGATGCACAATGACACTATCACTGAATGTGGGCATGGGATAGGTAGCCACATAATTAACCTGTGGCATGGAAGATACAACCAACGGATAAATACCCGGAAGGGACGATGGTGTACCAGATGTCACGTCAGGACCAAGGAATGAAAGTTGATCAATGGTCATGATCCGACCTTTGTGTGGAGAATAGATCACATGGAAGAGGGAAGAGACAATCAACCCCATGGCATAAGTCATGTACCAAGAGTAAATTGAAATCCAAGGGGCCTGGAACAACCATCACGTCTATATAGACGGTTTTCCCTCCCAAATTAACAAGAAACTTCAAAAGGATCCCTAACAGTTGACTGGTTCCTCTATTAAATGCCAATAGATTCTTCGTAACAAGCACAAGTGGTGGAGAACCAAAAGCTTACCAAGTAGTGGAAGATAGAATACTACCATATGCACCTTCATCTATAATGGTGCTGGGTATGACCACATCAAAGGTTTGCATCGTGATCTCAAAAGGCACATAAGAAGGAAGGCGATATCCCGCAAATCGACTCCAATAGAAGGAAGCAATTAAACTACTTGGAGGGGGTACCATTGAACTGAGATGGTCATCCCCTAGTGTTACCGAGGCAAGAAGAGCATCCTCCTAGACCTCCATCGTGGGATCAGGAGGAGCAACTTCTTGAACTACAGGGGTGGGAGAATTTTTCTCCAAGTCTGAGGAATCTAAAGAAACAAGAGGAATGTGAGGGGGATGAGATCCACTCTCGATGGGAAAGACCTGATGAAAGATAGGAGGGATTAGGTTGACTGATTCCATGTCTAATGGTTGGTCGGCAATAGATTCCTGATTTTGAATTTCTGGGGGAGCGGGATCAACCAAATATGAATCTTGACCAATGGTGGAATCAACTACTGGAGGAATCAAAGAAATATTTTGGTAATCAATCAGAAGGCAGGGTGCAAAAACAATAGGGTTTTCCAACACTTTCGTCGCTTCATCCATGTATGGACAAAGGTGAATGAGATGATGCCCTTCACACAACTTATAGGGATTGGTAATCTTGCCCTATTTCTTATGAGTCTTATCAACACTAGTCGAAGATGTGTCACCAACATGACTTCCAGAAGCCAAAGACAACGACGAACGGCTGTCGGACCATACTTCAATTACCTTGGGAATGCCAGGACAGTCTCGAAGAAAGTGGTCACATTTGCAGAGCATGAAAGGGAATTTGACTTTCAAGGTTGGATGGTTTATTAATGGATGTTTTCTTAGGCTTAATAGCTGAAGAATTTTCCTCTATCTTATCTGACTTCTTCTTCTTCATCTTCTTCTTCTTCTTCTTAGCCACTTGGTTGCTAGTACCCAGACTTTCACCAGGTGAAGTAGAAGAGGAGGACAAAGAAACATGCGAAGAAGGGGAGAGGTCCACTTTAGAATCAACATGATGTTTTTCAGGTGGAGGGGATGGTTGTACAACAGTCGGAATACTTGAGACCACAGAAGTCGAGAATAACCGAACAGGAAACCCAACAATTAGCCCAGGCAGGGACAATGTTTCCTTATAAGGAGCACCAACATTTCCAAAAGTAGGAAAAGGACTAGGATTCCCTTCGAAGGGGATTCCTTGGTTGGAAAACTCTAGAAAATTTTCCATTGGAAACAACTATAAAACAAAATGCTAAGGAAGATAACTTTAACCATGAATATTTCGTGGGCAGTTAATATTTTAATACATTGAAATAGAACTTTGTCGTCTCATATTTTAAGATTCAAGAAATAGGAAAAAGGTGACTCTATCACTTTCAGGTTGAAACAAGCGTGAAAGGACAAGTACTTGATGATCTTTTCACTTTTAGAGAGTCACAAAAAGACCAAAATGACTACTCAGGTAATCTAAGCAAGAGGATGTACCAAGTTTCTGTGAACTTCCATATACACCTTGGTGATCAAATGACAGAGAAATGACCAAGGACTTAACGTATGTGCAGGTAGTCTCCACGAATGCTGTGTTTGGTGTGTCATGGTTACAGGGTGGCAGACTTGGCTTCCTATGGATAAAGGATTTGAACCTATGAGGGTCTCCATTTATATATGTGACGGTACATGGAGCACAAGTCCGTACTAGTGTTGTCTAAAGCCAGATGGAAAATGACAGCTATTAGGTTTAAAGACGTCGGAACACGTCTCTAGCCTAGACCACTAAATGTGAGCATTACGTTTCAATGATTCCTTAGGTTGATTGAATAAATTTTAAAATTGATCTTGAATTATGTCTCGGTTTCAAGGCCCTATCAAATGTCATCTGACAATCTCCTATATGCAACTATAGGAGAAAAGAAATATTTCAATTCAATGAATGTTATCTAGTTAAGGGAAGAGTTTCAAATAATGATTCAATAAACAGTAATACTGCAAACAAAAATTTTCCAAACTAGATGAGTTTCACTATCCAAAATTAATCTAAAACATTCAACGATGCGAATTATGCAATGTAATCTATGCAAAATCCTCTTTTTTGAAAACTATGCAATTGTAATTTATGAAAAAATTCCTTTTTCCTTTGAAAGAATAAGAATGAACTAAATGCATTTTTTGATGAAATAAGAATCTACTTAATTCATGCTTTTAATGAAAGTGAATGCACTCAATGCAATTTTTAGCTTTCAATCATTAAACAATTTAATCTAAGTTCAATGATGGATCTCAAAAAAGACTTTTCAATGCAATGTTATCTAATGCCTTTTAACAAAAAGAAAACTATGAGACGAAAACTAAATGAATGCAAGTTTCCTTATTGGAAGGATGAATGCAAAAGGGATGCAAAAAAACACTCAGAATGCAATCATTGTTCCTAACACTTTGTAACGAAATTCCTCAAAAGGCTACAAGACATATGAGGTCAAGCACAAAAAGGACTTCCAAAGCATGAGCTCAAAACAAGGCATTCATTTCCTTTTACATTAAGCAATCAAAGAAAGAAGATTTTTCATTTGAACAATGAGCAATGCAATCTATGCTCACAAGCGAACAAGCGAACCAAATGAACTCGAAAAACACTTGAGACTTGAACACTCAATCAACTGAAAATAAAAAGGCAATCAACTAGATATGGCTCAGCAAGAAAGGAGACTATGACTCAATCAACAGGGTGATGTCCAGCGAAGCATGCAACCAGGCAATTGATGCACAGTCCTAGAAAAAGTAGGATGTAGGGATGCACGTCCGAACAGGAAAAAAAACCGAAAAACAAAATCAACAAGTCAATCAAACCCACTTGAGTGAAGGGGAGAACATATAAATCATATAGAGAAAAGGGTCGGAAGGGAAAGACACACTGGTGAAGGATTTAGGGAAAAAATATTAATTTTTCACACACCCTAAAATTGGCACGACATTTGTGGGTGAAACTAGCGCCAACTGGTGTGACTTGCTCACTAACAACTAGTTCCAATCGCCAATTGGCGCGAGTTGCTAATTGAAAACTAGTGCCAATAGGTGCTACTGTCAGAAAAATAAAAGCGTCAATGCCTGAACAAGAAAAAAAAATAAAAAATTCTCCCATCCAAGACCAGACTCACCACTTCAAGTAAAAACTAAAAGATCGTAATTGATGGAAAACATAGGAACAAATAGGGAAAAGGTTGTTCGACTAAACTCGTCGAATGAATAAGACCTCAAAGAGTGGAAAACTCAAAGGAAACTCCCCAGTGGAGTCGCCAATTTTTTCTGCAGGTAAATCCTCTCTGTGGACAGAGATGATCCCTCTAGCCCTAGAGTGGGTCTAGAAACAAAGGGAAACGCTGAAGTGTTGCTTCCTAATTATTGAATGAACAAGAGAAATGGTAGATCTACCTACCTAGAATCCAATGTTGTCATTGTTGTTGTATTAGTGGTGGCCTCTCGCTCCTGCTTCGGCAAGTCACAATCCGGTCACCATTACGCTTGGATACCTACACAAAGAAAAAGAAAACAAGAATAGCGTACAAGATGACAACATTTCATTCATAACTATTAACCAGTCAAAGAGGGCTAAACATATTGCGTTAAAAAAACATCATAACACAACAGTGGAACCAAACAGTAGTCATGTATATAAATGAATAGAAGGAAGAGTTACAACCGATGCTTTAACGTCGCAGTCTCCTCCAGCGGCATTCAGGCGAAGTGCATCTCAGATGCTCGTCAGGGAATTCAAACGGGATGAAGCCATGGACTCAAGCTTCCTCAACGTAATTCCTTCTATCTTCTCTAGTCATTCATCTAATCAGTCGTTTATCTAGTTTGTACTAAGAGAGATAGCTTCTTTTATAGAGGAAAAAGAGGAGGTTAGGATCCCTACAAAGGTGGGAGGGAGGCCTATCCTTTAGGGAGTTCCCATAAGAGGTGGAAACCATAAAACTAAAGGAGGTAGACTGTGGTTTATCAGTTCAACCACTCCCAATGACTCATCCTCAAGGTGATTGGAGTGGAATATCTGCCTCTATTTTAAAAAAAAATTCCATAAACATCTTTGCGCGGGTGGAAAACTATGACAGAGCGCCAGCTGGCATGAGCATAGTGTTAATTTTCCTCTTCGGCACTAGGGCATAACTGATTACCGGCGCCAAGGAAAAAACAAAGGTTTTTTAGTATTTTCTCATGGAATTGTCAACAAGAGGAATTTTACTCCCATGTAAAGGGACACAATGATGGTTTTTGCAAGGCATGACACTGCTTATTAGTCATAGGAATGACCCTCTAATGGGTGAGATGGTGAATGCAGGGACAGTGACAAAATGTTGTGTAACAACGTGCCATGCATATTAATTAATGTATACAAATATAATCTCGTAGGTCTTGTAACAAAATGGTATTTTGGATGTAAATGCTGTGGACCTTCTCTGAAAGCTAGATGGTTGAAGGACCCACGAAATCTAGTGTATGATTTCTCCAGGTTATTCCTACCAGAAGAACACCCTTACAGAAGAGCAACATCTATTTTCAATGGTAAACGAGAGAGAAACCAAAGGCCTCCAATAATGACACCAGTTGAATGTCTTAGAGCATATGAGAGGGAGAAGGAGAAGGAGTTCATATAAATGTTTGATTCAAATGGGGAGCCTATGTTCGATGATCCAGATTTATTCGACACCTATGTTGAGAAATTTCCCATTGGGATGAAAATGAAATCTATCTTTTATGACCTCCCATATTCGGAGCATCTTAAGATTACCCACTTATTAGATCCCATGCATATATTTAAAAATGTTTCATCTTCTTTATGGAGGCACATATCATCGAAACAAAGTGACACATTGGTTGTTAGGAAAGATCTTATTACTTCAAAAAATAAAAAGAAACATTGGCCAAGATGATTAGAAAGTATGGGATCAGAGGCAGGCGCTGGTCCCTCTAATTCATGGTTTTTCAAAAAAGGTGATTTCCCATGGATTTTTAAAAAAATGATATTTCTTTGGCAAAGGAAGTTATAATGGGTGTGAGGGTGCCAAATTCATATTGGTCTTCACTACGGCGCTGCTTCACCGTGGATGACCATTTGTCGGGGTTGAAATTTCATGACCATTTGAATCTTCTAAGAGTATGTATAATGTCAAAAGTGTGATTTTATTATTTGTTATACTAATGAATTTTATCCCATGCGGGGATCATAAAACATAACTAATTTTGTATATTATTGCACGTGTTTAGAACTTTGTAGTTTCATTATCCTTTGTTCGTGCATGGATGTGTGAAACATGAATTCCCTCAAGACCTAGGATGTGCCATATCTAAATTATATGCATTTGTACGTTGGATCACGTCAAAGGATATTCAAGTGACTAGCATTCCAAAGTGGCGTCAAGAGATAGTTGATATTGTTTGTATGTTTGAGAAGGAACTGCCGAAGAGTTTCATGGACTTATAGGTTCATCTTCTAATCCACCTGGTAGATGAGGTTGAATTAGTTGGGGTGGTTTCTTATCGTTGGATTTCTTCTTAGAGAGGTACATGAAGAAATTGAAAGGTTTTGTTCGACAAAATGCAAAACCTGAGGGGTCTATGGCAAAGGGGTACATATCGTATGAGTCTTTCTATTATGCCAGCGAGTACATCAAGCAGATCGATAACAGACCAGGTGCGGTAATTTGGGGCGATGAAAGGGATGAAGAAAAAAGAGAAGGGGAGTTGTGCCAAACGAGTGGAAAAAAGCGCTTGATAAAGAGTAAGCGACTTATAATTTTTCAAATTTACAAAATGTAATTAATATTCATGTTGAACTTTGATATAATGTATATTTTGGTCTCTAAGTACTATATAATGTTGGTTTGATTTCATCAACGAATGCAGAAATTGAAGCAATCAATAAATTTTTTCTTTACAATTCTGAAGCGACACAACCGTGGGTCGCATTGTACGAACAAAAGAGGATGAAATGGGATAGTGACAGGAAATAATTCAGATGGTTGAACGGTATAAGTGTGCCTTATCCTGATCATTTAAAAGAAAATATGCCAAAAATATGCCCCAACAGTTGGGTTGCTGACCAATTCATAGAGAAATATGGTGCTACCGGTCATTACCCACGTGTTAAAGAGGATGCACTAAACGTAGGGATTGGGTGCAGCAACTTGGCAATAATCTTTTTAATTTATATGTAAATTTGAAACTTATATTAAGACATCTAAATTTCATATTTTAACTGTTGGGTTATTGTAAGACACATGACACTATGTCTTTTTTTATTTTTTTATTATAGGTGCATTTGTTCCCATCTATGTGGGCATATGGACACCATTTTCACACAGAAAATGCCAATGCTAGAAACATCACACAAGACTATGGAGTGGAAGTCGAGTTCGATAAATCTAGTCGATCTAGCCACCATGATCAAAACCTAGTATGAGGGACGTTAGGTTACATCAGAAATATACAACAGATCATTGAAGTGGAATTCTCTTCTTTCCAATGTGTTATTTTTAGGTGAAAGCGGTGGGACACCTTTGATCGGAATAATGTAAAGGAAGATCGCGATAGTAGGCTGATATGTATCAACTTTAGAAAGATGTGGGATGAAGCCAAGGAACCCTATGTTTTCCCTAAACATTGCAACCAGGTGTTTTTTTACCCAGATGTGTTGGATGGGGATTGGTGGTTCATATTGACACATGACCCTAGATCAAAACATATTTTTGAGAAAAATAGTGTTATCATGCCATGCGAGCTGGAAGATAATAAGGGTGATCATGAGAATCGAGAGTGATATGGTACATGTTTTATTTCATCAATATTTATACTTTTTAAGATGGGTTTTTCGAAACATTATAATATGTATTTTGAATTAATTGGTAATTTGCATTGTGTTAATGTTAAAATCAATAATTCACTTGATAGTTTACAATTATGCTGATCTCAAAAACAATGGTGTACTGTATAAATTAGTTCTTTTTTTTGTATCTAAGATCATAATAAAATAATGATAATTCTAAAGTACATGAATTTATTTGCATTATTTTCTTAACTTTATTATGTTACAATAAATCATATTATTCTAGATTTATCATTTTACAATTATTTAAAATTTACAATTTTACAAATTTTAATATTTTAATAAATTCATTTCACATTAATACAATTAAAATTTTACAAATATTTTACATACAATTAAAATTAGAATTAGAATTACAATTGCAATTTTACAATTTCACATACAATTACTATTTTGGAATTTTACATACAAATACAATTTTACAATTACAATCAATTCCTAGTAATACAATTAAAATTTTACAAATATTTTACATACAATTAGAATTAGAATTACAATTACAATTTCAATTTCAATTTTACAATTTCACATACAATTACAATTTTAGAATTTTACATATATACAATTACAATTTTACAAATTAAAAAATTACAATTACAATTACAATTTTACAAATTTACATATATACCATTACAATTACAATTTTAGAATTTTACATACAATTAGAATTATAAATATTACAATTTTACAATATCATGATCATTTAGTATTAAATTAATTAATAAACGTCACGTTCATGATAACCATAGTACAAACATCATATTTGACTAAAAAACACATTCAAAATCGCTAACACCATCGTGATCATGATCATTAACAAAACACAATTAAAATTATATATTAACATCATCACAACACAAACATCAAATATACATCTCATTTCAAATAACTCATGCTATCATCACATACACATATATCTGCAAGCTGCACATTAAATGAACATATCTAATATGATCTAAAAATATACACATCATGATGATCACCAACATGTAAATTAAGTACAGCTGCAACATGAACATAAAATACATGGACCATATATATATAACTAAATAATCTTAAAAATATAAAACTGTAATATAAATGTCATGGATCAGTTAGTGGTAGTACACCATCAATATCAGTACTAGTGGAGGCCTGAACAATCAATGGTGCAGCCTCGACGGTTGATGGTCCAACCTGCTCATGATCATGAGTACTAGTGGATGTTGCAGGGTGCTGACTGGACGTGACCGATGGTCTAGCCTCATCTCCATGATGAATGCTGCTAGATGCTAGTGGAGGCTCATGCTCATCTGACCCGGCACGAGGTGAACGATCATGAGATGAAGAGTCGCTGCTCGTGGACTGTCCATCACTTGCTGCGTCTCGACCATGCCTATAAATTTCAACAGTCCTCGTCAGTCGTGTAAAAGTTGTCGTAACTCCTATGACATGCCGCATCAGGTTGTACGTGTCACGTGGTATGCCTCTCCAGATCTGTAATAGCCTATCATTGGCCTCTATGTCTCTGTAATGAGTGGGCCTGATGCGCGCCTCAACAATCAATGCACTAAGTTGGTCACCCAACACCATCCAGTATCTAGCATCAAGTCGACCGCACCTAGCACCAGCCTCTTGATGATCCTCGGAATCTGGCATGTCCTGATCATCATCAAGATCCACACTTGGATCATGTGGTGGTGCCAACATCTCCTCGCCATCAAAAGAGCCAATGTCTGCAAAATATATACAAGTACACAACAATAACTAGACAATTTCATTACACAATTTAATAAAAACAAGTTAAAGAACATGCTAGAATAAATTTAAATATATAAAACAGTAATATTACCTCTATAATCTGGCAGCTCATCAGCTGTGAAGAGGATGTTGGCACTCCCTCGCCAATCCAAACCTGTGTAAGGATAGGAGATCATAACAAAGGGATGCTCATTAACACTGGCTAGAAACTCCAGTGCATCCTATGATATCCTCGTGAAAAACTCAATGTCACCCCTCTTGGGCATCATCTATCCCCACATGTGCATACATGCCTCAAACGTCTTCCTACGAGGTTGCCGAAGAAAAGTAGGCCTTGTCTCTAGAAACCTCTCAAAAAATAAACAAAAAATCTCTGAAGAAAAAGGGAAGTTCACCCTCCCTTGTGCATGAGCACGACATCTATCTAAGACTGTACATAACTGCCACAAAAAAATGGCAAACCACCTGACAAGTCATGGCTCCTATACTAAAGAATCAACATAATATAGAAGCGAGCAACTAATGCATTGCCTGTCATTTGTGTTGTGCGAAATGGTCAAAATAATAAGTGAGAGACACTGCACCTCCTCCCTACCAAATGCACCAATACGTAACTGATCTCTAGCAACCCAAAAATTTGCAGGAGACAGTACATTTTCTCCAATGTATCTTTGGGAGTAAACTAACTGACTCGCTGCTACACAGCCAGCCGGAACCTCTGGGAACGAGGGAAAATCCACCCCTCTCCTCGATAGCCCTGTAATAAAGTATATATCCTCCTCAATGGGCATGTACTACTGGTTGATACCAACCAGGAAAGCCTCTTGTTGGGCATTCCACCTTCGGATAATATGTCTCAAAAACAAACTATGGCCCTTTATGGAAGTAGCCTCCTCATAGAACTTGAGGAGGCCTACCTGCCTTAGGAGCCCTTGCGTAGCTGCTGTAATAGGGCAAGGGTACACATATCTCTCCCTCTCTCGTGCCTCCCACAGGCGAACCATGTTATATTGCTCCACCTGTTGTTGTTGTTATTCCCCCTCTTCTCTCCTTTCACGTCTCTGAATGATTGACATATTAAACACAATTTTTTATTAAATGAGACATTTTTTTAGAAATATACATATATAATTTTTTAACAAAATAAAAAAACAGTTAGTGCACCAAAAACACAGTCACGCACCGCTCTCGGTGCGTCTTTCTATGGAGTGCACCAGCCTCGGTGCACTAATGATATTAAGTGCCCCGAGGACGGTGCTCCAGAAAAATTTATAGCGCACCGTTGACTATATACGGTGTCAGGAGGGCAGTGTGCTGACGAAACTCTATGCCCTGGGGCATATAGTTAAGTCAGTACACTGCCCTCCTGACACCGTATATAGTCAACAGTGTGCTATAAATTTTTCTGGAGCACCGTCGTTAAGTCAGCAGACCGACCTCCTGCCATCGTGACATAGTGAACGGTGCAGCATTTTACAAGGCCGCACAATTGACCCAGGTGAAATACGGAAACAAAAATAGTTGTCTCAGGGCTGCTATTTTGGTCAATGCACCGTGTCGCAGCTATTCCACTAGGTCAATGGTGTGGCGGAATAACCGACCGAAATGCACTTTTAAAAAAAAATTAAAATAACACGGTGTGCCTTCGGTACTGCCCTGAAACATGTGCAGATACCGTTAGCACCGATTTACCAAGTCGCACCATTGACAATGTGGAATAGAAGCAACACGGTGCGTTGACAACATTACCAGCCCCAGGGCGGATAATTTAGTCAACACACCATGTTGCCGCTATTCCACATTGTCAATGGTGCGGCCTAGTAAACGACCGCACCGCACTTTTTATTTTTTTTAAAATAACACGGTGCGCCTATCGGCACTACCTCAGAACCAGTGCAGCAACCGTTAGCACCCATTGCAGTGCAGCTTGTAAATTTACAAGCATCATTGCAAGCCGGTGCGAGCCAAACGGCTCGAGCGCACCACGCGTCAAATTTTGTTTTTCCTTTTAAATTGTTAATTTTAAGGTTATTTGAAATTATAATCCACTAAGAGGATTAATTATGGAAAAACAAGAAAAATACATGTACATTTGCTCGTTGAGGAGGCATATTGGCTATAGAATTTTCAAAAGAAAATTTGTCCATCGTTTTGCAAAATTCAAACTGGAGATTGGTGGGCAATGCACAGCAGTAGTGCATGCAATGAGTGCAATGGGAGCACCGATGTCAGGGCGGCTCAAACAAGGATAAATTGCACTGGTTCTTGACAGCTCTGTAGCACTGACAAAAGTGAAAAATGTGGTTTTTTTACCATAATTTTTTTATTTATTTACCCTATTCCAGTGCACGGGATTTTACAGGCACACCGGTGCATTTGCTTCATTCCGCACCGGGTCATTTCTGTTTTCGCACGCTTTTTATGAGGCACCGGTGTGGACGGTTTGTAAAGCACCGGTGCGCTACAGTAATACAACGCACCTGGAGGGTATGTACGGAGTGCACGGTGTCCAGTGTGCCAATGTTTTGTGCGGTTTTTTGGTCATAATTTGTTTTTATTTAATCCCATTCCGATGCGAGGGGTTTTATGGATGCATCAGTGTGTTTTTTTCATTCCACGCCCGGCGGTTTCTGTTTTCGCACGCTTTTTATGAGGCACAGGTGTGGGTGCTCTATAAGGCACCAGGGTGCTACAATAATAAAACGCACCAGGTGGGTTTGTATGGAGCGCACGGTGTTCGGTGTGACAATTTTTTGTGCGGTTTTTTTGCCATAAATTTTTTTTTATTTAACCTCGTTCTGGTGTGCGGGTTTATGGGCGCACCAGTGCGTTTTCATCATTCCACGCTGGGTGGTTTCTGCTTTTGCGCGCTTTTTATGAGGCACCAGTCCGGATGCTCTGTAAAGCACCGGGGCACTACAGTAATAAAACGCACCGGGCAGGTGTGTACAGAGCGCACAGTGTCTGGTGTGCCAATGTTTTGTGCGGTTTTTTGGCCGTAATTTTTTTTTTATTTGACCCTGTTTTGGCGTGCGGGGTTTATGGGTGCACTGGTGCATTTTCTTCATTCCGCACTGGGCGGTTTCTGTTTTCGCGCGCTTTTTATGAGGCACCGATGCGGAAGTGTTGTAAAGGACCGATGCGCTACAGAAATGAAACGCATCGGGCAGGTGTGTATGGAGCGCACAGTGTCCGGTGAGCCAATGTTTTGTGCGCATCGGTGCTTTCTCGTGTTGAACGCACCAGTGCATTTTACGGTGATAAGCCCACCAGACGAAATACATCCGCAAACACCTCTGCCCGCCAACCTGCTCTAGTAACCTTTGCTAGAAACGGATGTCTAGGGTATTTTTTTAAAGGGTTCCTCAAAAACATCTACTAGAGGGTATTTTCCTTGTAGTGGTTAAATCTGGATGGTAAAGATCTCAATATCTTTTGTACAATTAAACATTCTTTAATGGTTTCTCCTAGAGCTTTCATGTTATTCACAACTTCTGCAACCTTTAAGAAGAAACTAGCTATATCTTCATCTTCATTCATTTTTACATTTTCAAATTGAGCTCTATAGGCTTGCAGTTTGGCCATCTTCACCTTTTTATCTCCCTCATGAATATTTTCTAAAGTATCCTAGATGTCTTTGGCAGTCTCACTGTGCATTACTTTGATCAATTCTATTTCACACATAACGCTCAAGAGTGCATTCATGGATTTTGCATTAGCTATGAAGTTTTCTTGGCTTCTTTCTCTGTGTTAGTATCCTTTGGAGCATATCCTTCTTCTACATCAACCCAAACTTCTATTCCTAGAGACATTATGTATTTCATCATTCTTATTTTTTATAAGGCATAGATTGTGCCAGTAAACAATGGGGCCTTACTTGTTGAACATCCTTCTAGGCTAGACATTTTGGGGACCTAGGATCTCCTTCCAGTTGTTAAACTAATATAGAAGAAACTGGCTCTGATACCAATTATTGAACCCTTAGTTAAACTGAGATGGGGGGGGGGTGTGAATCAGTTTAATACATTCATGGAATTTTAAAACTTTCCTTTAAACTTATTTACACCTTCATTTCATGATCAACTTAATATATAATGAAACAACAACCTTAATATGTGAGCAACAAGTATTAAGTAGATCAAGTACAGAACATCAACACATAATCATCATGCACATGGACAACATATATAAGTGGAAACCCATAAGGGAGAAAACCACACTTTATTATTGTTGTGATGCAAAGGAAAGTTCCAGCTCCCTCTTACCACTAATTTTCTATAGGCTCCAACCTACACGAGGCTACTACCTCAAATTCTCCAAGCTACAACTTGCAAGGAAGCTACAAATCCCATTTTTTTTCTGCAGGCTACAACCCACAGGAGGCTCCTACCTCAACCAGCTCCAACTAGACATCTATCAAGCTACAACTTGAAACGGAAGCACCAACTCCCATGTATTTTTTGTAGGCTACAACCCACAGGAGGTTCCTACCTCAACCAGCTACAATTGGACATCTATCAAGCTACAACATGATATGGAAGCACCAACTTCCTCCTACTACAATAAAATCATATGTTGAATTACCTGGATATCAGCTTTGTTTTTATCCTTCTTCACTGTTGTCCTTCCAGCCTTCAAATATACTTTATATCAGCTCTAGATCTTCTTAGCTTCTCTACCTGCTTTATCTTATTCTTCCACTCTCTCACTCTTTATGCATATAAAAATAACATCATTTATAGAGATCACTTCGTAGTTGTTTACATTCCATATGGGAATATGCAATGAATAGGTATGACTCTTTGCCTTCCACCTTCTCATTTCCTCGCTCAGCATATTCAGGATGTTACAACACTATATACTCATTTCAATATTAAATTGGAGTTTTTCTTTGCCTGCGGAGAATTTCCTTTGCATCACAAACAATATAAAATAATTAATACATTTACAGTTACAATAATATTCCAATTCAGCCCTCTCAACTTCTTAACTTTGTTGTGTGTTTGTCCTCTTTTACTTTTCGTTCCTTTGTCTTTTCTGTTTTTGCAGTTATATTTCAACTGTGCTGCATAAATGCCCCTTTTTCCTGACTTGACCCATGCTATTGTACTATTCTCCACGAGGTCAGGTCCTTTTACTTGCCCGAGCCTTTACTTATTGTGTTCAGATTTTTCCCTTTATTACGTAGCCGCAACTACATAACACTGTTACCTGTGCGTTATGGCCCACATAAATCCCTTTTAACACAAATGAGTAGAACATCGTCGTTTATTCCACATACATACATTAGCGATTAAATATCGCATATTAACACACAACTTGACCAAACACAATATGCCACACATTGCTTTCCCGTACCTTTTAACGTTTTGCACAAATATCGGAATACGCAGCAGAATCACAAACTGTTACTTTAAGCCCGATTAAACATAAAACCCAAATAATTTACATACAGGCATAACTTCTTTATTGGAGGGTCCCACAACACTTTCCACCAATCACATCTCATCGCAAATACTTTCCCGCAAGTTTCCCACTCTAGCAAAAACGATAAACCATAAGCCATGTGAAGTGCGTTGTTGCGCAATGCTGACATGTGGACTCCCTTCATCGCAAATACTTGCCCACAAGTTAACTCTTATTGATATCGCTAACCCATATAATCTGTGATGTGCGTTATTGCGCAAAGCTGACACGTGCCTCTTCCCTTATCGCATCGCAACCAATTTACCATATCGTACAGACTCTTAACGATATCCTCTAAGATTTGTGATGTGTGCTCGTGTGCAGTGCTGACATGTGTCACTTCCCTCATCGCATCGCATATAATGTACCATACCGTGCGAACCCTTAACGGCATCCTCTAAGATTTTCAATGTGCACTCCTACGCAGTGCTCACATGTGGCTCCTTCACTTCGCATCGCAACCAACTTAACTTACCATGCGATGCCTTAACACTAATCTCTTAAAAATTGTGATTTGCGAAATCTCTCCTGGTGCGATTCGACCTCCACCATTCATCTCTCACCTTCACTTCTACGATCTAGTCCTGACCATCCGCTCATCCTTCATGTGGCTCTTCTTCATCTCTTCTACCCACTCTGATCTCTACTGTTAATTCTTCATACTTTGATTCTAAAATTCGATCTTTACTAAGAGTTCTCTGCCTTAGTCAATTTTTCTTCTTTTTGTGAGCACCGCTACTCTACATCTCCACTATCCTTCCTAAGCTTTATTCAGTTTCTAAATGTGATGATCTCTCCTAAGCTTGTTCTTCTATTCGTTATTCACTCCGACTTGGGATTCTTACGCTTCTTGCATGCCTTTGTTGCTTCTCTGTTGTCGTTGCTGCTTCTCTATTGCCATTCCTGCTTCTCTATTGCCTTTGTTGCTTCTTTGTTGCCTTTGCTACCTCTATTGCATTCGTTGCCTCTGCTGCCTTTGCTGCTTCTCTGCTGCCTTGTTGCCTCTGCTGCCTTTGCTGCTTCTCTGTTGCATTCGCTTCCTTTGCTACCTTGCTGCCTTTGCTAATAGTATAATGCTACTCCTTGTCTCTTTGTTGCTCCTCTGCCTCTCTTCTATGCTTTCTTACTACATTGTTGCCTGATATGCTCCTTTGCGTTATTGTTGGTTCTTCTCTACTTATTTTCTTTAATGATAGTTTAGCTGTTGGTCCTTTGCCATCAATGACAATATTTCCAACAGTTATAAAAACACTTTTTTAACCTTCGTGAATCTTTTAAGGGAAATCTTCATGGAACACCACATAGCATGGAATTCAGCGATAAAAAATTGTGCCTTGGCCAATACATAGTTTGCATTTAACTATCATATTATGGGAGAAGAAAATGACTTACCAGCACCACAGACATCCCTCTTATTAGCTCCATCAAAGAATACTCATACTATACTAGTCTACAGCTCCACATCTCGAATAAGCTTGATCATTAGTAGTTTCACTTGCTCAAGGTAATACAATCTTGCATTATGAGCAATAACTTTGGAGAAAACAATAAAGTGTTTAAACAAACAATGGTTTCTCCCTAGCCAATTTCCCCACAATACAAAGATTGCAAGGACTTTAAGGGAATAGGAATTAAGTGTTTGATTCCAAAACTAGAGACGCTCTTCAACCAAGCTTCCATTCCATTAGGCATCAAAGTTAAAACAAGAGAAAATTGTTTTTTCCAAAGAGAAATTACAAAAAACCAAAAAATAAATAAATGAACAATAAACTCCTCATTCTCTTGGGTATGTGTTATTTTCTTTCCACGACTAAGCACGTGCGGGGGGGTAAGAGGGGGGGCGATAGCCCCCCCTTTGCGCTGGGTGCAACGGGGGGGGTCACAAGGGGGGTGGTAGCCCCCCTTGTTGGGGTCCGGGGCAACGCCCCGGCGAAAATTTTTGGTCCTTAATTTCAAGTGGGTAGTCTGCGTCCATGGTTTTGTGCATGGTTTTGCACATGGTAATGGGGTACGATGGTTTTCGGCCCTTGGTATTTTTTGTAGATCCGGTCAAGGGAACTACAGTTATGTTCTAATCTAGGGTTTATGGATTGGGGTTTATGTATGCTTCGAAATGTATATATATGTTTTGTAACACTAAAAGGAATATAATTAAAAATCAAGCTGGTCGTCCCGATTTTGGATCCAGGGGAAAATATCTGTGTTTATCTGTTTTATGTTTTATGCTCTCGCTATTGTTTATTTTCTGTTATAAGATTCGTGTGTAGATAATTTCTGTTCAGGGTTAAAACCTACATTTGGTATCAGAGTTGTTTCGGCTTCAAGGGGACACCTTTTCTACTGAGGGTTTTTTAGTTCGGGCCTGAGGTAGACCCTGTTAAGTGGAAGATCTGCGGGATCGATTCTTGCGGTGAAAGAAGCTGGCGAGCGGCGGAAAGATAGATATCGAGAAATTTAATGGTCAGAGTTTTGAGTTGTGGAAGCTCAAAATGGAGGATCTGCTAGTGGATAAATATCAGTGGATCGCGGTAGATCCAGGTACTAAACCAACGGGAATGTCAGATGAAGACTAGAAGAAACTGGATTGGAAGGCTAAGAGCACAATGCGGTTGTGTGTCTCAGATTCAGTATTGTTGAATGTATCTGGGGAAGCTACGGCGAAGAATTTTGTGGGAAAAATTGGGACTTTGTACCAATCTAAGTCTCTGGTGAATAAGTTTTTCCTGCGGAAAAAGCTGTATAACCTAAGGATGAAGGATGAAGACTCGGTGACAGAGCATCTGAACGCCTTCAATACTGTGGTAAGTCAGCTGTCATCTGTTGATATTAAAATCTCAGATGAAGATAAGTGCATCAGTTTGTTGTGTTCTCTACCAGACTCGTGGGACAGTCTGGTTATTGTAATAGGTAGCAATACAACTACCTTGAATTTTGATGACATTGTCTCAGCCTTGCTGTCGAAGGAAATGAGACGGAGAAATATGGAGGGTCAGAATGGAGATGCCTTATCTGTACGAGGAAGGTCCCAGAACAGAAACAAGAATAAGGTTTCGAGTGGGAGATCTAAATCTAGAGGGAGATCTAAATCTCCTGGAAAGTTTGTAAAGGTGTGCTGGAAATGCGGAAAGGAAGGACAATACAAAAAGGAATGCAGATCTAAAGCTCCTGAGAAAGGAAAGGGATCTGATGAAGGTCCTTCTGCAGAGGCAAAAACCACCTTGGATGAAGGTGGGGATGTGTATTTGGCTTCTTCTTCAAATACACATGTAGATCATGAGTCATGGTTGATTGACTCAGGTGCATCCTTTCACTTCACTCCCCATAGGGAGTGGTTCGCGAGTATGAGAAATATGATGGTGGTGATGTCTTCCTAGGGGATGATAGGAAGGCCAGAATCGTCGGACGTGGAAAGGTCAAGCTGAAGCTGCAAGGTGGAAGGATTAGAACACTTCCTGGTGTTCTGCATATTCCTACATTGGCCAGAAATCTGATTTCCATGGATGATGCAAAAACAAGAAACCCGAGAAAGATGCCTGCAAGATGGTTCGGGGAGCACTGGTATTAATGCGGTGAGTTCGGACTGGAACTCTGTACAAGCTACAAGGTAGCACTGTTATTGATGTGCAATGGCCTGTGGTTCCCGAAAGTGGGACGGAAAGCCTAGCTGTGTCTGGAGAAAGGACCATGCTATGGCATCAAAGGCTTGGACATATTGGAGAGAAGGGCCTTCGGATACTGCATAGAGATGGTATGGTAGAAGGTATGTCTAATTTTTCTCTGTATTTTGATTTCTGTGAACATTGTGTATATGGGAAGCAAAATCGGGTGAGTTTTCCTTCTGGTGCTAAGAGGGCAAACAAGATATTAGAACTTGTGCACAGTGATGTGTTTGGGCCTGTGTTAGTTCCATCACTGGGAAAGTCTGTGTACTATGTTTCATTTATAGATGACTTCTCAAGGAATACATGGATATATTTCTTGAGGAAGAAATCTGAAGTCTTTGACAAATTTAAAGAATTTAAGGCTCTGGTGGAAAACCAGACAGAGAAGAATATAAAGGTGCTGAGGACAGATAATGGTGGGGAGTTCTGCAAGAAGGAATTTGAAGAGTTCTGTAAGAATTGTGGTATAGCACGACAGAAGACTACTCCATACACACCTCAGCAAAATGGAGTTGCAGAAAGAATGAATAGAACACTGATGGAAAAGGCAAGAAGCATGCTCAGTGGTACCGGTTAGGACAAGAATTCTGGGCAGAGGCAGTGGAGACTGCATGCTATCTGGTTAATAGATCACCTTCATCAGTGTTGGAGGATAAGACTCCACATGAGGTATGGACTCGTAAGAAACCCTCTCTTTCACATCTAAGGGTATTTGGATGTGATGCATATGTACATGTTCCAAAGGAGAAAAGGACCAAGTTGGATAATAAATCTGAAAGGTGCATCTTTATTGGGTATAAGAATGGTTTAAAGGGTTACAAGCTTTGGAACCCAGAAACAAGGAAGGTTGTGTACAGCCGAGATGTGGTGTTTAGAGAAGTGAAAGATGTTGTTAAACATGAAGTCCTACCAAAGGAACCCGAGAAGATAGAGTTTGAGCTAAAGGAGGATGAATCAGACTCTACAACAGAAGAAGACTCAGAAGATGAAGAGCCACAAACTCCAGCTTTGAGAAGATCAGTTCGGGAAAGAAGGCAACCAGAAAGGTATAGTCCATCCGCTTTCTGTTCAGGTTTTGCCTTAACTATAACTGATGATGAACCCAGAACTGTCAGGGAGGCAGTAGATTCAGAGGATGGAAAACTCTGGAAGGAGGCCATGGTTGATGAAATGGCATCCTTGCACAAAAACGATGCATGGGATTTGGTGGAGTTGCCGGCCGGAAGGAAGCCCATTGGGAGCAAATGGGTGTTTAAGAAGAAGATGAATGTAGAAGGCAAGGTGGAGAAATACAAAGCTCGGTTGGTAGCGAAAGGTTATTCCCAGGTGCCGGGAATTGATTTTGGTGATATTTTTTTCTCTTGTTGCCAAAGTTACTTCTATTAGATTACTTTTATCTGTTGCTGCTGCATTTGATTTTGAGATAGAACAGATGGATGTGAAGACAACATTTCTTCACGGGGATCTAGAAGAAGAGATCTACATGAAGCAACTTGAAGGCTTTATGGTGAAGGGTAAGAAAGAACTAGTATGTAGGTTGAAGAAGTCTCTGTATGGGTTAAAACAGTCACCAAGGATGTGGTATCAGAAATTTGATACCTATATATGGGGACTTGGCTTCACCAGAAGCAAGGAGGATCACCGTGTTTATTTTAAATTAATTGGTGACCGTGTTATTTATTTGGTCTTGTATGTGGATGATATGTTGTTGATTGGAAATGACAAAGAAATTATCCAAGATTTGAAGACCCAACCGTTCTCCAAATTCGACATGAAGGATCTTGGTGCCGCAAACTATATTTTGGGCATGGAAATTAAGAGAGATCGAGAAAAAAGGAAGCTCTGGTTAAACCAAAGGAATTATGTCGAGACTATATTGCAGAGGTTCAATATGCAGGATAGTAAACCGGTGAGTGTTCCTATTCCTGTAGGTGCAAAGCTATCTGCTGAACAGTGTCCCAAGACACAAGAAGAAGAGGAGGATATGTGTCTTGTGTTCCATATGCAAGTGTAAAGGGTAGCCTAAGTGCAAAGGGTAGCCCGATGTATGCAATGGTCTGTACTAGACCAGACATTGCACATGCAGTGGGAGTATTGAGCAGGTTTATGTCAAACCCAGGGAAGGAGCATTGGACAGTAGTGAAGCGGGTTTTCAGATATTTACGTGGCACTAGTGATTATGGCTTGTGCTACCAGGGAAGACCAGGATTGGAAAGAATGTTGGACATTCGTGGCTTTGTTGATGCAGACTGGGCTGGAGATCTGGACCAAAGAAGATCTACAAGTGGGTATGTGTTTAACCTATTTGGAGGCGCAGTCAGTTGGATGAGTAAAAGACAGTCTGTAGTGGCTCTTTCAACTACACAGGCAGAATACATAGCAGCCACTCATGCAAGCAAGGAAGCAGTTTGGTTGCAGAGATTGTGTTCAAGTATGGGGTTGGTACAACAAGCTATAAGGATAGACCGTGATAGCCAAAGTGCAATTTTCTTGGCTAAGAACCCTGCTTATCATTCAAAGACAAAGCACATTGATGTTCAATATCACTTTGTTAGAGATATGGTTGAGGCTAAAAGGGTGTTGCCGGTAAAGGTGGACACTTTGAAGAATGTTGCAGATGCATTGAAAAAGTCTGTGAGCACTCAGAAGTTCTCTTGGTGTAGAGAAACAATGGGTGTTGAAGAATTGGGCCAATGACTAAGCCCTCCTGTGGCCCTCGTGGAAAGAAAACAACAAGTGGGAGAATGTTGGGTATGTCTTATATTCTTTCCACGACTAAGCATGCGTGGGGGGGTAAGAGGGGGTGCGATAGCCCCCCCTTTGTGCTGGGCGCAACGGGGGGGTCACAAGGTGGGCGGTAGCCCCCCCTATCAGGGTCCAGGGTAGCGCCCCGGCGAAAATTTTTGGTCCTTAATTTCCGGTGGGTAGTCCGCGTCCATGGTTTTGTGCATGGTTTTGCACATGGTATTGGGGTACGATGGTTTTCGGCCCTTGGTATTTTTTGTAGATCCGGTCAAGGGAACTACGGTTATGTTCTAATCCAAGGTTTATGGATTGGGGTTTATGTATGCTTCGGCATGTATATATATGTGTTGTAACACTAAAAGGAATATAATGAAAAATCAAGCTGGTCGTCCCGATTTGGGATCCAGGGGAAAATCTCTGTGTTTATCTGTTTTATGTTTTATGCTCTCGCTATTGCTTATTTTCTGTTATAAGATTCGTGTGTAGATAATTTTTGTTCAGGGTTAAAACCTACACATTCATCCCACATAAAACACAAATCAAAGACCTACCCATTCTCACTTAACAAAAATATTCGAAATCGATATTTTTCCTTCCAACCACAAAAAGAAACAACCTACATTTAAGAGGGAATAGCTATCTACAAAAACAAGCTAACTAATCATCATAATTCAGTTTATTTCATTTAACGGTAACATCACATCATAAAACGGTTATGACATAGAATTATTGTACAACAAATGATAATGACACTAGATTTCTTAATAATAAACAGATAAAAATAAGCACAACTTAAGAACATAATAGTATCCTTGGCTTATAAACACCATTATTCGTGGTACAATGCACTTATTTCCTTATACCAACCTTTTCTACAACGTTTTGACTAGAACGGGAGAAGAAAGTTGGTTTTGAATTTGAGAACAACATTGCGCCCGGAACTGGATTCTGTGGTAACGATCGCATAGCCACGAGAAAATCTGAACTTTCTCTCCAACCACACCAGACCCACACTGCGGCTGATCGAGCTTATCGTTTCCCCGGATCTCCAAAGTGTTGCCGTTGTACTCCATATTCTGAAACGTGAGCGTGAAGACCATGCAGAAATGAAGTCCAGTAACCAGATTTGTATTCACGTACGTTCCAAACTTTCCCGTGCTTGAAGAAGAGCCATCTACTCCCGCGATGGTAAAGGAACTCAGGTTGTTTCCTCTCAAATTGTTGTGCGTGTAAAACACCATGTGCATCTCAGATTAACCCGCAGTAGACTGCAGGAAGACGATGACGATGATGGCCATGACTGGAAACAAAAGCCCAGAACCCATGGAACAGGAATGGAAGAACTTACAAAAATATAGATGGGTGAGTTTGCGAAGTTGTATTGCAGCGCTGATGAATAAACCACTCAGGTGGAGGATGAGGTATATCACGTGAACCCAGTGAGTTGGCATACGACGGTTGGGCGCTCTAACCCACGAAATTTAATTCACATACCGAAATATCTTGCATATGGAGGTGTGTATATTGCCAAGGTCCATAAAGGTAGTGATAAATATGGAGGTGCGTATATTGCCAAGGTCTTTATGTAGGAGAAATATGATACATTTATGATATATTGACCATAGGGTTGTTAGTGATAATGGAAATTGAAACCTCTAAATAGTAAACATAGGGTAACATGGATAATAATGTAGAGAATAAAACTAAGGGAGTTGCAATCATAACGTTATGATATTTGTGGACCTTCTACACTCCATTCACTTAAAGTAGTACTCTCCAAAAACAAGGAAAAACATACTTTTTCAAGCAAGTTGCTAATGCAATATTACGTAACGAGTAAATTATGCAGTTCCAAGTACATAAACGAAATAAATGATACCATCACTACCCTATGGCATATAGTTTTGATGAGGAAAAAAGGGTATACTCCTCATCTATATGCGTTACTTATATTAAATCTAAAATTAAGACCCATTTCCTGAGAGCAGAATGAGAATAAGAAATAAGAAATATATCAAGAGACATATGAAGCTATACATACCTTGTATTTAGCATATGGAACAGAAGTGTAATTATAGATATATATGAAATTAAATTCCTGAACTAGTTCGAGAAATTCATGATTATAGTACAGTTCATGATAAAAATACCAGAAATATGAAAGAGAAATATTGCTCATGCGGTAGAGAATAAGAAAAAAAAACCTTTGAACGAGAGTTGTGACATCCTCACACAAAGAAAATTGACCCAGAAATCCATTCTAGTCAACCGTCCAAAAATATGTGTCCATTACAAAATAAAAGAAGAAAATCAATTTAAATATAAAAGGAATAAGTATCTTAAAAGAGGAGGTTGATTAATCTGTTGATTTTTTTTAAGAGAAACAAAAGTGATACAATTGTCTTATATCAAGTGTAAAAAATTGAGAAATGATAAGGATATTTTCGACATAATTTTGGAAAGGTGGAATATGTAATATTAAGTATTATGAAAAAGAGAGTTACTTTTTATATTTCAAAGGAAAAAATGCTAATTTTATTTAGAAAAATAGAATATCATTTTTTTGGTGATGTCCGGTCTTAGATCTGATCAAAATCTAAATTGTACTTTGAGTGATAGTCTTTGTTTTTGGATGCTTGAAAATGCTCTGTGTCTTGTTATTGGACACATATAATTTGGAAATCATGGAAGTACACAAATTAAATGTCATACTTTCATGAGATGCATACGCAACAATGTTGTAGAAAGACAATGAAAAACCTTGAAGAATTTTTAAGATTATAGTCTTTGCATGATTATAGTACAGTTCATCATAAAAATACCAAAAATATGAGAGAGAAATAGTGATCATGCGGTAGAGAATAAGAAAAAAAAAAAAAAACCTTTGAACAGGAGTTGTGACATCCTCACACAAAGCAAATTGACCCAGACATCCATTCTAGTCAACCGTCCAAACATATGTGTCCATTACAAAATAAAAGAAGATAATCAATTTAAATATAAAAGGAATAAGTATCTTAAAAGAGGAGGTTGATTAATCCATTGTTTTTTTTTAAGAGAAGCAAAAGTGATACAATTTTTTTATATCAAGTGTGAGAAATGATAAGGATATTTTCAACATAATTTTGGAAAGGTAGAATATGTAATATTAAGTATTATGAAAAAGAGAGTTACTTTTTATATCTTAAGGGAAAAAGTGCTAATTTTATCTAGAAAAATAAAATATCATTTTTTTGGTGATGTCTGGTCTTAGATCCGATCAAAATCTAAATTGTACTATGAGCGATAGTTTGTGTTTTTGGATGCTTGAAAATGCTTTGTGTCTTGTTATTGGACACATATAATTTGGAAATCATGAAAGTACACAAATTAAATGTCATACTTTCATGAGATGCATACGCAACAATGTTGTAGAAAGACAATGAAAAACCTTGAAGTCTTTTTAAGCTTATAGTCTTTGTAAATTTCAAATCAATTCAATGTATTAGTATTAAGTGGAAAATTGTAAATTAAAAGTGTCTCTTAAAATAAATGGTTGAATTCATGCAAGAAGAAAGTCATTACCATCAAGCTCAAATTATTATAAAAATTACATATTGGGGTGCATTACACCTTAAATTTGCAGCAAAATAAAATCAAACATGAATGATGTAAAAGAAACAAGTACAAGGGAATGAGTTCAAATGAGTGAGTACAAGTGAGTGTGACAACATTGATGGATGGAATCATGGAATTGTTTTCTTATTGGAAGCATTATTGGAAACACCATAAAATAGTTTAGTCACAATAAAAAAAAGAAATTTGAAAAATGTTTTTACATTTTTATGAGCCATGCAAACAAAGGCCATTATTTCAAACTCAATTCCAATTCTTAAATGTTGATTGAAGGGATTTAAAAAATTATTAGGTAGTGAATAATTATGAATTAATCCTTATTAAGAACAACCCACTTTCTGATTATGATGATGATCATAATTTTCATCAATAGTTCACTCATGAGCACCCAACAAAGCAACTTATGATTACATACGAGAATGAAGTCGTGCATGATAAAGTTGAATATGAACTTTCCAAAGACACTTTCAGGCGTTGGGAAGAACTATGGTATAATGAAAATCAACATGTCTTAGGATATGACAAAGGAAACAAATTTCATGGACCATATTACTAAAAATGATTAAGTTTGTGGATGGGACATTTCATAGTAAAAATACATTGGAAATAAATGAAGTTAATGAAATATTCTATGATGAATGTATTTAAGAAAAACTTAAGTGCCAATAATGTCAAAGAATTGGTCACATGGAATATCAATGTTTTTATCTCCATTCTTGTGAGTATTGCAACAAGAAACCCATTTAATGAATATATGCTCCTAAAAAAACAAATCTACAAGATAAAGTATCAACTATAGGTGGATTAATCCTCAGTGATGATCATCAAGAGACAAGAAATTGTATCATCCTTACTATATAATTCAATCTTGAGTAAAGAAACAATATGTATTCGATATTGAAGTGAGAATGGTACTCTTTTGCACATCAAATGGGGGAGTATAATGATGAAACTTCGTTGCATCTTAAGGGGAGAAGTGCAAAAATCAAGTGAAAATGGTTTGTTATCAATTAAAAGCCATCTTCTATAGTGATGAATTGGTTAACACACAAGAAAATATATGTTGTATCTCATTTCAATGACAAAGGAGGGAATTCATGATGGTTTTCAAACTCGACAAAAAAAAAAGTTTCAAATGTGCAATATAATGTATAGATGGTAGACTTATAAAGTGCTAAATGGGAGACAACCAATACATTAAGAGTATTGAATAGATTGTATCACTTTAATTAGATAACTGGTGTATAATTAAATCAATAAAGTTTTAACTTGAACTCTAGAACTTTAAATCACCATCAAATCAACTTCTGGGAAGATCTAGTGTGGAACATGGGATCCTCCAATTTAGTTCTTGGTTATCCAATTGGGATACATGAGGATGAAAATTCACACATAAAAATGTCAAAATTAGTTTAGATGAAATGACCAAAATTAGAGAGCATTTCAGTGATTCACTTGGATTGCAAAGGGTTACTACTGCATGTTCACCAATCAGCATAAGTCGTTATCTCGTTCTAGCTAAATTACTAGGAAAATGCCAAAGGAACTTAGCACAAGTGGTAATGGCACGCATTTCATGACATAGATACCTAGGTTAAAGTCTCTGGAGACATGTTTTTAAGCTGACCCTTGTGGCATTTATTAACTTGTTGTTCTACTTTGTGAAATAGTGGCATTTGTTTGTACGAAGTTACTGATTCTGTCAAGTAGGAATTTGCTCATTCCTATAAAAAAATAAACAAAATACTGGGAAAATGAGTATAATATCATTTAATTAGGAAATACTTAAACATGGGTAGTTGTACTCTTCCATATTTCAACACTTTTTCAATTTTTTCTAGATGAACCATTCATCATTCTATTTTGATGGTTTTTTCAGGTATATTTTTTTATAGCTCAAAATAAATGCTTTCGAAAGAGTCAATGTATTTGTTTATCATTTAAGTATTTTGGTTTAGCTCATACTAATATATATATAATTTTAATTGAGGCTGGGGTGAGGAGGGGTGAGTGATGCAAGAGCATCCAACCCAAATTTTCATCATTCAATTATGTAATAAGGGGGGTGAGATATTTTAATTATTTTATTAATTAAATTGTTTATTCTTAATAAATTAAGAGAATTATAAATGTGAGGATTTTTTGTAAATATTCTTTAATAATTAAAGGATATGAGTGGAGTGGAATTAGGTAGATAATATAGGGAGTAGGAATTCCATATATGGGACTTTGTTGAGTCCAAAACTAGAATAAATTTAAATTAGATTTAAGTTGAGATTTGTGTGGAGAAATTTATGGAGGGAAATAAATTCATTATTTATGTATATATAGGAGGGGTTTTTGAGGATGAGAGACAGCTGAGAGAAGTGAGGAGTGCAGAGAATGTGAGAAATGGTTTGAAGGGTGAGGGCCAAGAGGTTGTCCAATGTAATATTTGGCCAAATTTCTTTTGTTTTAAATATCAGTATGTTTGTTATATGGCTCTCTTTCCTTCTCGTGTATTTTAAACTGAATATTTTTATGATTTTAATGAAAACTGATTGAGAGTTTTCATGTTGGGTGAAATACTTGTGTTTATATGCTACGATTCTTATTTAACCCAAAACCCCTGCATCATTTGGTGTTAGAGCTGGAAGAGAGTTGATTGATATATTACACTTTTCATTGAGTCTGCAATTTATATATGAATATTTCTTCTATATATGAGTGTATGATTGCAGGGAAGTGATTTTTGTTTTGGAGAGGTAAGAGTGTTACAACAGAAAATTTAATAGCTTCAAATTTCCCTGAAGTTGTGGAGTTCGATCTTGCAAATTGTTGAATTGCAGCAGTAAAGTTATAGCACTGTTCGATAACATTGGTCCATCATTCTTAAATCAACATGTCAAATAAGAGAATAGCGAGAGATTTTCGAAAGAGGCCAATAGCACTGAATACGAAGTAATAGGGAAGAAGAAGCTCAGTTCGACTGATTAATATGTCGATGTTGTTGGAGCATTTTGGTATTCTTTTGCAGCATTCTTGTGATCTGGGTATTTTTTTTCTAGCTTTGGAAAATTCCATCAGTCAGGAGATCACCACCAATAAAAGAAGTGGAGAAGTGGAGTAACGCAGATCTTGGTATTTCTGTGCGGCATGCTTGCATGAGAGATAATTTCACATAGATTTGGGCCGATGGCTCAGTTGAAACCTTTAAGAGTAGAAGAGTCGGCCCTGTGAGAATTATTGTAGCATGTGAAAAAAAACATGTGACCTGCTACATGGAGGATAGTGCAAGGTGTGGAAATTGGTGAGTGAGGACCATTGATATTGGCCGTAGAAAAGAGGAGAAAGCAGCTCAAACACCGTGGCCAAGTATTGGAATCAAAGGAGACTATAACTATGGGCGAAACACTATGAAGAAGAGCAACAGTAAACGCTGCAAGGGTGTCGACGAATTGTAGACAATCGAGGGATGTTGTAGTGGTTTGAAGATATATCACAGTGAAATTAAAGTGTAAGTGACAGCCACGTAACGTTGGTCAAACCGTACAACATTGAAGCATGATTGTAATGAATCATAAGTGCCCAAAACCTTAACGCAGAATTGTTAAAGTTCTTTGCGTGAATATTGAATGGTGATGGTATCAATTGTGATAGATTAATAGATGGTTTAAATCGTATGAGCTTAAACTTCAGATTTAAAGAATGACTATGTGGTTTTAAATTGCAAATGCTAATGGTGATATAAAATAAGTTGAATTTTTGTGATGTTTGAGAGCGTAGTTGAAGGACGCTATAGAAAAAGGCTCGAATCACCGTGGAGAAGCAGTCGAAGGACACTGCAAACGATGGCTTGAAGCACCATAACTAAGCATCGTAGCTGAAGGATGATACCAGCGATGGCTTGAAGCACGGTGTTTCGAGGGACATTGCTTTGTATTGAAGGTGGCTCGACGCATTTCGAGAGATGCCAAGTTCCTATGCCAATCAAATGTCGTAGAGCTTTGCCGCATGAGGGATGACCTGTACTATTCTATGGTTGTTGGTGGAGCATCGAGAACCGAACTATTCAAAATTTTATTCCAAAAATATTTCAGAAGATAGTGTAGTGTTGTATGTCGGGTGGAATTCATAACCCAGAATTTCATTTGGAGAAGATAAGTCAGATCAAAGTTCCTTAGCAGAGTTGGATCAGAGGCTGCCTTGTTCTTAAATACATGGGCACAAATCGCACGAGTCATTTTTCATTAGCAAGAGGCACACAAGTTGTTGTGGGATGATATTCAGCGTGCATACTCTTGTGGTGTGAAGCCGTAAGTGAAGAATTTACCTGTGTCATTATTTCTGACTGATACGAAGGGCATCTACCGATTGGGAGTGCACAGGCAGAACGCTTGGTTTTCATAATCAATCGGACAACAATAAAATTCATAAGAGTGACCCGGATTGTGAAGCCACGTCAAGGAAATCACAGAGGACAAGTCGATAGACCAAATTTATTGAGCTCGATAGTGGGGTTGGGATCTTAAATTGATTTTCCAAGGAAATTGTGTTATTGGTCCAATTTCCTCCACGAAGAGGTCGAATTGCATGTAGTGTCACTGCGTACAATGTCCAGAACTAATGTATCCATGATCATCATCCTAAGGAGCCATCGATTGGTATGAAAAATTTAAGCTTTCTAATGCCTATAACAACTGATCTGAAGAGGAGGCCGAGCACATAATTTATTTCCCTCGGAGAACCGAGTCGGAAGCTTGTAAAGGATAGATTGAGCCATGTCATGTTGAATGGTGGCACGCCTCTTTGAGCATCATATGCAGCCAATGGATGAATGTTTACTTGAGTTGTTGTGTTGGTAAGTTAAGGGTCTGCGTTCAGGACGTGGTCGATTCCGCAATGTTGAAGCACATTGCAGAGATTTCATGTCTCAAACCCATATCAAATATAACAGCGTGAAGCCCATTGCAATTCTTACGTGTTGTATCATACCAGTGTGAAGTGATAATGCAACATGGTAAGATGCTTGCGTAGGTACTAGTTAGTAATTGTTGTCAAACGGTGGTGGATGAATTGGTAAATTTCACTATATATAAAATGTTGCAGTTGTAGATGCAAATGTTTATGGTAATGCATAGTTGCAATGATTACTTGTAGATCTAACAAACATTTAATGGAGATTTCTTGCGTAAGAAATATTTGTATTGAAATTGCAATGCTAAATTAACAAATTAATCAACGTCATGTCGTATGTTGATAAGCTTGGGCCTTAGCAAAGTTGAAAATTTTGCTACCCTAATTTATTGTAGCCAAAGAGGAACCACCTGAAGCCAGAGAATCCTTTTTTTTGGAAAGGATATTGCTTAAATAAGCTAAGGGAGCCAAAGAACCAACTCAAAGGAAGATTCAAGGGAAATGTTTGCATTATGATGACAAGCTTATGGGCATGTGAGTGTTTACAGTGACAAAGATGGCACATAAGAATGGAAACCAGAGAGTTGAGACTATAGAGAGAAAGTTTTATTAATAGCCTTAATAGGACATGAGGTATGATAATTCAAGAAAGTATTTTTGAACATTGCATATTGAATGGTTTATTTATTTTCACCTTAAAATAAATCTTGGAAAACCTGAATTGAAATTCGACTAAAGACTTCAGTATCATATGAAATTATCGGGAAAATTGATGATTTTTCATAAGAATGAAGTATGAAAGAGGGTGAAGATTTTACATCCTAAAATGTATTAGGGGTGTATGTTTATTGAAGAATTGTATAACTTCAATTAAGTCAAAATATCCACTATCATTGTTATTGAGACAAAGCTTGGAGTGAAAACATATGTTAGAATGAAATGAAAGTTTGGATAGTTTGAGTTGAGATTGAGTATTTTCATCCAAGATGAAGAATTGGTGTAAGTCTAAAGTCAAAGAGTCATAAGATAAGTCAAGAGTCTGAATGTAATTGGGTGCATGATCGGTGGAGCCCGACACCCAAAGAATTGCTCATTGTAACACATGCATTAATAAAGTGTTGTTTGTAACAAATTGAAGCAAGAGGGTTGCCAGAGATTGGTTCCAAGACAGAGAACCAAGAGAATCCAAGTGCACGAGGAGAAATTGCATTTTTGATGAATGGCAAGTGTGAATGATTGTTGAGAAGTGGATTAAATGAAATCCACACGTGAACAGATGAATTTCACAAAGGAGGAGAAGATGACTACTCATAATCATTTCCGAAGATCCGATGAAGACCACAACAGAATTAAAATGCCAAGTTAAGTGGCATATGTGAACAATTGACGAATGAAGAGTACGAGTGGGAGAAGGCTGACATAACAATTCACCTTGAATTGTTAATGAAGTTGTTACAGGAAAATGTGAAAAACCAGACACATGGTTGGACCATAAGAAAGAAGGTGAAGTGGCAGAAGCCACACACAAAGAGGGAAAAGCAGGTAAACATACAGTTGGAAGAAGAGTTGAAGAAGCTCGAACAGATGTTGATTTGTGAAGAACTCAAATAGGCTGAGTTAAAAATGGATGGTTCCATTTTCGGCCCTACATAGGGTGAAATTCTGGGTGAAGAGATCAATGAGGAAGATCTCATGAACTATTGGGATAGTTCAGAAGCATTTGAAGATGTGTTGGCGAGAGAAGCAGACGAGGCTATGCAGCCTTGCAATTTTTCTCACAGTTTACGTATGTTTGCAGGATGTGCGAGAGATGGTGAGAAGTTTGATGGAACTGTCACAAAGGAGAATGAACCTCTTGAGGTAAATTCTGGTAAAGAATTCCTTTCAGAGAAGGAAACTGTTGATTGGTTACAACAGGAAATAATCATAAATGAATTCTTGTTTGGGTTAAGACAACAAGTCGAAGCTGTTATGGAGCATAAACAAAATGGAAATGTCGAAGGAATATTCCAAGGAGGTAAACAAATGTATTTGTTTAATGAAATTGCTAACGAAAGTTTACAATGTAATGATGATGAAACCAGGACAACTCAGGACAATTGCCAGAGGAAGACTGAAGGTTGTGACGAAGTGCTAAAAAGGTTTCATACGGAAATCGAGTTCTTGGAATGGTGGCTAAAGGAACTTGATGGAGGAAAAAAACTTGCAGAACATGATCCAGAAGAAATTACAGTTACTATGTATGATAGAGATGAAATATTTTTAACATTTATGGAGTTGAATGAATGTTATGAATTTTCAAATAATGATGTAACTGTAGGTATAGAAAACGAAATTAACAGATATGATGTCGAAATCATAGAAATCGAGCAGAAGTTATTTGGCATTGAGATGGAAGATAAGAATCAATGACGGAGTTATGTTTGTAGGGACATAAAGAAAATAGTGAATCAGTAGGATGAAGATGGAAGCAACCAGCAATTCGGAACAGAATCTATTGAATTCCAGAAAGTCGATGATGAGAGATTAATGCCTGAAGCATCAAAAGAGATCGATAGGTCTTATCTTTTTAAATCTAACAGTTTGTTGGTGAATGCAGATATAGTACCGAACGAGAGGTTTGTTGCTATAAAATCAATCTAAGACTATAGTTGTAATCAAGAAGGAGTTCTTGATTATTTTCTATTGCAGGAAGTTGAGTATTCAGCTCAGTTGGAGATGAAAGAGTTCGACAAAGAAGTATTACTCCGAAGAATTGAAGAAAGAAAGTGTTGGATAAGCCAATGGAGTCTTATCGACAGAGTGGACGATGAGTTATCAAATCGAGTTGATACTTCGAAGGACTAGCGGCAGAATAGAGTATGGAATCCTGGAGGGAGCAAGTCATTAGGACTTGTGGCTATCGCATTGTTACAGAAAAGCGACGGACCTCATAGACAGGAGTCTATGGAAACTTCTCTACATGGGGAGTCTGATGCAGGAGCATCCAAGAAAAATTTTCATTATTCAATTATGTAATAAGGGGGGTGAGATATTTTAATTATTTTATTAATTAAATTGTTTATTTTTTATAAATTAAGAGAAAATTATAAATGTGAGGATTTTTTGTAAATATTCTTTAATAATTAAAGGATATGAGTGGAGTGGAATTAGGTAGATAATATAGGGAGTAGGAATTCCATATATGGGACTTTGTTGAGTCCAAAACTAGAATAAATTTAAATTAGATTTAAGTTGAGATTTGTGTGGAGAAATTTATGGAGGGAAATAAATTCATTATTTATAGGAGGGTTTTATGAGGATGAGAGACAGCTGAGAGAAGTGAGGAGTGCAGAGAATGTGAGAAATGGTTTGAAGGGTGAGAGCCAAGAGGCCATCCAATGTAATATTTGGCCAAAGAGTTTTTGTTTTAAATATCAGTATGTTTTTTGTACGGCTCTCTTTCCTTCTCGCGTATTTTAAACTGAATATTTTTATGATTTTAATGAAAACTGATTGAGAATTTTCATGCTGGGTGAAATACTTGTGTTTATATGCTAGAATTCTGATTTAACCCAGAACCCCTGCATCAGTGAGGGTTGTGAAATTTAGCCTAAGGGTTACCTTACAAATCACTAACTCTTCTTATCACCATTATTTGTACTATACATTTAACATAATAATAATCTATCCTCAAATAATAATGCAATTTTTAGATAAAATTGCTTGTAAACCTAATCACCATATCAAATGTTATGATATAAAGAAATTTTTTCTATGAGATAACATCAACCAATATTATATGGTGACATAATCCATTATACTATATTTTATAAATTTGAGTAAATATGATAATAAAATGGCTTAAAGCCTTTTATATTATTAGTTATTTCCTAATAAAATTAAATTAAAAAATATACGTAAATTTAAATGTTATATATATATATATATATATATATATATATATATATATATATATATATATTGCTATTATTTTAAAAAAGATATATTTAGTTGTCTAATAAAAAAAATACTAAGGAAAATTTGGAAATCTAATCATTGGAAATAGATAGTGATACAAAATTAGATATATTTTTATATGATAGTAAAACTCAAAATGTCAAAATTCATTTAGAAAAAAACCTTTTTAAACAACACTTCAATGATTCACTTGGATTGTAAAGCGGTGATATTGAATATAAAACCAACCAGCATAATCTACCAACCTGTTTTAGCTAAATTATTGATAAAAATAAGTATAATGTCATGTAGTTACGAAATATTTAAACATTGGTAATTGTCCAATTCCATATTTCAACGCTTTTCCAATTCATTCTAGATGAATTATTCGTGTTGATGGTTTTTTTCAAAAAGATAGAATTTTCATCATAGTTCAAATTTAAAACTTTTAAAAGATTATTTTATTTGTTTATGTATTAGGTTTTCTTGGTTTAGGTAAAACTAAAATATAGGTTCCTAATTAAAGTTAGAAATGAGGAGGGGTAGGGGTAGGGGTAGGGGTAGGGGTAGGGGTTGTGAAATGTTAGCGTGAGTATTACTTTACAAATCACTAAATTTTTTGTTACTTTTATTTATACTATTTATTTAAGATAATAATAATTTATTTTAAAGTAATAATTTATTGGTTTTAATCACCATTAAAAAAAAATTGTTTAGGATAACCAAATTTCTTTATAGAGTAACATCAATCATTATTATGAGATAGCATGACCCATTGTATTTAACTTAACTTTGAGCCAATATAACTTAATTTTGAGTGGGCATAATGGTTAAGAACATGTATTTCCTCCTAAGAGGTCACACGTTCAAAACCAGAGAAGAACTAGACTGAAGTAGGTCCCTTGTCCCAAAAACAAAAGAATCTCATACACCAATTTGTAAATGAATAATAATAATAATAAAATGGCTTTAAACTTTTATTTTATATATATATATATATATATATATATATATATATATATATATATATATATATATATATTAAATTATGCCAAACAAAAATATACATCCGGGAAAAAAAAAGGCCCACGAAAAATTGCAAATCTATCATTGGATGTTGACAATGATATAAAAAATAATCACCATATAAAATCAAATTTAAACCATAGCCTTGTAAACCTAATCACCATATTAAACATTATGATATAAAGAAAATTTTTCTATGAAATAACATAAACCAATATTATAAGGTAACATGATCCATTATACTATATTTTTATAACTTTTTTATAACTTTGAGTAAATATAATAATAAAATGGCTTAAATCCTTTTATATTATTAATTAATAAATATATATAAATTAAGATATTATATATATATATATATATTAGTTTTTGTTATAATAATAATATATTATTATTATTATTATTTTAAAAGTTATATTTAGTTTTATAATAAAAATATTGAGGAAAATTTGTCAATAGTCATTGGAAGATGATAGTGATACAAAATTAGATATATTTTTATATGATAATTAAAGTCAAAATGTCAAAATTAGTTGACCAAACAACCAATTTTAAAGAACACTTCGATGATTCACTTGGATTGTAAAGGGGTGATATTGAATTAAAACCAACTAGTATAATAGCTTGTTCTAGCTAAATTATTCATAAAATAAGTATAATGTCTTGTTCTAGCTAAATTATTCATAAAATAAATATAATATCATGTAATTAGGAAATATTTAAACATTGGTAACTGTTCAATTCCATATTTCAACGCTTTTCCAATTCATTCTAAATGAATTCTAAATGAATTATTCGTTATCGAGTTTTGATGGCTTTTTTCAAATAGATAAAATTTTCATCATAGTTCAAATTAAAAGCTTTTAAAAGATGTATTTTATTTGTTTATGCATTAGGTTTTTTTGGTTTAGCTCAAACTAAAATATAGATTCCTAATTAAAGTTAGGAATGAAAAGGGGTGGGTGTTGTGAAATGTTAGTCGGGGATTACTTTACAAATCATCAAGTATTTTTTATTTTTATTTTTATTTTTTATTTTTTTATTTTTTTTATTTTTTTATTATTATTTATTTAAGATAATAATAATTTTTTTTTAAATAATAATTTATTGATTTTAATTACTGTTAGAAAAAAATTGTGTAAGAAAATTAAATTTTTTCATAAAGTATTATGAAATGGCATGATTTATTGTATCTAATTTAATTTTGAGTTAATATAAATTAACTTTGAGTAAGCTTAATGGTTAAGAATATGTGTTTCTTCTTAAGAAGTTACAGGTTCAACAAAAAGATGGAATATATATGTCTCACTAAATTTAAGAGTTAAATTGCTCCAGAGAAATGAATCCCTTGTCCCAAAAACAAGAAAATCTCACACACCAATTTGTAAATTAAATAATAATAATAATAAAATGACTTAAACTTTTTATTATATATTTTTGTTACAAAAATTAAAAAACCCACGAAAAATTGCATATCTGTTTCATTGGATGTTGGCAATGATACATGTAAAATTTATTTTTATATTATACTTTAGCAAAAGTCAAATTGTTGACTTGCAAAAACCCTTATTTGTAATTGGTCATACCATGACCTTATTTACTAGGCAATGAGTTATAAGAACCTCATTTTGACTAAGGAATAAGAAAGGTGGTGTTAAATTTGAGAACAGCATTGGGTGCGGAGGTGGATTCCGTGGTAACAACGGCATACCCACGAGCAAATCTGAACTTTCCCGTTCCTCCAACTACCGCATACTCACACTGCGGTTGATCGAACCTGTCGGTTCCCTGAAACTCCAGAGTGCTGCCGTTGTACTCCATATTCTGAAAGATGACAGTGAAAACCATGAAGAAATCAAGCCCAGTAACGATATTTGTATTCACGTACGTTCCTTGCGCTCGGCCCACAATATTGTGAGAGCCGGATTCGGAGTTTGGTCCTCTGGTTATGACATCGGTGGTAACTACTAGGGTTCCAAACTTGCCCGCGTTTGAAGAAGAACCATTGAATCCCGCCACTGGAAACGACGTCACATTCGTTCCGCTCAGATTATCGTGCAAGTAGAATACCATATTTATGTCACATTCACCCGCAGCAGGCTGCAGGGAAACGATAACGATGGTGGCCATGACTGGAAACAAAAGCCCGAAACCCATGGAACAGGACTCGAAGAACTTACAAAAATATAGATGGGTGAGTTTGCGAGAGAGTATTGCAGCGCTCATGAATAAATAGAAGCTACCAGCCATAAACGACATAGCTTCCAGATTCCCATGGTATATTTGGGTTCTAAGGGCAACCCCAATGCGTCCGAAGGGCTTACAGCATTTAGTACTTAATTTTGTTTTGCGCTCATAATACACGTGCCCTAACCACAACCAAACAAAATGCAATGCTCTGCCCTAACCACAACCAAACAAAACGCAATGCTCTGCCCTTACACTAAAACACGAGCCATTGTTCTAGAAGATGCAGAAATAAGATAAGATGTACAAGTACATTGCTACTACAGGCATGGTGGTGTTCAAAATTGAACACGTCGCAGCCAGTTAAGAGGCTTCTGGCACGTCAGAGAAGTACTCACCAAAATTTCTGCCAGTGCGCCTGAAAATTCTGAAATTTGTCGTTATCTATCACCCCACGACCTAGTTGCAATTGCAACTTACATGGTTATCTAATTGACGTATAAAGTCTAGATTCTAGGATACGTAGGCGGCAGGAAGTGTAATGGCTAATGGAGGTTGTGGTACGTTGCGTGTCTACAGTCTACACCACTGATCCATACAACACACCCAACATTTACCTAGGCGTACCGATGGATAATGGCCCGCGTTATGTTAAATATTTCATAGCTATAAATACAAATATTTCCACCGCTCAATAAATTTATGAAATTCAGTTAATGGGCACCCGACGTGTCTGCGGTTTAAGACAACACATATGTGGATTCCGCCTCTTCTGAACAAAGCTCCTTTAAACCTACAACAATACTCCAGCCAGAATCATCGTTTGGTTTTGTATATGAAGTTTTACAATTTATAGGGTAGAAATTTATAAATATTTTTGCTTGATAATCACGTTTAAGAATTTGTTAATGTTGTTCGAAAAGCGTCCATAAAATATTCTTGTGATTATCATTTAAAGATTTTTATATGATTAAATTCCTAATATTCCTAATATGATAAAAATCCTTCCAATCTTTTCATCATTCCAGATTAGTTATGATAAAAATCCTTCATCATTCCTGATTAGTTACTCTGTTCCTCAGGGATTAGACGATTTATGCATGCAGTTTTCAGGGTGATTGCAGAGGGCTACAGGAAATTTTGTGTATTTTGGGTGTTTCGTTGAGAACATCAACAACCATCGGTGCCCAAGTTTTCAGAAGTTTCCTTCGGTCCACTCTCAAGAAAGTGAACTTCATCCTAACGATGATTGGGTTAGCAATGGTGTTGTGTTCTATGTGGATGCTCAAGGAATGGAATTCACAAAAGAACGCATCCAGGCTCGGCAACAGTTTGGTGGCAGGCCTTTTCCGGGATTGCACTGTTATTTTGGCCATATGCATGTTTCTTTTGATCTGCCTCCTCCCTGGTAAGTTGATATTGAAGCCTCCTTTGATGCATATAAAGGGTGAAAAATGAAATGAACGGAAAGGAGACTATTGCAATTGGACGTTCTACAGGTGACATGGATTGAGTTTGCTTTTTGCAAAATTTTCTCTCGTGCTTTAGGCTTAAAGATATATGTACAAGTGAAATGATTCCTTGTGAGTGGAAACTCTTATTTTTGGGTTGAATGACATGTACAAAGTAGGGACTATAGAACGTCTATTTCGTTTATCCCACATAATATAATATATAAATACCAAGAATGGAATTTTAGGCACTAAACAAAGTCTCAAACCCCCACGGCTAGGCTACCCCACACTGACCATTTTTCCCTAGTCATATCTACACATTTTCATTTTAATATTTCCCTTCTTATATGGTTACCCTTGAAAGTTATTTAAACAATGAACAATGAACAATCTCTTAAATTCTACTTTGACCACTTGTTGAATATCAACAGCTTTGTCAATCTCTTAAATTCTACTTATGACCACTTGTTGAATATCAACAGCTTTGTCAATGCAACATAGGAAATGCTTATTGAATATCGATAGCTTTGTTAATGCAACATAGGAAATACTAGGCAAACAGTGCTAGCAATATGTTATGGACAAAGAGACCACTCCTCTAGTAATATTTTCTTTATTGATTATTTTTTTCACTTTTCCTAAGTCTTTTCTGAAGAAACTATTTGAGGTGTGAGCCCACTAAATACAGAATTCCACTTCGTTGAACATTTCTAAAAATTCATGTTTTAATGATAGCTTTTTACATGTCACAAAAACATCTCCAATATGCTATTTTACCACTTTTGAACACACAATTTTAGCCATATTTATAAACAAAGTTGATGCTTCTATGTCCTTGGACCTAATGGGTGTGATCATAGGACACAATTGGATACTTACCGTTTCTTATTAGAATTAGAAATGTGACCAAACAATAGAAGGGGCACTTCCGCGGTTGTTAATAAAAGATTGTGCCAAGAAATCATGTAAAGATAAATTTGACTAAAATTAGTCCCTTTATTTTCTTTCACTTACAATAGATGTTAATATGTTTTGATACATGTTATTGGTCGTTACTCTATTGGCATTTTTGCACTGATAGAAGCAAGGTCCTCTTACAGATCATGGTGGAAAAGATATATTTTCACCTATGTATGTCTATGGATAATGCTAATAAAATAAAATGGAAAAAAGATTGGTATATGCTCTAATGTCAAGAAAGGAAAAAAAAAAAACTCATGCTAAAACCAAATAAAATATTATTACATAACCATCTTAACCTAAGATCAATAATTATAGAGATTTTTGCATTTAGGCTTTTGGGTATCTCTCATTGCTTAATAAATTGAAATATCTAGGGTTAATATGGATTTATACTAATTCTACAACACATTTGTTATGATTTGGAAAAAAATGTAGGTATGTGAAAATGTATCCTAAGAATTGCTAGTTAAGGATTTCTTTGATTTTTTTTTTGCTAATTGAAGTGTTTGAAGTGTTGATGTTTCAAATACTTCATAGAGGTATATGTCCCCAGATGATAGACATTGATCTGGGAAAGTCTCTAGAAGAAATAGTTAAGGATTTCTTAGATTTTTTTTGCTGATTGAAGTATTTTAAAACTTGACCTTTCAAGCACTTCATGTAGAGATGTAACTCTAGTTCATTGACATAAATCGGTGAAAATTTGTCATTTTCAGAATATTAAAACATTGATCATGTTAATATAGTCAAATCTAAAGTTTATAAGCCAAATTCCACTGGTACCTCTCATAGAAGCTAGAATTTATTTTTAATTTTATAAATCAGATCTTTCATATAATTCTAATATACAAATTTTTGTCGTGTCATATTTCTATTTTTATGTCAATCTCATTAAGATGAAGTGATGTATATATATTTATTTTTGGTTCTTATTTTAGACTCATAAGAGAAAAATATTTTGGGATGTTAAATATATTAGACTCATAAGAGAGAAAATATTATGGGATGTGAAATATGTTAGTAAAGTTTGATGTTTCACATGAAATGAAGTATATTTTGAAAATTTTGCTATATGCAATAGTCTTTTATTAACACAAATATTGTTGGTTTTTTCTTTCTGAAAATAAAATAAAATATAATATATTATTGTCAATTGAAATGCATTTTTTTGTAAGCTTTTCATTATTGAAGGGCTACATAAATATATGTCATTCTAATTGAAATTAAGACTAGCCCTCCAAATTTGATAATTGATGGCCCCCTTTCCAACAGAACATTTCTTTCTTGTGGCACCCTTCGACAATATCTAATGGTACTTGCGAGTACGCAACCTAATTATGATTTTTTGTCTCTAAAAATTATCTCAGTTTTCTCCAAAATATATTAAAAATTATCCATGGAAAATTAATGAAATTTCATTGCAAAGATTCAATAATATCGGGTAGCCTCCTACCATTCTAAACTAAAACCTCCACCATATAATTATGGTTTTTTAACTTCAGTGGTTGTTGTTAATTGCAGAATCTGGATTATCCCTAGTATCATAAAACAATGGTCGACGTTTCGAATCCCAACGGGGATCCATCTTCACGACAAGAAGTGAATGAAGAATGAAAGAAGGTCGCGCGGGTCAAGGCTTAAATAGTGAAGGATGATGATGAGAAGAGCCGACAAGAACAGATTTTATTAATTTATTATATATATATATATATATATATATATATATATATATATATATATATATATATATATATATATATATATATATATATATATATATATATATATATATATATATATATATGACTTAATTTTAATTAATTTAATAAATTAATTTAAATTTAAATAATTTATGATAACTTATCCATAACAGATTTAGTTTAAGACATAAACCTATTGAAAGTTTATTTTTTTCTTCATGCAAGAGTATTGACAGATTGTTGTAAGCTCTTACATCTATTATGTAATTTTATTTTCCTTTGATTAATAAAATTTGTGTGCCTAAATACACTTATTTATCATTTTGGTATCAAAGTAACACTAAGGTAATTGGTGCAAAGAGAAGATTTCAACATTGCAAGTTTTTGGAAAACTCTAGATCATATTGATCATTAGTTCATTGATATGGAAATTGTCCAATTTTATTAATGAAAATAAAATTAAATATTTTTCTCCCAATCAATTCTAAAGATAGATTGATGTTTTAAATTTGGATTCATTTTATTAGCAAGATATTAGAGATAAAATCCAGTAATTGGATGAATCCTTTTGCAATCCCTTCGAGATTTATTATCTTTCCAATGAGGGTTTTGAGTGAATGTCTTTCTAGTGAGGTTTTTAACAAAGATCTGAATCTTGAACAATAATTGTAAAAGAAAATAGATCGTGAACTGTTAAAATGAAATGTGAGAAACGTTGTTGTTCACTAACCACCTATTAGAGAATTCTTGCAAGTTGTCTCTTCTAGTTGTATGTTCAAACTACGGTTCTCCTCCAACAAATCTTCTTCCTTTATTCCAATTTCCTTTATGTGTTCTCGCAATGACTAGCCCTTTTTTCCCTTATCTGACTCATCCCTACTCCCGTATGGTTTTCAATCCCTTCTTTTTATTTAAAAAAATAGATAGTAAATCATGCAAGTCATTTGGATGTTGGAATGTAAAACCAAACCCTAATATCTCCCAACTCCACATGTTCCATCTCTATTAACAAATTAGAAATTCATATATTAGATACATGTGATGACAGGTAGATAGATATTCACCTCTTATATTCCCTAAATAACTCATCCTACATTGTTCATAATATCACAAGAGCTTAGCCGAAGAGTGGAAAACGATATATTAGTCGTAACCTTCATGGCCCCTTGAGGAGTTCTTAGAACATCCAACTTTGACTTGAAGTAATTTTGTTGGAATTATATATGTTGCACAATTCGGTCTTGTTGGTGAAGTCAATGTAGGATATGGAGTCTATATGACTCTTCTCTTTACCGTTGTCGACGACCATGCCCATCTCTAGAAAATTATTATCATTGTTCCCGGGAGTTGATCTAGTGGCCCCAAAATGCATTCCATTAGAGGTCAGCTTAACATCCCCCTTTTTACCTTTTCATTTTTGTTAACATTTAACATCGCTCTTGCTTTTACTTTTCAATTGTTTTGCCCTGGAGCTGCAACATAAGTCGATGAGTTAAGAGATATGACTTCCCAATCTTGTGTGTGGTTTGTGGTTTCCTTAGAGCTTTTTCTATGTTAGGTCATATTTGAAGCCTTTCTAGCTAGATTTTATGCAATAATACATCTCCAAAAGAGGTTCTTCTTTCATCATTATCTCAATGGCCAGGGAAGCTATTAAATTTTCTCGTACTCTAAAAAAAACCCACAAAATAGCTCGGAAAACAATGGCAATTTTGACAAGATTATGACAAAATCCAACAGAAATTTTTGAAATTTTGGGTTACAGCTGTAAAACTTCAATATTTTGGATACCCTAGGGGTTCTTGATGGTGTTGAATCCATTTCCACCATTAATAAAATGCTTCAAACACTCCAACATCTTGATTTTTTATTTTCTTTTACTGAATTCTGGCAAGAAAATTGTCGTTCGGGCTAATTTTTGGTGTCAGTAGACAACACCTTAAATGTTGAGCTACTTGTTAAAATGGGTACTTTTCGAAGACTAGTGATGACATATTTGATGCAACCACTCATGTGTTTGTAGGGATCTTCAAATATATATCTCTGTTTATTGGCAATGGTTATTAATGCTAGATGAAATTAAAAATGGAGGGCTCATTTCGTGCTAAATGCATGGAACTATAATTTTATTTAGGTTGTTATTTTATTTGTTTTTAATTTAAAAGAGAGAAAATATTTTTTTGGTAATGTGGAACATTTCACTTGGGGGAATTATAACAATTGACGTAATTGAAAGATAAGAACATGTTTTCAAGGTAAAATTATGAAAGTTTCAAGAAGTCATCATTGTTGTTAGACATAGTGTTGTCATTGATGACAACGAGTGGGATTGATGTTAAAGGGAAATTCTAAGGAAGCAGCAATGTGATTTATGAATGAACAAAAGAATTATGAGAACATGCATGCCCTCATCAAATGAAATCAAGAGGCTTAAAATGTATTTTTATTTTTCAAAGTTATGATGTCGAAATGAATCTTTGAATGAAATGGCTAGATAATCCTCTCTGAGACCTTTCCAATGGTATTTCACACTTGGAAAAACTCCTCTCACATGAAAAGTTATGATCGTTTGAAGTTGGTGGCTGCAATCAGGACCAAAAAACCCAAAGCATTAGGGGAATTTTGAGGTAAAAAATGGGCCTAAAAAAAATGTACTAACAAAATTAACTTTAAAAGAACCAATAGGATTCAATATGATGATATCATTCCGAGTGGAAAATATTTTTAGAAGGAAAAGAATAAAACTATTTTTTAATTGTATTTTTGGTTGTTCTCCTTATAGGTTTACTCAAATGTGGAGTGTAGACTCTCATTGGATGTAGAGCTCATTGGATGTAGAATTAAACTCGACATAAACAAGTACTCACTTTCCATACCTCTAAATAGACCCACATCAAACAAATTTGAGAATACATGAAAAAACTATGTTGAACATGCTTTTTTATGTATTTTAGATTTTTTTTGTGTAGGTGTTGGGAATCACGATTGCTGTTAGACCAAAACCCGCAAGTGTTAGTCAACAATAGCATCATCAGAGATAAGGATCCATAAGAGGCGGTTATTCCATGTCACGAAACGCATGGGAAGTGTTGGTTTATCCAATGTCCAACAATCTCCCCCCCCCCAATGCGAGCTAGGTGTCTATCAAACTCGTGACCTACACTCTAATGCCACTTGTTGTGAATCACAATTGTCATTAGACCAAAACTCACAGGTGTTAGTCAACAATCGCATCGTTAGAGATAAGGATCCACGAGAGGTGGTTATTCCATGTCGTGAAACACACGGGGAGTGTTGGTATATCCAATTTCCAACAGTAAGTCCACTTAGAAGTTTGCATAGTGGATACTCATTGAATGTAGAATTTAATTTTGCATCTAATGGGTGTCTACACTTACGTTTGAGTAAAACCTAAGGAGATAATACAAAAATACAATTAAAAAAAGTAGCTTCATTTCTTTTTCTTTTAAATTCATAACTATTACTTCATTATTTTTACTATTATTTTATTATATTTACTAGTAAACCCATTTTAGACCTCAAAATTCCCCTAATATCATTTTAAAATCACTAAAATTGTTAAACATTGAACATCTCCTAAGCAGATCTATGAATTTGTTAGAAATTTACAGATATAATTTAACAAACTTGTGCATTATTTAATTTGTTAGATATCAAGCAGTTTCTATGGAATCTGTTCGTTGAAATATCATGAGTGAAGGATAAGTGTCAGCATGTTGAAAGTTTAACACTATACTCCCTTCCACATTGGCCCATTCCCATAGAAACACTCGTAAGTATCTATTTGACCCCTTGGTCAAGTGCCATGTGGATGCCCCCTGCACGATCGTTGATGATGTGGTAGCATTAATGTAATGATCAACTACATGTGGGAAGGTGGTGAAAAGACACGTGGCCATCAGTGTTTGGCCTACAATGGTGACATGGTAGTTGTGAAAACATGATGACATCAACAATAATGATGTGGATACACAAGGAGGGTGATGTGGACTCAATGAGGTGGCATCTAATGTGGTGTATAGTAAACACTGTTACCGATGAAATAGGTAACCGCACTGTTACCTACTTTTTTTTGTAGCATAAAAAGCACTCGATTTTGAAAAGTGGTGATGCAAAATCACCCCTTTTTTTTTGTGCATATTTTTTACACTCTAATATTTTTATTTATGAAGTATGAATATTTGTTTTAAAATGTTAGTGATTTTCATGCTAATTTTGAAACGTATTGATGCAGCATCAACTTTTTTTTTTAGAGCGGTGATTTTCATACTAATTTTGAAACATATTGATGAGGCATCAACCTTTTTTTTTTAGAGTGGTGATTTTCATGTTGGTAATAAAACACAAAACTTAGATAAAAATATATATATAAAAACAATAAAAATGTTAAAAAAAACAAAATTAACTCGTAAAAATAAAAAATTGAAACAAAAATAAATAAATAAAACAAAAATATTCGAAAATTATATCAAAAGAAATGACAAAATTTGAAAAAAAAAACACATAATTTAAAGAAAAAAAACAAAAATTAACCAAAAAAATTTAAAAAAAAAACATCAAAAACATTTTTTTTTCTAAATTATTAAAAAAAACCATATAATTAAAAAAAAAATTTAAAATAGAAAATTTAAACATAATTAAAATTAGAAAATTAAAATTTAGATTAAAAAAATAAAATACAAAAAAGAAAAAATTAAATTTAAAAATATAAATTAAAAAAATAATAATAATAAGAAAAAAAAATACAAATTTTAAAATTAAAAAAAAAAAAAAAAAAAAAAAAAAAAAAAAAAAAAAAAAAAAAAAAAAAAAAAAAAAAAAAAAAAAAAGTAAAAAACCCAGTGCAAATAATTAAAAAACAAATATCCATAAATTCACTGTTTTGTTTTTTTAAATGAAACAATTTATAAATTTTAAAAATGAAAAACTAAATAAACTAAAAGATTTTAAAAATAAAAAATAAATTAAATTAAAATTTAATAAATTTAATAAATAAATTTTAAATTTTAAAAAATAATTAATCAAAAATATTAAATTTAAAAACAAAATTTAAAAAAAAAACAAAACAAATTAAAACAAATTAAAAATAAATAAATAAATAATAATAATAATAATAATTAAATTCTCCGGATGCGGATGTGGTGGAGCATTAAAGAGCCCCGGGCCTCTGCGCAGCTCCCAACGAAGCCTGCGTGCTATGCCCACATGGCCCCGCGCGTTCAACCTGATGGCGTTATTAATATGCCTCGGGTCGACCAGCTTTGCAGTAATTGCACCTTGGCTCTGCGGTATATGGAGGTCGTGTGGTCGATGGCGTTCATTATGGATGGTGAGCAGGATGGAGGAGGCCATGGGAGAGCTCTGACTCCTCTGCGCAGTGTTTGCCCGCCTGGTTATGCCAATCCGAGCTACAAAACGCAGACTGGGCGTTGATGCTGCATTCTGGCCTGCTTGGAGACGATACCAGGTATCCACTTCACCAACAGCCCTTTCTGCAGCGCCTTCGCTTCGTCTGGAGTCTCGGATGTATTTATTGCAGGTACTTTGCTTCCTTTCAAATCAGCTTCAATTTTCATTCTCATGGTAGCTGCCCCTCTGCTAATTGTAATTCTAGCTCTTCTATTGATTTGACCGGCCTGCACCACCCTGGTGGTCTCCCCATAGCTCTCAAAGCTCCCGACCCCTCCTTTGGCCGGCCTCGCTTGCGCCACCTTCTGCTCACCATGCCTCGCCTCAGGCAGTGAATGCATTGTCGGGGCCAAGCCTCTGTCATTCCCCCTTCGCCCTCTTCTGCTTTGGGATCCTCTTCTGAAGGTGATGAACCCACTTCTCCGCCTACTTCGTGCAGAGGCAGAGGCAGAGGAAGTGGGCGAGGCGCTGAGTATTCGCGCAATGTAGGCGGGGGACGTGGGCGCGCGCGTGTTTCTGGTGGCGTCTCTGGTCAACCCACTCCCACTGCTCCTTCTGAGCCACCCTGTCAGTCCACCCCTTCCAGCCCTCCCGTCCCTCCTAGTCAACCCCTCCCTCCTGGCGCTTCTGCCCCTCCCAGTCAGCTCTACCCTCCAGGCAGAAGGCTTCTGGGGTCCACCATCAGGAAAACCACCCAGAATGCGGAGCTCCGCTTCCACTGCACTTCCGTCGACTCCATTATCACTGCTTTCATCACTGTCTCCCTTCGTGAAGAAATCCCTCTTCCCGCTCTCCCCTCCCCTCCCCAAGCCTACTGCTCCAACCCCTCTCTTCAAATTGGGCCGCTTTTTGGGGCTGAGAATCAGGACAAGAAGCTAGACAGTCAAGAGGGCAAGATGGATAGTAGCGACGAGGATGAATATGGATGCAGAGTTGAGGAGGAGCCGATGTCTTCAGAGCATGAGGGTTGAATCTCCCTGCTCAATTACTGCTGGAATTTTTGAGGTTTGCTGTTTCAGATGCCAACCTGTTTGGTAGATAGATATTTCTAGTCTTTATGTTTCTGTTTATGTGTCTTGTATAAACTCATGGCCGGTTTCCCTATCATGGGCGGCTCAGATACTTATGCTCAAAGGGTCGGTTTCCCGCTATGGGCGACCCAGAACTCTCATGAACAGTTTTGATGATCAACCCCGCTGTCTGGCTTTCAAAGCAGCAGCTGTGGCAGTTTTGTATCAATATTTTTATAGTTAATAGAATTATTCTCACTTAGAAAAAAAATAATAATAATAATTAAATTAAAATTAAATTAAAAAAAAATAAAAACAAAAAAGGAAAAAATCAAATTAAAAAAAAAAAAAAAAAATATATATATATATATATATATATATATATATATATATATATATATATATATATTACAAATTAAAAAATATTAAAAATTTTAAAAAAAATTTTAAAAAGAAAATTATAAAAAAAAAATAAAAAAAATAAAAATAAAAAAAATAAAAAAATAAAATAAAATTAACAAAAAAATTATAAAAAATTAAAATATTATAAATTAAAAATTAAAAAGAATTTTTTGATCGTGGTGGCACCGCCAATCGGCCTCCTGCCGGGGGAAGACGATTCCAGGAATCGCCCTCCCGCCGCGGGAGGCCGATTCTCGAAATTGGCATCCAGCCGCGGGAGGCCGATTCTGGGAATCGCCCTCTCGCCACAGGAGGCCGATTCCCGGAATCGCCCTTCTTCCGCAGGAGGCCGATTCCCAAAATCGCCCTTCGCTGCCACCTTGGTGGGAGGCCGATTCGCGGCGCCACCACGATCAAAAATTTTTATTTTTATTTTTTTTTAAATTCAAAAAATTTAAAATTAAATTTTTTTTAAATTTAAATATATATATATATATATATATCTTTAAATTTTTTTATTTTTTTTTTAAATTTAATTTTTATATTTGAAATTTAATTTGTTTTAATTCTTTTTGTTTTTTTTTTTTTTTAATTTTATTATTATTATTTTTTTTTTTTTTTTTTTTCTAAATTTTGTTAATAATAATTATTATTATTATTATTCATATTTTTCTAATTATTAAATTTTATGTTTATTTTTTTCATTTAATTTTATGTTTAGTTTTTTCATTTAATTTTTTAAAATTTAATAAATTTTGTATTTTTTTTTTAATTTATTTGAATTTAATATATTTTTTTAATTTTTTAATTTTTTATTATTATTTTTTTAATTACATAAAAAATTTTATTTTTTTATTTCAATTAAAATTGTGTATTTAAAAATAGATTTTTTTTTTTTATTATTATTAAATTAAACTTAATATTTTCAAATTAATTTGTTTTTTATTTTATTTTTTATTTTATTTTATTTTTTTTCAATTTTTCATTTTTAATTGATTTTTAAAGTTTTTTAACTTTTTTTTTTATATTTAAAATTTATTTTTTATTTCAAAATTTATTTGTTTATTCATTTATTTATTAAAATTTAATATTTTTTTTTTAAATTTAATTTGTTATTTTAATATTAACATTTTTTTTAAAATTTAATAATATATATATATATATATATATATATATATATATATATATATATATATATATATATATATATATATAATTTAAATTTAATTTATTTTTTAAAATCTATTTGTTTGTTTAATATATATTTTTTAAAATTTAATATTTTTATTGTATTTTATTTTTCATTTTTTATTTTTAATTAATTTTCATTTATTCTATGAAGAATTAAAATAATTATATTATCATAACAAAAACAATGTGATGGAACTTGTTCAGTAGCCTGATCAATAAATGTGACTAAGAGAGAGATCAGATCAAACGTTGAGTTTAAATAGATGTAGGAGTTTGTTAAAACTAACCGTTTTGGATTTCATAGTCAAATTAGTTCTTATTCTAACGGTTTTCTTTGCCCCTCCTACATCTATTTAAACTCAACATTTGATCTGATTTCTCTCCTAGTCCTGATGATGAACCACACTGGTTGGTTCGAAATGCGTCGACTTTGTTCATGATAATGTGATTATTACCGAAAGATTTCTTCATAATTTATTGATGGATCACAGAAGCCAAAAATCTATTAATAATTTTTCATTTTTTTACTTTTAATTTAAATAATGTTTTTTTTTTTTTTAATTTATTAAAATTCAATATATTTCTTAAAATTTTTATTTTTATTTTTATTTTTTTTTTAAATTTAATAAACATTTTATTTTTCTTTTTTAAATTTAATTTCTATATTTTATTTTTTATAATTTCTTTTTTTTTAACTTGTTTTTTTTTTTTTTTAATTTGATATTTTTATTTTGTTTTTATTTTTATTTTTTTATTTCTATATATTTTGAAATTTTAATCTTTAAATTTTTATTTTTTATTTTTTATTTTTTTATTTCTATATATTTTGAAATTTTAATCTTTAAATTTTTATTTTTTATTTTTTTATTTTTTTTCTTAAATTTTAGGTTTTTTTTTAATGTTTGAATTAAAATTTTTATTTTGTTTTTATTTTTATTTTTTTATTCCTATATATTTTTAAATTTTAAGCTTTAAAATGTTTTTATTTTTTCAATTTATTTTTTCCTTAAACTTTAGGTTTTTTTTAATGTTTGAATTTAAAAAATTAAAAAATGTTATTTCTATTTTTAAAAATGTCAAAAATATGACACAATTTTTTTTTTTTTGTTATTCCAGCATCAACTAGTTTTGTTTTGAGGGTGTTTTTTCAATCATTTTTTCAAGAAACAATTTTGTTTTTAGCATAATTTTATAAAATGTTGAAATTTGACCTTCAAAAAAAACCAAGTGCGTTCTGGAATACACCTTTTTTGTTTTTGGGGTGTTTTTTCATGTTTTTTGAGTCTTTTTGGGCTAGATTTCCCGTTTTGAGGTCAGGTTACCTATTTCATCGATAACAGTGTTAGTAGTTTATGTGACAGTACGAATGACTGCTCCGTGGCATGTAAAAATGGCACTTTTTGATTGGTAAAATGGCCAAATATGTGACATGTGGCCCATTCAGGAGCCACCATGTGGCATGATGACCTCAAGCTAATGTCAACATGCCAATGATCATGGATCCCTAATGATAGGGTCTTATTGCATGGTCGTATGGTGAAACGAATAAGACCATTTTCTTTGGATCGCGATGAAGGTTGAGCCATTGGTCATATGGCCAGCTTGGCCAGCCACATTGGTGAAATTCTTGTTAATTTTCCATAGAGCAGCATTTTTCTTTGCTTTGATAGTTACATTTCTTCAATAACATGTTAAGTTCACCCCCCAAATCATAATACCGTTATACCAATCTACTTTATTAACCATCATCATCATCTAACCAGCAGAATGAAAAGAAACAAGAGAAGAGAAGTTTGAACACATAGAGACACCAAGATTGGTCTAATACCATGGAAAAACCCACTATGGTGAAAACCCTTGCAAATTATTCTTCTTAGATTGTCATCAAATGATTCAGCGATAAGAGTACAATGATCCATATATGTGTATCTTCATGATGTAATAAAAATAACTAGCACATGAATTACGTGACCTTACACATATCTCTATTGAAGGAACTTGATTCTGAGAATTGAGATGCACTGACACTGGTTGAATCATATTGATGAATACTATTGATACTGAGTGAAGACTGTAAATACATATTGCAACGAAAATACATAGAGAATATCTAGATATCTATAGATCTACAACATCAAGAGCACGGATCTGATGGATCACCAAGTGATCTCAACTACCAAGTCCTAGATTTGAATCCAGGATGCTAACAAAGACTTATTTGAAGCGACTGTGACTAGGTGACTCATGTATGAAGGCACTGCACAAGAAACTAATTATTTCCCAACTGAGATCTACCCAGAAAATCTCTTAATAGAGGTCTTAACACTCTGAGCCCATGGTTGAAGCTCCCTTAACCGCGAACTAAGCACTATGTGCCCACGACTAAGGTCCTTATCAGCCCGGAGCCCTAGCCACGCCCTGAAGTCAGTCTTCTCATGGCTATACTAGCTCAGTCACGACCTAAACAAGGCCTACTCACAGCTCTGGTCCAGCTTAGCCACTACCTTGACACAACCTACCTGCGGCTCTGGCCCACAATACTCAGATCAAATGTGATCCCCTGCCTATGATCTCAATCCTTTGCGTGAGCTTCTCCTAACGTACCTGTGCGAGCCAAGACCAAAAAAATGCGAACCAATACCAAGAGAGCATGAATAAGATCTCATGAGAAAATGTGTGCAAATTATCTTGGGGTTGCTTCTATTTATAACTTTGTGCAGGACAACTTGGGGCTTTGACCGAATCCACATGTGATTAGGTCGACCCATAAAATAATAAAATAATTCATAACTTAACTTCTACTTAATTGATTGGGGTAATCTACAGGTCGATTTTGGTCCTCTCGACAAGAGGAATATAATTCAATTATAATATTGACATCTGAGCTTTCCATAGTTGAAATTGACCACAATGGCATAATTTTAACACTCCCTCTCAACCAAGTAGAATTCCATGTGCCAATATTTGTTAATCGATCAATATCCCATTATGTTACCTTCATGCATCATCACGTATCATCACTGATCATCTCTATCATGTATTCGTCATGTTGTGAACCTTTCTTATTTCAAATCATCAATGTACTTCTCATGCTTATTTCTACTTATCTGTTAATTGTTCCTGCTTTTATGTTGAATATTCTCAAATCTAGAAGAAAAATTTGTCATTGGAGGGGAGCTTAGGCTACCACCCTTCATCCATTAGGCTATCATTATGTATTTTCTCACAGCGGGATACTACCCAAAATATCATAATCAATCAACATCGGAGAGCATATCATCAGGGAGCACATCTCAACCTGTAACTGGATCAGGGAGAGCATATCTACCTGAAATATCATGGGGGATATATACCTCTAGAACCCCATATATAGCAATAGGATATCCATCCACACAGGGGAGCCCATCTCGACCCTGGTATCACATCAGGGAGCTCACTCACAACCCAGAACCGTATATGGTTATCTCAACCCATCATATTGCCTACCGATCTTCCCAACAATGACCTTGAATAGTCATGTGGTAGAACACCTACATACTAATTGACTTGGGTTGTACACCCCAAGTACATTCTCAAATCGTTGGCCAAATGAGGAGCGGTAATCCAGAAAAGCCTTGCTTGTGGGTATGATTCCAGCTGGGGTATACACTGCAAATACCAATAAGGGGAGCAACATTCTCCGACCCTATGAAGATAGGGGAGCAACATATCAATCCTATGGGTATAAGATAGGTGTTATGCAGGAAAATCCCTTCTTCTAAAAGAAGTTATCCCTCAAGTCCAATGACTGGGTCTAGTAACAACCGTGACAAAGAATACAAGCTTTCCTAGTTTAAAATCAAAATAATACGAGTCAGAGAGATGATCTACCTTTCTCCTTATGTAATCATTTCCTCAATGTAGATGTTAATACTTTCACTTCCAGGTTTGTTCCTCGCTATGCCTTCTACGTCTGAATACCCATAAGAAATATTAAACGAGAACAAACGAAATATACATAGCATATATATATTTCAAAGCAAACCACATGATAAAGAAAGGATTATCATGCTAAATCCATTAATATTAACAAATTCTTGGGAAACAAATCATACTTTTTATTATTAAATAAACAAAGTGAAGCTTACAACCAATGCCTTGATGTTGGAGGCCTCCTTTGGGATGGAAATCCAATTCCAAGCCTAGCCTTTCAATATCTCCTCCTTTCTCGTCAAATCGACAACATCTAGGCACAATCAGGTAGAATAATGGAAACCAGCAATGACCAGCAAATACTCACTTGCATGACACTCTCTTATAGAAAAGTTGGAGAGGTTATGGATTCACTAATGAGGGGGAAAGGCATTATCTCAAAGGGGAAAATATTTGGAGATAACATCAAGGGTAAAAAATGGGAATATTAGACCATATCCTCAACCAACAAGTACCATACCTCCATTCTCAAGAGCTCTAGAGGATGAAGCTTCTGCTCCATTTTTGGAGAACCTCCCTAAAGAGGACCTGTGCGACTTTACTACAGAATTCCTAGGGCAGCAGCGATGTTCATAGGTTAGGGATGAGGTGACAAGCACGAGGCTATTAAGGGGAGAACCATGTTGGGCTTACAATTTAGGGTTTTTACAAACTTTTCATAAATGCTTCAAGGCATTTCTCTTTTAGGTCTTAAGTAATACTTTAAGCATATTATCCAAGATGAATAGATTTACATAGCTATTGTCGCTTTGCGACGCTCATGACATGAGTGACACAAAAGATGATACTAAATATAAGGACTAAGGAATGCAACAAAATACTGTGTAACATATACCCCCTAAAGCATGAAAGCAAAACCAAAAGTGATGGTTGAAATTATTTATCAGCCATGGAAAGGAATTTGGAAAACCACCATGAGGAGACCTTTCAATCAAACACAATAAAATATATGACAAATCTGATATAAGCATGCCTAATAACATATATCTAAATAGACATCAAATAACACATGAACCCACGACATGGACACAACCATCCGTCTGAAATAGATCATGGAAATGGATCTACGGTATGGTCATGGCCACCAATACAGAAAGGATCATGTGTACAATCATGAATACTCAATAACTCCAAGCAACTTGTATAATAATAGATGTGATCCAGGGTTTTCGTCTCTATCTCGATTTACCCACTGTACGAATATAACCATGTGAATAGATGTGCTGATGTCAAACATGGTAGAAATGACCTGACTACCGGTCAATGAGGTAAAATGTTAACAGGTGTGGGAGAAACCACCAGTAATGAAGATGGCCCTCAAGGTATGACAACACATTCTACAAGTTTGAATGAATGAGCTGAATTTGAACACTTACAGAATCATTCAATCCAAGGCCAATGATGTGAACATGTCCTCAAACGCAAAAAAATTTCCATTGAGGCATGCAAGATCCAAAGTATTAAAAAGGATTTTCTAAATCACCTTCCTGGATAATTAGTTAAAGTCGATAAGAGGAGATTTTTTGAAGGAGGGCCATAATTATTTCCACATCATCGACATAAAACAAAGGATTTCTTAAGATTATAAGAGTGATTCAAGATTGTTGCAGAGAGGTTCAAATAAGTAGGCAATGTGTGACTTTTACAAATAGGTTTTCTCTTGAACATATCGGTGACACGACTCCATATTTTGGCAGCATTTGACTCAAAATGGGATCGATGGTCATGGTGAAAGAAAATGATGATCGAACGAGAGGAAAATGGATTTCCCAAACCAAGGAAAGAAAACGATGAATGAAGGATATCCCCAACCCAACACAAAATGCATATGAGTGTCATGTTCAAGAGCGACATGCTACCTTTGGTACAAAACAAAAAACATGATTTACTTCCATTTCCCCCCATTATTTCTAGCGAGTACCTCTTTATTTTTATAGCGAGCTTGAAGAGGATACCATATTCTTGGCGTATAAGTTCACCCTTCAGATGAATCCTCCTTATAAGTTTAACGTTTCCTAGGAAGGAGTAACTCGTTCTCGTCATGGTGACAATTCCTTCATCGTTTAAGTTTTATAAGTCTGACGGAGGGGTAACTCTGTATCTTTTTCATGTTCAGGGAGTCTGAAAAAGAGACAAAAAAAATCCAAATGGCCCCTTTTCTTAAATAGTCTCCCAAATCCGAAAAGGTAGAAAACAATATCTGAGAGAACCTCTTGATCATGTTTGACCAAGGTATTCCTTTTTCATAATTAGTCTATCTCAGTGAAGAAAAGGGTTAAACTTATACTGAGTAGACGTCAATTCATTTACTTTAACAAACTCGAAATGACAAGTGCTCGACAATATTTTTTATATTTTGGGAGTCAGAAAAGAGCTAAAATAGGACTCCTCTTGGAAGATCGAGTGGTATAAAGGGATATAAACTGGTTCTAGTGATGGTGGAACTTCTCAAAATGAAACGGTTAAGAGGCTGGCTAATAAGGCCACTCATCACAGCCTTTCCCCAAGCAAGGGTAAAAGAACCAAGTTATAACGTATGATCGGCCAAGCAGATGGTGATGATGGAATGAGAAAACCAAGGTTCATCTGGCAAAACAAGATGATAAAAATGGAAATCACAAGAGGTAGGATTGGAATGGTTTCATTTTTTTCACAAGCTTTAAACATGTGGAAAAACTATGCTTGGAATTGGTTTCATTTTTACACAATATTGAAACATGATGAAAAGGTTGAAACATGAAGAAAATCTATGCTTAAGAATGGTTTCATTTTTATACAAGATTAAAACAGAGAAAAAATATGCTTTTGACAAGTTTGCATGCCCGAACATGGTGACTCAATTTTAGCTACATGCCCCCCCAACTTCATTTCGTTCACCTAAGTTAACTACTAGTTACTAATAGGTGGATGGAATGAAGGTTCATTTACGAGATCAAGGAAATACTCGACTAGGAATTTACGAGATCTGATAAAAGACTTGAATTGAAAGGGGATTTGTTAATTTTTTAATGAGCTTCACACAATAAAAGAACTATGCTCATAGGGAACTATTTCATTTTGTAATGAGGTTGACATAGTGAAAGAACTATGCTCATAGGAACCTGTTTATTTTTTTAAAGAGGTTGGCACAGTAAAATAATTATCCTCATGACACCTTGTTTCATTTTTTAAGGAGCTTGACACAAGAAAAGGACCTCTCCTCCAGAATACCATGTTTCATTTTTTAGGGAGATTGACACAAGAAAAGGAACTCTAATCTGACACCTTGTTTCATTTTTTAACAAGATTGACACAAGAAATATAACTCTGCTTCAAATACCTTGTTTCATTTTTTAAGGATATTGAAACAAGAAAATGAAATATGATCTAAAGACCTTGTTCTTGGCCCATAAGAGGTCATGGATTCCAAGAGGGTCTCATCATATGGGAGAAAAATACTCTAGAAATCAGGGTCCAATGCCCCGAGTACATGACGCACTGTATCACTAACCAGATCATCAGTAGACGTGGGAAAGGAACATGTTTCCACATAATTAACATGTGGTAGGGAAGATAGCATTGTTTGTAAGGAACATTTATGGATGACGGTTGATTGGTAATAAAATTAGGACCAATGAATGACAAATGATTAATGGTCACAATTCTTCCTTCATGTGGGAAACACATCAGATGAAAGAGAGAAGAGACAATAGCTCCCATGACATAAGTATAGTCATGCCCAAGGAGTAAGTTAAAGTCCAAAGGGACTTTTACAACCATCACGTCTATATAGAGAGTCTTTCCTCCCAAAGTAATATACAACTTAGGAAGGATCCCTAACAGTTTACTACTTCATTTGTTAAAAGCTAACAGATTTTGGGTAACAGGCACAATTTGTAGAGAACCAAAAGCTTTCCAAGTAGTTGAGCATAAAATATTAATAGATGTGCCTTCATCTATTATTGTGCTAGGTACAGCCACATTATAGGTCTGTACTTTGATCTCAAAGGGCACATAAGAAGGAAGGCAATAACCTGTCAGTCGACTTCAATCAAAGGAAGTGACCAGACTACTTGGAGGGGTGTTGTGGGAATGGGATAATTGCCCCTGTGTGTTACAGGAATGAGAGGATCACCCTCATGTACTATGGGAACAAGAGAATTTCCCTCCAATTCATGGGAATATGAATAAACAAAAATAACCTGAGTGGTATGAGGTTCACTCACTATGGGAAAGGCCTCATCAACCAAAGGCAGAATCAGGTTGATCATTTTCTCAACCAATGGTTGGTCAAGAACGAACTCATGGGATTCAACTTCAGAGAGAGTGGGATTTACCAGAGATTAATTCTTTGATTAATCACTTGATAAACTAGTGGAGAATCAGGGAATATTTTGGTAACCAACATGAAGACGGGGTTGATAAGTTGTAAGGTTCTCTAATACTTTGGAGGCTTCATCCATATAAGTAAAAAGGTGAATGGGATGATTCCTTTCACATAAATTACACAGAAATTTAATTTTACCCTTTTTCCCGTGGGCCTTACTATCACTAGTTGAGGTTTTATCACCAGCATGACCTCCAGAGGCCAATGACAAAGGTTGATGTGAGTCAGTGGATCACACTTCTAATACCTTGGAAATACTAGGACAATCTCTAAGAAGGTGGTCACTCTTACATAACTTGCAAGGGAATTTGACTTTGCGGGACTAATTGGAATATTTTTTAACATCAATTGCATATGTAGCAATGGTTGCTTGTTTTCCCCCTTGCTTATTTTTCTTCTTCTTCTTCATCCTCTTCTTCTTCTTCTAAGCTTCCTGGTTACTAGAATCCATAATTTCACTAAGCAAAGAGGAAGAATGGGTGAAGAAACAGGCAAAGAAGGCGAGCGGTCAACTTTAGGATCAACATGAGTTTGACACTATTCAGGCAGAGGTGAAGTTGGTTGAGAAGCATCTTGGACATTTGGAACCATGGGGGTTGAAAATAACCAAACTGGTATATCAATGGTAAATCCCGAAAGTGACAACATTACCATATAGGGAGCACCGATATTTCCAAAAGAAGGAAAAGGATTAGAATTCTCATCAGAGGAGTTTCCTTGATTGGTAAACTCAGTAACTGTTGCCATTAATATCAACTAAAGATCTTCTAAGGAGTTGTGCATGGGTGAGATGTTATTCTATGGGCACTCAATTTTAGAATTAAACAAAATAAATAAAAAAGGGTAATCTAGGAAAAAGGGTTTACCAAGTATCCGTGAACAAAAAAACTCCTCGTGGTGAACCAAGAAGTACGGGCAGGAAACCTCCCTCAATTTTGTGTTTGGTGTATCACATTTACAAGGCACCCGACTCGGTTACCTATGGAAGGTTTTCAACCTAGTGGGGTCTCCCAAAATATACGCGATGGTACGTGGGAGCTCAGTCTGTACTAGCATTGTCTAATGTGCAACTGTTCGATGAGAACGTCCTTATATACTTACCATACGTGGAGCATAGTCCTATATACTTCCATATGTGGGATGGGATATCAACCCAGGGATGCAACACAAGCTGTTAGTGACAGCTGCTACGCTTAATGACGCTGGAACACGTCTCTAGCCTAGACCTCTAGATATATGGTTAATTCCAAATGATCATTAGGTTAATCGAGGTTCATTTTAATGTTGATCTGAAATTAAGTTTTGATTTTGGGCTCAAAACAATGTCACCTAAACTCCTAAGATGCAGCTAGATGAGAAAAGAACTCATTTAATTTTGATGAAAGCTAAACTAATAAGGCAAGATATCGTAAAGAGTGATGCATCAAAAAAATTGCAGCAAGAAAAATGCTCCCCAACTAGATTTCACTTTGCAAGTTCTAAAAACTAAAGACAATTTCACTTTCACTATCCCAAATGCAACTCATTCAAAAGTAAAATGATTTCTACTTTCACTAATATTCATTCAATTTAATTTTTTGCTTTTGTTTTTTTCTTTGAATGATGAAATGAACTTAATGAAGCTAATTCACTTTTAATATTTCCATTATCGAAAAAACGTAATCTATTTCCAATAAAAAATTTAAAAAACTAGCCTTTCAATGCAAGTAATCGTATGCATGTAATGAAAAGTAATTTTTGAAATGAAAACTAAAAATATGCAAAACCCAATTTCTTTAAAAAATAACAAAATTTATTATTATTCCATAGAAAAGAACTGATATTTCTTGGATGATACAAGAAGTAAACATAGATTTTAATTTACTTGAAACAACAAGACCCAATCAAAACACAAATTTTACCACTTAAAACATAACACTAATTTTCACTTTCCAAGAGACTGAAAACACTCAAAACAAAAAATAATGCAATCAAAGAAAAGAAAATATTTCAAGCACCAAGACACACTAAGGACTTTCCATAAGAAACTCTAAAAATATCTATTAACTAATACCAACACGGTCCTCTAGTTAACACTAGTGGTCTACAACGTGATTGTTCCAGCAAAAACCAACGGTGGCAATAGGACTGTGACTGTTAAAAATCGCACTAAGCAAGGAAAATAGGGATAAAACAAGCAATTATTGAGGAAAAAATTTAGACTTGATACCTCAAAACACTTACAATCCATAATACAGACTGAAAAACAAGCCACACAAGTGGTCGTTCAAAGGTTGGCCAAAATAAGCATGGAGACAAAAACAAGAAGAGGGTGAAAAGGTTGTAGGATCCCCAGCGGAGTCGCCAATTTGTTATGTAGGAAAATCCTTTCTTCAGAAAGAAGCGATTCCTCTAGCCCAATGAGTGGGTCTAGCAACAACCGTGACAAAGAATACAAGCTTTCCTAGTTTAACATCGAAATAATATGAGTGAGGGAGATGACCTACCTTGCTCCTTATGCAATTTCTTCCTCGATGTCGATGATGATCCTTTCACTTCCAGGCTTATTCCTTGCTATGCCTTATATTTCCAAATATTTGTAATAAATTTCATATGACAACAAATATATATATATATATATATATATATTTCAAAGAAAACCACATGACAGATCAAGGAGTATCATGCTAAATCAATTAATATTAATAGATTCATGGGAAGAAAACCATACTTTATATTATTAAATAAACAAAGGTAAGCTTACAATCGGTGTCTTGATGTTAGAGGCCTCCTTCAGGATGGAAATCCAAGTCCAAGCCAAGCCTTTCAATCTCTTCTCATTTATCATCAAATCAACAACATCTAGGCACAATCAGGAATGGAAACCAACAATGACTAGCCAAGACTCACTAGCATGGCACTCTATTATAGCAGAGCTGGAGAGGTCATGGATCCATTAATGAGGGGGAAAGGCCTTATCTCAAAGGGGAGAATATTTGGATATAAGATCAAATGTTAAAAATGGGAGCATTCGACCATATCCTCAACCAACAAGCACCAGACCTCCGTTCTCGAGAGTTCTAGAGGACAAAGATTCTATTCCAATTTTGGAGAACCTGCCTGATGAGAACTAGCGCAAATTTACTGTTGAATTCCCACACTGGCAGCGTTGTTCATGGGTTAGGGACATGGTGACAAGCACAAGGCTATTAAGGGGAGAACCATAATGGGCTTGAAATTTAGGGTTTTTTACAAACTTTGCAGAAAGCCTTCAAATAATTTATCTTTTAGGTCTTCAGGGATACTTTAAGAATATTATCCAAGATGAATAAGTTTAGACAACTCTTGTCTCTTTGCAATGTTTGTGAAAGGAGTGACAAAAAAGACGACACTAAGGATAAGGACTGAGGAATGCGATAAAATATTATGTAACAATAGGGAATACTCCCTATTATCCAGAGTTCCCTCAACCCCAGGAGCCCTCTATCTCAATTACTCGTCCTAGGAGCTCAAAGAGGGAGGAAGAGCTAGCTTAATGTCCTCGATCAGTGTTGCTCTCATCTAGTATCTGTTAATTCATGTTCATACAGGACATGAAATCAACTGTTATCTTAGAAAATACATAATCATGTAAATCACAACAAGATACCATAATCATCCTCCCTCTCACAGAGGTGTCAATCACACATGGATACCATAATCATCCTCCCTCTCAAGGAGGTGTCAATAATAAGCCAAGCTTATCTCGAACAACTACATTGTCTCAATAAATGGAGAAATCACATTCCCAACTATATGTATATGGGATTCTCTGTCATCATAGTGTATCCATGTATTATCTAGATCATTCTAAAATATCTCTCTAAGGAGCTTCTACATCATGCATAACAACTAGCCTAGCTAGCAACATTATATCTGACCTCGACTATGCTATGGGCCTCTCATCCAAGATATCATGGAAGATCTCATACTAAGGCAATATCCAACTGTGCTCATCAATAATAATCCAAAAAATCATCAGATCATCCATGCAGCTACATATCAAGGGAGAAATATCTCAACCTTTAAAAGTATAACATTTCATGTAGATATTTCAAAATATGTTTGGTGGAAATTCTGAATGAAGCAACTCAATAATGAATTTAATCATGTTCTATACACACCATGTATGGGTGGATCTTCAAAATAGAACATCAATGCTTCAATCAACTAACAGATACCATGTCACGTTCAATCAACATTTGAAATTTAAATCAGAGTGTCCAAGGATTTACAAAGACATTTCAATAGTCTTGCAACATGGAATTTATTTCCCAAATTCCAAAAGTTGATTCATCATGCCATGATACATCATTACGAGATTTAGAAGCCATCTCCCTCTTACTTATATTGTCAGAAGATTATCACCTATCAAGGGTAGGCTATCAATATGTAAAACCAAAGCCATAATTGAAATTAGGGCCATACCTTGGAACTCATTATCCTGACTTCACCAGATAACTGTCAAAGAAAAATATGAATCGAGGACCTTGCATCACCCAATGCTCTCTACAATCATAATTCCTTAACATGCCAACATAACCATCCTTACATAAATCAATATTGTGTCAACGAAGTTAGTTAATCATAGTTTATAAGCCAAACCAAAACTATTATAAAAGACATTGATTTCATAATATCAATTATTTCAACCAAGTGACAAGTAGTGCTCATGTCAAGTCTTGACTTCATTTACTGTCAAGCCATCAAGTCTATCATTTCATTACAAGCCATTTCCATCACTAGATTCAAGTGGATACACATCAAGGTTAAATAATTCATGTTCATACTAAGTCACAACAACCATTGTGTTGGCAACAAGGAGGCCAATATAGAACCATACTTCTGTATACTCACATACAACACTTGAGGTCACTATTCCAACATAGCATTGTCATATGGGAAAATCAACTATCGCCATATAAAATCATGTCAAATCCAAATGTGTGAACGTGGTAAGATGGATAATTCTAGACATATATTAGTCATTAAGCATCATGTCAAAATTGCCAAACACATCTTATCAATATCAATTGGCCAAAACATGTAGCACAATCCTTAAACATAATGACATGTCCATATGAATGTCTCGGTCACCTGCAAATACAAGTTCGCTTCAAACATATGAACTTTCCTGTTGATATATCTTACTGGTATTTGCAACACATCTGCAGGACTCACATGTTCCAAGTGACCATCTGATTTCATTCTCAATTCCAGTAACTCCAGAAATCGGTTTACAATGGAAAGACATGTTAGAGTTCACTTGATTCAGAGTATAGACCAAATTCATTGTACAAAACTTCAATTCTATTTCTATCAGGCATAGTTACATGTATGGGCCTTCCTTTGTGCGATTAAGGCTCAAACCTTTGTGGTATATCAATAATGTCAGACACTCGTAAATAATAGAAGAGCATGCAATTTCATCTTCATTCATGTCATCAGCCTGTCTTTACAGGAGTCATGCAACAATATATCTGTTAAATCATAAACCTATATCTATCACGATCATCAATATCATGTCATCAATCTTTCATCAAGGGTTGGAATTGGAAGATCGGGGCAGTAGGTTGATGTGACAACACAATTTTATGAACCCAATAACAATACATCAAGTTAGATCATTAAATTTCACAATATGCAATAAACACATGTAGTAGGAGATCTAAAACATCAATCTCATAGATATGCCTCTATCATCACAGTTGGCAATACCATTCTTATCATGATCAATAGGCTCAAGATATATTTATTCAATAAACCAACAAAGTGAAATTTCTCTTTCCATGAGCTTTCATCATGCTTATCACAAGCATTGTCAATACCATATCAATGAGGTAATATTCCATAATATATCCAACAAATATTATGCATAGCAAGAGTCCAGAGTACCATTTTCTAGATTCAAGGTTAGGATCTAAAAAAAACTATTAGCCAAACATCAAGTATGCCACTATATCCAAGATCAACAATGAGTATCCTCCCAGAAACAAGAAGATCATCATGATCAAAACATTCAATACCATGTGCACCATTTGGTCACAAGAAACATATATCCCAATCACTTTCACATGAATGATCCACTTGAGAAGGAGACATTCTCAACATACCATAGGGCTTACCTAGCCATAAATGTATAACTGGAATACAATATATCATGTGTACCTAGTGTTATTACATGTGCACCTTCACATAGGTAGCTTGTAATGCTCGAGTGCCTCTTTAACTTTTCAAGATCTAGCCATCTTTCCTGCATTTCAAAAGATCCTCAAGAGGGATCCACTCATCACATCTCATCACAAAGGTTAGAAATATACAGGTGCTCAAATATTCATGTAGGAAGTAATGACTAGAAACAATAATCATATCCATAAGTATAAACAAGGGTAAGGTCATAAGTCAAGGAATACTTATCTTCAATGAGAGATGATACTCTCCCTCTTGAACCAACCTTCAAGAGCCATCCATTGACCATAAAACAATGTTTCCTTCAATCCACAACTTTATCAACAACTAGGTCATTTTTCAAATTTATCCCAAGTACTTCACATTAATCACATCTCAAGACTCTTATGATCCAGGTGGATATTGGTGGTCACCCACCTATTCCACTTGGAACTACAATACTCTCTTTGATTTTGAGTTCGACACAACACTGTTTTTACTTGATTTTAGGTCTAGACTTCCGGAGCCATTTGAGGCCCTAAACGTGTTTCGGAGAAACAGGGCAAATGGGTCCACGGATCAAATTTATCTGCTAGAATATGTATTCTAGGATGGGCTATTTCACTGGTATGGTGATACACATCAAACGAAGATCGTATGCAAAGCTACGTCGGGGGTGAAACACCAATTTACCTAAGTAAGTTATATTTTTGGCGCTTCATCTTCTAAGGTTAGGTTTGCATTTAAGTTTGGCTACAATAATAAATAGGCCCTAGAGCCTCATTGTAACTTAGTTCAGAGGCCTGTAGCCGCCACATCTCTTCTCAGAGATAGCTACCAGCGCCCTAGCTAGTTTTATTTCCATTCTGTCTGTAAGAAAATTTCAGTTCTTGATATTAATGAAATGAAGTGTTATTTTTATTTTGCATCATTGTATTTTATAGTTTTATTTCTGTTTATTTTGTGCGTTCATAAATCTGGATTAGTGGTATAGAGGGGTCTTCTTTTCTCGATCCTTTAACACCGCATCTTTAGCAATTCGAGTATAGCGATTTAGAAGCTCGTCTGGTGGAACCTTTGCAAGATTAGCCTGTAAACCCCAACGGACGCCGGGGGTCGAAAAGAAAGATGAGGAGAGCATGAGATCCTATCAAAATATTACTTGAGGAGGCCCTCGAAAAACAAGGAACGCGATGAATTAACTTTTCCCCGGATGCGTTCAACGGCCCTTGCCGTGACCGCCTCTACATCCGGCAAGCACCCAGTGCAACTCACTTTTTAAGGTACAAGTAAATTTTGAAATTCCCATATTTGAGGGTCAAATAGATGAAAATGTCATAGATATATGGTTGAATCTATTAGAAGGATATTTCTTGGTTCATGACTTTTCAGACGGGGAGAAGATTATTTTTCACCACCAAACTACCCCCATATGGGTGATGGGTAGGTGGAAGTAATGAGAAAAAGGACGAGAGAACCCTCCCACTCTGTTCTCAGTCATACCCACTTGGAATTCTTCCCGAGATGCCATCAAGGAACAATAATATCCCGTGGGGAGCTATGAGGACAAGTACATACAATGGACCACGCTGCGACAACAAAGGGATCAAGATGTGCATGAGCTGACGAATCTGTTCCATACCCTGTGCACCAAGTTGGGTATCAAAGATTCAGAGAAACATCTGGTGCTAAAGTATCGCAGTTGTCTCCACAGATACATTCAGGAGGAAATGGAGTTCCTCGACATCTCCTCGCTTGGTACGACATAACGGTATGCTGCCAAGATTGAGTAGAAATTCAAACAGAAGAAGCGAGACTTTGGATCTTAAAGAATCAAATCAAAGGAAGGTACTCTGGCTAGAACAAGGACGAGCCAAGGCATGGTGACTCGAGACAACCCGTCAAAGCCACAAGAAAAGAACAACACCGTCAAGCCAAAGAAGGACACGGGAAAGTGGTGTGAGTTCCATAAGAGCTCCACTCACAACACAAGTGAGTGTCGGGCCAAGCAGTCGCTAGTGGCCGAGATGAGGGCTTTTGAGTTAGATGCATGCTCCGACTCTAAATCAGAACCTGAAAAGGGGAATGAAAAAGGGAAACAGATTATTGATGCGGAGCCCAACGCCACTGTTGCCACTACAAAGGTCCAGAAGGAGGAACCGGAAGATCCAGAGGAGGAGGAACGTCTCTTCCACTCCCAGATGTGGGTAAAGGGCTCCCCTGTACAGTTCATTGTCGACAATGGGAGCCAAAGAACCTCATTTCAACAGATGTGTGGCAGGTTAGGCTTTCCGACCACAACTCTACATCATACACCATCTGGTGAAGCCACCAAGGACGAGATCTCAGCGTGAGCCAGGGGCAGTCACGCCTTCCCTATAGCATCAAGCCCTTCACGGATGAGGTATTATGTGACGTTGCTCCTATTGATGTTTCGTGTATTATTAGGTTATGCACTTGTGGAAGCGTCATATATGTGTAGTCTTGGCCTAACCTTTGTGTGTGCCGGAAATAGGTTATGGGATACACCGGAAATTTACCACCTCCTTAGCTATCTCTTTTGGTTATTGCAAAACAGTGGTAAATATTTCTGAACTTGGGAAATTATTTTTCCTGATGTTCCTCCCCCAGGGCAGGAATAAGACTGTGGCCACGACCTCCAAACAGGGCTCCTCTACATGACAACAACAAATGGATAAGGTTGTGGAGGAGTACGGGGACATCTTCACCTCACCCACAAGGGTTCCTCTGCACTGTCAGGTCAAGGACCCGATTGATCTGACCCCAGGTGCACCGTTACCCAATGGACTAATCTATCGGCGCTCTGTTCTGGAGAACGATGAAATCAAGAGGCAGATTCAGGCTCTGCTATAGAAAGGTCACATCTGACCAAGTTCATCGCCCTGTGGGAGCTCGATCATGTTGGTATAGAAGAAGGATGGGACGTGGAGACTCTGTATTGACTATCGAGCGCTGAACAAGATCACTGTCCGTAATAGGTACCCAATCCCAAAGATTGATGACCTTCTAGACCAACTCAAAGGTGAAAAATATTTCAGCAAGATCGACTTGAATTTTGGGTATCACTAGGTACCAATTGAACCCTCCGATGTGTGGAATACTGCCTTCAAAGCCAAGGAAGGCCTTTTCGAAAGGCTGGACATCTTGCAGCCATTCACCAACTCATTTGTAGTGGTGTACTTGGATGACATTATGATCTTAAGCTAGACTTGGGAAGAGCACCTTCACCACATCCGACAAGTCCTCCAAACACTACGGCAACACAAGTTGTATGCCAACTTGGAGAATTGCACTTTTGGCATGACCCAGGTTCAATATCTGGGATACATTATTGATGAAAGGGGGGTGCATGTGGATCCAACCAAGATCCAAGTCATTTGGGATTGGCCAGCCCCAACCACTATAACAGAGCTTCACATCTTTTTGGGTCTTGTTAATTTCTACCATAGGTTCGTGTTGGGATTCTCTCATATCACTTCGCCCTTGAGTCAAGTCACCAAGGGAGGAGCGAGAGAAAAATTCTTTTGGTCAGAACCTCAATAGAAGGCGTTCACAGAATTGAAAAATCACCTCTGTTCTGCCCCAATGCTCACATTACTAGACTTACAACAGCCATTTGAGATCGAGACAGATGCCTTTGAATATGCTATTGGGGAAGTTCTTACTCAACAGGGACATCCAGTGGCATATCACAGTGAGACATTTTCTGACACAGTTCGCAAGTATCCCACTTATGACAAAGAAATGTATTCCATTGTGCAAGCTTGTCGATAATGGAAGCATTACATTTTGGAAAGCGGGAAGAACACATGAACACGGCCCTTTGAAACATACGGACACAAGGAAATTCACCAGAATGATAAACGCCGAAGTGGATACATATCTGCAACAGTTTCGTTTGAACATCAAGTACAAGAAGTGTAGCACCAATAATGTTGCAGACTGCCTCAGCCGACCATCGATCATGGTGCTCACCACCATTCTCAACTCTTGTGGGCACGAGACTTCTGATTGGCTGCTTCTCTACGAGAGCGACCCAGAATTCAGCCACACTTACAAGGCACTCTTGGGGGGCACGCAAGTTCCAAATTTTCACCTCCAAGATGCACTTTTATGTCACCTGGGACACCTTTGTGTCCCTTCAAGCGAGCGTGACAAGATGATATGGGAAGCACACTACAGTCGAGTCACTGGGCATTTCAGGGTCGAGAAAACAGTAGCAGTACTGCAGAAATATTTCTATTGGCCGAACCCTTGAAAGGATGTCGGGAAGCACATCAGATCCTGCACTGCTTGTGCCATTACCAAACCAACCATCAAGAAGCAAGGCCTATATACTCCGCTACCTACCCCTAGTCAACCATGGGAATCCATCTCCATGGATTACATGTCGGGCCTGCCTTCTACTAAGCATGGAAATGACTGTGTTTTTGTGGTCGTCAACAGATTCTCGAAGATGGCCATTATGGCGGCCTTCAAGAAGAATATCACAGCAGAAGCCACTGCTAAACTCTTATTTGAACGAGTGTGGGTGCACTTTTGGATCCCACAGTCTATCATATCAGATCGGGATAGCAATTTCCTCATCACATTTTGGTCCATCCTCTAGTCAATGCTAGACACCAAGCTCACCAAGTCCACATCTTTCCATCCCCAAACAGATGGCCAGACAGAGGTTGTCAACATAATGATTGTATAAATTCTACGCATGTACAATTCAAAGCATCCATGCACATGGGACGAGAGCCTCCCCTATGTACAACATAGTTATAACCGGGCTCTCCATAGTTCAATCAGCCATAGCCCCTTTCAGGTGGGCTTGGGATTCTAGCCACGATGTCCCATTGACGTAGCCATGCCATTTGCGGCTACTCAAGCCGATTCAGCTCATGTCCAGTCTGAAGTTGACAAAGCAAATAGCTTCATCGAGCGCATTCAACACATCTTCCAATAGGTTCATGACATATTGGACAGAGCCAATGCTAAGTACAAGCAACGCCATGATCAACACCGGGTGCCACACAACTTCCAGGTGGGCGACAAAGTATGGCTACATTTGCAGAAGGAGTGCCTCAATGGACCCCACCGCAAGCTTCGCCCGCTCCAATACAGGTTGTACACCATCACCAAGGCTATAGGGAACAATGCCTTCAAGCTCAGTATTCCACCATTCCTTGGTCTGCACCCAGTATTCAATGTGGACCGCCTTCGTCCTTACTTCCCACCTCTACTGGACACCTCTGACATTGCCGAACAACTCACACCAACAGAGTCAAACCCAGACTGCATGGAACAAGCCACCATAGATTGTATCATGGACAGGAAAATCAAGAACACTCACCAATAGAAGATCCAACTGTATCGGGTTGTCAAAGCTGGCCAACTCCTGCACCAGGGAAAGTGGTTCACCAGGGACCAAGTTCAGTAGAAATTTCCTCATCTCATGGAGGAACTTAACGCAATGGGGACCATTGCTTCCTAAGGGGGGAGGAATGATCCAGGTGGATGGTGGTCCACCCACCTATTCCACTTGGGGCCCCACCATTGTCTCTTTCGAGTTTTCCGGTTTCGGCACAACCACTGTACCATGATTTTAAGTCTGAACTTCAGACATTTTGGGGAGCCTGTGGCGTTTTTGGGAAAACGGGGAGCAACATGGGTCCATGGACCAATGTTTCATACTCGAAATATGTAGTCCTCGGATAGATATTTGAGCAGAGAGTCTGTTGCAATCAGAAGGAGATCATATGCCAAAGTTACGTCCCAGGAAGTTGAAACACCAATTTACCCCAGCGGGGCCCATAGTTTTGACGCTAGCTCCTAGGGAAACTGTATGGGTACATTTAGGATTTCCCACAGTTTCTAAATATTAATAAATAGGCCCTGGAGCCTCTCATTGTAACTTAGTTTAGAGGCCTGTAGCCGCCACATCTCTTCTCAGAGATAGCTACCAGCGCCCTAGCTATTTTTATTTCCATTCTGTCTGTAAGCAAATTTCAGTTCTTTGATATTAATGAAATGAAGTGTTATTTCTGCTACATCTTTGTATTTATGGTTATATGTTTATTCTGTTGCATTCCTGCATAAATCTGGATCATCTTATCATAAACTAAGGTTTCTCTCAAACCCTCACGGTCATATCCTTATCCACTAAATACCTGTGGTGTTCTTCATACCCTAGAATTATTTTAGGTCTCTACCATCCTCTACTTGCTTCCATAAAAGTGTCTCCATGGGGGTGATCTCCATGGCTTTTCTTCAGCCTAGCTCTGATACCACGTTAATTTTCTATAGAGCAGCATTGTTCTTTGCTTTGATAGTTACATTTCTTCAATAACATGTTAAGTTCACCCCAAATCATTATATCATTATATATACCGATCTACATTATTAACCATAAGAATACAAAAATATGAATAAATAACAATATCATCATTATCATCTAAGTAGCAAGATGAAAAGAAACAAGAGAAGAGAAGCATGAACACATAGAGACGCCAAGATTGGTCTGAGACTAGGGAAAAACCCACTATGGGGAAAACCCTTGCAAATTCTTCTTCTTAGATCGTCATCAAATAATTCAGCAACAAGAGTACAATGATCAATAGATCTATATCTTCATGATGCAATAAAAACAACTAGCACATGCATTATGTGATCTTACACATATCTCTGCTGAAGGAACTTGATTATGAGAATTGAGCTGCACTGACACTAGCTGAAGGATACTGATGAATATTTCTGATACTAAGTGAAGACTGTAGATACATCTTGCAACAGAAATACATAGAGTATATCTACAGATCTATAGATCTACAACATCAAGAGCACATATCTGATGGATCACCAAGTGATCTCAACTACCAAGTCTTAGATCTAAATCTAGGTTTCTGACAAAGACTGATATGAAGTGACTCTGATTGGGCAAAAAATGTATGAAGGTACTACGCAAGCAACGGATTGTAACCCAACTGATATCTGCCCATAAAATATATTAATCGTGGTCTTAACACTCTCATCCTGCGGTTGAAGCTCCCTTAATCGTGACTTGTGCCCTCTGTTCCTATGGTTGAGGTCCTAATCAGCCTGGAACCCTAGTCGCACCCTTGAGATGGTCTACCTGTGGCCATACCAGCTTAGTCGCAACCTCAACAAGGCCTGTGCGCGACTCTGGTCCAACTCATTCATTACCTCGGCACGGCCTTCATGCAGCTCTGGCCCAGAATACTCAGATCAAATGTGAGCCCCTACCTATGATCTCGGTCCTTTGAGTGAGCTTCTCCTAACGTACTTGTGCGAGTCAAGACAAAAAAAATACGAACCAATACCAAGAGAGCATGAGGAAGATCTCATGAGAGAATGTGTGCAAATTATCTTGGGGTTGCTTCTATTTATAACTTTGCGAGGGACTGCTCAGAGCTTTGACCAAATCCACATCTGATTAGACCGACCCATAAAATAATAAAATAATTCATAAGTTAATTTCTTGCTAACCAATTGGGGTGATCTAAGGGTCGCTTTTGGTCTTCTCGAAATGAGGAATTTAAAGAAATTATAATATCGACCATCCGAGATGTACATAGTGGAATTTGGCCCAATTGCATAATTTTAACAATTCTTTGGTATCTATTGTTTGAATATTGACTTCACCTCTTCTATGAATGGGCATCACCCCTCCTAGTTATTATATATATGCACAATGGTGAGGTGCATCGAATGATTGTTCTTGTGACAATAATCAGTTCTCATTTTTCTGTTTGGATTCATCAGTTCATCTTATTTATTGGTGGATAGTCTCGGTTTCGATCCTTATGGGAGGTATTTATTACTAGGTCATTTTAAATATGCCTCATAGTGCTTCATGGTTGGTAATATCAGCAAGTTGTACCTATTAATCATGTCATATTGGGCGTTGTGTTGTTTTCAACATGTTTGACACGAGGTTGAGTTTAAATATTTATGGCTACATATATTACATAGTGTGCAAAGATGTAATACAAAGGTTGGAAGATGATTGGCTACGGGGTCAAATTGCATGCCCCCATCCTTTGGAGTTTAGCTCATTCATAACAAAACCATTTTGTGAGGATGGTATTATAAGAAAAATCTTGTAGCACATTTGGTAATGGACTTGTATCATATAACAAAGCTTGTGCGTTCAAATCTAATAGTTCATTAGGTCATAAATTTTCTATTTTGATTTTTCCGTGCAAAAGTACATTTTGTCGAACAGTTAAGGAGACTAGAGAGGAGAATTTTCTAGAATGGTTACCAGAAAGGGGCTATTTTGTAGGATTTACCCTAAAATAAATCTTTTATTGAATGGTTAACATTTATAATGTATTTTTGTGTTTTTTGAGCTCCAAATTTAATTTTGAAAAAAGGGGAAACACTCATAATGTTATTGTGATCTTTCTGAAAGGTATGATGGACCATGAAGATATAATTGAGATGATTGGACGCTATATTTTTCATGTTTTCATGTTTAAAGGGATGATGAGTAAGTTTCTAGGATTATGTGCAGGTTCTGCATTCCTAACCAAATCGGCATCTCGGAAAAGTGTCTTGGTATAACCAGATTGATGAATTGGTTGTTGTATTCACTCAAATAATTTTGTCCATTTATATTTAAATTTGGTTAATCGTGTTCCATATGGTTTGGAGATTACCATATATAAATTTAGATGTGAATTTTTTTATTTAATAATAGCATTAAATTTTAAATATTTGATATAAAAAATAATCGTACTTATTATTGAATGTTGTTGTTTGTGGAAAAATTGTGGAACAAGTGTTAAAAACCCTTCAATATTGGCCAAATATTCTTCCAACATTTCATATAAATTCAAACTCTAGAAGTGTACACTTGCAAATAATTGTACTTTCTAACAAATTATTCTCAATAAAAAAAAGTAGTGTGTTCTTTTGATAGTATGTTAATCATGGCTCCAACCATGACCATGTAATTTCCTAGCAAGGTTATATGTCTGGGTTGTAGCTAATGACTTGAAGAAAAAATAAAGAATAATGCCAAATTTATTTATGAAAATGAATAATGGAAATTCAAATTTATTTTGGTTAATATGAAAACCCCATCTATCTGAGTTGTAGCTAATGACCTGAAGGAAAAATAAAGAAGAATGTCAAATTTATTTATGAAAATGAATAATGCCAATTCATATTTCTTTTGGTTAAAAAGCAAATCTCATCTTTGAAACGATCATAATGGCTCATCTTAAGATTAGCTCATAAAAATTTATCCCTACATATGATCAATATTACAAAAGGGTTTCAATTTTAATTCAATAATTCTCCAAATATATAAAATATATAGATCTCACATAATCTTAATTATGTTATAATTTATATTATACTTTGTTTTATAAATTGAATAATAGTGTCTGATAGAATTCATAAACATGACATTTTTTATAATAACTATAAAAAGATCAATTTTATAAGGATTGTAAGTGGCTAGTTGTAAACAGATTCATGTCAAAAATCCCTAAACTCATTTTGATTAAAGTTAATACTTTTATCTATCGAATGAAAATAGTATTCAATTTTACTTTGGTAAAGCGAACTTCCACCTTATGTATGACTGAGTCAATGTAGTAAACTTCCACCTTACAAATGCTTGAGTGAATCCAATGAAACCAATGATAATGGAGTGAGTGAGTATTGTGACTTTATTTTGTATACTATACATTTATTCTTTGTTATGTTGCAAAGACTTTATTTTCTTATTAACTAAATATTTTTTCTTTTAATTTTAAAAATACATGTGTCGACTCCATGTTGAGCATGGATGGAATCGCACATCGCTCTCATACTAGGCTATAGAATGTGCTTCTCAAGTTCTCAACATGAAAATCAAATTATGTATTTAGAAATTTTTATGTTCCTAGTAAAAGTTTCATAAATGAAAACTTGTAAAAACTGAGGTAGTTTTTGTTCTTAAAACTTACAAGGTTCCCTCAGATAGTAAAAGAAATCAAAATTTTTGAATCATATTTAAATTTCTTGTCCCCATCTATAATGGTATTATCATTTTGTTATTAAAGAATTATGATTCAATTTATTTGGATGATACATCATCTAGGATATGAGCATACATTTACTTTTAGGAAATGGTGGTCATAAGTTGTTGATAGGCTAGGCTATTTTTTTTAGGTACATCGCTCAAATTGAGAAAGAATATTGAACCATATAAGAAGAGAGTTGAAAAAAATTAAAATAATTGGAATATAAAAATAAAAATAGAAAGTGTATATATGAATATAGGATATTGTACGTATGCAACTTCAATAGAAAATAGCACATCCCATTATAGGTAGGAGGAGGTGTTGCGAGAGTTTGTTGACAAGTATCTCGACATGGTTTTGTGAAACAAATTGATATATCTAAAGCTGGTATATTCTAGTTAGATGGACACTAGTTAATTTGTATTTTTATATTTCAATGGTAATTATTTTAATCCTTGTAGGCTACAAAGACTCGCATATAAGGCTTTATAGCTTGAGTGGGCCTAATGGTTAAGAGCATGTGTTTCCTCCTAAGAGGTCACATGTTCAAAACCAGGGGGCGTAGAGTATGTATGCCTTCGTAGACTTAGCAGTAAAATCGTTACATAGAGGTGGGTCCCTTGTCCCACAAACAAGGGAGTCTCATACAACAATTTGGTGTCTGGCTTGGTCGTGACCTTAAAATTGGATAACAGTAATAATAATAATACTGAAAATGTTTTTTCCAACCTTGTTGTAGGCTATGCAAACCGACATATATGGCTTCATATTATTGAAAATGTGTAATTTAGTTTATTTCTTACACAGTGGGAAAACTTATCATAATTAAGTTGTCAAACCAGTAGTAAGAATAGTCATTACTAGTTTCTTTTTTTTTTCCAAAAGAAAAAATATTTCATAGGAAATCAAAAAGAAAAAAGTATAATCTCTTAGTTTTATAAAAACTTACTTGATAAGTTAAAAAGCTACGATGAGAAACATATCTTGAAACTTAAGTGAATCTTATTCCAATATGATCAAATAGATTAAAAGATAAAACAAACAACACATGACCATTACACACCTATGAGATGGAAAATAACATAGCATCTAATAGTAGAACTTCCTTGGATAACATATCTTCCATAGTATTATTTTCCCTAAATGTATGAAGAGCTTGCACATCATCATATTGCTCATGTAGCTAGTATGTTTTCCTTTTCCATGATTCTAAATGAAGGACCCTTAAATCAACTCTTCCATTGAACTAGTCCACAAGGACTTTTGAATCCCCATACAATTTGAATACTTTACCTCCTTCCAAGGGACAATCTTCATGGCACACCACATAGCAAGGAATTCAACTATCAAATTTGTGCCTTGGCCAATATATAGTTTGCATTTAATCATGAGATTTTCAGAGAATAAAATGACTAAATCTGCACCACAAACATCCCTCTAATTAGCTCCATCAAAGAATCCTCATACTATACCAGTTTGCAGCTCCACATCTCTAATAAGCTTGATCTTCTCCCCTTTCAACAGTTTCACTTGCTCAAGATAAGAGGATCTTGCATTATGAGCAATAACGTTGGAGAAAACAATAAACATAAAGAGGTTTTGCCCTAGCCAACTTCCCCACAATACAAAGATCGAAAGGACTTTAAGGGAATAGGAATTAAACATTTGATTCCAAAACTAGAGACGCTCTTCAACCAAGCTTCCATTCTAAAAGCATCAAAGTTAAAACAAGAGAAAATCATCTTCAAAACAAAAATTAGAAAAAGACAATAAATAAATAAATGAGCAATAAACTCCTCATTCATCCCACATAGAACACAAAATCCAGGACCTACCATTCTCACTTAACAAGTATATTCTAAGTCAATATTTTTCCTTCCAACAACAACCAAAGAACAACATTGATTTAAAAGAAATAGCTATCTAATAAAAAAATAAAAATAAACCTAACTTAAGAACATGATAGTATCCTTGGCTTATACACACCATTATATGTGGTACAATCCCCTTATTTCCTTATAAGAACCTTTTCTACAACGGGAGAAGAAAGGTGGTGTTGAATTTTAGAACAGCATTGAATCCGGCAATGGATTCCGTGGTAACAATCGCATAGCCACGAGCAAATCTGAACTTTCCCGTTCCTCCAACTACCGCATACTCACACTGCGGTTGATCGAACCTGTCGGTTCCCTGAAACTCCAGAGTGCTGCCGCTGTACTCCATATTCTGAAAGATGAGAGTGAAAACCATGAAGAAATCAAGCCCAGTAACCATATTTGTATTCACGTACATTCCTTGCGCTCGGCCCACAATATTGTGAGAGCCGGATTTGGAGTCTGGTCCTCTGGTTATGACATCGGTGGTAACTACTAGGGTTCCAAACTTGCCCGCGTTTGAAGAAGAACCATTTAATCCCGCCACTGGAAACGCTGTCACATTCGTTCCTCTCAGATTGTCGTGCAAATAGAATACCATATTCATCTCACTTTCACCCGCAATAGCCTGCAGAGAGACGATGACGACCATGGCCATGACTGCAAATAAAAGCCAGGTACCCATGGAACAGGAATGGGAGAACTTACAAATATATAGATGGGGGAGTTTGGGAGAGAGTATTGCAGCGCTGATGAATAAATATGTGCTACCAGATCCAAAATCCAGATCCCATGGTATATTTGGGTTCTAAGGGCAACCCTAAAGTCCATGTCTAATTCCAATGGATCCGAAGGGCTTACAGTACTTATTTTTGTCTTCTTCTCGTCCAAAGGGTAACCCCATAGGGTATGGCTAAATCCAATGGGTCCGAAGGGCTTACAGTACTTATTTTTGTGAACTTCTGCTTTCATAACCTACACGCGCCCTAACCACAACCAAACAAAACGCAGTGCTCTGCCATTGTTCTAGAAGATGCAGAAATAAGATACGATGTACATCTCCTGCTATTGATATATTAATGCTCCTTCAGTCTCCATCTATGGCCATCGACCCGCGCATGGACTCATGACAATTCTTAATTACTGCATGTTAAACTATCACCATTCGTTTTGCTATCAGATCCATTTCTCCGGTCTCAGCAGGTAACACCCCTTCGACTTAATTGCTCTAACGTAGTTAATGCAGTTTTAATTGATGTAAATAGGCTATGGGTAGAACATGCATTGAATGGCAGCTCCCAACGCATTTAAAACTTGGCCAGTAGCGCGGGATATTTAAAAAATTGAAATGAAATGGAGAGGATGAGCGCCTGGGATTTCAAATAACCTTCGAGGGTTGGATATACAGAAGTTATCCAGTGAAATAAGATCTTGCCCATACGAAGGCATTCATATGATTTGATCAACTATTTAGAATGGTCTGGCCTCCTCTTCGGCATGAGCGTGACCGGTTAAAGTTTTAATACTGCAGGTTTATTAATGTTCACACATACATTCCACTTTATCGTCTTAAAAAATGGTTATTTGAACATGTTTGAAACTTTGAAGCACAATGAGCAGAAACATGTAGAGAAAGTAGCTGTGTGACGAATCAGAATTCATCATATTGGTAAGGTGTCTACCCTAGTGCATATCCATGTTAAAAACAAATTGGGCATGTATGTTCCATGTCTCGAAATTGTGATCCCTTTCTGATAATATTTTATCCGAAATAAAGTAAGTTTTCGGAGATTCAGTTTTTCAAGATCAATTAGCATAAGTTGGAATTGTGTTATGCATTTACATCTAAGAAAATATTTAGTTACCTTCCTCGGGAGTATTGATAAAGAGAACCTCAAACAACAGAAATATGGGGACTTACGCTATTTTTTAAGAAAAAAAGGAAACCTAAAGATGAATGACATAATCAAATTGGCATTGAATATATTTGGGTCACAATAGTGTTTTTGACAAATTCCTTTTTGTTATTTCCTTTGATCATATCTCTGTATTGAGGTGTTGTTTGAAAATATAATGGCTAGAAAATTAGAAATAAGTGAAAGCCATGTTTGTTCCCTACTTTGGAAAACTGATTGAGGGTAAGTATCGCAAATGAGTCCAGATATATTTTTAAAATAAAGGACAAATTAAATATTGATATATTTATCAGAGTAATTTCCAATTTCAATATTAAAGTATTATATCATCTTATGTTATTTCAAATTTCTTCATATAAATATTACAATTTTTTTATTCTAAAGTTTTGTGATTTCATATTTGTTTTATAATTTCTTTATTGGAAGATAGATTTGTAGTTTATTGGTTAAAAATATATGATTTCATCTTCCTTGCACACCACATATATATTATAGTTCATGTAAACCAAGTTTGTACACTACACATATATATTATAATTCATGTAAATTATTTGTTAGAATTTTTGGGAATAATTTTTTATTTATTTCTCATAAAAATGGTAATTATTTGGTTTTGCTAGGAATGATTTTTTAGTTATTCCTCATAAAGATGGTAACTATTTTTGTTGATTGGTTGGACAATTTTTTTGACCATCTAAATTGATATATATATATATATATCCATTTTGTATGTGTAATTATCAAATTTAAGATATTAATATTAATGTAAAACAATATTTCCAAATAAAAATCTAATTATCGGAGATTTATCAAATTCTTTGTTCTTGTGGTGAATTTTATATTAGCGAAATTGGTCACCCTTTCAAAGCTCGCCTCAAGGAACATATAGCTGATACCAACCATAACCGTCTTTCAAATTCTGTCATTCCAAACACTCTTATAAATCCAAGCACCTAATTTGTTTCAATCAATCCAAAATCCTATCCTTTGCTCCTTTCTATAACTCTCGTATTATTCTTGAAGCTCTTGAAATCGAGAAGAACCCTCATAATTTCAACAGGGAGGATTGTTACAAGCTTACCCATTCCTAGAAACATGTCATCCACCATCTCAACCATTAATTCCCAGCCCTCCCTTTGTTACCCTCTCTCCATTGTGGGGCCCATCCCTCCCTCTATACCATCCTATTCTTTTAATTAAAATCATTAAACTAATCTTTTATTCTTCAATTGAAAATTTGACCATCTTGACAATTTCTTGATATATATATATATATATATATATATATATATATATATATATATATATATATATATATATATATATATATATATATATATATATATATATATATATATATATATATATATATATATATATATATATATATATATATATATATATATATATATATATTAATTTTTATTATATTTTATGTTTAATTGTTCAATTAATTAGGATCTTTTTTAATATGTCAACCTCTTTATGTTCAACTATCTTTATCTTGATCATGACTTTATTTTAACTTTAATTCTCATTTTTTAATCCAATCAACACATGTTTGGTTAGTTTAATTATTTAATTATTAATTTTAAATCTCAACCATCCACTTTATTAATTCATATTTGAATTCTTACTTTCCAAGCTCAACTAAATTAATTCATATTTTATCTACTAATCCCTTTTATATCTTATTTGAATATTATTAAGAATTTAAATTTAACCTTGTTTTCCTCATTAACTTTTTACTATATTTTATTATTTTCTCAAATTCGGTCAAACAATGTCTCACTATTATTTTCACGTTTTCTTATTAATTATAGTCTCACTATTATTTTCATGTTTTCTTATTAACTATAACTGATATAGTCTTCAATTTTCCTATAAATATACTTTTCAACACTAGTTTACTCACTAAGTTGGTTGGTCCCTAATGATGGATGGAGTTACCATCCGAAACATTGGACGGATCACAAAAACCACACAGTTCTATTATGGAAATCTCCAACAACAAAATTTAATCATCCTTATATTCAAAACAAACAATATAAATATGGTTAGAAATCAATTGTTTCCAATATAGCTCTATATTACTCAATAAGAATCTCAGTTACATTGTAAATTGTTATAGTATGAACATGTAATAGACACTAATCATTATATTGCAGTACCTAGCTCCAATGAAGAGATAAAGATGATCCTTATCAGATTTAAGACTTTTAAGATGACAGTTATTGTGAAAAGTTTATTCTAAATAATTTTCGTAAGATGGCACTTATTGTGAAAAGTTTTCTCTAAATAATTTTCATATTGAGGTTTATGTACAACTAGTACAAATCATCATCAAGATCACAAATAATAAACGTAAGATTTTTGAAAAAATGATTAATAAAAGAAGTAAAAAAAACTTCAATAAAAAAATGATATTAATATTAATAATTTTTATATTTATGAGGTCTAAATCAGTTATTTTTCTTCGGGTTTAGTGTTTTGCATGTCACAAGTTCAAACCTCATGGGGATGGACTGAGGAATGGAAGCCACTTTGGGGGAATTAAACTTCCTAAGGGGAATCCAATCCTAGGCGTCCAATCCCATTGTGAGTGGATTTCGAACCCTCAATTGTGGTTCATCATGATAACATGTCTTGATGATGAACCAAAATTAAGGGTTCGAAACTTTGACCCCAAAAATAGAGGTGGTTCATCATGAGGACATGTCTTGATGATGAACCACAATTGAGGGTTTGAAATGTTGACCCCAAAAAACAGATGTGGTTCATCATGAGGGCATGTCTTGATGATGAACCACAATTACAGATGTGGTTCATCATGAGGAAATGTCTTGATGATGAACCACAATTATAGATGTGGTACATCGTGAGGACGTGTCTTGATGATGAACCACAATTGAGGGTTTGAAAAGTTGACCCCAAAAAATAGATGTGATGAATTTGGAAAAAAATTTCTCTAATCATTACGAATCATAAAAGTCTGAATTCAATAATACAATATTTAATTAGTTAATATAGGAAGAAAAAAACTAAAACTGGTAATGAAATACTTGAAAATAATATATAATAACAATTGTACATACTAAAAATAAAATTAAAAACTAATAATAAGGAAAAGAATAATGTAATTGAAATTTATATGGATAAGATAAATATAAAAATGATCAATATTAACATTTTTTTTTGTGAGCTGGTCTAAGATCAATTAATTATGAAAAATATAGTACAGTTCATAGTCAGAGCTAAGGAATTTAGCCTATTCCTGCTCGAATTTGTCTCCAAAATATCAAAAAAGGGGTTGCCCTTAACAGGGAAACCAACCTATTAACATTCTAGAGAGTTCCGAGATAGCTAGCATTTCTAAAGTGCTATTGAAAACTAGAAATACCAAATTTATCAGATGTGTGCAAAAGAGAACTGTAGAGCATGAGGCATAACCTTCAAGTCTTGTTGGTATATTCGTTCTCGACCGCTTCAAGTCCTGCAGGGTCTTCTTCTATCACTGGGCATCCATAGATTCACGCAATTTCTTCCTCTTCCATTGTGAATATGTTTGGAACTCTATGCAGAACCTCGTCATTATTTTACCTGCTCCATATTCTATTAGCTGACAGATTCCAAAGGTTCACCATGTGCATTGAAGGGGCTTTTATTGGTAAGCTCTCGAGCTTCCATGGCGGAGGCGATAGAGAGCGAGGGATGGTTGATTTGTGGTATCTGTGCTTGGCTTTGGGCGGACTAGGAAAGAAGGGGTCAGTGCTGGAGTTGAGGGAGGCTTTCGCGCCTAGGGAACTAGAAGGAGAGGCTGTTGGCTGGGCAATGGAGGCAGAAGAGGGATCATGAGCACAGTTGAAATGCATGTGTGCATTGTCGCGATGCAGGAGAGCAGGGAGTGCTCATCTAACATTGCCACGGCGTGGCTTCTAGAGCTTGGTGAGGGGCCATGGTGCTGCAATTGAGAAAGGTACAGAGGTGAGGATGAAGACGCAGAGGGTGGGTGATGCTTGGAGGAAGAGCCGAGATGGTGAGGAGAAATTGCAGAGAGCAAGCACAACGTGAGAAGATTAGACTTGAAGGAGAGGTTGGGAGAGAGCTTAAATTCCTGAGTGTCGTGTAGAGAGCTTGATTTAAGGCAATATATGGTATTAACTGCCTCAGGTGATGACGTGGAGGCTTGGATCCAGTTGTAGGATAGAAAGAGATATTATTGAAGGTGGAATTAAATTTCCAGTTGGTGTAATGAGGAGCTGGCAGTCGGGCATGGTGTCGTCGATTCATGCTATGGTGTGTCATATGCATTCGTGGGAGCTTGAGACTCGCGCGAGGCATGAGGAGGGTTCACATGAAATTTCACCTAGATCCATGAAATCACTATCCTTGTGCAAGAGTGTAATGCAGTTCATTCGCAGAGTCTCCTCCGTTATGGACTGGAATTTGGAGGAGAAGAGTGGGATATTGTAATCAACTCCTTTGTTAGCTAAGAAATATGTGACCGCGTTGCCTTTTCTTCTCACATTGAGAAATGTTATGGATTTGTGTTGTTGAAGCCACTGTTCTAGTTGCTTGAGGCAGAAAGCCAATCTCTAGCTCTTTGTAACTTTTGTGGATGATGACCCAGATGAGAGATGAATGGAGGCTTGAATGATAACCTAGGAGTCCCCTTCCACCTCTAATGGGAATAGATTGATCTCAATTTCTATGATTATGCCTTGGATAAGACCCTACAGCTCTGTTGAATTGTTTTTTTCCCAATTGATAGCACCAAAGAAAATGTGCAGAGGGCTGCCATTACAATCTCTGAAGATGCCTCTGAATTTGGCTTCCCTGGGATTGCCTTTAGAGGCGCTGTCAAAGTTGATTTTAACGAAGCCGGTTGCGGGAGGCGAGAATTTGTCCTGAGCTGTGGATGGAGCCTTTAGCTGGATGGGGGAAATGGAAAATTGGGTGAGATTCAGGCCACAATTGTTCAATATTTTGTGTTCAGAAGTAGATGATGGAAGGTTTGGGTTTTCCCACGAAGAGAGGGCCAGAGTCTCCTTCAAATAACCACATAATTTTTCCCAAATCATTTCTTGAGTGGCTCTGATGTCCTTGAAGATTCAGCTATCATGTTCCTTCCAGTGAGCCTAAGTTAGGAGCCCTGGGATGAGCCCCCCCCCCCCCCCCCCCCCCCCCCCCCCCCCCCCATTTTTCTTATGCATAGAGTCTCTATCCTATTCCAGAAGATGCTAGAGATTGGGCAGAGGTACAACAGGTGATCATTTGTCTCATTGCTATTTTTACGAAGAGGGCATCGTGATGGCCTAAAAAGGCCTCGTTTCAGAATATTGTCCCAGGTGAGAATTATTATATTTTTGAGTAGCCATAAGAAGGTGGCAACTTTGCACCAGAGTTTTGCATTCCCGATCTTCATCTAGAGATTATTCGTTTGACCAAGATCCGGGCATTGAAGTATCTGATAGGCCTCCTTGGTTGAAAATATGCCATGTAATGTGTAACCACAACGTGGAATACATGGTCCTTCCTGCACTCTGATTTTCCATTTCTCTAATTCTACCCATATATCGAGGTATTGTTCCTCGTGCCACTCTTCCTACCAAATGTTCGCTGGTAGCCAGTTTCAAAATCCGTTAGTGGCCTCTTGAGTCCAAAAGTTTTGGGCCTTGTTTTGATCTCTCTCTTGAATAATGGATCTCCAAAGAGGACATTGGAAAATGGAGGAAAGGCATGGCATATGCTGCCAATAATCTTCCCAAAAGCTGGCTTGCATGCCTAACCTTATTTCCCAAAAGCTATGAGCTTGAATGAGGTATTTGTGTTGACCTACTGCATTCCAAATCAGGGAGCCCTTAGGCTCTTGATTAAATCTGATTAAGTTTTCTCAATACCAAGTAGAAATATATTTAGCGGTCCATAATTCAACCCATGGATCATGAGTGTTGGAAACCCATTTCCACCAGATTCGTGTGCCCATGATTGTGTTGCTTTTCTCTGGATCTCTCGGGCCTAGACCTCCTTGAGCCTTTGGAGAGAAGACTTCCTCCCACTTAACCAAGGCCCATTTTCGATTATCCTTGTTTCCGCTCCATAAGAAGGTTTGCTAAAGGTTGCGAATATTTTTTAGGACCCATTTTGGAGCTGCAAGAACAAAAAAAAGATAAAGGGGAAAGGACTATAAGATAGAATTTATGAAGACTAGACAACTAGCAATGTATAGAGATCTATAAGTCCAAGAAGAGAGTCTAGCTTCCAACATGTCTAGCAATTATTTCCAAGAGGAGTGCTTGATGGTAGAGGCGGTGAGAGGGGATCCAAGGTATTTTGAGGGGAGAGAGGAAAACATGAATCTCAGGATCCTAGAAATATTCTGTTGAGTGAGAATGGGCGTATTAAAAAATAAAATCTGGGATTTCTCATAATTAATAATAGTTCTGGAGGCTTCAAAGAAATAATCCAGAATAGATTTGAGTTTTTGGCTTCCTGCATAGATGGATGGCCCATGATCATGTTTTCATCGACAAATCATTGATGGGATATGGGAGGTTGGTTATGGATTGGAATGCCCTTTAGAGCTTGATCTTGGAAAACATGCTTGATGAGACACCCGAGGCCTTCAGCCATAACAACAAATATGAAAGGCGAGAGTGGATCTCCCTGTCTGATGCCTCTGGATGGGGTGAAGGTGGATGAAGGGATCTCATTGACTAGGATAGAGAGGAAAGGGGAGGTAAGAAAAATCATGATCCAACGAACCCAAGTATGGTAGAACCCAAAGGCGAGGAGAACATGTTTGATGTAGGCCTGGCTAAGCTTGTCAAATGCTTTGGATAAGTTAATCTTGAGCAACATTCTGGGTTTTTCAGAGCTTTAATGGTATGGATCACTTCATTGGTGAGGATAATGCCATCCAAAATCTGTCTACCTTCAACGTAGCCAGTTTCTTCTGGAGATATAAGAAAGGGAAGGAGCTACTTTGTACAGTTAGCAATAACATTGGAAATGATCTTATATATGACATTGCAAAGGGCGATAGGTCTATATTTACCTGTAGTCATTTCCTGATCCTTCTTTGGAATAAGGGTGAGAAAGGTTGCATTTAGAGCTGGAAGGACCCAGTGCGAGTTGTGTGATTCTTCCACTAGCTCCCAGACTTCCTTCTTGATGAAATCCCAAAAATAATGAAAGAAAGTGGTAGTGAATCCATTCGACCCCGGGGCTTTACCCTCCTTTAGCTAAAATACTTCCAGTTCTATTTCTTGCATAGTAGTTGGTTTGAGACGCAGTTAGTTGTGCTCTTCCGTGATTATCCTTGGTATATGTTGTGTTATATTCACGATGGCCTCCCTTCGGTGATTATTGATCTCCTTTAGGATATATTTGAAGTAATCCAAAATCTCTTCTTCAATATCCTCGTGACGCTCCAAATGCTCGCCATGCTAAGCTTTAAGGACCGAAATTTTGTTGTGCGTCCATTGTTGAATGGTTGAGCGGTGAAAAAATTTAGTGTTCCTTTCACCTTCCCTTAGCCATCTGATCCTTGATTTTTGTGTCCAGAGGATTTCTTCTTGAAGATGGTTTACCTCCAGTTGGGCAGTAATTTTGGTTTCCATGGCATTGGAATCCTCTGTTCGCCCTTGCAGGATAATTGTTTATTGAAGATTCACCATTTTCCACTCAATATCCTTTTGTTTGTTGAAGATGTTGGTTCAAGAATTTCAGTTTTCCTTTGAGAAATTTAAGCTTCTACTGGAATTGGAACATTTTAGAGTTGTCCAGAGGCGAAAGAGAGGACCACCATTCTGTGATGAGGTCTTTGAATCCAAGACGACTGAGCCAGAACTATTCAAAGCGCAAGGGCCTGCGAGTCACCAATCCATGTTTAACCCACTGTAGTTGGATGGGCCAATGATGAAAACCTTCCGTCGGGGAGATAGTGGCATTCAATTCGCCTACCAGATGTATGAAATTGTGAGTAATCAGAAGATGATCCATGCAGGAATCGATTTGATGTGTGCCTCCATGGTTGTTGTTCCAGGTATAGACCCCATTATAGGTATGGATGTCTATCAGTTGGTTATCACTGATGAAGTCCTTGAATATGATGATGTTGGTGTCTAGATTTTTCCTTCCCCATTTCTCTTCTTGACTGCTCGTAATCATATCAAAATCTCCTCCTAGCACCCATAGAGGAAAGGTGCGTTGAAGGTTGAGGGATTCAATGGAGTTCATAAGATCTATTTTTTGTGTGTTTTCTTGAGGAAAATACACATTTGTGAGTTGTCCATGTATCTTTGTGCCCAGAAGATGAAAAGAAGCTTGAATAAAATTTTGGGTAGCATGAAAGTTCTCAAGAGTTATCAATTGCAGATTCTATATGATCGCTAGGCCGCCCGAGGCTCCATAAGAATTTACAGTTACAGTTTGACAACCTCTCCATATCTTGGTGAGCATCTTATCCAGGGTGGTGCTAGGACATTTAGTTTCTTGCAGGAAGAAAATTGTGGGATTTTCTTTAGCTATTCTCTTCTTGATTAGTCGGTGCTTAGAAGGACTGTTTAACCCTCTTATATTCCAAGAGATGAGCTTCATTGAGAAATTTGTGGAATGATGGAGTAGAATCTGGTAAGCTTTGGATATCTACCAGATCCTACTATTTCTTCTCCCAAAATTACCAGTCGTTGCAAATCTGTTATTCTTCCCCTTTTCCTTGATTCTTTTAGAATGTGCTTGGTATTGAGTAGTTTTCCCCCTTGAATGCCTAGAGTGGGAAGTTGTTGGGCCCAGGACTCCATAATCTGTTTGCATGCATCTTCAAGACTCGGGATGTCCAGATCTCCATAATCTACACTTTCTGGTTCCTCCTCCATCAATGTTGGTGGATCAGAGGCTGAGCCTTTACCTGAGTTCTCATGAGGAGGAGGCGGGGTCTGAGTTTGCTTGTATAGATCCATAAGTTGCGTGGTCATAAAATGCTCTTGTGGTTGCGGCTTTTCCTACATGGGCATATCTAAGGTGTTGGGGATAGCAGAAGTTTTTGAGTTCAGGTTAGCCAGAGTTTCAATGTTGTTTCTGGTTGGTGGAGCTTTAGTGGAGGGCATATTGTGTGACTTCTTGGTATGTCTTCTTTTGCAAGTGAATTTTGTGAATCCTTCAAGATATTTGACTATAGAGTCCTTGTTCATGGAGAAGCTTGGATTGAGTGGGCAGTCCCTGAATAGATGTCCATGCATGTGGCATTTTCTACATCTGAATGGTACATTTTCATAATCCACGATTTGAATCCATTCAAAATCGTCATGGAGAATACTTACCTCATCAAGAAGAGATTTGACTATGTGCATGTAGATGCATATCCTTGCGTAGGTTGTATGCTTGTTGATTCTTGTCTTGTCTGCTATTTTGATGAATTATCCGAGTGTGTTGCCAATATCTTTCAGGGTTTGATTGTCCCAATAGTCCTGAGGCAGGGAGTAGATATAGATCCACATCGGAGCCCAGCTAAATTCTTCCTTTTCAGGATTGAAGCGCTCGACCCAATTTCAGAGGAAAAGGCATGCTGAATTAAAGAAGTATGGTCCACCATCCATGATTATGTTCTTGTCTTCGATGCATGTAAATATGATGTTGAAGAAACCCTTTGAGCCTAGTTGTAGGTCAATATGTCCTTTAGGTTTCCATGTGGTAGCGATCCAGACAAGGAGGGCCTTTTCAGTTGGCCAAAATCCCATAAACTTGTCAACCAGAGCATGATCCTTCATGTATTGAATTTTTTCATTGATTCGGTGTGTTGGAAGTTCGATCTTTAGGCACTCTGTGGTTTTTGGAATGCAGGTGTAAGAGGTAATGGTTGCTGCTTCTACTACACCTTCAGGAGGGGAGTTTGTCATTGGGGCTTCCCTGTAGGACTTGAGAGCGGGAAAGAGTTGTTCTAACTAGTGCTCTCAGAATCTGTCACCACACCATTGAATGGAAAGCCAGAGGAGTGGGAATGCACAGTCCCCCCAAGGTGATCACCATGGAGAGCCATTTCGAGCATGAGCAGATGGTTAGGGCGGCACCAAGCGAGACGAAGATCTAACAAGGCGGCCACAGGCCCAAGAGTGGAATCATTCCAATTGAAGAAGATATCTTATGTTTCCCTCAATATTAACATTAATAATAAGATTTATTTATTTTTTCCAAAGAAAAAAATCAAACCATCTGTTAATATGGAAAGTTACATAGCATATGTAAAAGCATTCTGAGGAACTTCGTTTCTCTGTTTTTCAGCAAAAAATGAAGTTTCAGCTGTAGTAAAATAAATTTTCATTTTCCCCACCAACGAGATACAAAAATATAGGGATTCCTCCTCATCCTTTCCCTCCTCTCAGGTTTCCTTTAAGGAAAAACACCTGAAATAGAGGAGGGAAAAGATAGCAGTCTAATGTAGCTTGAAGCTTCAAAAAACAAAAACCAGGAAGTAGACATTATTCCAGTTTCCAGCAAAATACCATAGTATGAAAAGGATAATCAAAGCCCGAGCCTCCTCTATGAGGAAAACAACTCAGAATCGAAAGAAAAGTGCACTGATTGATATAAAGTTTTTTGAAAGTAATTCTTATATACATTACTTGAAACTACAGAAATAACAGAACCCATAAACTTTTAAACAAAAACAAGTTGTTCAATAGGTCGAACCAACCCATCTTCCAATTCAACAACTATCCAAGACCCCATATCTTGCTCAACGCCTTCTTTAGAAAGGTTGTATGCATCTTGGTTCTGTTCCCTATAAATATGGCAAATAGATATCTCATTAAAAAAAGATTTCAAGTGGGAAATCTCACTAAGTAGAGGAAGTAAAATATAATTATTACATCGATGAGTCCCATTGAACCACTTCACTATGTTCAAAGAGTCCCCAAAAATTTGAACCTCTCGCAGATTCATGAGAGATAACCAGCATAGGAGGTGATGAATAGATTTTAGTTTAGCAAAGTTGTTGGTCCCCTGGCCCAAACCAATTGAGGCTTTAAGAATTTTTCCTGTTGGGAGGTGAATAACTAGCCCTACTCCACATCTTCTATTCGGATTTGAGGCCCCATCAAAATAAACCCAAGGAATTTCTCCCTTGATAACTTACTACTGAATTACACGAGATGGCTGGGAATGGGGAGGGATAGGGATGTGATCATATATAGATGCACCTTTAGCTACCAGCTTACATATTGGAAAAGGAGAATCCTTAAAAATCACATGATTTCTCGCAATCCATGTGCCCCAAGTGATCAATAAGGGAACTATGCGTACCTTGTCATTTGAGGCTTCTTGCCACCACCATTGCCATGCTTCCATCACCTCCTGGTCTTCCCACTTCTGGGGGATCTTAAGCAGTTGTAAGGTTTCATTCCAGAGGCTAGTGCTGAAGGGGCATGTGAGGAAAACGTGTTGCACCATTTCCAAGCTATCTCTACATAGTGAGCACCACCCAGGACCTATATTTCCCCTTCGTTATAAGAAATCCCATGTGGGGAATTTTTTCCATAGAATGCACCAGAAGAAAAATCTGGATTTTTCCAGTCCTTTCAGCTTCCATAGCGGTTTGAACCACCAGTCTGGTTCCCCCCAGCCATTTTGAGTCATAAGCCAATTATAACCCAATTTCAGAGTGTAGAGCCCTGACGGAGCATGTACCCACCTAAGCTCATATATTTTGTGTAGGATCCTTATGTTTGAGTTCTGGAGGTCAAAAATTTTATTCCTACACTCCCCCAACCATCTTTCCTCCAACTGTAGAGCATTCCCTGTCAACCATTCTTGTCTCCAAATGGAGGAGTTTTCATGATCAACAATATGGTTGAGATTAAACAAACCTCTGTTGTTCAAAAATGCAATGAGATCTCCTGATAATGTAAAAGTCTCTGAATAGCCCACCCATGGGTCTCAACCTAGTCTAACCTGGGCACCATCTCCCACATGCCAAGCCAAACCCTATTCGATGACCTTAACTGAAGCGATGGTTACCTTCCAAACAACGGAAGAATTTTTTGAAGATTTTTGAGACATTCGCAGCCGTTCTAGGATTGGCACTAGATTGATGTATTTTCATTTGGTGACAGAGGTCTAGAGATTATCCGCTGTGATTAGTCTCCAAGAAAATTTAGCTGCCAGAGACTTCGAGAAGGGGAAAATATCTTTAATTCCCTAGCCTCCCCATCCTTTTGGTCTGACAATTTTCTCCCATGCCACCCAGGGAGTCACATGTTCCACCTTTGATCCTGCCCACAAGAATCTACTGCAAATCTTGTTGATAGAGGCTAATATACTTTTTGGGACCTAAATCATACTAGCCCAGTATACTGGTATGGCCATTGCCACCGACTTTATCAAGACCAATCTTCCCACTATAGACAGCCATTTGAAACTCTAGTGATGCATCTGAGCCTCTATCTTTGCTATAATCCATTTCCAGTATTGGATACGATAAGAGTCTAGTTTTAAAAAAAACCCTAGGTACTTGAAGGTATCCTAGAGATTTTTGGCTTCAAAATGCAGTATCGCTTCTATCCTACCCTCTTCTTCCATAGAGAGGCCAGAAGATGTCAAGGAATTTTTTTTCTCATTTATACAAAGACCTATTGCTTTCAAGAAAATATCTAGGATCTCCTTAAGACAACGACAGTCCTCCAAGCCGCCATTGTTGAACAACATGATATCATCAACAAACAACAAATGAGTTACCCAAAGGTTAACCGCAACTTCAATTCCTTTGATGTCACCTTGTCTCTTGGCCTCATGGATCATCAAGCTCAAACCTTCTGATGCCAGCAAAAAAAGGAGTGGAGAGAGTGGTAATCCTTGGCGAAGGCCCCTTTGTGGATTGAAGAATTCAGTAGCAGCTCCATTAATCAAAATTTCAATTGAGGATGTTGTGATGCACCCCATAACCCATCTTAAAAATTCAAACCTAAAGCCTAGATGAGTCAGCAGGAGTCTCAAATACATCCAGCTTATTCTGTCATAAGCCTTTGAGAGATAAATTTTGACAATAGCTCCTTTTTTCCTTCTTGTTTTTAGACTATGTAGAGTTTCTTGAGTTGCCCCCACTGTTTCATGGATTTTCCTCCCATCCAAGAAGCCAAATTATTCCATCGAGATATGTTTGGAGAGGAAAGGTTTAAATATAATCACTTTGGCTATGATCTTGTAGATATAGGTGCAGAGGGAGATGGGACGGAACTCAGCAAAAGAAGAAGGATGATCATATTTTGGGATGAGGGCCAGAAAGGTTGAATTAAAGGGTTGAAAAATGGTTCCAGTGCGATGAGACTCCTCAACCACGACAACCAATTCCTCCCCTAAAAATTCGAAGAAGTGTTGGAAGAATTCAACCGTCCAACCATCAGGCCCTAGGCTTTTGTCCTTCTGCATAGCCTTTAGAATATCTTCCACCTCCTCTTTCGAAACATGTTCCATAATGTTATCATTACCTTCCTCATCAATATAACTAGGGAAAATTTGAGCCACCCTGATAACTTCAGCTATGGAAACCTCCTCTGGAGCTCTAAAAAGTGCTTTAAAATGACTCACCCCGAGAAGAGAAATATCTTCAAAAGATCTTGCCTTCTCTCCATTGTCCTTCTGCATTTCCCAAATTGTATTTATATTTTTCCTACCTTTAGCATAGTTCTGAAAACTTTGATTTTTCATCACCAGCTTGAAGCTATATGGCTCTAATTTTAAGGCGCCTACTTTCCTCTTTGATCTAAAGGATGTATTTCCTAGTAGATTCCAACTCCATAATTCTGTTCCTAGACTCAAGGGAAGAGTATCCAGCTCCTTCTGGTTTTTCAAGGAAATCCAGCTCTACATTTACTCTCCTTAGCTCATCTTCCTCCTTCTGCTTCTTATATTTTTCCCATTCCTTTATTGATTTCTTCATTCTCTTCAAATTTTCCATGAAGTGCTGACTGCTACTATCATATTCCCTTAAGGTTTCCTTCCTCCAAGTAGCTTGGAACAGAGTTTTGAAGGATTCTTCTTTTAGCCAGGAGGAGTTAAATTTAAACGAAGTCCCTAGTTTTTTCAAGGCTCCTTTGAATTCCAAGAAAATTGGAAGGTGGTCCAACAACCCCCCTTCCCTAACCCAATGCCTGAAAACGGTCCAACAGGTCTTCACTTAGGAGAAATCGGTCCAACTTTTTAGCCACCCAGGCTTCTCCAATTCTTCTATTCCTCCAGGTAGGTCTAGGTTTAATTAGGGTAGCATCCACTAGCTAAGAGGCTGCCAGCTTATTTTTAAAATACCCAGTAAGATGATCTTTTCTTGCCAAAGGTCCCCATGACTCCGAGGTTCCTAGGGAGAAGTTTAATTCCCCGCCTACAATGAGGTTTGGGTGACTCAGGCAAGATTTCATAAAAAAGGGGTCCCAGAACTTATCTCTTTCCAAGCAGAGCCCATACACATTGAGGAGTAGAATTGGATGACAGAGTTCATTTAAGTACAGTTCCAATTCCAAAGTGTTCTCAAAGCCCCAGGAGGACAGCTCTTTTAGTTTCCCAGCTTTGTACCTCATTGCCAAACCCCCAGATCTACCATTTGCATCTAAGGCTTGGAACAGCCAGCCTGGGAACATCCTTGAGAGGATTCCTTTAACTTCTTCTCCCTGCCCTAGGGTTTCTTGAATCAATAAAACGTCCGGATTTTGAGAGTTCATTTTCTCTCTAAGCACTAGTTTTTTAGGCTGACTAGCTAAAACCCTACTATTATAATATAAAAATATCATCGCAACCCCGGATTGGGTGACAGTGTTGCTCTAAGCACCCGAGACAGAGACCTTTGTTTCCCATCTGCTATATCAATCTTAGCTTTCAACGTTGCCTTGGACAGTTCCGATTTCCTACCCCTCGACTTTCTTGGACCAATCGGGATGGGATCAGAAGCTAAACCCCCTACAACAATCCCTTTCCAGGTTCTGTTAGCAAGTGTTATGAGATTGTAGGGGGGGCCTCAGGAGGACCAGTTTTTAAAAGGACAAGGCCATGCTCTCCCTCAGAGGTTAAGGGTGAAGACACAGGGAGGGACGGAATGGACGTTATAATGCTATCAGCAGATGCATGGAGGACATGCAGATTTTGATATTCAAGATGGTGCAGCCTAGAAGGACCAAGCTCAGAAAAATCCAAAACAGATGAAAAAAAGGAAGTGCAGAAGGAAGAGGGAGGAATGAAAGGCATACTAGTCTCAGTCGCGCCAACTGCCCCTGGATCCGATTGGGGTACCTGGGAGGACTCCAGAGAAAGGTCCATTTCAGATAGATTGAGCAAGGAGATATTGTGTCCCAGAGATAGAAATCCCTCCTTATCAGTTCCCAGTCCTACAACTTCTTCTAAAGAGTCCTCCTCCTATTCCTTCTATTCTTATGCTCTAACAAAAGCACAATTTTCCTTGACGAATTTTTTCTGCTTTCTTCTGCGCCGATGACCAAGAGGGCAATCCTTAGCTAAGTGGCCATATTTATGGCACCTGTGGTAGTGAAAGGGGAGGTGTTCATAATCCAAGGTCTACAAATACTCCAAATCTCGGTACTTCAAGGTCATTGAATCAGCCATGCCTTCCCTAGGGTTGAGGTTTACCAGGATTCTTGCCACGCTTAGGTCTCTGGCTTGAAAAAAAGATCTGTCAACATCTAGAAACTTTCCAAGCATGTTCCCGATAGAGTGGAAAGTGGAGTCTGTCCAAAAATGCATTGGGAGCCCCGGAAACTTTACCCACACAGGGGATTCTGTGATTATTTCCTTATGTGCGTCGAACAGAGGAGTCCATCTTTGAAATAGAATCGGTCTCTTCTCAAAACACCAATTCCTTTCTAAAACCCAGTCCAGGTGGTCTTTATGCTCAAATCTGATGTTGAACCAACCCCTGTCCAGAATTTTGATTTCAGTAGGTCTCTCAGGGGCTTATTTCCATTCTGAAAAGGTCCAATCCATGATGTAATCCGCTAAATACTTCCTACCCCAGACTCTGCCAACAAGAATGGTATCAGTGGCCTCCATGACTTCGTCTATGCGTATGTCCACTCCAAGTACACAGCTAGGGCACTCCTCTTTTCTCCTGATTGCCTTACTCTTCTTTCTTTTTTCTCCCACAACCTCCTGTCTCCTTTCTTCCTCACCTTCCACATGTCTATCAAGTGTATCTGTCACTTCTACCACAGGCAACCCAGGTCGCCCTTCTTCATTTTCTCTTGAGACCCCCCTTTTCGAGCGCTTTACAGAGGCCTGTCCTACTGCAGGCCCAAAATCCTGTCCCTGAACAAAACCCTGTGCTTCGTCCAACAGTCTTTTTAGTTCCCATTCTACCACTTTGTTTGATGAAACCATAGATTGACTGAAATTTGGGTTCTCAGCCCAAGCCAGACAAGGCAAGCCTTCTCCCTAAGCAGGGTTCGAGCAGGTTGCTTGATTTACTAGTGAAAGAGGGAAGTTTGTAAAATTCAACCCCTGGCTCAGAGGGGGTTTTTGATACCAGGAGGATTCTCCCTTTGCCCTTCCTTCAGAGGTATCGAGGCCTTGCTGCCTTTCTTTCCCAAGGGTTTTTAGGCCCGCCAAACCCCGAAGATTGTAGCTAAATACAATATCTTCTAAGCCTCATGTAAAATATGGAAAGTATGGAATACCTGGCCCCGACGAGAAGGTTGTGGGTTGTAAATAGCACTATTTAGAACCCCCACCATGGCCGCCCAGAGGGGTTTGCGCCTGGGTATGATCTTTGGAGACCCCAACCTTCCACCTCCCACTCAAGGTACTCTGTAGGGTCTCTTCCAGTAGTGATGCACCATGCAAAATCCCATGAGCACTGCCTACCTCACTCAAGCTCAGAGGGTTCTCTACAAATTTCGGAAAGAAATGGTCCAAGTTTTTCTCAGAGACCTCATGACCCCAGCAGGTAAGCAAGTCTTCAAGCGCAGGTTCTACGTCCACGTACTCACTATCGAACCCCAATGCTGTTGTCGCTTTGTATTCTTAAACCAACACCACGAAAGCGAAAAGTCTGCAACTGTTCTAAAACCCTAACCACTGAATGTCGTCTTGCAAAAATGAAAGAAGGATTACCGCTAACCTCCCTCGTGAGCACAGTTAGGTTGGAATGGTCTTATGCATGCGTTCTGTGCATCCCGTGGCCAAAAGATGGAGCCCCAGGTGTATGCAGAGGCTTGATAGAGTTGTACGCCTGTCACATCGCCTACCTGCATGCGTGATGACAAAGGATGCAGGAGAGAGCCTGCAAGTCCCTAGGGTTTTCACCATCCTCCTGCTTCCATCAACTCATGTCCCTAGGTTCAATATTTTCATCTTAACCTCCACTCTATGGTTTTAGTGTCTTTTTATAAGAAGTTTTATTATTATTAGTATTAATGAAATTAATAATATTATTAATATTAATCTTAAAATATAAATTAATGATATTAAAAAACATAGATTTAAAACATGCTAACTATAAAATTATAATAAAAATTTAAAGAAAACAAAAAAAAATATGAAAAAAATAATAAATATATAAGATAAAAGAGAAAAAAAAAAAAGATAAATGTTGAGTTAATTATTATTTTAGATGGTAGTATATGTGGCATTAAAGTTAATTTTAAGGATTAAATTTTAAATTATAAGATATATTAAGTTAATTTTTATTAAAATGATAAATTGATAAATTTAAAATCAAGAATAATTATCTTTCATGACATAAATTATCATTTAGGGACTATATCGTACATGTTATTATTGAAAATAACAAAGCACACCCATATAAAACTAAGAATAGAAACCAATTTAATCTCTAAGGTAATTAGAAATTAAACACTTTGGATGTTAATATTATTTTCTCATTGGTGGAAAAAAATGTGTTAAAAAAAATTAAAACAATGATTAATAAAATTTATTGACATTTATTTTGTTTATAAAAATAATAACGAAAACTTGTTAATTAAAAAATTTAATGGTTAAAACTATATGTCAAATTCAATATGTTTTTGCTTGCTTCTCAATTCTAGTCATCTAGTCATGAGATGTTTTAATATATGTGTGTACCTCCATTAGTATATTGTTAAAAACCTTTTAACTCTCTATATTAAGTCACAACCTTACTCCATATATATATGAATGATATATTTTGAAATGATATTGATATATGGCATTGGTATATCAATTTCATTTGAAAATAGGGTATATGACTTCATATATAAGCTATATGGCTTTCTCTTGGGGTGTATTAAATACCCTAAAGCATTGTAAATATGATTTTCGTATATGCGCAACACACATATGCCAAAGTTGCATATACGACAGATGACTTCCACATATGTGTTCCTGTATGATGCATAAGTGAGTGTGTGGTGTTTGAGTGTGAATGCAAATGCAATAATAAGAATGAGTTTATTTATTATCACATATAAAACAAAGAAGAAAAAATGGTTACTTTTATCCTTGTGAAGAATTTTTGCATATGTGTGAATTCTGTATATGCATGCTTCCATATCTATGTGCATATATGTAAGATGACTTCCATATATGTGCAACTTCCATATATATGGGCATATACAGAATATAGCTTTTGTATATGTGCAACTTCCATATATATGTGCATATATGGAAATTGCTTTCATATATGTACAAAACACACATACAAAAGCCATATTTTGTATACATGCACATATACAAAAGCCATATTCCATATATATGCACATATTTGTGTAACTTTGATATATATTTGTATATATGGAAGCCATATCATATAGATATGTGGCATACATATGTATACAGAAGTTGCAACACACATATACCAAATCCATATGTGTACGCTTCCCTATCTATGTGTATATATAGAAGCTATGCATATATGGAACATGGCTTCTGTATATGCACATTGATATCTTGGGTTTGGCATATGTGGCTTTGGAACCGTATTTTTAATGAGATTGATATATGGCTTTGTTATATGTGTTTTTCAACTTTTGTATATGTGTGTATACTCGCAAGATCATTGGCTCGTTGACCCACACTTCCACCTTACCAACCTACTATCTTGCATGATCATTGTCTCGTCAACTGAAAATTTCACTTGGATGACTTACCATCTCACATGAAAATTCCATCTCATCAAATTTCACTTCCACCTAGTCAACCACCCTCCTTGCATAACCCATCCTTTTAGGCTATGCACTTGTTCAGGAAAATGCCAAGTGTGGTGCCCAACACTCATTTAACACCTGAATTGTTGTAAACAATGCACACATGTTCTTCCTTCGAATGTATGCTTTCTAGTTTGGTTGGGTGCGCCTACTCCAACACGCCTATCCAAATAATGCCAATTACCCACACATGCACCATGTCGTGTAGCCTCTCACCGACATGGGTCATTCCATCACCCGACTTTCCTAACCAAAGCAACCTTAATGCATTCCCACTCATGCATAATCCCATAACAAAAAATCCCATAATGTCGCATTACATGTGATATAATCATCCCATTTCATGCGATGGATATGTCACCCAGAGTGTTCACTTAGTTAAGTGCACGCCCAACTCCTAGGGCCTGGAATCCTCTCCCACTCAAAATTATTACTGCCATTGGAAATAATCCAAACAAAAACTAATTTTTTCATGCCAGCAAGTGAAGTCTCAATTCAAAAACTCATCTCCAAGTCTCCACGAGAAATATGGAAGGTCTCCACTATGCCTGCAATAATTCATAACAATGATTAGTGCCCAAATTCATTGTGGAATGACTCCCCCCTTTTAGACTCTATCTGCAATGCAACTACAAAATGCATCATCAGTGGTCATATTTGACATATCATTGCATAAAACTACTCCTATGGGTTACAAAATATTATCATCGTCATGCACAATAATATTCATTTAGATCCTCCTTGACACATCGTTGTACACTAGTATCTCCCACATCAGAGGTTGTCTAGGTAGCTACCCCAACCAACTCTCCTATTTATGAGTATGTACTTCTCCATGAAAAATCAATCTCCTTCCTCTTCTTCTATTTTTTTCCTATCCCATCACAATCTATATTCCTCACTTGATGCCTTCTCTAGGAAGAAATGAGTGTAATTCCTCCCCTCTCCTTTTCCTTGGAGGAGGCACCGCATGCATCCTCATGCCTTATATGTGGCATATGTTCATTATTTGGTTTTTTCCATGCATTTTATATTAAAGAGGTTGAAGCATGGACTGAAGACTCATGTTTCTAAGGAGGACACAGTTGTAGCACCGATGGTTTAAGGATGTTACTAGGAGGAGGTGTCTTGGCACTGTAAGGCCAACGAGGTTGGACACATGATCCGAAGTTGGAGAGGCATGTTGAGGAAGTGGAATACATGATAGGTCCATATCCACCATTATTGAGATATGTAATAGATAATTACGAAGGAGCACTTCCAGGAGGACTAATGAATACAAGAGATGGAGGTGGTGGTCGCTATGACTAACGCAACTCATCGTCACATTGAGTCGTGAGAAGATGGCTCGCTATTGTAGCTAGATGGAAATCCAATAAAATGGGGTGCATAGGGTGGTGTATATGTGCTTATCATATGTATATGTGCATATCATCTATATATACACTTATCATGGGGTGTATATGTGCTTATCATCGATATATTCACATATATATTTCATATATGATATGCACATATATGGATGATGTGCACATATATGAAATATATCTTTTGTATTGTACACGTCTTCCATATATGCACATATCATCCATACCATATATGCACATATATGGAAGTTTCACACATATAGTAGACACGCATATATGGAAGTTGTACATATAAGGTAGAAACATGTATATAGAAGATGCACATATACGGAAGATATGCACATAAACAGAATTTATGCTTATATGGAAGATATGCACATATACAGAAGTTCACATATACATAAGATATGTTCATATACAAAAGTTGTGCATATACAAAACATATACAAAAGATGTATGCATAATATATGGAAGTTTTACATATATGAAGGTTGTTGTATATGCATATTATAGAACTTGTGCATCACTTTTCTATATGTGCAGCTTCTGTATATGTGCATTTATATAATTTTCACATATACGGAAGATATGCGCATATACAGAAGTTGCACATGTACATAATATATGTTCATATATGTAAGCTATGCAAAACTTCAACCTTTGTATTGTTGCATCTTTCATATAAGTGCATCTTTTGAATATGAGCATATCTTCCTCATATGCACAAACAAATATGCACATATACAGAGGCTACGCATATATAGTGGTTGAAGTTTTGCACAACTTCCGTATATGCACATATATTTTGTATAATTCTAATTTTCGTATATGTGCATATATTTTGTCTAATTATAATTTCCATATATGAAAATATCTTCAGTATATGCAAATATCTTATGTATATGTACAATTTCCGTATATGTACAATTTCCATATATGCACATATACCAAAGTTGCACATATGCAAAATCAATGCACAACTTTCGTAATATGCATATACGACAACCCCCATTTATGCGTAACTTTTGTATATGCACATCTTTTGTATATGCACATATTCTATATATGTGTGTCTATTGTATATGTGCAACTTCCATATATGCACATATAGGGAAGATATGCACATATACGAAATTTGTGCATATACAGAAGACATTTATATATATGAAAGATACACATATATAGAATTTGAAAAGCTTCTATATATGTGCATTTTTTGTATCACATTTCCATATATCTGCAACTTTTGTATATGCACATATCTTCTTTATGTGCGCAAATTCCGTATATGTATATACGAAAGCTGCGTACATACAAAAGATATGCGCATATACAAAAGTTGTGTATATACAGAGATTGAATTTGGGCATATGTATGTGCATAAATGAAAGTTGCGCATATACAGGGGATATATTGTGCATATACGGAATTTTCAAATACATGAAAGAGATTTGATTATCTGAGGTCGAGGACATTTCATTATGTGAGATGTGGTTTTACGAAACTCGATATGATGATCATATAATTAGCTACCTAATTACTTGAGAGCCATGAGGGGATCCAACACATGGTATATATGCAAGCCTGATTTCCAAAGATGTAGTCAAATACATTATCTGAAAAAGTGACACTTCATGACACTAACTTTAAGGAGAAATGACTGATATGTTATGGCCTAGAATATTGTTGAGGGTAGAAACAATTTTTGATGGGGGAGGATTTCAAACCCTGGGAGTTGGGAACAAAATTTACTAGTTATGTATGGTGGGTGACAACTATATTGCATGAAATGTAAAATTTATATTGCATGAAATGTGACATTATGGGTTTTTTGGTTATGGGATCATCCATGAGTGGGCATGCATTAAGGTGGGATTGGCTAGGTATATGCGCATATCATCCATATATTCATATATCATTTGTATATGTTCATATCTTCAACATATACGCATATATGAAAGTTGTGCATTTACAAAAGATGTGCATATACAGATGATATGTGCATATACAGAAGTTACGCATATACGGAAGTTGTGTGCATAAATAAACGTTGTACATATATGGGGGTTGTCGTATCTGCATATTACAAAAGTTGTCCAATGCTTCTTCATATGTGTAGCTTCCTTATATGTGCAAATATAGAAGTTGCACATATACATAAGATATACACATATATAGAAGTTGCGCATATACGGAAGATATGTGTATATACAGAAGATATGTGCACATACGAAAGTTTTACTTATATGGAATATATGTGGGTGTACATAAATTGTGAAAAACTTCAGCCATTGTATATACTCAGCCTCCGTATATGCCCAATTTATGTATATGTGCAATTTCCATATATGCACGTATTTTTATTTAATATGAGGAAGAGATGCTCATATACAGAATATGCACATATATGGAAGTTGCATAGTATACAAAGGCTTAAGTTTTGCATAGATTCTGCATATGTGAATATATTTTTTATATGTGCAACTTCCATATATGCGTATATCTTCTATATATGTGCAACTTCCATATATACAGATATACAGAATCGACACATTACAAAATGCGATGCAAAATTTCTGTAATATGCATATACGACAACCTCCATATATGCACAACTTTCGTATATGCACACATATTTTGTATATGTTCGTGCAACTTTTGTATATGTGCATATCTTTCGTATATACGTAACTTCCATTTATGTGCATATCTTCCGTATATGTGCATCTTCTGTATATGTGTGTCTACCGTGTGTGTGAAACTTCTATATATGCGCATATATGAAAGATAAGTGGATATAAATATGATATGCACATATATGGAATGCATATGCATATACGAAAGATATTTTTCATATATACACATATCATATACGAAATATATATACATATATACAGATGATAAGTACATATACACCCCATGATAAGTGCATATATGGACGATATGAAAATATACAAATGATAAGAGCATATACACAACTCTACGAACCTCATCATCTTAGCTTTCCATCTAGCTACAATATAAATCTATCTCCTAATGGCTCAATGTGACGATGAGGTGTGTTATACATAGCATCCATGACCCCCATCTCTCGTATCCATTTGTCCTCCTGGAAGAGCTCCTTCATACTTTTCTATCACATATCTCAACAATGGTGTATATGTACGTATCTTGCCTTCCACTTCCTCAACAAGCCTCTCCAACTTCGGTTCACGTTTCCAATCTCCTAAGAGAGAAATTAATGAACCAACCTCCCACTTGGACTTACACTGCCAAGACACCTCCTCCTAGTAACATCCTTAAACCATCAATGCTACAATTGTGTTCTCGTTAGAAACATCAATCTGCAGTCCATGCTCTAATCTTCAATATAAATTGCATTGAAAACACAAAATAATGAACATATGCCACATATAATGCATGAGGGTGCATGTAGTGCCTCCTCCAAGGTAAAGGAGAGGGGAGGCATTACACTCATTGGTTCCTAGAGAAGGCATCAAGTGAGCAGTAGAGATTATGATGGGATATGCCAAAATAGAAGTAGAGGAAGGATTGATTGATTTGGCATGGATAGATGTTGATTTTTTTGTAACTTTGGAGGTACTCCAAGCACTGGTGTTTGAGGATTGGAGGTCAAAGCACCATAAATGGGCCTGTGGGCTTGAGAACCAAGCTTGGGGTTTTTTTTTTTTTGGTGAATTTGGTAGGTCTTTACTATTTTATATTAATGCTTGGGGGTTTTGTACCCATCACTTTTTGGGCCAAAATGATGATTTGTTTTTGACATGTGATGGATGAAGATGATGGTGCTCCTCGAGACAAATCTGGCACATTGAAAATCATCTAATTTTGAGTTTTCATTGAGGAGTTATGAATTTTTGAAGGTTACTAATGGGTTTGCACTTGCATGTATAGGTAGGCCTAAGATATTTTAGGCTTATGAAATGATGGATTCCCTTGTGTGATGTCCTAGGAAGGATCCCCTCTTGTAGCTATAAAATGAGGGTGAGTTGGTGTCATTTATTCATCCATTGAAAGGGAAATATATCCTCCATTGAGCTCTGAAATTCGGATTCCCTAGCTACAGCAATAGAGGGTCAAGATAATGTGGGGAAAAGTCTGGATTAGAGACCGAAGAGCAGCATGAGAAAGGCCATTTTGGAGGCCGAAGTGCTGGGCATGAATGCGAACTTGGATGAGGGATGTTTTAGGGTCAAAACATGTCTGAATATGGTTGTCCTAGAACTGAGTTGCTAGGCTAGTGGAATGATCAGGAGAGGCTTGGAACAACATAGGAGAAGCCAAGTTTTTGTAGGTGACAGTGAAATGGTTAAGGGATTTTTTTGTGGTTAAAAAAATTCTAAGTTGCCGCTTTTCAAGGGCCGAGTTGTTGGATAGTAGGCCGAAGAGCTGAAGGTACAAAACAAGGTTGTGTTTAAGGGTTGGTTGGGTTGATTTGAGGGAGGCCAAGAGATGGAACTGTTTCCATGGAAGCGTTGAGGTGAAAAGGATCCAAGGGAAAACATGGCATAAGGAGGAACCCTTCCAAGGAGGACCACTAGGTCTTAGTTTTTTGCTAGAGTGCAGATTTAAGGGTTGCATTGTACCCTAACCAGAATTGCAGGAGTAACAAACTAACAGTGTGGATAACAACATTTTTTGGAGGTATGTTGGGTCAAGGTTTGACCATGTTTGGATCAGTTTGATGAGCATCATGTTGGTGTCATGTGGATGATATTCCATGGAGGTGAAGGATCTTCCTAGGTGCAGAACCATAAATATAGTTTTGGGTCAAGTGTTGACTATTATGTGGATCAGTTTGATGGGAAACTTTAGGAGGCCTTAGGAGTTGTTTTTAGGAGCCCACATGGATTTTTGGGAGGAATAACAAGTAGTCAAGGTGACAATAGGCACATTAGATCAGAAGGAAATAAGACAACAAGAGGTATGTTGCAGATGGACCCGTGTATGATGGTTTGATGGTGTCCTAGGTGATTACACATTGAGGTGCCAAGATTTGCAGAATAGCTCCTATATTGCATGGAAAAGGGCCTATTGCTGGATTATGTGGGAAACCATGTGTAACGGTCTCCCAGGTGTGGTGATGCCCTAACTAGGAGCATATGTTACACCATGAACTTGGTCTCTTGTGGATTTTTGGACAGTGGTGTGAGAGAGGACCAAGTGTGGATGAGATTAAGCACTTATGGTTTGTTGTAGGAAAACGTGATAGTGTCCAGGTTGAAGCCGAAGTGAAACACCTTGATGGAAAAAGGTGACTCCTATCTTGGCAGTTGATGATCTCAAGGGTCTGATCAACCAGGATTCAGATTGTGTAGCCCGAGACTTGTGTGTGGAGAAGGAATTCTACAACAGATGATGGGAAATCCTCTTAACCCGTGTTCATTGTAGGAGATGGAAATATTGTAGCAATAGGTGGCAGCCATTTTTGCCCTATGTTGGTATTCATTGGATCAGTGCAAGAAGGCCATAGTGGGTTGAATTCCCTAAGTAGATGGGGAGAAACAATGGGAATATTGAGAGTTATTCACAAGTGGATTTGTGAAAAAATCGACAAGAGTATCAATGTGTTGTTCCCTTGATGGAAGAAGGGAAAACTAGAGAGAAGATTGGATAGACAAGATTCAGTGGCCAGGTGGACTTGGAGCATTGATAAAGGTAGGAGATGCAGATAGGGAATCTAAGGACCGGGTAGGTATAGGGTATGACCAAGAGGGTTGAGAGATTGCACTATAGCTAGATGGTTAGAGTATCATGATTGTATCTTGTACTAGTGGACGTATGAGGGACATTATCCCTGGTACGGAAGCCCTAGACTGTTGTATTATATTTTGTTAATATAACGAATTTGGGTAGAAAAGTTAAAAGGTTGTCTATATTCAGTGCATATGCAATTTACTGCTTTATATTTCTGTTGTGCAAAGTAGTTCATGGATGAGATTCTTGGTTTGGTAGCTTCAGATATTTTAAGACTCTAACCTAGACCAAAGGTCATGGAAATTCAACATGGTATCATAGGATATCTGAGCTACTTTAGAGGATATTAAATCAGAGTATGCAGAGTGAAGCAACTCAGAGGGAGTTATCAGTGTATAGATCATGGAGCAGAGAGTTCAACTGAAGACATGGAGATGTTGTATTGACAGGTTACATGGCGAGATGGGCTGGGAATTTTGGTGGATTGGTGGTGAGCCTGTTGATCAATAGTTTGTTGTAGGGAAGATTGATGATTGTGGACTTCCATTGATTTTTCATGGATGGTTGGGACAGATCGAGGGTTTGTTTGGCATGGACGAGATCAGGTTGATCAAGATGGCTTCATGTGATGGACTAAAAATTGGTAGGCTAGAGTCTTCATTGGATCATGGTGTCGCATATCTGACATTAGAGGGATTTGCATGAGTGGTATATGATCCAGGAGGATGAGTTCTTACAGCACTAAGCCAATGGATATCGTGTAGGCTCAAAGGGAGTATAGCCTTAAAGGGAGCAGCCCTATGGAGGTTCAAGATATTCAGGTTGAGATATGATGAGGCAAAGATGCTACCGAGATTGGCAGGTTCATTCTACAGGGTTTTTTGAAGTGATAGATGCCATATGGGCTAGTGTTGTCGGAGATGATGATGGATACTTCCTAGTCTTGGAAGTACATCCCTTGCTAAGATGGAGCATTGATTTTTTTGTAGCTTGGGAGGTACTCCAAGCCCTGGTGTTCGAGGGTTCGAGGTCAAAGTGCCACAAATGGGCTTGTGGGCTTGAGAACCAAGCTTGGGGGTTTTTCACCCATCGATTTTTGGGCCAAAACCATGATGATTTTTTGACATGTGATGGATGGGGATTATAGTGCTCGTCAAGATGAATCTAACGCATAGAAAACCATCCAATTTCGAGTTGCGTTGAGGAGTTATGAATTTTTTAATGTTACTAATGGATTTTCACTTGCATGTCTATGTCGGCCTAAGGTTTTTTAGGCTTATGAAAGGGTGGCAGCCCTTGTGGGACATCCTATGAAGGAGCCCCTATTTTAGCTTATAATTATGGTGAATTGGAGTCATTTATTCATCCATTGAAAGGGAAATATATCCTCCATCGAGCTCTGAAATTTGAATGCCCTAGCCGCAGCAAGAGAGGGTCAAGATAGCGTGGGGATAAGCCTGGATTGGAGGCCGAGGAGCAACATGAGAAAGGTTAGTTTGGAGGCTGACATGCTAGGCATGAATGCAGACTTGGATGAGGGCTTTCTTGAGGGTCAAAACAGGTTTGAATAGGGTTGTATTAGAACTAATTTTTTGGGCTAGTGGACTGAGAACCAGAGGCTTGGAACAACGTAGGAGAAGCCAAGTTGATGTAGCTGGTAGTGGAATGGTTAAGGGACTATTTTATGGTTAAAAAAAATTTGAGTTTCTGTTGTTCAAGGGCTGACCTACTCGATAGTAGGATAAAGAGTTGAAGGTACAAAACAGGGTTGTGTTTAAGGGCTAGTTGGGTTGATTTGAGGGAGGCCGAGAGCTAGAACTATTTATATGGTAGCATTGAGGTTACAAGGCTCCAAGGGATAGTTTGGCATAAGTAGGAACCCTTCCAAGGAGGACCACAACCTTTAAAGGTATTAGTTTTCTTCCAACATGGAGAATTAAGGGTTGCATTGTGCCCTAACCAGAATTGCAAGAGAAACAAACTAACAATGTGCAAAAAAATGTTTTGTGGAGGTATGTTGGGTCGAGGTTTGACCATGTTTGGATCAGTTTGTTGAGAATCGTTTTGGTGCCATGTGGATCATCTTCCGAGGAGGTGGAGGATCTTCCTAGGTTCAGAACCAACAATATAGTTTTGGGTCAAGTGTTGACTATTTCATGGATCAGTTTGATGAGAAGCTGAAGGAGGCCTTAGTAGTTGTTTGAAGGAGCCCACATGTATTTTTGGGAGGCCTACCAAGAAACCAAGTTGACAGCAGGCACATTAGATTGGAAGGCAAGAAGACAACAACAAGGTATGTTGTTGATGGACCCGTGTATGATGGTTTGATGGTGTCCTAGGTGAGGACACATTGAGGTGCCTATATTTTCACAATAGATCTTTTATTGTAGGGAAAAGGGTGGATTGGTGGAGTCTGTGGGAAGCCATGTGTAAGGGTATCCCAAGTGTGGGGATTCCCTAACTAGGAGAAGATGCTACAATGAAAACTTGGTCTCTCGTGGACTGTTGGAGGGCAGTGTGAGAGAGGACCAAGTGTGGATGAGATTGGGAACTTATGGTCTGTTTGAGGACAGTGTGATAGTTTCCAAGATCGAGCCAAAGTACAACACCTTGATGGAAAAAGGTGACTGTTATCCTGGCAGTTGATGAGCTCAACGATCTGATCAACTAGGAGCAGGATTGTGTAGTCTGAGACTTGTGTGCAGAGAAGGACTTCTACAACAGATGATGGAAAGTCCTCTCAGGCCCTGTTCATTGTAGGAGATCTAAATCTTGAAGTGATAGGTGGCATCCATCCGTTCCCTATGTTGGTCTTCATCGGAGCAATGCAGGAAGACCATAGTGGCTTGAAGTCCCTGAGTAGCTAACGATCAACAATGGGAAGATTGAGAGTTTTTCATAGGTGGAGCTATGTACAACTCAAATGGTGTCTCGACATTTTTTTCCCTTGATGGATGAAGTGACAACTAGTGAGAAAATTAGATAACCGATATTCAGTGGCCAGGTGGACTTAGATCATTGATAGAGGTAGGAGCTACAAATCAGGAGTTGAAGGACCGAGAAGGTACAGGGTACGACCGAGAGGGCCAGGAGATTTCACTACAACCATATGGTTAGATTATCTTGTTTTTATCTTCTACTATTGTATGTATGAGGGCCATTATCCCTAGTAAGGGAGCCTGAGACTATTGTATTATATGTTGTTAATATAACGAAGTTGAGTTGAAAAATTAAAAATTTGTCTATATTTTGTGCATATGTAATTTACTACTTTATATTTTCGTTGTGCAAAGTAGTTCATGGTTGAGATTCTTGGTTTTGTAGCGTCATATATTTGAAGACTCTAACCTAGACCCAAGGTAGTGGAAATTCAACAATAGGTACATTCTCATAAGTAGGATATTTGGTCGGGTTAGCTAATCGGTCAGCCTATGATGTGGGGGGTCCTAGTGTGCAACGATGTGTCAAGGAAGATGCAACAACCTTGGTAAAAAATTAATGTAAAAAATAATATAAGACCAAGGTCATGGGACACGTATTCCAAGCTTAATTTTGGGGAAAACATCCTAATGTGGGTGTTCATTTGGCTTATTATGGCTAAGGAAATTGTCAAAGGAAATGGAAAAGGCTTTAGAAAGGCAAAGAGGCACTACTAGCATTTTATTTATGAAAATAGTGGGAATTAGGAGAAAGGGAAGGTGAAAGGTCACAGGTTTCATGTGAGGAGTAAATTGAAGGAAAATAATGGAAAATTGAAAAAAATAGAGGCCCCATTGATAAAAATGCTTTTGAGGATCAGTTGGTAACCTTTTGTCAGTTTAGTTATGGAGCTCTCTATCTATTCCATTAGGGGAATTTTGAGGTCTAAAATTGGTGTCATATGTAAATTATAAAATAATAATGGAAATAATAAAATAATATTTGATAACATCATCAAATTTTAGAGGGAAAAAACAAAAAACTACTTTTTCAACTCGTATTTTCAACTTATCTCCGAAAGTTTTTACTCAAATTTTGAGTGGGAGTATTCGTTGGATGAAAATTTTAATTCCTAATCCAAGGAGTACCCATGTTGAATACTTTTGATGGACCCTGCTACACAAAAAAAGATAAATACATTTGCAATCATAGTTTTTCATGTAACTTTTATTTTTCGTGTAGCATGGTCCATCGAAAGTATGCAACATGGGTAATCCTTGGGTGAGGAATTAATTTTTTCATCCAACGAGTACTCCCGCTCGAAATTTGAGTAAAAAATTTGAGAGATAAATTGAAAATAGGAGTTGAAAATTTAGTTTTATTATTTTTTATTTTTTAATCTTTTCACCCTTTTACTTAAAAAATGGTGAATCATCCCCCATGATTAACATCATCATCTTGAATCCTATTGGTTCTTATAAAGTTTATTTTGGTTGTACATTAATTTGTCACTTAGAGAATTCTTAGATCACTCTAGCATTGGATCAAGGAAATCAATGGAAGGACAAGGAAGGAAAAGTGAAGAAAATATCAAGCACAGAAGAACAGGATCAAGTGGCTACAACAAGATTAATCGCAGGTATCAATTTTCATATGTGATTTCATTGTTAGATGTGGCATGGATGGTACATGCATTTGTGTTATTGTTCTTTGGTTTTCATTGGCATGGGTATTTCCAGGTGTGACAATGTTCTTCAGTCTTTCCTTGCCATTTACAGATAGCCGTGGTGTGGTGGGTTCTCCTGTATTCGGTTGAGCTGGATTGTTGGATGGAATCAAAGCTAAGTGGGGTGGTCTCAATATTATTCACAAGGCCTAGGAATCTTGAGATGGTATACACTATAAATCCTAGTTAAGAACCTACTTATTAGGCCTAGGAATCCCTTGACCAGTGATGGCGGGATACTCGGTGAAGCGTAGAGGATGGAGCCTTGATAGGCCTAGGAATCCCTTCACCAGTAATGGTGGGATACACGATAAATCCTAGAGGTTTACTCTCTAGTGAGGCCTATGAATCCTTTAATCTGGTATGGCGGGATACGTGATAAATCTCATAGAGTGGAGATGGAAAAATTCCTCATGGTTTAGGTGGAGAGATCCTAAGATGTAACATCCTCTTCCCACATATACCCAAGTAATTGGCCAACTGGGGTAAACATGCAATGAGAGGCTACTATAATGAGATTCAACCTCCTATTTTATCTTAAGGAAGTGGAATCGACAGAAACACAACATAGAGATGTTGTACATCATCAATGACACCCCAAGGAGGTAACCCAACCATTCAGGTCTCTTACCCCCCGGGTTGCACTGACCTTTTGAACTCCTTGAGCCCTACACGTAGGCACAGGCTTACAAGCTAGTGTCCAAGAGGCTATATACATAGGCATAACACTGCATGCTAGCATCTAGAACCCCAATTCCTCAGTTTTGTACTAGCGTCCTCGATATTTGAGCCACCTTTTCAAGCCCAAAACCTATTTCTCTTCCCATAATTTCATGAAAATTTTAGAGATGATAAATAACAATAGGAAAATGATACAGAATAAATCACATAAATAAGTACTCATATGCCACCCCTCCTATCCATAACATGATTTTTTTCAAACACGTCACAAACACTAAAACTACAGGTGCAATCGACAGAACTAAGCATAGGGGTATCATACTTATCTGAGAATTGTTAAGAACCATTTCTCCCTTACATCATTAGCTGCAATACAATCTATTTGACCATAGATACATTGTGCATTAATTTTCAGGTAAAAACATCAATAGATCCATATATCATCACTGTCAACATACATGCTTATAAAAAAACATAATAACAACAAAAATACCATCAATACAACAAAAATAGAATCCACATATAAAACAGTATATTTATACATCAAATACCAAAGAAATGAGCTCTTCGTTAATGAATTTAAAAACCAACCAAAGATGGGACTACCATGTTCCACCCGACCATAGATTGGATGAACCAAATATCTCTTCATCCAATCACCCACGTGTCATATTCCAAGCATGAATGTGGGACTAAAACAAAAAGAACCAACCAAGGCATCCCGAGGCTAAACCACCTCACCCTCATCAATAGAAATTAGGATTTACCATGATCCACACCTTATCAGTAGGCCAACACAATAAAAATGTCATAACTAGCTTTATTGTGATCTACACCCGATCACTAGGCTAACACAAACATGAATATCATTGGATTCTCTTTGCCTACACCGTGAGAAATTTTCTTGTATCCTAGGCTCTTATCCTTTACCGCAACCCACAGTCTGAATCAAGTGTCATTAGGCCCTAAACCAGGACATACTCTCCAGGCATTACCATATATCCCAAACATGAGATTCCTATGTCTGATGGAGAGAAAACCACCTCTCAGGCTTTACCGCAATCCAAAATCGTATCACTAGGCCCTAAACCAAGGAAACCACCTTTAGGATTTACCGTATATCCCGCCATTCACCGATCAAGAATTCCTAGGTCCACCAAGGCAACACACTATCTTTATTTACCGAAACCCACAGTCTGGTTCAGGGGTTTGTAGGAAATGTGTTATATCAATTCAGAGATACATCCCACTTAGCTTCTAATGCATCCAGCAATCCAGCTAAACCAAAACATGAGAACTCTACAACACCATGGCTATCTGAAAATGGAAAGGATAGGTTGAAAACACTGTCACACTTGGAAAAACCTCATGCCAAGATAGAAATGAACCACATCCAATACCATGCATACCAGATCTAGCAAGGAAAACATAAATGAAAAATGATTCTTGCTCCTCCTTGCTTGCTTCCTCTTTCCTGCTTTCTTTCCTTTCTTCGTCCAATGCCAAAATTCTCCAAGACAATATAAGTGTCCAAGAGTGAGTGAGACAGAGAGAATAATGAGAGAGCTCCAAAAATACATTGACAAAAGGTTTGAACCAAAATATTGCCAATTGATCCTCAAAAGCCTTTTTATCAATGAGCCCTCTATTTTCTTCATTTTCCATTATTTACCTTCATTTTCCTCCTCACATGTAGCCTATGACCTTTCACCTTCCTTTTCTCCTATTTTCCATTATTTTCATAAATAAATGTCGGTAATGTCATTTTTCCTTTCAAAGACTTTGCCATTTCCTTTTCCAATTTATTTTATCCATAATAACTAAAATGAACACCCACTGGGATATTTTGCCCAAAATTCAACTTGGAATAAGTGTCCCATCAACCGTGGTTATTATTTTTAAATTTTATTACATGGAATTTCCACATGGGTTGTTACAAAACCCTCCTCCTTGGGGGAACACTGCCCTCAGTTTTCAATGAAACCTATAAACCAACAAACCACTTAAAATAAAACATACTTCCTATGTAGCTTTATAACACAACTCGTTGCAATATTTACAATGAATAACCTTCTCAAAATAAAAAACCGTCATGACAATCATACCGTTTACTGGAGCTTTATAACATAGCTCATTATATTATCTACAATAACAACCACATATATACATATGCACATTTTCCCAACCGAAAAATAAAAGGATACAATGTCTGCATCTACAACAAGGGAATTGAGAGGCTCACACCTCAAGCCTCAAAGTAATACCAAGATTCACCTCTTTCCTAGGAAGTCCCGAATCCACTACCAATTCAAATTTGTATCCAGTGTCCAACAGTATAATCCTGTGCCACTATACCCTCAGTGAACAGTTACTAGCTCATTGTTTCAAGGCACACTCCCAATGTGAATCTGCTTCCATCTGGAAATGCTAATGACCCAAAAAATCCATCCCCTACCTTCCCTTCTCTATGACACATTCCCTTGGGAAATTCGTTCAACCCCTTCCACACAGTCACTCACCTTCCAAGGTCCCCATCATCCCCTATCTCGGGCGATCCATCCCTTGGTAAGGCTTCCTCCCATCGGAAGGTCAAATAACCAAGGGATATACTTTTCTCAAAACCATTATACTGGTCATAGCATGCTCATTGTAATCAATGGACACTATTTGGTACCAGTGTCCCACAATAACCCTACTCCTAAAGTGTTCTACCATCATACTGCTACCTGTTTCAATTCTTTTTGTTGTTGCTGCTAATGCTTGCAATCAGTTTCAACCACCCAACTGAGAATTTCCATGCTTCCTATACCAAGCACATAACTTCCATTAGATTCAAAATAAATTGAAATAAATTCACATCATACCTCATTGATAATACGTCAATAAGGTACAATTTCAATTATTTTCACTTCATGTCACAACAAGTTAAACCAGTTGTTTGATCAAATCATCATGTATAAAAGTATCACATTAGGTTAGCTCAAAAAACAATCGTGAATCACATTCAGTCATCATAAACCATAATCATAAATCACAAGTAACCATCATAAGCCTAGAACCACAAATCACATGCATAAAGAGACTAGAATAAAATATTGATACTTATCCTTCATCGGTCCTTACTTCTTACTTTTTTCTTTATGTACACACACTAGATCAATTTCCATACCTAGAAATCACCCAATGCATTTTCTTCTCTTCAATCAAGTACACATACACACGGTGTACAACACCACACAATACATACACCCACACCGGCATACAACACATACATCTATGCTTGGTGTATAATACAACATAATACATACACCTACACTAGCATACAACACATACACCTACATCTGTTGTACAACACAACACAATACATATACATATGTAGAGTACAACACAACGAATACACTTTTCACAATACCACGACTACACCATGCACATGCATAGTACATCGTGGCCAAAACACAACATGTACAACATGCACACAATACCACATCTATACGGGTACCATATGCACAACATGTACACAGTTACACCTATACACAACACTACCTGCACAATTTGTGCACAACAACACATGTACACGGTACCACCTGTGCAACGTGTACACAATGCCAAATGTACACTGCACCACCTATACAATTTGTACATAATACCACATGTACACAACACCACATTCACTACATGTACATGACACCACATGTACACAATGCCACATGCACAACATGTACACGACACCACCTATACACAACACCACATGTACAGTCATGCACTCAACACCATATGTACATAGAACCATACATACAACACATACACAACACCATATGTACATAGCACTGCATATACAAAATGTACATAGCACCATCTATACCTAGCACTTCATATGCAATATACACACAACACCATCTATAAAACGTGCATACAACATCATATGTACATAATACTACATATGTTGCATGTACACATCAACATAGGTACAATCACTGAATATAAAACATGCACAACATATACACAAAAATATTACTACACATACATAGAAAACACAGTGACCCCATAAGAAACCTTGCTTCTAGTGTCTTTCCACTATCCATGTTTATCCTAGCACGCCAAAGATCACACTACTTTCACTTCGTTGATATACCCCTTAGCATTACTTTTCCATAACATAAACATAGGCATAATACAAACATATAATATCAATTCATATCCACATGATACTGACCTTATAGATATGTCAGGTCTACTCTTCCCACTTGATTCCTCATAAGATCAAGAACCTCACCTGTCCATTCACCTGCATAATTAATCATTCCTCCACGAGAATGATCCCTGGAAACCATGGCAAGTGATGACATACATACATACATACATACATACATACATATATAATAATTAGCATAAAACAATCATCATCTTGACATACACACATATATACATATAAGAATTTGGCATCAAACAACCATGAACCATGATGACCCTGTCAGACATGACATACACACATACATACATGTATAAATACATAAACATCAACATAATCATGATCACAACACAATTTCTATATATTGTAAGGTCTAGGATAAAAGAACTTCCTTTATTCATGCACAACATGTACAATGTTGAGAAAAACAGTTCCCATCATAGCCAAGGCATGTAACACTTCAGATCCATTAACTTTACCTTTTGTGTTACCTTTCTCGTGACTGTTCTGCCACCATCCATTTAGCTCAATGGACCCAAGAAATCAAACTGGATGTCATATTCTTACCTTCAATTGCCCTTACACATGCACCAAGATTTATCCAAGTCTTTCATAACCTATTGGGTACCACAAATATCTCCCGAGCTTCAATAAATTTCCTTTTCCAAACCAATTCTCGAGACTCAAAGAATAAAAGGAAATAATAAGAAAAAACAAGAGAAAGACCATGAAAAACCAAAAACAACACGACATTCCAACAAAGTGGCATGGCCATGCACTAGACGCAATCAAGACCACAAATCAAATGCAACAAATCAAAAGAGACCAAAAGCACAAGAATAGTAACAAACACCATGACTCAATCCCCATGGGTTCCCAAAGCTTCCAAGGGAAAGATCAACTTGAGCCTTTTTAAAGATTTCATGGTTGTATCTTTCCATGCAATCCACTACATCGTACCACCATAAACACATAACTGTCAGTGAATAAATACATATAACAATATACTAGTTACCTTACCTTGTTATATCAAGAACACTTCCTTGTATCTAAACACATACATATATCATCTCTCAAGGGAATCCATTCCCTTGGCGAATCTAACCATAACTAGAAAATAATTATTATACCTGTCAAATACATGTTCATAAATATAGCACATATCCAAATAATGCCAAACAAGATGAAGGTTAATAATACTTCATGTATGCAAACCACTCATTCATTTGGAATTAGGTTTTCCAAATATAGCCAAAGGAATTCTTACCCAATTCCTTTCTTTTATCATTTACCTTGCTGCAATCGAGTCCTAATATGTACTGTCATATCACCCATTTATTAGATAAACACACAAACTATTATCTTGTCATGATTATACCAAGCATGTTTCCCTGTAACTGTTCACACATGTCAATCACATGTTCCAAATATCAAGACATCATATCTATGAACTAAAATCAATCTTTGCGAAGACTAATAACCATGTCATAACCAAATAGTAGTCAAAATCACAAATACTACAACTATTAACTACTTATACTCAAGTACACATCAACTATATCAACAGATATTGCATTGGTACAACCATATTAAGACAAAATAATTTCTTCATGCAATGTTATAGAAAAATACTAATATCATGTGATTAATAAAAAATTCAACAATAAATAGACGACATAATAGACACAACACTCAAACACAAAATAACCAACATAGTCAAACGATCAACCACCAAGTATACGGCATAAGAAACTCATACCTTAACATATCTTAGGGGAGGCAATCTTGTCACCACAATCAACCTAGATTAGCATAATATAAATTCTCAACACGTCAGCTCAAACATAAATAAGGTCAGGATATCCATAATAGTAACTATCTAACATGTTCATATCATAAGCTCATAAAAAATTGTCATTCATAAATAACACTCACATATGCACAGTTAGTCTATATTAGTACAACATACTATCATAATTAGGTCGAATCATACCTGAATGTCATAACCCTAACCAACTGCATAGGCCAATCCAAATTAGCATGATACATGTAACAACCAAATCTTAATGCAATAACCCTAATCATCATGTTGACTAACATGTAACAACAATAAGTTGACATTTACCATGCTCATCAACAACATATAACACAATCATTGAGCTAGCTACAAGTTAACATATAATATATTCATCAACAACATATAACGTAGTCATCAAGTTAATACCATGCTTTACTAACCAAGGCATGTACATATGATCACACTAGTTAACTAACGTCTATCATGTATGTAGCCATAAAATCAATAGAATGAAATACATACACATAACCATAATGCATATGACTACAATGATCAACTAGAATTTATAACATATATAACCATGATAATTATAGAATTCCAAACATATAAGTAATCGTAATTCTTACAACAACCATGAATTACATACCTGCATACCAAGAATACCAACTTGTCTGACGATATGCTCTTACCCGAAAGACCATTTTTGAAACTTCACTTTAATGATCTGCATCTCTTGCTATATCACATCCAACACATTAGCATCATAACATACCAATAGCATCATGATGACCTAATTACATACCATGAACTCATGGAAAACAACCATAACCATGACAATGCATGTATAACACATACAGACATCGACATGCATAACAAATGCATATACGACCATATACAGATGATTACACATCCCACAACAACACCATCAACCTTCACATGGCGACATCACTACTGTTGAAATTTTCAATAAGAAATAATGAAATTGGCATCCAGAAAGGACAAAAATTGACCACATAACTCGTGTGGGATTCCAGTCACACATGAGTGAGGAATTCAGTTATGAATTAGTGCTAAATGTGGGCATCTAATTTATTTATCCCTTAAATAAATTGGAAAATAAATTATAATTTCATCTCATAACAACTTGTACCAGTTAACTAAGTCAGAAATACTGAGTTAGCTCAATAATTTCGAGTTGAGGGTCTAAGATGAGGCACGTAGAGTGATTCTATTATTTTGGGGGTCCAGTTGTAGTTAATGCACTAGTGGGTTGCATGTGAAATCAGTTAACTCAAATTAATTGAGTTAAAATTAGTTTAACTAGTTCTAGCTGAGTGATGAGCTAGTGAGAGGTCCAATGAATTAAATTAGATTTAATTCACAAGTAGTGATCAATCACATAATGGATGATTCACTATTATTAGTTTCATGCATGTCAATTCTAATGAAGACCCAGTTGAGACAGAGGTTAAAGGGAATTTAACTATCAGTTTTATTATTAGAAAATTGCCTTGGCACAATTATAAAGTCACAGGAAGGCTCATGATGGATTGTGCTGTTAAGGAAGGTTTATTGTCCTATTTAATAGGGATTAATTTCCCATTGATTGCGTGAGTGAGGCTGGGCTAACTAGGGGCTAAGAATTGGCTAAGTGTTGGTTTAGAGTTTCTATATAATTTCTACATTATATCAGAGCACCACGAATCACAATAGAAGAGAAGAAATTGAGTTTGTCTTGAGCAGGCTCAAATTTGCAGATTCATTCTTCAGGATCCATCAGCAGATCAAGATGTCTTTAAATGGCTTGAGACTCAAAGTTTCACTCGAGGGAAATTCGAATCATATTGCATGGAATGACCGGATGGAGTCAATGTTGGAGGACAACGGGTGGAATGAATTCATATATTTTGATATTCCCAAGCCCACAGCAGTAGATTCCCAACTTCTTGATGCATGGCACAAGAAGGTAGAAAAGGCGAGAAGGATCTTGTTAGAGGGATTTCAAGATCATATTGTCTTGAGTCTCCATAGGAAGGTGAATCCCTATGCTATGTGGAAGGCCTTGACATAATTGTTTCAGAATAGAAGTGACCAAAGGAAGTTGGCGCCGAAGGACAAGCTCAGAAAGATCAAGAAGGAGGAGGGCGAGATGGTACCAACATACTTGGCAAAGTTCACTCAATGTTGATATGATCTTGGAAGTGTTGGTGTGACCATATTTGATGTTGACTTGGTGAGACTAGCACTTCTAGGCCTTCCCAAGAGTTGGCATAGTTACCAGGACTCTGTGAATGGGAGGGATAAGTTACCAGACTGGGAGTGTTTGTGATCCGAATTGGTAATAGAGGAGATAAGGCGGAGCACCAAAGATGGGACCTTCAGCACCAACAAAGATGAAGACTGTGCATTGGTCGAAAAAGGAAAGAAGGCCAAGGGAAATAAATCCCAAGGAAAAGAGGGCAAGAGAGACTTGTCCAAGATCAGATGTTTTCACTGTCACGAGCATGGGCACTATGATTCAAATTGTCCATAGAAGAATGCAAGCAAGAAGGATCCTACACTTGCAGTGGTTAAAGAATTGGATTCACATTTCGAGCTTGATTTTACTCTTATTGCATGTATGGCCAGCATTGTAATGGGATGCATGTTATATCTAGACAGCAGTGCCTCATTATATATGGCGGGGAATAGAGATATCTTCAGTGACTTGGAGGAGAAGGACCTCCAGCAGAACATATATTTTGGAGATGACGAGAGGTATAGTGCAATCGACATAGGTACAATTACCTTTCGGAGGGAGTCTGGCTCCCCTCTCAGACTAGTAGATGTTTTTTATGTTCCAGGCCTAAGGAAGAATCTTGTCTCCGTAGTGGTATTGGAAGACCATGGTTATGAGGTGATGTTTATAAAAGGAAAGGTGTTCCTTAAACAAAACCATAGGACACGTGAAAAATATCGGTGCAAGAGTCAAGAAATTGTATGCTCTCTAGGTTGAGGATGCATGCAAAGCTTTAAGGAGAAAATCACTGGTTAATGAATTAGTGGTTGAGAGGGAGAAATTATCTCTCAACATTGAGCCTCAGAAGCAGTCTGAGAAGGTTGTGGAGCAGCCACAATTAGAGAAGCATATAGGATACTGAGTGGAAGATTCCATTCAATTAGAGACCTCCAGGAGGGGAAAATTTTTAGCCATATGGGAAAAGGGAGTACATGAAACTATACCTCCAGGTGTGAGGTGGGGCGATGTACAAATATAATCCCAAGAAAAAATTTGGGCAGGGTCCATTGAGATGGTGTGTCTCATGGATCGAACCTAGCTACGAGGAGCCCACAGTACAAAAGTAGTAGGAAGGATTAGTTATATTGATGTAGTAAGATATCAAGGAAGATAGAAATCAAAGTGGAAAATGTCAAATACTGGAGCACATATTAGAGTTGGAAGCAGTGCAGAGGGCACAAATGCAGATGTCAGCAGCAACATAGAGGGTTCAGTAGATAGTGTAGTGACTAGTAGCAGTCAGAAGAATCTGATGACAAATGCATCATACTAATTCATTTTTTCAGAGGCTATTCAATTTCAAGAGTCATATGTGCAAACAACGCTAGAGAAGTGTTGCATGAAAAACATTCCAAAGGTATTGGATCAAGATAGATTGAATTCCTTTCTTGTTGAGAGGGAGTGTTGAAATTTTAAACAAGAAATAGTGAAATTGGCATCCAGAAAGGAAAAAATTGACCAAATAAATGGTGTGGAATCCCAGTCACACATGAGTGATGAATTCAGTTACACATTAGTGTTAAATGTGGGCGTCTAATTTATTTATCCCTTAAACAATTTGGAAAATAAATTGTAATTTCATCTCATAACAACTTGTATCAGTTAACTAATTCAGAAAGATTGAGTTAGCTCAATAATTTTGAGTTGAGGGTCTAAGATGAGGCATGTAGAGTGATTCTATTATTTTTGGGTTCCAGTTCTAGTTAATGCACTAGTGGGGTGCATGTGTAATCAGTTAACTCAAATTAATTGAGTTAAAATCAATTTAACTAGTTCTAATTGAGTGATGAGCTAGTGAGAGGTCTAGTGAATTAAATTAGATTTAATTCAAAAGTAGTGGTCAATCAGATAAATGATGATTTGCTATTATTAGCTACATGCATGTCAATTCTAATGAAGACCTAATTGATACAACGTTTAAATGGAAGTTAACTATCAGTTGTATTATTATCAAATTGCCCAGGTGCAATTATAAAGTCATAGGAGGGCTTATGATGGATTGTGCAGTCAAGGAAGGTTGATTATCATATTTAATAGGGATTAATTACCTAGGGATTGTGTGAGAAAGGTTGGACTAATTAGGGGCTGAGAATTGGCTAAGTGTTGGTTTATTTTTCCTAAGAATTGATAGTCATTTTTGAGCAGGATCGGGGTGAGACAATCGGTAGAGTGCATGATTTTATTAGTGTAAGAAAGAATTGTATTGTTTCATAATTCTTTGACTATGTACAATATATTATAGGGGGGTTTTGAGCAAGTTCTTTCCCCAGATACATATTTTGTTGTGTGATTGATAATTTCCTTTCTCTTACTTGCATGTGATTGAGTGATCATGTTTTATATTCCGCAGATATAGTAGAATGTTTCAGTATATTTTTTTAGTACATTACATGATCGGATTGAATCCATTGGTATAGAGTTTCTATATAATTTATACAACTAAAACCATGATCAACATCATGCAAATGCAACAAGAACATGGACTACAAGCATAAGGAACACATATGTAACCAACATAAATGCATGACCCATACATTTCCCATCATGTTCGAAGGTTGAACCATGCTCTGATACAACTATGTAACACCATCTTCTCGCATCTACACAAGTAATCAGCCAACCCGGGTAAACATGTGATGGTAGGTTACTATAATGAGATTGAACCTCCTAGGTGACCTTAAGGAAGTGGAACTGATGGAAATACAACATACATACCTTGTACATCATCAATGACGCCCTCAGGAGGTAACCATTCAGGCCTCTTACCCCTAGGTCACACTGACCTTTTGACCTCTTTGAGTCATAGATGCAGACACATGCTTGCAAGCCAGCATCCAAGAGGCTATAAACGCAAGCATAACACTGCGTGCTAGCATCCAGGGCCCCAATTCCTCAGTTATGTGCCAGCGTCCCTGGGATTTGAGCCACCTTTTTAGGCCCATAACCCATTGCTCTGCCCATAAATTTGATGAAAACTTCAGAGATGATAAATAACAACAGGACAATGATACATAATAAATCACATCAATAAGAAATAATTTTGACCCCTCCTATCCATAACGGGAATTTTTTCAAACATGTCACAAACATTGAAACTACATGTGTAAATGACAAAAATGATCATAGGGGTATCATACTTATTTGAGAATCACTACGAAGCATTGCTCCGTTACATCATTAGTTGCAATACAATCTATTTGACCATAGATAAATTGTGCATTCATTTACAGGTAAAAACATGGATAGATCCATATATCATCACTGTCAACATACATGATTATAACTAGCATAATACCAACAAAAATACCATTGATAAAACAACAATATAATCCACATATAAACCAGTACATTTATACATCTAATACCAAAGGAATGAGCTCTTCGTTAATGAATTTAAAAACTAGCCAAAGATGGAACTACCAATTTCCACTCGACCATAGATTGGATAAGACAAATATGTCTTCAACCAATCACCGTCGTGTCATATTCCAAGCATGAATGTGGGACACAAACCAAAAGAACCAACCAAGGTATCCCGAGGCTAAACCAGCTCACCCTCATTAATATAAATCAGGCTTTACCATGATCCACATCCGATCACTAGGAAAACACAATAAACATGTCATAACCAGCTTTACTGTGATCTACACCCGATCACTGGGCCAACACAAGCATGTATATCACCTAATTATCTCTGCCTACACCATGATTAATTTTCCTGTCTCCTATTCTCTTAGGATTTACCACAACCTAGAGTCAGAATCAGTGGCCACTATTCCCTAAACCGAGACATACTCTCTAGGCATTACCATATATCCCAAACCTAGTACTCCTAGGCCCAATGGATAGAAAACAACCTCTCAGGATTTACCGCAATCCAAACCTGGATCAGTAGGCCCTAAATTGAGGCAAACAACTCTAGGATTTATCGTATATCCCACCATTCACTGATTGAGGATTCCTAGGCCCATCGAGGCAACACACTATCCGATTTTACCGCAACCTACAGTCAGGTTCAGGGGTTACAAGGCCATATGTTATATCAATTTGTAGATCCACCCCACTCAACTTCGAATCTATTTGGAAATCGAGCTAAACCAAAACATGAGAACTCCACAACACCATGGATATCAAGAAATGGAAAGGCTAGGCTGAAAGCACTGTCACACCTAGCAAAAACCCATGCCAAGATAGAAAATAACCACATGAAATACCGTTCATTCCAAATCTAGCAAGGAAAACACACATGAAAATCAATACCTGCCAAGAATCCTACTATAGCTGCTTGATTCATGCTCCTCCTTGCTTGCTTCCTCCTTCTTCTTGATTTCTTTCCTTTATTTCTCCAAGAAACTCTAAGTGTCCGAGAGAGAGAGAGAGAGAATAATAAGAGAGCTCCAAAGATGCACTAACAAAAGGTTTGAGCCAAAATCCTTCCAACTCATCCTCATAATCCTTTTTATTAATGAGGCCTCTATTTTCTTCATTTTCCATTATTTTCCTTCATTTTACTCCTCACATGCAACCTATGACCATTCACCTTCCTTTTCTCCTATTTTCCATTATTTTCATAAATAAATTCCAATAATGCCATTTTTCCAAAGCCTTTTCCAATTCCTTTTCCAATTTCCTTTAGCTATAATAACCGAAATTAACACCCACTATGATGTTTTTCCCAAAATTCAACATGGAATAAGTGTACCATCAACCGTCATTATCATTTTTAACTTTTATTACATGGAATTTCCACCAAGGTTGTTAGAGAAGGCATCCATGCTTGTTTAGTGCCTAGTGATCCAGTGGGTATTGTGGTAAAGACTGGTTGTATTAATGAGGGTTCATGCCTTGTGATACGGTGGGGATTGCAGTAAATCTTGAGGAAGCCATGGTTGGTTTTGTTGTGAGTCCAACATGCATGCTTGGAATATGACATAGGGGTGATTGGCTGAAAGAAATATTTGGTTCATCACAAAATATGGTCGAGTGGTTCGTGGAAGTCCCAAACCTGATTGGTTTATGTGTGTTCACTAATAAGAGCTCCCTCTCCTTGGTGAGTAAATAAATTTTTTCATATGTGATTCTTATGGTATTTGTATCCTTTCTATTTCTGTTGGGCATATGCTAGTTATGAGTATGCTTTATGATAGACTTTATGTATGGCTCTCATAATGTTTTGATTGGATATATTACCTAATAGATGATAATGCAGCTATTGTGATAAGACAACAATGTTTATTTACGAATAACAGATAAGTATGAGACCCTTATGCTCAGATCTGTTGTTATGACCTGTAGATTACATATTTGTGACATGTTTGATGAAATTTCTGTCACGGTTATTAGGGTTTAGATCAAGTACTTATACCAGTGATTGCATCAGTAGCCTTATTCCATTGCCATTATTCATTTTTGAAAGTTTCATGAAGTTATGGGAAGTGGCCTAATACCTAGCCCTGAAAAAGTCGCTCAAAATCTAGGATCACTCACACTGGATTTCCTGAAAAAGTCCACAATCACTGGCATGCCTTTTTGTGGGAGCGAATGGAAAGCCTCACTCACATGTATGGCTTTTCATGGGAGCTGTTGAGGGTCTGAATCAATAAAATGTCAATTTTTCTCAAGGGTTATTCACTTTTAAGGGTTGGTTGGCTCTTGAAGGTTCTGTAGCATGTGTGGAATGCCAATTTGGTTTCGTTATGTCAGTCACACTTCCTTAAATATTGACTATGTGTTTTATATACAAAATAAATCTTCCATATATGCACATATATACAAAAGTTTCACATATACAAAATTCATATTCTGTATATGCCTATATATATGGAAGTTGCACATACATGGAAGTCATCTTCCATATATACACATAGATATGGAAGCATGCATATACAAAAGTCACACATGCAAAAATGTTTCACAAGGTTATAAGTAACAATTTTGTCTTCTTTGTTTTATACGTGATAAAAAATAAACTCATTCTTATTATTGCATTTGCATTCACAGTCAAACACCACACACTCACTTATGCATCATAGAGGAACACATATGTGGAAGTCATCTGTCGTATATGCAACTTCTGTATATATGTGTTGCACATATACAGAAATCATATTTGCAATGCTTTAGGGTATTTAATACACCCCAAGAGAAAGCCATATAGCGTATATATGAAGTCATATACCCTATTTTGAAATGAGATTCATATACGAATGGCATATATCAATCTCATTTCAAAATAGATCATTTATATATATATATATATATATATATATATATATATATATATATTAAGTTTGCTAGTAAATATAAATAGTTAAAAAGTTTTTAACAATATAATAATGGAGATACACATAGATTAAAACATCTCATCACTAGATGACTCGAACTAAGACAGAAGTAAAAACATATTGAGTTTGATATATAATTTTAACCATTAAATTTTTTAATTAACAAGTTTTTGTTACTATTAAAAATATATATATCATTTTATTATTATTTTTTAATTTTTTTAAACACTTGTTTTTCCACTAATGTGAAAATAATCATAGCATCAAAGTGTGAAATCTGTAATTATCTTAGGGATTAAATTAGTTTCTATTCTTAGTTTTATATTGGTTTTCTTTGTTATTTTCAAGAATATGTATGATTACATTGGTTTCTATTCTTAATTTCATATTGGTGTGCTTTGTTATTTTCAATAAGAACATGTGTGATATATAAATCATCCTTGACTAGAGGTTAAATGATGACTTATGGCATGAAATATAATTAATCTGGATTTTAAATTTATCTATTTATCATTTTAATAAAAATTAACATAATATAACTTATAATTTAAAATTTAATCTTTAAATTTAAATTAACTTTAATGCCACATATACTACCATATAAAATATGAATTAAATTGTTTTAACTTAGTTTCTCTTTTATCTTATATATTTAATGGTTTTTTTTATATTTTTATTATTTTCTTTAAATATATATATATATATATATATATATATATATATATATATATATATAATTGTATAGTTAGCCTGTTTTAAATCTATATTTTTTAATATCATTCGTTTATATTCTATATTTTTTAATATCATTCATTTATATTTTAGGATTAATATTAGTAATAATATTAATATTATTAATATTATTATTAATAAAAAAATCTTATTATTAATATTGATCATTTCTATATTTATCTTATTCATATAAATTTCAGTTATATTATTCTTTTTAATATATGCATTTGTTATTATATATTCTTTTCAAGTATTTCATTAAAAGTTTCAGTTTTTTTCTTCTTGTATTAAATAATTAAAGATGGTATTAATAATGATATATTTTATTAAATTTAAATCGCATCATTTTTATTGTACTATATATATATATATAGTATACTAGTTCGTTTACTTGGGGTTTAGTTTTCGGCATGTCACAATACTGACTAAGAAACTATTTGCACTTCATAAATATAAAATTTATTAATTTTTTTAAAGTGGCTTTCCCAAAAACATGCAGAAGTCTAAACACCAAAACAAGCCAACTCATTTACACCTCATAAATATAAATTTATTAATATTAATAATTTTTTATTGAAAAATATTTTTTTATTTTTTTAATTAATATTTTTTTCGAAAATCATATTCTTATTCTTTGTGATATTGATGATGGACTGCAAGGAAACCTCAATATGAAAATTAGAAAAATCTTTTCACAATAATTGTCATCTTGAAAGTCTTAATCTGATTAAATATGATAAGGATCAGTAATTGCAATATAATGATTAGTGTCTATTACGTGTACATACAATTTACAATGTAACAGAGATTATTATTGAGTAATATAGAGACAGTGTCAGCTCGACGATTATTTGAAATCCCAGGTGCTCATCCTCCCCATTTCATTTCATTTTTCAAAATATCCCTCGTGACTGGCCAAGTTTGAAATCCAGTGAGAGCTACCATTCAATGAATGTTCTACCAACAACCCATTTACATCAATTAAAATTGCATTAACTATGTTACAACAATTAAGTCAGAATGTTGTTACTCACTGACACCGGAGAAAGGAGTAAACTAACCATTCAACAAAAGGGCCTTTGGGTTTCCCCTCGGCTGCCAGAGAGGCCCTTCCGACAAATGTGGGTCCCACGATCCCCCTCCCCTAACCTCCATTTGCGTTACCGTTTCAGTCATCATGACCGTTTCATTTACCGTGACTATTTCCCATCACCTACACCCACATGGCTCTAGCAATGAATGACACAAAGTTTCCCGCGTTCCTTCGAATTTGGAAATGAAGGATCCCTTGGTTACATACCCCTAAGATGGATCAACAGGGAGTGTATCCTCCCACCCTAGACCTACAAACCTTTCAACGGGAAGACTCTCATCAACGGACCATGAACCAACACTGCTCTGAATGCAAACCTGAATGAAGATGTTCACCAAGGTGCTAAGAACCTGTGTTGTTATGAATGAAAACCCGACTGAATTCAACAGACCTGTTTGGTAACTCAACTAGTGTTTATGCCCTCAACAATAACGGCAAGAATTAATGGATTTTTATAGTGACAATGACTATTTTTTTTAAGCGAGAATGTTTGTGCTTTTTTTAAGTGAGAATGTCTATTTTTCCAAGTGAATGTCTATTTTTTTCTATTTTTTAAAGTGAAAATGTCTATTTTTTTAAGTGAGAATGATAGCATTGTTTTTATTAGAGAAAATTTATTCCAAATTAACATTACATTCTCAAACCAGGACTAGAACCCAATTTATTCAGACTATTGCAACCCGATTTGTTCATACCATTTTATAAGTGAGCATAGGTCAACTTGCTGGACAACCATTACGCCAACTCGTTGGTCAACCATTGTGAAAACTCGCTAGTTAATTATTGCAACAACTTATTAGGTCATAAAAATGGTAAAGCAAGTCAAATGGGAGTTAATAATTTCCATTCCAGTGAAAAACCATAAATAAAATCTCATCTTCTCTAGAACGTATTTAGATTGGTCTCTTATACATGGGAAACACATGGACTCCTTTGATCGGATTGCAAAAGTTCCTTCAACTAGAATTAGAGACTTTATTAGAGGAGAGGAAATGAACCCAGTTGCTCCATGTTCTTTCACCCGGGTACAAAATAAATTTGCAAACTCAAGGCCTATTGCTTCCTTTCTATATGAAGTGTAAGTTTTTTTAGAGATCCATTGTATAAATGTTGGTATTAATAGCGATCCATCAGTTTTCATGGATTCATATGTATTGACTTTTCAAAAAAAATTATGTAGTTATGCTTCTTCATATGGCCCTGATTACAGAAGGGGATATGATGAAATGAAGCAAAGATACTCATTTGTGAAAAATAAGGGATTCCAAAGCCATTTCATTGTAAAAATTATGTTTCAAATCCCTGAGATTGCGATAATAACATATAACATGTATGGGCATGTAGATAGCCAAGGATGGCCTTGTCATGGCCAACAGGACCCTTCGGGTCATGCTAGGGCGATGCATCAACCAAAGTTATCAAGGGACATTGTTTCCTATGTAGAGAGTTGTTTCTTCTTGGAAGTGCCAGTTGACTCAGTTTGCAAAATTCCTGTTAAAAAATATATTGACATGGATGTTGCAACTCGAGATATGGATTTATTTTTATGTAGGAAATATGTTAACATATATAGTTCTCTAATGAAAGGAAATTATCAGTTGCATAAGAAGGACAAAATGAGTGTGAACCTTTGGTATATGAAACACCTAGATGATTTTTTCTTTTATCAAATTCCCAATGGTGGAGATATCCCTTTTATATTTGGAATTTAGACGAAGTGGATGTTGGAGACCATGGTGAAGTTATCAAATAATATCCTAATAGACATGGATTCAACATTAAACACAAATAAGAATGGGGTGAGTGTATTAAGAATGATTGATCTAGTACAATAATTTTATTAATAATGATTGATGAGTTTAAGTTGACTTCATATGTTTTTTGAATTTGATAGTATTAGTGGTACACACTCGTGGTGTTTGATGTGCAACAAAGTTGGGTGTGAGTTGCATGGGTGGTGGCATCACGTAATACATCACAGGACATTCCACTATGGTTGGAGCAGCTCATGCATAGTTATCACCAAGTTTATCATAGTTGGAAAGTTAACGCTTTCATTGTTGATGATGCATTAGTTGAAATCGGTGCTTTAAGGTAAATTCAATCTTCTTATTTTACAGTACAACTTTTATTTATTACAAAAATAACATGCTTGAAATGAATTGAATATGGAATGAGAATCAAAAGGTGAAATATTATCTTGTGTGTTTGGCACGTATGTCGAGCATGCCTAAAAAATGTGAATCGATTGGCCAGTAGTCTAGAAAAAAAAAAATTTGTTTAGTGATTTGGGTTTAATTATGAATTATTGTTCCAGTGTTGAAGTGAACAATGCAACTAATGCTTTCTTCAACAAATTTGCTAATGAAGAGAAGTTCCTAGAATATTTCCATGCTGATGATAGGATTTGTAAGTTGAAAAACTCTAAGTTACATTTCTCTTTTTGGTTTTCATATGGATGAAATATCTTCTTTAACCCAACTTTTATGCAATTAGGGATGTGGGTCAGAGGTTGTCGGGATTTTCCCCATGCAATCAGGAGATAAAAAATGTTGTGGAGTCATATCACTGTTACCTAAAGAAAAAATTTCTATCTTATAGAAGAAATAAATGTTCTCGTAAGATGGATTGGTTGATATATTTTCTTCTAAAAAATGTTGAACCCTGTTATAAGTTTGAGAAAATTATAGAAAAGGAAGGATTTTTTATTAATTACAAGAAAGAGAAAGAGTTGGAATCATTAATGGAAAAAGTAAAAAGAATTATAGATGGAGATTGCAGCTCTCATGAGCACTTGTCTCATGATTTTTGGGTGAGGAGACAATATAAACTTAATTGGAAATATCTGTTCTCTTGTCATCACACAAAATTCATAATTTGTGATTTCCCATGGTCTATTCGTGGAAACATATTCAAGCATGCCATAAATGTGGGTTGGTTGTGCTCTCATTGAATGGCTTCAAACCAATTACAAAATCATCAAAGAACAATTGATTCATACAATGACCCTCCTGAGATAAATATAGAGGCAATATCGGTTCTTCCTGAAGATGCAAACACGTCTTCCATGGATAGTCACAATTTTGATGTAAATGTTGAACAAATTGAGATGGCCAAGGAGGATTTATTTGGCTACATAGACCTGGTTTGAAAAATTCCTCCTGCTACTTTGAGAAATATTGAACAATTGATTTCTTTATTTAAAAAATTGTTGGATGACGCTAACAATATTCATATTATGGATTATGAAGTCACATGTGGGTTGGGTGCTTTTGAGTTATCTTTTAATAGGAAGAAGAGTTTCCTAAGCCCTAAAAAGAGAAGAATAAGAAGGAAACAAGATGCAAGATTGGAAATTGACATGAATATCCCAAAAGATGAAGATGAACCATTTGAGTTTGAACAACTCAACAAGAGAGGTTACCCTCGCTCCAACAATGCATGTTTTTCCAGGTTTCTTGTGCACGATTTTGTTTTTAATTTGATTTTAATATTTATTCATGTATTAGATGTATTTGATGTATTATCATTTTGTTGACTATGTCCATGTATGTTTGATAGGTGGTGAGAATATGTTGGTGATTTTTCTAATTTGATGGAATTTTCATTTAAGGTGATTAGATAACTCCATGCATTTACACTCAGTCTTTCAATACATTGATTGTTTTCTAAGCCATGGAAGATAACTTTCAAGTGGTTTTTCATACTTGCATATATTGGTGTCTAAACAAGAATTTGATATATAAATTCAAATAAAATCAATGTACATGTAACAAAATTATTAGAGGAAATGCAATGAAATTGTAACTAAACATGTAAAACACAATTTTCCCAGTTTTTTATAACTTCTCAATTCTACTGGTGATATATTATTAGAGAATAATATATATTACAACATCAAAGATAATGTGTTTTTTGTCTATGAGTTTTCGCAACGGTGAGCCAGTGTGTTAGCAACGGTGAGCTAGTGTGTCAGCAACGGTGAGCCAGTGTGTCAGCAATGGTGAGCCAGTGTGTCAGCAATGGTGAGCTAGTGTGTCAGCAACGGTGATCCAGTGTGCCAACAACGGTGAGCGAGCGTGTCAATCTGAATCTGTGGATGAAGGGGCATGTTTATTGTTGATAAGATACTTTTTCTTAGGGGGAATTTCATGAATATTGTTGATACAATAATCATTATGTCTTAATTAACCAGGATGAATATACCTTAATGTCTCCATAATTAAATTCCAACATTCAGAATCTTCTTTTTTATTCAGAATATATTTCTTTTTATATATCCTTGTTGGAAGCTAGATCATTGGATAGTGAAATCTAAGACTTATCCTATTAGGTCCCTATAATACTAGTATAACCCCTTATTGTTGTTAGTGTAGCCCCCTTATTATTATTTGTGTACCCCTATAGTCTCCATATTGCTATTATTGTGCCCCATAATAGCCCACTATTGTTATTGTTGTGCCCTTACATTATTATTGTTAGGTCAGCTAGGATTATATTGTGACCCCATGGACTCCTATATATAGAAAGGAGGTTTTGTGATTTGTATCATCCAAGAATTATTCATTTATGTGATGTAAAGGAGGTTTCCCCCTCGAAGTGGCTTATTTCTAAGTCGTTTATCTCTCTTTTCTTCTATTTTTGGAGTTGGTTTCATAACATTTGGTATCAAAGTTTTGGATTCTAGGGTTTCGCTGCTCCAAACAGGTCATTTTGGCATTTTTTCTATAACTTTTTTTTTACAAAGGTTCCAAAGCTGTATTTTTTACCACAAAAAAGCTGAAATCCTGAGCAACTTTGTGTAGAAATTTCAAATCTTGGTTCACAATATTTTCGGATATATGATTTGTGGAAGTTATGGTTTTTTAGGCTCCTGAATTTCATCTCAAAGAGGTGACTGTGGAAAAATCGTCATAACTCTCTCTTTGAGCATTGAATTGGAATTTTGTAAAAATTGGCCGAAATGAAATGGATTTTAGTTTCATTTTTATCAATTTTAGAGGCTAAGGAGGAAACGGTGACATGTGGCACGTCATACAGGTTCTCTTTATTGAACTAGTCCATTATTAGGTCATTATGGGATATTGGGCATAACTTTTCATTGAAGATTCCAAATAAGGTCAGACCTGTGGCATTCGAAAGAATATTCAGAGGGCTACTATAGGACCGAATTTCAGATATTAAAGAAATCACATAGATAATTCAGTTTCAATATCGAGCTCGTCAAAAGCAAGAATAGATATCAATATTGGGTTCTAAAATTCCCCATAAAAATAATTCAACACCCATTAAGCCCTCAGAATACTCTACTATGACTCATGAAGAGGAAGAAGTGAAACATGATATGTCAAAACTATAAGAGCAAGTGCACCAAATTTCGCTCTCGCAAAGAGCAACAAAAAATGAAATGGAATTTTTGAAGAAAGTCATGGAAGCTAATTTGGATGATTTGAAGGATCAAATGAAAGCTAATATAGACGATAAAGTAGTGGAAGATCACATCGATAATCAACAAAAAGTTCTCAAACTCTCAAGGATAACCTAACTTTGGTGTAGAATCGAATGAAACAACAGGAAGATCAACATCGCAGCAAAAGAAGTTTTGAAGCAAACATAGAAACAAGAACTCGAAAACTATGAAATTGATCAATTTTAGAGACTCTCACCAAGTGGAAGAACTTACCCGTTGAATATTCCACATGGGAGGATGAGAATTTTATACATAAGCATCAATAAATAATCAAGCGTTGAGGACAATAGTTGTTTGAAGGAGAGGGGCAAGTTAGGTCCCTATAATACTAGTATAACCCCTTATTGTTGTTAGTGTAGCCCCCTTATTATTATTTTTGTACCCTTGTAGTCCTCATATTTCTATTATTGCTCCCAATAATAGCCCACTATTGTTATTGTTGTGCCCTTACATTATTATTGTTGGGTCAGCTAGGATTATATTGTAACCCCATGGACTCCTATGTATAGAAAGGAGGTTTTTTCATTTGTATCATCCAATAATTCTTCATTTATGTAATGTAAAGGAGGTTTCCCCCTCGAAGTGGCTTATTTCTAAGGCGTTAATCTCTCTTTTCTTCTATTTTTGGAGCTGGTTTCATAACATATCCATTTATTCCCACACTGTCCCATGGCAAGATATATTGAGCAACCCTAGTTAAGGTTATCTTTAAGTTTAGGTAGTTAAATGGATCTTTATTTCAGGATTATTTTCCTGAGGCATCCCACCTTTCATTTCATCCTGCTTGTGCGACAGTTTCCAGTGTTTGAATCTAGACTGCATAATATGAAATGGTATTCTACATGTTCTTGGTGATATCATATGCTATGTATGGAAAATTTATGGATTGTTGATGTTCTTCTATCACCTCCATAGGTTCCTTATGTTCTCCTCTAACCCACAAAAGCTCTCAAAATTATGAAAATAACATTTAAGAGCTTCCATCTAACTGGTATGATTTCTCAAATACGATACAAAGGCTCTCAATTGGACATCCCCTGTAACATGGTCGGGATTCCATTTTGTATTAATAGGTACCAAAAAATTATGTTGGTATAGTTCACAGAGCAAGTATTTTTCTAGATTCCTGCATGCCATATATGCATCCATGAAACCATCACTATGTCCAACCTGGAAACGCCTATTTTCGATGATAGTATTCTTTTCAAATATCAACAATTTTTCTATCAAGTACACATTGTAATTGGTTGGAGGAGCCCTGAAACTAAGCACACCATCCATTATCTATCCAAGTTTCTTCTTATCATTCTCCAACTTTCTCACGTTCCTTTCCAGCTCATCCACTATTTTTTTATGTTTTCGTAAAACCTTTTTTTTATTCTTTGCATCTCTTGAAAAGGTCACGAAGTGATTTTTGTGCCAATTGTAAGGTATTAGGTGTCCCTTATATGGGACTTTACACATCTATAATTTATCCTTTGGTTCCTCATCCTCTATTTTCACATCACTGGTCTTTGGTCAGTTTGCTCTATGGTTCCTCATCCTCTGTTAGTTTCATATATGGTTGTTGTTCCTATGTTTGTACAGTCATTCCTTTTGTTAGTTTCATATGTGATTCATGTTCCTCTATATTGAAAACTGTGATTTTCGTATGGTTCTCTGTTTGCACCACAATGTCATCAGTCTATTTTTTCTAAGGGGTATATTTTTTTGGACCCATGGAAAAGGTATATCTATGACATCAATGGGTATAGACTCTGCAACTTGGGCCAAGAAATATAATCTATCAAAAGTTTATTTTTGTCTGAGCTCATTTATTAGGGTTTTAACTTTGATCTGTAGTTGTATGTTTTTCATCTGCAGAATCCTATTATTCCTTAGCAATGAAATATACAGAGGAATATTTTAGGTGTACTTATTATTACAACGTATTTATTTTTCAATTCAGGTGTTGCAGTTGGTTCGTCCTCCTCATCATCCACATACAATTCTTGTTGTGTTGTTGGTTGGCCCTGCTCATTTTCCCCGTACAATTCTGGTGGTGTACTTCACTGGTACTCCTCATCATCCCCATACAAAATTTTAATTGAGGCAAGGCTTTCTGAGGCGTTCCATTTGACTAGTCCATCTATGTAATCATAGTTTGAATCAGGAGAGGGAAGCTTATCAACTTGTTCTTCTATGTCAGCAAGGTGGTATAATCCTTGTTCCATGAATCCTTGCTCCATTCATCCTTGTTCCATGACTCCTTCAATCAATAAATCCTATGGATACTCTTTCTCTTGCTCTTGTTCTACTAAAGTATCTTCTGGGAGTTCTTTTGTAACAACGGGGAGGGTTTCAGGAACTAGAGAAAGATGACCTCTCTTTCTCCTATTCTTCTTGGATTTTTGCACTACTTTCGGGCCTTTCCTTTATCCTCTCAAAATTTTGGTCGTATGTTTATTACCCAATATTTATACTTCATCATCATCATCTTGGTCGTCTCCTTTATATGCAAATTTAGTAGCAGAAACCCTATAAACCCTCGTAGTTTGAACACTGGGCGGCTCGGTTGCCATATGGAAAGGTTCTATGGGAATTTATGCATGTGGGAGGTCATGAGACAGAGTTATAAGAGGGAGTTCATGGTGCGGATTTGCAGGTGGAGGGTCATGGGGTGGAGTCGCAGCTACGAGGGCATCCTCTAGCAGGGTGGCAGCTTCAACATGCAATGGCCTTCCAACTATTTCATCCCATGTTCACCCTTCCCTTTGCAGAGCAACAACCACCAAAAGTTTAACAAGGAAATGGTGGGATAGGATTTCGAGCGGCTGCTTTAATTTCTGCACACCTTGGGCCATTTGGTATAGGGTTTTTGCAATAAGGAAAGGCATTTTAACCAACCTACCATGACACAAGTGGTCTAACTAGCAAATGTGCTCATAATAAATAATGGCATACCTTCCTTCACACGTGAAAAATATCTAGAAAAGGAATGCAACATCATTCCAGGGTTGTGGTAATGACTTCATGACATATCTCGTGCCTCTCTTGAGCAGTTGTTCACTTGCCTAAAGGAATTTCCACACAACATCGGGTTGGGGTTTTTGGTGCATAAACCACTATTCTCCCATCTCGGGTAACCTTTTCACTTCCGCAATCGCTTCTTTTGTCTCATGCACCACTATCCCTACTACCTCTGATCTACCCTCCATATAATGCATGTAAAATTATAGGGATATGCCATCATCATACCCCTGAAACCTACAAATATACTCTATCTAACCGGCCTGTTAAAAAAGTGGTTTAACGTGTGGAAATGTGTCTAGAAATTCTTCGGTACATTCTCTGCATACTCTTCAGCATCCCATATTTATTCAAAGTTTAGAGTGGCTATGGTTGTGTTTTTTATTTGCAATAGTTCAAATGTGGGACAACGACTCAATAGAAGAGTTGGGGTAATGATTCCAGTAATATCACAACCCGTCATCTATAGTGGTGCCAGTATGTAGCCTGGTGTTGCCACAACAGTTGCCTCCCATTTGACACCGACAGTTCGTTGTTGTCATGGTCAGGGGAGATTTACGTTTCTGTTGTACGCAGTCAGAGATTCCTTAGGAGTTTCCACATAATAATTTAAAGTTTTATTATACTAACTCCTTAAATAACTTGAATTAAATAGGAATTAGGGTCTATATCATGGGAATTTACCATGAGTAGGTAAACTACAAATTCTACCCTTGACCCAATCAAAATAGGTCGAAAAGACCCAATAAAAATTAATCACTTTTAATTTGAACGCCTTTAGCAATGCTCCTTTCCATGCACTATTTCCTTCTGTGACACTTGTGTGCATTGATACTTCTACAAAAACACTATGCACTGATACCTTGTGTCATTTTTTGTTCTTCACTTCTACGCATTGATAAAGTGTTGGTTACAATTTATTAGTTATCCTTCAATGCATATTATAATTTTGCATTATTATCAAGTTAACTTCATTGATTTGCAAGTTGTTCATATTATTTTCATTGTTTGCAAGCTAAGTTGTTTTTGTTGTCATGTATGTTAAAACGTGCTTCAGTTCAAATCACCTGGACTTGTGGCTGTAAATGTTTATAATGGAGAAATTCATAAGAATTGAATTGTTTGTTTGGATATTTATACAATTTTGCCCCTTAAATGAAGTTGGATCTATGGATTGCAAAAATGAAATATGTCACAATTGCATTTTGCATTTAACCATGTATAAAGGGAAAATGATGCTTGATCTATAAGCTATCTTGGTTGGCTTGTAACCAAGGGTATCTCACATAATTTGTCATTGGCGAGGCTTCTTTAAGAATTCGAGCTCAATAGACTTTTATTAGAGGCTTGTATAAATGATGCATGTGATACTCATGGATAATGAATGAATGAATGTTCCAAGAAGTTGGAATTGTGAAGACGAATTGAAGGCATTCTAAGGTCTCATTTTGTACCATATTTTGGAATCCTCTATTTGCTCATAAAACTATTTATTTTTTTGTTCATTTTTGGGTTCTTTTTAAAGTGATCTTAATTGATAAAATATCATTTGTAAAAGGAAATATTGATTTAATCTCTACATTAAAGATCCCAATCAAGTTTGTAATTATTTTTAATCATGTTAAAGTCTGATTTCATTTGCTAAGTATTAAAAGATATTAAAATGCGTGTATACATCACTGTATATAGGTATATGATTTACTGATTTATGTTTCATTGCTATATGCATGGATGGAATGTATTATTTAACTCACACATCTCAGGATAAGTAAGTATGTTTTATATATATTTGTTACATGATTTTTTGGTCATCTAACCATGTATAATTAGATGGATCAAAATACACCATGTAAGACCAATTTTACCATAGTAAAATTTCTTTCACTAAAAAATAATTTAATAAACCATAGTTTATTAAGTTATTTCTGGTCCAAATAGAAAACCCCATGAGGAATAATTAAATCAATCCTTATTTATTTGATTTTCCTCAATGAATAATTAATTAAACCTCTGTTTAATTATATTCTTGGTCATATTTAACCCAGATAATGAGCAATAATTAGATAAATCATTAATTAAATCATTATTTAATTAATATTCCTTGTTAAATTTGACTAAATCATTTAGTAATAGTAAAATAAATCATTATTTGTTTAATTATTCCTTGATCCCATCCTTGAAATGATAAATAAATATTTTATTCGTTTACTATTTCTAAATAAAGGGATTTAACCAATTTAAATTCATTTTACCTCCAACAAAATATAATAAAATATCCCAAGCAGTTAGATCTAGATTTTGGTTAATAATGTTTTATCATACACCATTATTAAGGATAAATCAATATTTTATTATAAATAGAAGGGTTTTCCATTAATTTCTTACCTTTTATCATTTTATCTTGGTCAGACTTTGATCCTCTTATCATTGTCTATCTTTGATTCATTTTTTATTTTATTTTTCTTATTAAACTCCCTTTAAGTTCTACGCGTCTTGGGTATTCTACACCATTGAGAGAGAAACTCTGAAGCTGAAGAATTTGAGGAAAGCCAAGAACCCATCCCATTGAGGGGGAGGGGACTATATCAGTTCTCTTCTGAGGTGTTACATAATACAAAAAAATATTTATAATTCTTGTCTTGTCCATTGGATATTTTTGAGAAACTCTTATTTCATTTTGTTGTTTAACTGCTTTATTTGCATAGATATGGGTTTATTTTACATTTGTTTCGCCCGTCTATTGCAGATCTAAGAAGTTGAGTAGCCACTTTTTTTGTTAGGGTTGTTTGTCATGTGCAGCTAAAGTGATCTCTTTTAGTACACTTGTATTAATATTTCATACTAACAATTGGGGACTCCACAAGGTTTTATTCATTATTTCCTACGTGGCCATCTGCTTCAGTACCTAGGGTTTTTTATTTAGCTTTCTTTTTTAGCTTAATAATGTTGTTTTTTACCTTTTATTCCCTAAAACAGTAAAAAATTCTAACTTTCGTATGTTTCTAGGTGTTTTCTGGTGGTAACATGTATCAGCGACGACTAGGGTTGGAATTTGGATTTCTCCTTACTCGTCACATAATTTTTTTTTGATGTTTTGGGTCATTATGCTTCCCTTAAAGAAACATTACATTTAAAATTTTTCCCTCCATTAGTGATGTTCTCATAATAAATTAACCCTTCACCAATAAAGGTTTGATTAAAAATTACTCTTCAATAACATGGTTATGTTAAAAAATTTCACACCCCATTACCAAATAAAAAAAACAATAAGACCTTCCTTGATTGGATTATGTTATCCCAACATCTAGTAATTTTACTTTCTGCTGACCTATTGCATGATGTAATTCTACAGTCTTAAATTTAAAATTGCAGCATGGAGGGGTTTGATATGGTGATTTAAAGGGCATTTGCATATTGCGCTGAAGGTTATTAGATAGAGAAAGGAATAACTATAATGGAAAGGTTGTGCTTATTGTAACGCTTTTTAGTGTAAAATGTTGTAGAGTGTTACGCTAATTTCAAGTTGTACATTGGAAGGTATTTGATATAAAGTTGATAAGACATGCATGGTTTATTGAATTTTTAAATTACAATTTATTTTTTATTAAATTGCAATTTCGACAATTCATAACCGTTCAAGAGAATTGTGAATAACAAATCTTTTCGAAAATTAATGTATGGTTAAATTTAGACATAAATTAAAATAACAAATAAAATTACATGACATTTTCTATTTTTAGAAACACATCTAAAAATTTGAAATTTGTTAACATCCCCAAATCACATTGCAACAACACCTCAACCCAAATATTAGAGGATTGGAGGACAAAGTATTCATGAAAAAATAATCAATGCATCATATTAAATTTGACAGGGACTAATTTTCAATTTCCAAGCTTATATTTTACAAGTGAAAGATCAAATTTAAACATCCATACTGACATCAGGCAAAATTATCTTTGAAATATTTGAAATAACCAAATCAGACCCAAATTACTGTTTTAATTTCAAAAATCCTGAAAGAAACAGGAATGCAAAGACATTAAAGATTACATTCTGAATGCAAATAAATTAACGATTACATTCTAAAGGTAAAGGCATCAATGTGTTGGATCACAATAGGTTTGGTTTACAAGGTGATTGATTCTTTAAAATTTTAAAATTGACATATATTCAAATTTAAAAATACCTAGAGATTGTATCTTACTTAGTATTATTTAAGGCAATCCAATATTGCTATGTGAATCCCTGAACTTGATTATCAGCATTTTCTCCAGATCAACATTTTCTCACCACTCTGGACAATATTGATATGAGCCCACCACTAAATCCTAATCTACAGATTCTAAAACCTAGTATTCTCAAAGATATATCAATGCACTGCAATTTCTTCCGAAAGAAAAGACAAGTTCAGAAGCCAAGCTTCGACTGAGAAAAGAAAATCCGAAAAGATCTCACTGCAATTTCTTCCAAAAGAAGAGACAAGTTCAAAAGCCAAACTTTGATGGATAAAAGAAACTGAATCCTTTAGTTGAAGCAAAGAAAATGGACCATTTGGAGTTCCCAGAGAAGGCTTTATTTCTTCACCCTTTTATCTCGTATGATACAAATAAGGATCTAAAGTTCCTGCATTAAGGGTGCGATATTGGAAGTTCACTGGCCACGGGCTTTATTCTTTTTTGGGAATGAAGCCAGAGTACAGTTTCTTTGTAATTGGCAGCACAAAGCAAGTTTAATTATCAATTTTCAATAAGAGAAGAAGGGAAACTTTCCATTATTGTTTGAATACAGACTTTCAAGTTGCAGTTGCATCGCAGAGTCAAATTTAAGAAAAAACTGGTAAATGGAAAAGTTTAAGAAAAAGTTGATAAATGGAAAATAGAGGCATAAGAATGTTTTCAAAAAAAATTTAAACGTCAAAATTAAATTTTCCATCCTTCCTACCACGTCGGAGAAAATGGGCATCAACATATTCCAACCTGCAAATATGGGCAAAATGCCCGTCAAATTCCAACCCTGGCTGCAACACAAACAGAAAAAAATTTCCGCAACCTATCGTCGAGACTCTCGGAAGTTCACCTCGCACTTTTCATCCCTAAACCTACAATTTTAGGGCTCATATAGCATCTTTCAGGCAAAAAAATGCGAGTTCACCAATCAGCGGGTCAGTACCTGTGAGCTGCAGTTTTGTGCATAGTTTTTCTGTACTTTTCAGGGCTTGCCGCAAGTACTGTTCAAGGTTGATTGACCTCTGTCTCCACCTATATTAGGCTTGCATATGCTCAGTTTTTATTTTTGAAGTGGGAACAAGCCTCTTAGGGCTTCAGTATGCTTCCACCTTTTTAGGAAGGGTTTAGCTGAGTAGGTAGTCTAATATTTTGCAGCACTTTCAGCCTTTTTTCAGGGTCTGTTTCCTCTTTCTTTCAGATCCATTCATATTGGTTATTACATCACCAAAATCTCCCTCTTGAGCCTTGTTTGACCTCTCCCTTATATCACCTCTTCTTTCCCTTAGGTTTTAACCTGTCGCCTCCCATTTTGCAACAGTTTTCCCTCTAGTTTCTTGTTGCTTTTTGCACCTCTTTTCAGCAGATATGAGTCATTAGATACCTGTCACTTTCACCTTAGATATTTTGGCCTTTTGTGTGCTTTTAGTCAATTTCGCCTACCTTTAGAACAATTTCTTGGGAGCCCTTCCTTTTGGGTTAGATTTTATGCATCTTTAGTTGTTTATTTCACTATTGCTTTTAGTTTTATTTATAGTTATACAACATTTTTTCTTTTTCTTTATACACAATTGTCTAGGCTTAATTAAAATTAACACACCGATCACACACATGCACACTTAAAGCGAAGAGTGCTTGGTTTACACTGCCAAGCCAAGACATAAACATCGTAATTAATTTATCTTCCCCTCTGTTGCTTTTTTTATTTATCTTCCATCTGATTTGGGTATTTATGTCTTGCGATCATTGCACCCCCAAGGCATTTATCCCAGAGACTCCTAGGTCTTCATCCTCAGTTTCTGTTACGAAGACTTACTCCAACTCGCTGCCACTGAGTCAGTCCTCCATTGAGTCCCTATACCGAATCTGATTCTAGTCCATCGAGCCCTCATTCTAATTTTGAACCCGGTTCCCCTCTACCTCATTCTCCCACCATGTCAGGTGCTAATGCAAGTACTAGTCCTAATGCTGGTGGTAGCCCTAGACCTAAATCTGGAGCTGATAATAGTAGAAACAATACTGGAACCATCCCAGCTACTCCCTTGCTACCTTTTATGGTATGTTTGAGCCTCCCCGATTTTAGCTGGTTAATCAATGACCCCATACACCATAATCCAGGTTGGATTTTTATGCCAACTAAGATTCCTTCTGGCATCCCTAATTTCGAAGGAAATTTTGAGGAGGACACTACTAATCACGTCCACTACTTCCCCATGTGGTGTTCGTCCAACTCCATTACTAATGGCTCTATCAGTCTTTGGTTATTCAAAAATACACTCACAGGTGACACTACTAAGTGGTATGTCGACCAGGCCTCTGACTCTGATTCCACTTTTGTGACTCTCGTTAAATCATTCCTATCCTACTTCTAGTTACCCCTCCAATATGATACTGGTACCAAATTTTTAACCACATTCCGTCAAACTTATGCCACCCGCCTTTCCGATCATGTCCAAGAATGGCGTAGAAGGAGGAGCTTATGTCGAGCTCCTACATTCGATGACCGTGTCTATATGGATTGGTTTCTCAATATGCTATTTCCCTCTATCGGTAAATATGTCGCATCTCACTTTCCTCAGAAAGAGGAAGAAACTCTTCAAATTGCCTTGAAATATGACCTCATCTACGCTCAGTCTAGTTATGTTTATACTGTGTTACCAGATCCTCCTAGATCTGGTGGTGCCAACACACCGAGGGAATATCACGCTGCTGACAGTATCGTTGGAGCTCTCTCACATCTATATACACATCCTCCCATGGGTTATGGTTTCCCTCAGGGAGGGGCTAGCTCCTCTAGCACTTATCCCCCTCCTGAAAACATGTATCTAGGACAAAGCACATTTTCCCCATTGCATCATCTGATTCCAGGGCCTGTGGTTTCTCAAACCGTTTACCCCAATGTTGCTCAACCTCCTTACTATATGTATCAACAACCTGGTGCTCCAGCCCCTCTAGCATTAGCACCCTAGCCTCTTATGCCTTCTCAACCTCTGATGCAGCAGCCACCTCCCCCTCCGAGTCAGGTATATGCGCAGCAGAGCGCAACCAATCCTCCAATATCTAAGAAAAGGAGGAAAGGAAACCAAAATCAACCTGTGAAAGGTAATCAAGGGCACCAACCTAATCAACCGAACACTAACAACCAGCAATAGTGCACTCAGCCCAAGTAGGACAGGCCTCTTCATATGAATAAGCCTTGTTCTTGTTGTGGTGTGCATGGCCATTATACTCATGATTGTCCCCTTTTACCCCAAATGCGTCAGTTGTGGGAAACACAAGAAAAATCTAGAGAACAAAAAGCCTTGGTTTAGAATCCTCCAAATACTGCGCTTGTTCAATGGATTGTTTTTACTAATCCCTTCCCTCAACAAGGTTATGTGGCTTCCCGACCCCCTCAAGGTTAGGTCGCCCCTCAAACCTCTCAGTCTGGTACCTCTTATTACTATATTCTAATGATGAATTCTGATGTGGTTAATATCGCAGATTTCAACCTTCAAACTTGGTCGCACCAATATGGAAATCCACCTGCTTCCTCTACAACCGAGCCTTAAACCACTACTTTCATAGAGTCTAGTTCGACACCGAATGTCCCTTTACAGATCCCTTAGCCACATATAAAGGTCCTTCCCAAGATCCCGAAAGGGCCATTATGCCGAACAATTACTTCCTCCAAAGCCACCCATAACTACATCATAATAGATGACTTAGTGCAATCTCCTACTGCTATGTCAATGATGGAAGTCATCCAGTCGTGCCCTTCACAACGTAAAGCTATATTATCTATTTTGGGCATTGTGGATCCTTCATATGACCATTTAATCGTCTTTGATGTTGACAAGTCATAACATCCCCGCTTACCTTAATCCGTCGCCTTCCAAACAGCTGTCAAGATCTAGAATGCCCGTGTTTCGCATTGTATCATTAATGAGGGGGCATCCACCTACGTGATGTCTGCCTCTGTTTGGAATCAACTCAGATCACCTGAGTTAGTCCCATCCACTATCACTTTGCGTTCTTGGGACAACCACTCTCCTTAGCCCCTTAGCATGTTCCGCAATTGTCTCATTACTCTTATGGGCAAGACGGTTTGCATTGACATTGATTAGTAAATTATAAATTGGATTACAACATGTAATGAGGTTAGCCTTCCTGTATGCGATGTATGTTGTTGCATCTACGGTTCACCGTAATATGTGATTTCCTCATAATGGAAAGATCGTTATCATAGATCAGTTGACATATTATGAACTGAAGTCTTAGCTCTCTCCCGAGTCTATCATCTCTTCGGTGGCCGATAAACAAATAGTCACACCTCTTACCAGTGTTTCACCTGGAGTCTATAAATATTCCACCTTACTTGGTGCATTCCCCGGTCCCCCTCCTCTTGTCGTATATCCCATCTCATCGAAAGTTTGCATGATGCAATCATCTCGGACTAACCATAACTAGTTCGGATCAACCACCCAGCAGCCCAAACCTCCACAACCTACTAGTGGTCACTCAATGGAGCCTACAGGGCCTTCCTTTGAAGGGACCTCCTTTTTTTTTAGTGTATCTTCCACTCCTTTTCAACCATGAATAGTTCCCCCTAGCCTTAACCAGTTGGGAGCCATTCCACGAGGCCATTACCCCTCCGGTCAGATATCGTTTCTCACTCCCCCCTTCAGAGTCTTTTTGGTACCCTTTATGGCTACGTTGAGCATTCCTAATTTGACCCTGGAGATCCCAATTTGCTACATTGATCCCCCAGCTGAAACTCCGGCTGGTCAGCGCAAACCTTATACCGCTTTGACCCTGGTCCAACCAGTCGCCACAACCCCTACCTTTGCTTCAATGCCTCTGCTACCTCAACAAGAATCTGTTCCTATTGTGAAAGAATCTCATTAGGGGGGCAAAGCCAGAAAGAAGGAACCTAAGGACAAGGCTTCCCAAACAACTCCTGCTCCTCCTAAGCCTCCAAAGAAGTCACCTTCGTGCACTTTGTGTGATTTTGAAGGGCATGCCACCCACAAATTTCCTGAAATTCCTTGTCTCAAACCTGTGGGCAACGAGTCATTTCCTGAATCTGACATCCCGAAGGTCCATGTTACCTTACCAGATTCAGCTAAGAAACTAAAAAAGTTACGCACAAACCACCCTTGTGCTTTGTGTGATATTTATGGCCACTATTCTCACCTCTGTCCCCATCTTGACGAATTTCGCGACACCCTTGAAGTTTTTCATGAAATAGAGGCCACTCGTAATGGATATTGTACCCCTCTACTTGTGTGTTCTTCTTTGGTAGAACTGGAGGACATTTTCATACCTCCTCCATAAGTTGAGATGACAGAAACTACGGCCACCATCCACTATCTTTCGTCATCCATGAGATCCTTGGTGGAACACCCCTCTAGGGAGTTTCCTTCTGTTTTGACTAAACCTCCTTCAGCGATCACCTTGGGCTCAACATTGGTAGATGTTTCATCTACTATTTCTTTGAATACCCTCCGTAGTGATGTGTATGTGAACCATATCTCTCATGATGATGCATCAGGTAGCCCCGTCGTGTCATGTATTATTTCTTCCGCCAGTCCCCCCCCATATTTCACTCTGATGAAGACATTATGGAAGTAATGACCACCCCTGAATTTCCTTGGGATGATATGCATGACCATGCATACTTTCTTTCGCAATAGTCCCTTAACCAATATGATGTGGAGTCTAAATAATTTATCTTGGATGAGGTCGATTGGTTTAGAAATCCCATTCCTTCACCTGATGCTTTCGAAGAAGGAAATATGGCCAATATCTCTCTAACCATTAAAATCAACATTTCAGATAAACCAGGAATAGAATAAAAAATCGCCTTATGGGAAGATTTCACCCCAAAATAAATTGAGGCTTACACTAAGCTATTCAAGGAATTCTATGATGTTTTTGCCTGGTCCTATTCATAGATGCTCGAACTTGATCCAACCATTTTTGAACACCATATCGATACATGGCCTGATGCCAATCCTCTCTGTCAAAATTTGAGACCCATTAATCCTTCCATATGTGAGGCTATCAAAACCTAAATCGAAAAGCTCAAGCAAGTTGGTTTTATATATCCCATTGAATACACCACTTGGGTCTCTAACCCGGTTCCCGTTCTCAATAAACAAGGCACCATCCATGTTTGCACTAACTTTCATGACCTGAACAAAGCTTTTCCTAAAGACAACTTCTCCACACCGTTCATTGACCAAATCATAGATGAGTGTGGGGGGCACGAGGTTCTAACCTTTATGGATGGTTTCTCCGGATACAACCATATAGTTATCCGTCATGTTGATCAGTTAAAGACTGCATTCATTAGTCTGTGGGGAAATTTTTCTTATAGAGTCATGTTGTTTGGCCTAAAGAATATCGAAGCCATGTTTGAGTGGGCCATGTCATACTATTTCCATGACCTAGCGCATATTATCCTTTCCTACCTTGATGACCTCACTACTCGTTCTAGGCAAAGGGCGCAACACCTCCATGATTTGCGTACAGTTTTCCTCCGATGTTGCAAGTATAATATTCATCTCAACCCTTTGAAATGTGTCTTTTGTGTCCCTGTCTGCAGTCTCTTGGGCTTCATCGTGTCCAAATATGGTATTGCACTTGATCCTCTAAAATTTAAATCCATTCTTGAACTTCCCATTCCTCGTACCTTACGCTAGTTACAAAGCGTCCCAGGAAAAGACAAATTTCTTCATTGGTTAGTTCCTGACTATGCCACCACCGCGCATGGGTTTCTAAGACTCCTCCACTCTACCATTCTATTCGTTTGGGATGACCATGCTCAACACTCTTTTTATTCCCTGAAACATCCTCTCACTTCCGCTCCCTTGATTAGTCCTCCTAACTTTGATATGGATTTCATCTTGTACATCTCAACTTCCACCCACTCGGTTAAAGGGGTCCTTTTCTAGGAAGATGACACTGGAAATCAACATGTTATCTATTATGTTAGAAAGAACCTTGTAGGTCCCCCTGTGTCCTACTTGCATAAAGAGAAGTTGGCATTGGTCATTGTGTTCTCAGTCCACAAACTTCGTCATTACATCATTACGTGTTCCACCAAGGTCGTGACCAATTCCAACCCTATGGAATTCCTATTGATTAGATGGATCATCAATGGGAAGTATGCCCATTGGATCGTTATCCTTTAGGATTTCGATCTCGAATTTTTCACACCCAAGAGTAAGAAAGGTTTAGCCCTTGCTGAACTCATTTCTGAATTGCCTACTGGGACGCAAGATCCACTGGTCAATGATGATTTACCTGATGAAAATTTGGTCTCTATTACTTCGGATTACCCTTGGTATGGCTACATTCTTAACTATCTCCGAACCCAAAATTTCGCTCCCCATATTAATCATGATGCATGACGATGTATACGATACCAAGCCCCCCACTATCTTCTCATTGGTGATGATCTCTATCGCTGCGGTGTTGATTTTTTCCTTCATCTTTGTCTCACACATACCAAGGCTGAGCAAGTCTTTAATGCCTGCCATAGAGGTGCTTGTGGTGGCCACCTCTTTGGTTTGGCCACTTCCCAAAAATTCATACGCGTTGGGTATTTTTGGCCTTCTCTCTTCGGTGGTTGCATTGAAGCAGTCAAACATTGTTCCAATTGCCAACTTTTCGCCCCAAAGGTGCAAGCTCCTCCTACTCTGCTCCATCATGTCATCTCCACTGGACCATTCTGTAAGTGGGACATTTCCATTATGGAGTGTTGACCTCCATCTGTTGGTAACCACAATTATATCATTGTGGTGGTTGACTATTTCACCAAATAGGTTGAGGCCATGCCAAAATTCAATAACACAGCAGCTACCACAGCCCTCTTTTTCTTTAACCATGTTATCGCTCGATTCAGGGTTCCAAAACAATTGGTCTCTAACCAAGGCCGAAATTTTGAAGATGAGATTTGGTGTGAGCTATCCTCTCTGTTGGATTTTGAACACCAATATTCATTGTCCTATTACCCCCCAAGGTAATGGTCAAGTTGAGCGGTCAATAAAATCCTTAAAATTATGCTTCAATGAACGTTGAACAAGCACAAAACCTACTAGCACCTTATGATCTTCCCTACTTTGTGGGCCTATAGAAATTCTATTAAAAGTGTCATTGGGTTTACTGCTTTCCACCTTGTTTTTGGAGAGGAGGCAGTCTTACCGATCGAGTGTGAAATCCCCTCCCTTCACTTAGTCATCGAACTTCTCCTTGACACTCAACCTTTAGAACAAAGACTTATCTTGCTTGAGTGTGCATTTGAAGACCTCTGTGTTGCCTTGAAAACCATCGAAGTGGCCAAGAAGCACACTAAAGCTAAATATGACAAAAAATTCCACCCTTGTACCTGTTAGTGTCAGTCTAGTTAATGCCATCAGTGATCAAAATTTCTCTTTTGCATTGGCATATTAGGAGTGCCATACTATAAATTTTCACAATCCATTAGGTCATGGATTCATTGATGGTAGTGGTTTTTCATCAGTTTCTCTCATGTGAAACTTGTTGATTCTCCTCTCTATGGTCTTCAGTCATGAGTCACTTTTACTCTGTGAGTCATGTTAGTAGGTCATAGGGTTGGTCTCATTAGGTTCTAGGATCTCAAAATGGTCAAATTAATGAGTCAAGTGTCAATAAATATTAGCAAGGTCATGACGAGGTCTAATAAACTCAAAGTTACAACACCTGGGAAGATCAAAGAAATGTTTTATGCAGCTTGATGTAATTTTCACCTCAAAACTATGTTTTGAGGTGAAAACATGATACTTTTCCTTTATTATCGTCTTTTATGTAATTTCATATCATCATATGTAATAAGTCGCACTTTAGAAGCTATTATATCCACAAAGTCACCACCCTACCCTTCAAAGAGGTTTTCCACGGCATTTTTAGTGTCAAATCATGTCCAAAGTAGGTCCATCAGAAAGAGCTCGGAAAGAGCTTTCCAACGGTATATTATACTCTCAAAACTGACTCCTGGATTGAAATTTATGCCTAAGTGAATAAAGCTCCCCTACACCCTAACCCTTCCCCTTTTCCCATTTCCCTCTTATACTTTATTCCATAAAAAAATTTAATGTTTTCTTTTATAAAACCCCTTTTTCCCCTATCCGATGGCATAATTGCATCGTTAAAATCTTTTAAACACATGAAACCCCGATGCGATTTAATAAACCACTTCCCCTCATGTCCCTTAAACTTTATAATAAAGTTTTAAAGATTTTATTATAAATACCCCTCCTCCGATCGCAATCGCACCATACTTGTTGTGCATTCCGATTGACCCTTGTAAAAAACTTTGATGTGATTGCATGTCTCCGATTGAATCCCGCTGGATTACATCTTGACCGTTGATCCGATCAACGATCTGACGGTCTATATGCAATCGCATCATCGCAATCAGTGCTTTCAAATGATCCCCTCCAATTGACTCCTCCTGATTTCTCCAATTGTGATGAAACTCCACCCCCGATTACACCTTCGTCATCAATCTGTTCATCCGATCAAACGGCCCACAGCCCTTCGCTCCATCGCAATCAGCATTTTCACATAATTTTTTGTTTCTTCTCCCCTTTCGATTCCAATTGCGATTGCGATTAGAACCCCACCTCGTTTCCCTTCTCTCCTTCCACTCAAATGAATATTTTTCTTCATTAAAGGCATAAATTCAGTTTTGATATTTTCAAGGGGAATTTCTCAGCATAAAGATATTTTCAAACAAAATAAAGGAAACAGTTAAAGGCTGAGAATCAAATGCAGACATAGAATCATCATGGTTTCTTCAGCAACGATTTAAAAGGGATCTGTCTTTCAGATTGCCTATTTTTCATTCGTCCAGTATAAAAGTGAATCTGCAAAGTGGTCAAATGTATTGTTCTTCCTCTTTTTCAGGGGCAAATTGTTGGTTTCTTTCTATGATTGGATTTCAGTTCTTGAGCTGGTAAAACAACTTCGCTTTTCTGTGGATCTATTTCCCACATTTCTGATCTATTTAATGTAATTTTCAGTCATTTGTAAGAAGTCCATAAGTCAGTAAGTAAGGGAATAGTGTGGAACTCAAGGAGGAGGCTCTGTGCTCCCATTGTAACAGTTTGACAGGGAATTAATAAGATATGCAGCTCTAATTTGTGGGATCCATGTGGTATGAATTTTAGCATTTGTTCTCTCCTTTGTGTTCATATGTGAAATTTTTATGTGTACGATTCATTCATAAAAATTTCTAGTTGAATGCTTTCAAGCTAGATAGGTAGAATCCATTTTTAATGCTCTGCCTTGGGAAATCATTCAATATTTTATTTTTTCTTCTATTTGAAAAGGATCCATTTCCTATGCCCTTTTCAGCTCCTCACCAGTCTTTCCATTCCATCATTATTTAAACTTAATTGCTAAAATTTCCTACCTACCTTGCCCCATGAAATACTTTGTATCCCTGATTTAATTCCCCAGTTTCAAATTGTTCCATTTGTTCCATACATCCCTGAAAAATTCATTCATTAAAACATTTTCCATTATTATACCTAGCCTAAAATCAGTTCATAATCATACTTTGTTGAATATATTTTCACGGAGAGAGGCCTCTCCTTACCTTGTAGGGCTAGCTACAAGGTTGAGCGTGTTTTAAAGGTTACCCTGATTTGCCTTTTTTAGCCTGAGGTTCAAATTAGGTGATAACATATCTAGCGACTCCGCTGGGGAGGTTTTTAGCATAAAAGATTCATCACCCCAATATAATTTTTTCTTCGTAAATTCCTGGACTCTGGAAAATGATGTTCAGAGTTTTCTAGGCTGAAATAAAATTTTGTAAAGTAGAAATTTGACCACACTGGCTTCAAGAAGATACACAAGGGCCAATCCAAATCCAAATCCTCCCCCTGTGTTTGAAAATCCTAATCTCATCCCAAGAACAGTCAGAAGACAAGAGGGATCACTAATTCCTAGACCAACTTTCAGATCCCACACTTGGCCCAGTCAGTGGTTGTTTGTAGAAGATCTTTATTTTGATGAGTGTTTTGAGATTTATTTGTTTAGAAGTAAGTCTGAAACTACACTTGATGACACAGTTTTAGATCCATAATTTCTTTTAGATATCTAAGTTCAAAGGGCAAATACTTCAATTGATGATTATATTTTGAATTCCCCTCAGTCATCTATCACTGTAACTAATATCCCTGAGCCTTTAGAGTCATCAGGAATAGTATTTCCTCCTCCTAATTCATCATCATTTCCATCAGTCAACTCTCAGCTTTCATCTCCTCCATCAACACCTCCCTTAAATCCTAGTAGCACAAACATTGTTGCAAATCCACCTCGAGTCATGGATGCCTGGTATGCACCCTTGGTTTTACCTCAGGTTCTTAATGATATTCCTACTGATTACCAAAGTAAAATTCCTATCTTTGATGCCACTCAAAGCATCACAGCCCAACAGAATGTTGATAATATGAATGATTTTTTTGACCTTCATGAGGTAGAGGCAGTGAATGTAACCACAAGGTTGTTTGTCCAAAGTTTTGGAGGTGAAGTTAGAAAGTGGTTCAGAGCCTTATCAGCAGGCTCTATCTGCACTTTGCAGGAGTTACATACACATTTCTTAGACCGGTGGGAGGTAAATAAGAACCCACTTCAAATTCTGTCTAAATATGAGAATATTAAAAGAAATGTGGGTGAAACTGTACAGGATTATTGTCTAAGATTCAATGTTGTATATAATGTTATTCTGGCTAACCTGAAACCTCCTGTGGGATTAGCCTTGCTCAAGTTTCCAGATGGTTTCGATGCTGATATGGTATATCAGATGCGAGAAAGAGATCCTACCACACTTGAAGACATGCAGAAGATAGCTGTGAGCGTAGAGGCAAATTTGCTTGCCAAAAGAGCGCGGACAAGAGCTGAAAAGAGAGTTACTGTGAAAGAAGAAGCATCTCCTTCAGATAGCAAGATGGATACTTTTCTCTGGACTGTAGAAAAGATGGTTGATCGGCTGAAAATTTTGGACAGGCCTGAAGCACAAATAAGGAATCCAAATTTCAGACATCAGCAGCCGCAATTCAGAATTAAGCAGAGAGAACAGAAAGTGCAGGACCAAGCAGCACCACAACAGCAGATCAGAACTCCATTACAGCAAAATTACGTTCAAGGAACAGAGACAGATGAGGATGATGATCCTGTGATTGAAGCCAATCATTTCTTCACTACCGATGGTGCGCCCATCTTTCTCACTGAAGATGAGGAATACATAACGATTGCAAGCGTTCAAAAAGATGAAGATTTCATTTTGGCCAATGATGTAGTGTTAGAAGAAGAGTCTGATGATTACCAAAGAGGGTACATGAACGCTTTATCAACTCAACAAAAGCAGTATTTCTTGAGAAGCAGAGATGTCCCAATCAGTCCAATTCAAAAGAGAAAAGAGCTCCAATCGAAAAATGATTCTTCAAATACTCAAAAAAAAGGAAAAGAGCCTGTGGATCCTTCTCCAAGCAAGGCATATTTAGCAAATAATATTCCAAATGAGAAGAACCAGCACAGCGTAGCAAAGGAGAAAGTAGAAAAGAAAGATCCTCCCATCAAAGAGGTAGAAAAAGTCCCTTCTTTTAATTTAGAAAATGAAATTTCTAAACTGAAGGTGTCCATGCCCCTAACCGAGTTGGTGAAAAATAGTGCTTACAAACATCAGGTGTCTAGAATTTTGAAAATAGACTCTGTTTCAGATATGGTGAATGTTGAAGATGACTACCCTGAACTCATCTTTGGCCCAGCCACAAAAGATCAATCTGAAGAAAGTGAAGTCCCTCCCTTTTACCTGATTCTTAGATTACATGAGTTCATCTTGCATAATGTTATGTTGGACTTCGGAGACTCACATAATTTGATGCCCAAAGCCATCATGGAGAATTTAGGACTTGATATTACCCGCAAATATCATGATTTGTATTCTTTTGACTCTAGTAGGGTCCATTGTATCGGTCTTATCAAAGATTTGGTAGTGTCTTTAGATCAAATCCCAGCCAAGAATTTTTTGATGGATGTAGTTGTGGCCAATGTTCCACCACGATTTGGAATGCTTCTATCCAGGTCTTGGGGTGAAAAAATTAAAGGAACCATGTAGCTTGACTTCTCTTATGCCACCATTCCCGTGTTTGGTCAGTTGAGAAAACTATATAGAGAGAAGAAAATGAAATATATGATCACTAGCAAAGAGAAGCCAGTTAATCATCCCATTGATGCAGTCCACACAGATTTAGAGTCCTTTGTTTTGTATTCAGATGGTGGTTTGAATGATGAAAATGTTCAGTTGGTACAAGTAGATGAAATACCTAAGATTTCAGAGAATTTTAGGAAAGTCCTCAAACAGGAAAAAGATAAAGTAGCAAGAATTCCTGAGCTTCCTGCCTGCCTGCAGACAAAAGACAGTAAACAACAGAAAGACGCAGAAATTAGTCAAATTAAAGTGGAGAAAGAAGCAAAATTTCAACATCTACAAGAAGAAGAAGAATGCCTTTGGAGCATGGATTTTGATGGAGCTGTTGGTAAGGATGGAGCTGGTATAGGAATATGGATTCGGAGCCCTATTTTCCAGTCTGAAAAGGTTCCTAGTAATGTTAGAGTATGTGCTTATAAGTTTGCTTTTGACTACTCTAACAGTGAAGCGGAGTATGAAGCTTTGATTGTAGGTTTGAAAATTTTGAAGAAGTTAAAATAAAAGAGGATTTCTGTATATGGAGATTCAGAGCTGATAATCAAATAGGTCAAAGGAGAATTCCAAGCTAAGCATCCCCGATTGAGGGCCTATCGAAATGCAGTCCTTGATATCTTGAAGACATTTCCTAAGTACACTTTGACAGCAGTACCCCGAATGTAGAACATTATTGCTGATTCTCTTGCCACTACTGCAAGTAACTTGAATATTCCGATGAACTCCAGCAACAATTTTGAGATTTATGTCAAACATAGTCCTGCTATTCCTGACAATTTAAGATATTGGCAAGTGTTTTGGGATGACAATGAAATCAATGATTTTTTGCAGAGTGAAGGAAAATTCAAAGATACACCCATAGAGGGTGACTTTGAGGTTAATGATCAAGAAATCAAAGTAAATCAGATGGACATATTGCAGTTGAATCATAATGTAATTCCTAGAGGTCTGATACCTTTAGAGGAGCTTTTCGATCAGGGTGATGTTGCAAAGAAACCAAGCTTGGTGCCTACTGAGAAAGGAGTTGAAGATGTGAATCTTGGAACAGCAGACAAGCCCAAGCTTGTGAAATTGTCAAAGGAATTATCCCCTGAGGCAAAGGAACAGTATGTTAAATTTCTTTCTGAATTTTCTAATGTGTTTGCATGGGGTTATTCAAATTTGAAGGTGTATGACAAGAACATAATTTAGCACACTATTCCCATCAAGCTGGATCAGAAGCCATTTCGATAGAAGCTGAGAAGGATCAACCCAAAGCTGCTGCCATCTATTGAAAAAGAGGTAAACATATTATATAAAGCTGGTATCATAGTTCCAATTAGATTTTCTGACTGGATTTCAAATTTGGTCCCGGTACGTAAGAAGACATGAGAGATAAGGTTGTGCATAGATTTTCGAAATCTGAATAAAGCATGCTTAAAGGATAATTATCCACTTCTGAAGATGGACCATATTCTGCAGAGAGTATTTGGAGCATCTAGAATGTCACTACTTGATGGCTACTCAGGCTACAACCAGATCTTGGTGCATGAGAAAGACCAAGACAAAACTGCCTTCACAACACCTTGGGGAACCTTCCAGTATGCCAAAATGCCATTTGGACTGAAGAATGCTGGAGCCACTTTCTAGCGAGCAATGGAAATTAATTTTTCCAATGAAAAAGATGTTTTTCTTGTCATTTATTTGGATGATTTGACAGTATTTTCTGGTTCTGATGATGAGCATTTGCACCATTTGAGGGTTTTGTTTCACCGATGTAGGAAGTTTGGGATTTACCTTAATCCCAAGAAGAGTCTCTTTTCTATGGATGAATGCAAGTTGCTGGGGTATATCATCTATAAAGATGGTATCCACATTGATCCATCTAGGGTGGAGGCAATTCAGCACATAGACCTTCCATGGAACAAAAAGGAGATTCAAGCATTCAATGGTAAGATGAAATTCTTGCGCAGATTTATACCCAATTTGGCTGAACATTTGAGAGAAATGACTAACATGTTGAAGAAGGATAGCACTATCAAGTGGAGTGAGGAGGCTATCAAGTCATTTAATCTGGTAAAGTTTTCTTTGTCCAATGCCCCAGTCTTGATTAGTCCTGACTATACTCAAGATTTTATTATTTTTTCATTTGCATTGAAGCATACTATGGTTGCGGTTTTGATGCAAAAGAGAGATGAGATTGAGAATCCAATTGCCCTTTTCAGTAGGACTATTAGAGATGCTGCCTTGCGGTATAATATTATTGAGAAACAAGCATTGGCTCTGATAAAGGCATTGAAGGATTTTAGGGTCTATATTCTGCATTCACATACAATAGCATATGTTCCTAATGCAGTAGTAAAGGATGTCCTGATGAAAACTGATCCAGAAGGTCGAAGAGGTAAGTGGATAGCAGCTATGTTGGAGTACAATTTGGAGATAAAACCCACAAAGTTGATCAAAGGACAAGGCTTGGCAAAGCTAATGGCCCAATCAAATCTGTGTGCCCTGGATATAAACCTCATAACAGTAATGTCAGAGGATGAGGATGAAGGTTTGCTTGTTCCGGTTTCAGACATTTTTCTACAATCCCCATGGTATTCATATATTGTTTATGTTCTTCAGCATCTTTCACCACCTCCAGGAATGTCTAAAAGCAAAGGTAGATCACTAAAACTTAAGTCTGTTAAAGACTGTATTTTAAACAATGCTCTTTATTGGAAATATCTAGGAGGTATTCTCCTCAATTTTTTGGTTGAAGAAGAGGCTTGGAAGATAATGCATGACTTTCACGAAGGTGATTGTGGTGGTCATTTGTTTTGGAAAAATACAGCTAATAAAGTGTTGAGAGCAGGATATTATTGGCCCACTTTATTTTCAGATTTATATAAAACAGTGATGAGCTGCCATGAGTGTCAAATTTTCCAAGGGAAAAGGAAATTGCTTCCACTTCCTTTGAAACCAGTTTCAGTAAACGCTCCCTTTCGACAGTGGGGACTCGATTTCATAGGAGAAATCCATCCCGCATCATCAGCACAACATCGATGGATATTGACAGGTACAGATTACTTCACCAAATGGATTGAGGCCGTTCCAGCAAGGCAGGCTACAGATATGGTAATTATTCAATTCTTAGAATCAAATATTTTATCTCGTTTTGGTTGCCCTCACAAAATTATAACAGATAATGTAGCAGCATTCAAATCTAAGAATATGGTGGAGTTCTGCAACAAATACAATATTGTCTTGGGCCATTCGACAACGTAATACCCACAAGGAAATGGCCTAGCAGAATCATCAAATAAATCTCTGATAAATATAATCAAGAAAATGCTGGAGGCAAACAAAAGAAACTGGCATCGAAAGCTCATCAATGCATTGTGGGTAGACAGAGTTAGCAGTAAGAAATCCATAGGTATGTCACCTTTTGAATTGGTTTATGGTACTGATGTTGTCTTTCCTACATCACTTACAGTTCCAGTCATGAGATTATTGCAAGAAGTTGTCAGTGAAGACGATGACAATCAGTGAAGGATCAATCAAATGATCCACCTTCAGCAGACTAGAGAGGAAGTATCTCAGAACGCTATTCAGTTACAGGAAAAGATGAAGAGAATCTATGACCGTAAGACCAAAGCAGAGAATTTTTAGTTAGATGATGTGGTGTTTAGATGGGATGCACGAAATGAGAAAAAAGGGAAGCATGGTAAGTTCGACAACTTGTGGAAAGGACCATACAAGATTTCAGCATACAGGGGACAAAATACTTTCTTGCTTTCAGAAATGAATGGCCAAGATTTCCCTGGAGGACCAGTCAATGGTAGGTTTTTGAAGCACTACCACTGTTGAAGATAATGGATCAGAAACTATGTCACATTCATTGTATATACCATGTTATTTTTGGTCACATTTCAAGTACACAGTCATTGAAAGCTTGGGGCCTGAGGTGAAGGCTATAAAAATTGAATGATATGTATAAAGTTTGCTTTTAATTTAGTTTATGGTCATAGTTTGAGTTAGATTCAGTCTACATTTTGTCAGTTTTCAGTATTTTTTGACTCCATGCCCAATGGATAAGGCTACTTGGTCTGCAGTGTTCTTGGCACCTCCAAGGAGCTACCATCCCCATTGGAGCCAATGTTAGTGTCAGTCTAGTTATACTGCCATCAGTGATCAAAATTTCTCTTTTTCATTTGCATATTAGGAGTCCCATACCATAAATTTTCACATTCCAATAGGTCATGGATTCATTGATGGTAGTGGTCTTTCATTAGTTTTTGCTCATGTGAAACTTGTTGATTCTCCTCTCTATGGTCTTTAGTCATGAGTCACTTTTACTCTATGAGTCATGTTAGTAGGTCATAGGGTTGGTCTCATTAGGTTCTAGGATCTCACCATGGTCAAATTAATGAGTCAAGTGTCAATAAATATCAGCAAGGTCATGAGGAGGTCTAATAAACTCAAAGTTACAGCACCTGGGAAGATCAAAGAAATGTTTTATTCAACTTGATGTAATTTTCGCCTCAGAACTATGTTTTGAGGTGAAAACATGATACTTTTCCTTTATTATCGTCTTTTATGTAATTTCATATCATCATATGTAATAAGTCACACTTCAGAAGCTGTTATCTCCACAAAGTCACCACCTTTCCCTTCAAAGAGGTTTTGCACAACATTTTCAGTGTCAAATCATGTCCTAAGTAGGTCCATTAGAAAGAGCTCGGAAAGAGCTTTCCAACGGTATATTATACTCTCAAAACTAACTCCTGGATTGAAATTTATGCCTAAGTGAATAAAGCTCCCCTACACCCTAACCCTTCCCCTTTTCCCATTTCCCTCTTATACTTTATTCCATAAAAAATTTTAATGCTTTCTTTTATAAAACCCCTTTTTCCCCTATCCGATGGCATAATCGCATTGTTAAAATCTTTTAAACACATGAAACCCCGATGCGATTTAATAAACCACTTCCCCTCATGTCCCTTAAACTTTATAATAAAGTTTTAAAGCTTTTATTATAAATACCCCTCCTCCGATCGCAATCGCACCATACTTGTTGTGCATTCCGATTGACCCTTGTAAAAAACTCTGATGTGATTGCATGTCTCTTGTTGAATCCCACCCGATTACATCTTGACCGTTGATCCGATCAACGATCTGACGGTCTATATGCAATCGCATCATCGCAATTGGCGCTTTCAAATGATCCCCTCCGATTGAATCCTCCCGATTTCTCTGATTGTGATGAAACTCTGCCCCCGATTACACCTTTGTCGTCGATCTGTTCATCCAATCAAACGACCCACAGCCCTTCGCTCCATCGCAATCATCGTTTTCACATAATGCTTTGTTTCCGCTCCCTTTCGATTCCGATTCCGATTGTGATTAGAACCCCACCTCCTTTCCCTTCTCTCCTTCCACTCAAATGAATTTTTTTCTTCATTAACGGCATAAATTCAGTTTTATTATTTTCAAGGGGCATTTCTCAGCATAAGGATATTTTCAAACAAAATAAAGGAAATAGTTAAAGGCTGAGAATCAAATGCAAACATAGAATCATCATGGTTTATTCAGCAATGATTTAAAAGGGATTTGTCTTTCAGATTGCCTATTTTTCATTCGTCCAGTGTAACAGTGAATCTGCAAAGTGGTCAAATGTATTTTTGTTCCTCTTTTTCAAGGGAAAATTGTTGGTTTCTTTCTATGATCGGATTTTAGTTCTGGAGCTGGTAAAACAACTCCCTTTTTCTGTGGATCTATTTCCCACATTTCTGATCTATTTAATGTAATTTTCAGTCATTTGTAAGAAGTTTGTAAGTCAGTAAGTAAGGGCATAGTGTGGAATTCAAGGAGGAGGCTCTGCGCTCCCATTGTAACAGTTTGACAAGGAATTAATAAGATATGCAGCTCTGATTTGTGGGATCCATGTGGTATGAATTTTAGCATTTGTTCTCTCCTTTGTGTTCATATGTGAAATTGTTATGTGTACCATTCATTCCTAAACATTGTTGGTTGAATGCTTTCAAGATAGATAGGTAGAATCCATTTTTAATGCTCTGCCTTGGGAAATCATTCAAAATTTTGTGTTTTCTTTTTTTTGAAAAGGATCCATTTCCTATGCCCTTTTCAGCTCCTCACTAGTCTTTCCATTCCATCATTATTTAAACTTAATTTCTAAAATTTCCTACCTACCTTGCCCCATGAAATACTCTGTATCCCTGATTTAATTCCCCAGTTTCAAATTGTTCCATTTGTTCCATACATCCCTGAAAAATTCATTCATTAAAACATTTTCCATTATTATACCTAGCCTAAAATCAGTTCATAATCGTACTTTGTTGAATATCTTTTCATGGAGAGAGCCCTCTCCTGACCTTGTAGGGCTAGCTACAAGGCTGAGCGTGGTTTAAAGGTTACCCTGATTTGTCGTTTTCAGCCTGAGGTTCAAATTAGGTGATAACAATACCTTTCACGAAGGTGACCTTGTCCTAGTTATGACTAGGCTCATGATGTCCTTCGTCATGGGAAGTTAATCTCATTATGGCTAGGGCCTTACATCATTAGTAAGGACTTGGGAAAAGGGGCATACCTTCTAGAGGATTTCGAAGGCCACCCCCTTCCTAACCCTCATAATGCTCTCTACCTTAAGAAATTTTACCCATAGCATCTCCCATGGAGATATCTATTTTATTTATGTCATATAGGTAGCTTGCATATTTTTTTTTTTGGTGATTTGATACTTCATTCGGAAGCATTTTTTTCCCAAGAAGGGTCACTTCGCCGACTCTTAAAATCAAATTTCTGCACTTGCGCCACTGGTACATGGGGCACCACTTAGCCTTCATACTTTTTGAAACTTGTGTTGATTTTTGTTATGAGTAACCACCTTTTTATCATGCTTTCATGGTCCCCACCGAGCCTATTATGTGTGGCAGCATCATCGAGTCACCCTTGATCAGAGCATTCGATTTGAGTCATCATCGCATTCATGGAGTCTGTCCCGAATCTATTTTTCCTCCCGTTATAGTATTCCATCCATTCATGCCTTTTCCATGTCTCATGTAGCCCTTTTTGGCCTCCAGTCCCACTGTCCCCCATCCCATCAGGAGTCGAGTCAGTCGCTACCAGGTCATCCATGCTTTTGATGCTATGACAAGGGAAGTCATATGTTTGCTACTTAGTATCCCCCCATTCCATCATCATCCCTAGTGTTAGTCCATAAGTCACTCTACTATATTCTCTCATGCCTTAGTTGAGGACCCTCATTGCCTCACCTATGGTAGACCTCCTTATGTCAACATCAGCACATTCATTCCAGAAGATAGGTCTAGAGGGTGGTGTATCTTGGTTCCAGCTTCCATCATTGTTCGGTGCCTCGGCTCAGGCAAATGGAATCTTTATTTCCCTTTGACTTTATTGTTTCTCATCTGCTCCACTTCAGCATGATCGAGATTTGTATACTCGATAGTTCGGTGATCCAGTAGATTGATCCTATGATTCTCGGGTGTGTGTGAGATTCTTCAGACCTCATGAGGGGGTGGCCCTTCAGGTAGCCCCCCACATGCCCATATGAACTCATTCTCTTCTACAGCCTCAGATGCAGCTCCGCGGATTTGATGGGTTCAGCCCCAGCCGCTTGTAGTGCCTCTAGCATGCATGTATCAGTTAAATGATCCATTTATATTTTCAGAGCCCTTTCCTATTTATCAGGGCTTCTCTATTTGTTATTATATCTCATGTACTCAGATATTATTGTATTCAGTCCTGGTTGTTGTCCTAGGCACAATATGTATGTGGGATTCATTATGGTTTTGTCTGGTCCATGTTTATGCCAGCATATCATGTACTTTATATCTCAATTTCATTTTACTAGGCGAACCATTATTCTTTGTACTTTTTTATCTGGGGGGGCATAGGTATGCCTCCCCCACCTCATTGTATACAAGTGCTCAACCATTAAAGGAGATTTACAATTTTCGGTCTCGCCCCCTCAGGGTAATTATCCTCTCATGCTTCGCTTCGCCTCTATATCTCTCTCTCTCTCTATGACTCCCCTTCGATGTCTAGTGACTGTGTTCTTACAACGTACTTCGGTCATACAATTAGCTCCTAATGCTCGCATGTTGGGGGGAAATCTATTACACCAATTTTTGGTCATGTGACACATATAATTAGATGGATCGAAATACACCATGTAAGACAAATTTTACCATATTAAAATTGATTTCACTAAGAAATAATTTAATAAACAATAGTTTATTAAGCTATTTCTAGTCCAAATAGAAAACCCCATGAGGAATAATTAAATAAATCATTATTTATTTGATTTTCCTCTATGAATAATTAATTAAACCTATGTTTAATTATATTCTTGGTCATATTTAACCCAATTAATGAGAAATAATTAGATAAATCATTATTTATCTTATTATTCTCTAGGGATACTTGATTAAATCATTATTTAATTAATATTCCTTGTTAAATTTGACTAAATTGTTTAGGAATAATAAAATAAATCATTATTTGTTTAATTATTCCTTGATCTCATCCTCGAAATGATAAATAAATATTTTAATTGTTTCTTATTTCTAAATAAAGAGATTTAACCAATTTAAATTCTTGTTCCCTCCAACAAAATATAATAAAATATTCCAAGTAGTTAGATCTATATTTTGGTTAATAATATTTTATTATGCATCATTATCAAGGATAACTCAATATTTTGTTATAAATAGAAGGGTTTTCCATTCATTTCTTACCTTTGATCATTTTTTCTTGGTCAGACTTTGATCCTCTTATCATTTTCTATCTTTGATTCATTTTTATTTTCTTTTTCTTATCGAGCTCCCTTTGAGTTCTACAAGTCTTGGGTATTCTACTCCATTGAGAGAGAAACTCTAAAGCTGAAGCGTTTGAGGATAGCCAAGAAACCATTCCATTGAGGGGGACTGTATCAGTTCTTTGCCGAGGTGTTACATAACACACAAAATTGTTTATAATTCTTGCCTTGTCCATTGGATATTTTGGAGAAACTCTTATTTAATTTTGTTGTTTAGCTGCTTTATTTTCATATATCTGGGATTATTTTACATTGGTTTCGATCATCTATTGCTGATATAAGAAGTTGAATAGCAACTTTTGTTGTTAGGGCTCTTTTTCATGTATAGCTAAAGTGATATGTTTTTGTAAGCTTGCGTTAAGATTTCATACTAAGAATATTAGTATTAGAACAATAACTTTTCCTAGAAATAATTAGAGTAAAAGTTAACAACAATAGAGCTAATGTTACAAGTTAAGCTCATCACTTATATATATATATATATATATATATATTTTTTTTTTTTTTTAGTTTTAGTTTTTAGATAATGTAGTTATTAATCACTTAGAATTATACTTTATTACCATGCAAAGAAGATAGAAAAAATTGAACTGTAATGAAAATGACACAACTAAAATCTAATAAAAATTAGACAATTGAATTGTAATAAAAATGTAGTTCCATTGACTCTAATATTCCAATTAACTAACTTTCTTCAAGAGAGGTCGGACTCAGCGATGGCCATGACAAACCTTAAGTTTTTCTGCACCTACGACCTTCTCTCTGCCGCTGCCAAGCCCACTCCCGGCCCTGTGGATCTCGGGAGACTAAAGTTGTGTGTGCTACAGATATTCTTCAGGCCCTGCGTCAATCAAAGCTTCACGCAGGATGACTTGAAATATGGGCTCTTCGAATACCCTACTCCCTATGAAATGACCAAGCGACGGATTTTTTTCCTGAGAAGCTCTTGGAAAAACACCAGGATGCTATGTCTACCCCTGAGCAAGCTATTGGTAGCCATGCAGACCAGGAAGGAACAGTTCCCTTGCCTGTGGAAACTCTGAAGGTTTCCAGGAGCCTCTGTGCCATTCCTGACAATGCGCAAAGCAACGATCACTCTAGCCTGCCCCTGCGCCACATCCGTCCACCTCTCTAGTGGGTTACCTCGGAGCTTTCCAGTCAGAGCACCCCTCACAACATGGGAATAGGAAAAAGAATAGAGGTTAACTTGGACTGTAGCGAGTTGAACAGGATAGTCAATCTGGCCTCCGAGCTAAGCTCTATCAGCCTGGGCTACCTAGATCTCTCATCCCCTCTTTATCAGATTCAGATCTCAATATCCTCTGGAAAATCAATACTTCAATGGGTGTGCTCAATGGATCTGGTCCAGAGCCTTGTGCATGCACTCGAACACAAGCTAGGGATTCCCTCAGCTCTTCAGTGATTTCTCTATGGAGGTAAAAATCTATAGGATACTCTTCCCCTCTCTTTTTATAACATTGAAAGAGATGCTTCTATAATTTTAACCTTCCGTCTGTGAGGGGGAGCAGTCGGGAAACCTTCTTCTACTCCAGCTTTCTCTTATAAGGACGTTGTCCATGCATAGTCTCCCAAGAAAGCTACTCAACCCTCTGAGGCTCCCAAGCCCTTTTTGGTCAATAAACTGGAGGAAGTCCCCTCCATAGAAATCTCCCATCTAGATCTTGAATATCATCTTCAAAAATATTCTGAATCTGCCATCATCTACCACTTCAATGGACTCTGGCCCCACACAACAGATCTCTACCAATGGATCCTCTCCAATTGTACCAACAACTGCAAGGTTTTCTTCTGCTCGAATGGTTTTTTCATAGTGGTGTTTTCCTTCAGCAAAGATTACCAAAAAGCCTTGATAGAAGGCCCATGGTTTTGAGGAACAGCAGGGTTATTTCTCACCCCCTAGTTTCCATAATTTGACCCCTCTACGATATTCATCACCGCTACCTATATGGGTCCAGCTTCCAAATTTACCTGTGCATCTATGGCACTACTCTATCTTCCAAGGAATTGGAAACACCTTGGGCCGCTTTCTGGCAACAGATCCCTCCAGGGGGAAGAAAGGAATTTACACCTACAACAGAAAATGTCATGAAATAGACATGAGAAAAGGTCTACTCAATCAAATCAATATCAAAATAGGGTATTTCATTTGGACGTAAACCCTGGATTGTGAGAATACTGCCTTCCGTTGCCGCCATTTCCATCAAACAGGGCACCTTCAAAACTCTTTCTCTACGTTCCTCATGCAAAATAAGAAAATTAATCACAAATCAAAATCCAAAAGCTGGAAACCATGTGATCTGCCCCCCATGGATGACATTGATTCCTTCAGCTGGGATGAAGAGGAGACTGAGGCAAAAGTGGAGGTTGCAATGCAAACGAAGGACTCACCCTCGGCTACAACGCAGACGAAGGATTCACCCTCGATTGACCCTGAAGGACATACTACTACCCTGAATACACAGAAACGATCTCATGATTCCTCCTCCTCCGATTCGGATAAGGAGGTTCTCCCTACAGTCAGCAATAGCCTTCAAATTATTCTTACCCATCCGCACCAGACTGGCTGGGTCAAAGTTAACAAAAAGAAAGGAAAAAAATGTCGCATGGAGGATTCAACCCACTCTTGATAGATTCCAATGACTATCTCTTTTCGCTTTCTTGTTCACTTGTTGGTTCTTTTGCTTAACACGTGTTTACTTTTTGGGACCGAGGTTGATATTTTATCATTTCCAGCTTCCCCACTTTCTAGCTTCTCTTGACTGTAACTATAGTTTGTACCATATGATTAATTAATAGGATTAGTCTTATTTAGAAAAAAATAAAAATACAAAAATACAAAAATACAAAAAAAATACAAAAAAACAAACAAAATACAAAAAAACAAAACAAAAAAAAACAAAAAACAAAAAAAACAAAAAAACAAAAAACCAAAAAAAACAAAACAAAAACAAAACAAAACAACATAATTCCATTACTAGTATTACTGAAAAGCACATTTTTTACATACATGTTGTGTTGAGATATAAAAAAAGCACCAAAAGATATAGTGAGCCCATCTATAAAAAACACAGCTCATCTAAATATATCAAAAATGATGGACATAATGTTGCTCCAATCTATCTCAAGAAATGGGAACACCATAATAGGACTCCCACCATAATAACCCCAATACCAATGAAAAGAACATTTCGTTCATTAACAAGCCACGTATATCGATGCATGTAAATGATAATTGGTGGAGCAAAAGTTGGCTCCACATATCTGGCACATCCACGTCCATTGGTTGTTGCTTGAATGAGTATATCATCAGCAACTCTTTGGACATCTGATTTGTAAATTATGTTGAAACTTTGAAACTATGAAGCAATGGTTTTTTCTTGTTGGTAAAGGGGTTTCAAGTTTTGTCTTCGAACCTGGTAAATACCAATCATTTTATTTGTGATTAATTCAGAATTTGTGTAAGTGACAATGTCACTTGCACCATAATTCCGCGTTGTTATGAACTCATCAACCAAAGCATGATAATATGCTTTGTTGTTGGTGCTTATGCCAAGAATTTTTCTATTATTTTGGTACACTTGGCTTAGTGCTTCATTATGAAGCACAAACCTTGTCCGTGCATGCCTTGGGTTTGGGTGACACCAAATTTGGATGATCAATACCCATTTTTGAACCATTTTCAAAAGAAGAAGAAAAATTAAATGAAAAAAACAATTTAATGAATTATTGTTAGATTGTTAAAAAAAATTAGTGGAAACTTGTTGTTGCAGTAGTGGCAACTCATTGTTGCAATAGCGAAAAATATTTGTTGCAGTAGTGGCAACTCATTGTTGCAGTGGATATAATAGTGACTTGCCACCACTGTAACAGTGAATTGCTGCCACTGTAACACTGAACTTCGGCCACTGTAATCGTGAATTGTTTCTACCATTGTAATAGCGAGTTTCCTCCAATAAGATAATAGGACAAACAAGATAAACTAATATTTACAAATAGATACATCCTATATATTTAGAAAAGTGAGTATATTTATAAAGTATGAAAAAATAGAATAGTAAGTTGACAAACTAACAATAATCATTTTAGTCTCGAAGGCCTGGTCAAAAAAAAATTTATGAATGATGTTTTCAATGTATTTGTTTCACAAGAGAGTTTACTTAATGTTTAATAAAAGTGGATTGACTAACATTTTTTCATAAATATCAAAATACTCATTTAACCTCTAAGATCTTGTCAAAAGTAAAGTTATGAATTATTTTTTTATTGAATTTGTTTCACAGGAGTATTTAGTTTGATATTTGGATATTCAAATTATTTTCTCTTTGTAAATTAGAAATATGTTTGTGTTTCTTGCTTAATTTTCTTGGTCGAAAGTAGTGTATTGGATGGTTTTAGAGGCCATTGAAGATTTGTAAGTCTTCAAAATTTTACTAGGAAAGTATTTTCCTTTTAGAGTTAATTTTAGACTTTTGAAATATGCCTAAGAAGTATTTAAGGAGTTTTGGTATTTGGGGATGGAAGTCCTTAGTCTGAACCATTTTTCACTTAACATGATATGAGCCATGACCAGGAACCTATTTGAATGGTTTGTGGTACAATTCAGGCTGAATTTTTAGGATATCCATCGATAAAATTTGCCCCAAAATATTGATACTAATGGACGCAATATGTCCATTGATGGACAAAGAGTGATCCGGATTTATGCAGGAACGCAACAGAATAAACATAAAACCATAAACACAAAGATGCAGTGGAAATAACACTTCATTTCATTAATATCAAAGAACTGAAATTTGCTTACAGACAGAATAGAAATAAACTAGCTAGGGCGCTAGTAGTTATCTTTGAGAAGAGATGTTGTGGCTACAGGCCTCTGAACTGAACTAAAATGAGGCTCGAGGGCCTATTTTTTATTTAGAAACAATGGGAAAACCTAAACAGCCAAAACCCTAACCCTAGGAGATGAAGTGCCAAAACTATGGGCCCCATTTGGGTAAATTGGTGTTTCAACTTCCTAGGGACGTAACTTTGGCATACGATCTTCGTTTGACACGTACCATACCTCATTAGAAAGATCTATCCGAGGACTAAAATTTTTTTGTGAGAAACATCAGTCCATGGACCCATGTTGCTCCCCATTTTCCAAAAAAATTCTGTTTAGGGCCTCAACACAGCTCCAGAAGTTCAGGACCCGAAAAACTGTTAAAAATAGTAAGTTGTGTCGAAACTGAAAAACTGAAAGAGACAATAATGGGGCCCCAAGTGGAATAGGTGGGTGACCACCAATATCCACCTGGATCATTCCTCCCCCCTTAGGAAGCAATGGTCCCCATTGCGTTAAGCTCCTCCATGAGATGAGGAAATTTCTACTGAACTTGGTCCCTAGTGAACCACTTTCCTTGGTGCGGGAGTTGGCCAGCTTTGACAACTTGATACAGTTGGATCTTCCGTTGGCGAGTGTTCTGGATTTGCATGTCCATGATACAATCTGTGGTGGCCTGTTCCATGCAGTCTGGGTTTAACTCTGTTGGTGTGAGTTGTTCTGCAATGTCAGAGGTGTCCAGTAGAGGTTGGAAGTAAGGATGAAGGCGGTCCACATTGAATACTGGGTGCAGACCAAGGAATGGTGGAATACTAAGCTCGAAGGCATTGTTCCCTATAGCCTTGGTGATGGTGTACGGCCCATATTGGAGTGAGCAAAGCTTGCGGTGGGGTCCAGTGAGTCGCTCCTTCTGCAAATGTAGCCATACTTTGTCGCCCACCTGGAAGTTGTGTGGCACCCGATGTTGATCATCGCGTTGCTTGTACTTGGCATTGGCTATGTCCAATATTTCATGAACCTGTTGGCGAATGTGTTAAATTCACTCCATGAAGCTATTTGCTTTGTCAAATTCAGACTGGACATGAGCTAAATCGGCCTGAGTAGCTGCAAATGGCATGGCTATGTCGATGGGACATAGTGGCTAGAATCCCAAGCCCACCTAAAAGGGGCTATGGCCGATTGAACTGTGGAGAGCCCGGTTATAACTATGTTGTACATAGGGTATGCTCTCGTCCCATGTGCGTGGATGCTTTGAATTGTACATGCGTAGAATGTGTACAATCATTCTGTTGACGACCTTTTTCTGGCCATTTGTTTAGCGATGGAAAGTTGTGGACTTGGTGAGCTTGGTGTCCATCATTGACCAGAGGCTGGACCGAAATGTACTAAGGAACCTGCTATCTCGATCTGATATGATATACTGTTGGATCCCAAAGTGCACCCACACTCGTTCGAAGAATATTTTAGCAGTGGCTTCTGTTGTGATATTCTTCTTGCAGGCCGCCATAATGGCCATCTTCGAGAATTTGTCGATGACCACGAAAACACAGTCATTTCCATGCTTAGTAGAAGGCAGGCCCGACATGTAATCCATGGAGATGGATTCCCAAGGTCGACTAGGGGTAGATAGCGGAGTATATAGGCCTTGCTTCTTGATGGTCGACTTCGCAATGGCATAAGCAGTGCAGGATCTGATGTGCTTCCCGATATCATTTCGAAGGTTCGGCCAATAGAAATACTTATGCAGTACTGCCATTGTTTTCTCGACCTAGAAATGCCCAGCGACTCGACTGTAGTGTGCTTCCCATATCATCTTGGCACGCTCGCTTGAAGGAACACAAAGGTGTCCCAGGTGACATAAAATTTCATCTTGGAGGTGAAATTTTGGAACTTGCGTACCCCCCAAGATTGCCTTGTAAGTGTGGCCGAATTCTGGGTCACTCTCGTAGAGAAGTGGCCAATCAAAAGTCTTGTTTCCACAAGAGCTGAGAACAGTGGTGAGCGCCATGATCGATGGTTGGTTGAGGCATTCTGCAACATTATTGGTGCTACCCTTCTTGTACTTGATGTTCAAATGAAACTGTTGCAGATATGTGGACCACTTCTGATGGCGGTCATTTTGCAACTTCCCTTGTGTCTGTATGAACTGCAGGGGCCGGTGGTCTTTGTGGATGATTGTTTCCTTCCCCAAAATGTAATGCTTCCATTGTCGACAAGCTTGCACAATGGAATACATTTCTTTGTCATAAGTGGGATACTTGCGAACTGTGTCAGACAATGTCTCACTATGATATGCCACTGGATGTCCCTTTTGAGTAAGAATTGCCCCAATAGCATATTCAAAGGCATCTGTCTCAATCTCAAATGGCTGTTGCAAGTCTGGTAATGTAAGCACTGGAGCAGAACAGAGGCAATTTTTCAATTCTGTGAACACCTTCTGTTGAGGTTCTGACCAAAAGAATTTTACTCTCACTCCTCCCTTTGTGACTTGACTCAAGGGCCAAGTGATATGAGAGAATCCCAACACAAACCTATGGTAGAAATTAGCAAGACCTAGAAAGCTGTGAAGCTCTGTTATAGTGGTTGGGGCTGGCCAATCCCGAATGACTTGGATCTTGGTTGGATCCACATGCACCCCCCTTTCATCAATAATGTATCCCAGATATTGAACCTGGGTATTGCCAAAAGTGCACTTCTCCAAATTGGCACACAACTTGTGTTGCCGCAGTGTTTGGAGGACTTGTCGGATGTGGTGGAGGTGCTCTTCCCAAGTATGGATGAAGATCATAATGTCATCCAAGTACACCACTACAAATGAGTTGGTGAATGGTCGCAAGATGTCGTCCATCAGCCTCATGAAGGTTGCGAGAGCATTCGTCAACCTAAAAGGCATAACCAGCCATTCGAAAAGGCCTTCCTTGGCTTTGAAGGAAGTCTTCCACACATCAGAGGGTTCAATTGGTACCTGGAGATACCCAGACTTCAAGTCGATCTTGCTGAAATATTTTGCACCTTTGAGTTGGTCCAGAAGGTCATCAATCCATGGGATTGGGTACCTATTCCAGACAGTGATCTTTTTCAGCGCTTGATAGTCGATACAGAGTCTCCACATCCCATCCTTCTTCTTTACCAACACGATCGGGCTCCCACAGGGTGATGAACTTGGTCAGATGTGACCTTTCTATAGCAGCTCCTGAATCTGCCTCTTGATTTCATCGTTCTTAAGAACAGAGTGTCGATAGATCGATCCATTGGGTAGCGACGCACCTGGGGTCAGATCAATTGGGTGCTTGACTTGACAATGCAGAGGAACCCCTATGGGTGAGGTGAAGATGTCCCCATACTCCTCCACAACCTTATCCATTTGTTGTTGTCGTGCAGACGAGCCCTGTCTAGAGGTCGTGGCCACAGTCTTCTTCTTACCCTGGGGGTAGATCATTAGGAAAACAAATTTCCTAGTTTTGGAAATGAGCTTACTGCACTTTTTTGTAGTAACCAAAGAGATAGTGGCAGGAGGTGTACCTCTGGTATCCTATACAACTTATTTCCCAAAGTAACAATAACAGCGCGAGGCCGAGACTCATACATAGTATGACGCTTCCAAAAGTATGGTTGTCCTAAAAATAGATCAGAAACATCAATAGGAGCAACGTCACATAATACCTCATTCGTGAAGGGCTTGATGCTATAGGGAAGGCGACAATGTTGGCTGACACGGAGATCTCGTCCTTGGTGAAGCCACCCGATGGTGTATGGATGTGGGTGAGCTGTGGTCGACAAGCCCAACCACTTCACGGCGTCTACTGAAATGAGGTTCTTTTGGCTCCCATTATCGATAATGTACTATACCAGGGAGCCCTTTACCCACATTTGGGAGTGGAAGAGATGTTCCTCCTCCTCTAGATCTTTCGGTTCCTCCTTCTGGATCTTCATACTGGCAACAGTGGCGTTGGGCTCTGCATCAATAATATGTTTCCCTTTTTCATTCCCCTTGTCAGGTTCTGATTCAGATTCGGAGCATGCATCTGACTCAGAAGCCCTCATCTTAGCCACCAGGGACTACTTGGCCCGAAACTCACTTATGTTGTGAGTGGAGCTCTTATGGAACTCACACCACTTTCCCGTGTCCTTCTTTGGCTTTGCAATGTTTTTCTTTGCTTGTGGCTTCGACAAGTTGTCTTGAGTCACCATGCCTTGAATCTGTCCTTTGTTCTGTGGTTTGGGAGCACCTTTCCCTTGCTTTTGATTCGCAGATCCAAAGTCTCGCTTCTTCTGTTTGAATTTTTGCTTAATCTTGGAAGCATACTAGTATGCTGTACCAAGTGAGGAGATGTCGAGGAACTCTATTTCCTCCTGAATGTATCTATGCAGATAACTATGATACTTTAGCACCAGATGTTTCTCTGAATCTTTGATACCCAACTCTGTGCGCAGGGTATGGAACAGATTCATCGGCTCATGCACATCTTGATCCCTTTGTTGTCGCAGCATGGTCCATTATATGTACTTGTCCTCATAGCTCCCCATGGGATAGTGCTGTTCCTTGATGGCGTCTCGGAAAGAATTCCAATTGGGTACGACCAAGAATAGAGAGGGTTCTATCTCATCCTTTTTCTCACATTCGGTTTCCCACCAGTCCTTGACATGGGGGGCAGCTTTGAGGAGTGCAAAAATAATCTTCTCCAAGTCGAAAAAGTCATGAACCGAGAAATATCCTTCTAATAGATTCAACCATCTATCTACGACATCTGCATTTATTTGACCCTCAAATATGGGAATGTCAAAATTTACTTGTACCTTAAAAGGAGTCGCACCTCCAAAGGGCAGTCGTTGAAGGATCTGGGCAAAGTTATCCATCATCGCGTTCCTTTTTTTTTTTAGGGCCTCCTCGAGAAATATTTTGATACGATCTCCTGCTCCCTCATCTTTCTTTTCGTCCCCCATGGGCGTCCATCAGGGTTTGCGAGGCTGATCTTGCAAAGGTTCCACCAGATCGAGCCCTAACTCCCTATACCCCAACCTCGTTGGAGACATGCAAAGAAGGATCGAGAAAAAGCAGACCGCTTTGATACCACTGATCCAGATTTATGCAGGAATGCGACAGAATAAACATATAACCATACTCACAAATATGCAGCGGAAATAACACTTCATTTCATTAATATCAAAGAATTGAAATTTGCTTACAGACAGAATAGAAATAAACTAGCTAGGGCACTGGTAGCTATCTCTAAGAAGAGATGTGGCGGTTACAAGCCTCTGAACTAAACTACAATGAGGCTCGAGGGCCTATTTATTATTTAGAAACAATGGGAAATCCTAAACAGCCAAAAGCCTAACCCTAGGAGATGAAGCACCAAAAATATGGGCCTCGTTTGGGTAAATTGGTGTTTCAACTTTCCGAGGACGTAACTTTGGCATACGATCTCTGTTTCATGCGTACCATACCTCGTTAGAAAGATCTATCCAAGGAATACAAATTTTGAGTGAGCAACATCGGTCCATGGACTCATGTTGCTCCCCATTTTCCCAAAAAATGTCGTTTAGGGCCTCAAAATGGCTCCGGAAGTTCAGGACCCGAAAAACTGCTAAAAATAGTAAGTTGTGCCGAAATTGAAAAACTGAAAGAGACAATGGTGGGGCCCCAAGTGGAATAGGCGGGTGACCACCAATATCCACCTGGATCAAAGAGATACCTCTCAGTTTTCTGTTATGTATCGAATATTAAGTATCAACCTTTCACCTATTAGGCTTTCACAGTATCAAAAATTTGAGGATTTCCCCTTCTAATTTGGGAAATGTATGGTGTTAAGTGTTGGAGATTTTATATTGAAGTCCTTTGCTTCAACCCCTTATCTCATGGCCCGATAAGTGTTGTAATATATAAATTATTTAGAAAGGGATCAATTTCAAATAGGATCAACTATTGGGATATGAAGCATCAAACATCGAGGACATATAAAAAATTATCACTTGTTCACACCCAACACCTCTATAACCCAATACATTTATCAACTAAAGGGTATAGAAGGTTTTAGATTCATCATGCAACATTATTGGTCTTTTTCATAAGAGATCGAGCATTGTATGATTGGGCATAAAGAGGTTAGGGCCTCCATATCAAGACTTCCTTCCAAATACTAATGGAATTTAAATGCATATTAGCTATCAAATATTTGCTTCCAGTATCGTCATTGTGGTATATATTCCTATCAGTTCTTAAGATATTGGGTGTCAAGTATTAATATTTTAGGACTCTATTATTAGAATTTCATCCTCATACTTACAAAACTCGAATGGTTGATATGTGGCATAATGGCATGACAAGTCCTACCATGGAATGTCGATGTCATTGTTACTAATGTGGTAAAGTGATGTTTCATGAAAATGTGGCATCATGTCTAGCATTTTATGAAATGGCATGCCAACATGGTATAATGATGTGGATTGGTGTAAGCAATGGCTTGTAGGTGGCGGCAAGGTGCCAACTAATACAAAGGTTACATGGAATTCATGATGTTGGGCTAACCTACAACTAGTTAATTTTCCTCCAAAACTTTCACTATTTGAAAATAAACTTTCTTAAAAAATCGGTATAAAAACAGTAGGAAAAAAGTAGGACCAGTCATGGCCAGTGACAAATGAGTTTCCGCATGGTGACCAGTGTGTTGTTGCAATGGTGACCCAGTTAAGTGTCATTGCGGCAACTCGTGGGTGACCATTGCATAAACTCGCGGGTCACCGTTGTGGGAACTCGCGGGTCACTGTTGCAGCAACTTCCTGTCACCGTTGCAGCAAATCCAGGAACAACACCCCAGAGCAAAAATCCCCAAAATATGCATAAAATATGTTATAATGAAATTGGAAAAACAATAGGAAAACAAGTTAATTATAATGAAATCAGAAAAAAAATAGGAAAACAGGTTAATTATAATGAAATCGGTAGAAAAACATTACCTTTTTATATACTGTAGAAGTTTGCTATTTTCTATTTGTTGTTTGTTGTATGTTGTTTGTTGTTTGTTGTTTCCTGTTTGGACGAATGGACGAATTTCTAAGGAATACTCTGAGCATTCTCAGAAGAATAGAAAGGAATGCTCGACAAAATGAGATCGACTCAAAATGGTAATGCCAACTTTGTTTTTTGTTTGGACAAATGGAAAAATTTCCAAGGAATAATTTGAGCACTCCGGGAATAATGGAAAGGAATGCTCGAAGGAATGAGCTCGACTCAAAATGGTAATGCCAACTTTGTTTGTTGTTTGGACAAATGGACGAATTTCCAAGGAATACTTTGAGCGCTCCAAGAATAATTGAAAGGAATGCTCGATGGAATGAGCTCGACAAAATGGTAACGCCAACGTATAGGAAATCCCACAGTTCATAGATTTGAAAATCATTTGGCCGGCCCAACAACTCCAAACGCCAATCCCCGAGCCATGCAGGGACATATTTGGGAGTTAATATAGGGATTATCTTTTGAACCTCCAGTATACACACAGTATACCACCATTTGTTTTTGTCATATCTAGTTACGCCACCAGTGTGTATGCACATGGGAGAATGAGATATTGTCCTTTGTGGAGTTGGTTGGATGTCTCGTTGCCTAAGGAACTAACATGGGAATGGGAGTTTAAGATGGTAACGGAAAGTGTAACAACAACATTTAGATGATAATGGCAACAGAGATTTGGGGAGGGACCTACGTTCTCTGTGGGACTTGCGTTTGCCGGACGGGCCTTGCCGGCGGTCGGGGGGCGCAAAACCCAAAGGCCCTTCCGTTTAATGGTTAGCCTACTCCCTAGAGAAATGGGTCTGATCAAAAAATGAATGGTGATGGTTTAAAATGCATGCTACCATGGAACCATGTACTAATTAAGAATTGGCATGAGTCTATGTTGGATCGATGGCCATGTGGCTATAAATGGAGACAAATGTACTTAAGGAGAATTAATATATCAATAGGTACATATATTTTGGTTGCCCCATTTCTTCCTACCATTCTAAACTAAAACCTCCACCATATAACTGATTAATATTGATATAATCTCAATTAAACCTCCACAATATTTGAATTTTCACAGAATGAAGTGCTGCAGCAATTATGACTTCACGGAATTTATTTATTTTATCATAGTGAATCAGAAATTCAAGTCATTAATCTTGATAATGTACAATTGATAGAGGGGCTAGAACACTTGATGTGTGGGGATCTGTGTTTTTCATGTGGCCTACATACTTGTGGGTATTGGGTTTTTCCTAAAGACTAGGATGTTTAGAAGTTGAGATGCACAAAGCTGATGAGTTGTGGCAGCCTTATTACCTAAGTAAAAAATTAACGATGAAAATGTCCTAAATAATATTAAATTAAAATACCATGTATAATATTTTTTATGTGGGTATTTACCCACTAGAATTTTATGTTTAAGAGTGTTTATGTGAGTAAAGATTCACCAGAAAATTAAATTAATGTTTCTTTTCACATAAAGTATCCTAACAATACATCTATTAATTTAAAGTATTATGAGTTAAATATGGTGTAAAATATTAATATTAAAAATAGAATATAAGTTAAATATGGTGTATAATATTAATAGTAAAAATAAAATTAAAATATCAAATATAATATTAATAATAAAAGTAATGTAAAAATTAAAATTATCTATTTATTATTAGAATTAAAATTATCATTATATATATGATAGTAGAAAATGGTTTAATGGATAAATAGTTAAATTAATATTAATTTAATATAAATGTAGAGTACAATCAACTTGTTACTTGGGAAATAAAGTCAATGACATTTTAAAAAAGACAATTAATCTATGCAAAATGATAAGAAGAGAAATTCATGTGGAGAAAGCATAGAGTGTTATCATTATTGCATATACATTATTATTTCTGTTAGATATTATGATTCAAAAAACCAAAGTATATTTTCATATAGTTAGGATTTTCTATATTATTATTAGATTTTTTATATTATTAGTAGATCTAAATTAAGTAAATTGTTAGTATTGCATTTAGTGTAAGTGGAAATTTGTCGTTGATGATAACTTATCCATAAAAAATTTAGTTTAGGACAAGCTTATTTTTCTCCTCATGCAATAGACTTATTGAGAGATTGTTGCAAGCTCTTGCATCTATTATATAATTTTCCTTTCCTTTGATTAATAAAATTTGTGTGTGGAAGGGCACTTATTTATCATCTTGGTATCAGAGTAACATTGTGACAATTGGTGCAAAGAGGAGATTCCAGCATTGCAAGTTTTTGGAAAAATCCATCATATTGATCATTAGTTCATTGGTATGGAAATTTTCCAATTTCCTTAGTTCATTTGTATGGAAATTATCTAATTTTATTAAGGAAAATTAAATTAAATTTATTTCTCCTTGTTATTTCTACAGATAGATTGAAGTTCTAAATTTTGGATTCATTTTTTCAGCAAAATATTAAATAAAATCCAGTAATTGTATGAATCCTTTTGCAATCCCTTTGAGAGTGATTGCCTTGCCAATTAGGGTTTTGAGTGATTATCTTGCCAGTGAGTGTTTTAACAAACATATGCATTTGAACAAGAAATACAAAATAAAATCAATATTCAACTATTGAAATGAAACTCAAGAAACGTTGTTGGTAGCTGACCACCTGTTAGAGAATTCTTTAATGTTGTCTCTTCTAGTCGTATGTTCAAACTTTGATTCTCCTTCAATAGATTTTGTTCCTTTATTCTGATTTCCTCTATGCGTTCCCATAACGATTGATCCTTTCTTTCCTTTATCTGACTCATCCCTACTCCTGCCTGGTTTGCAATCCTTTCTCTTATTTACAAAATTAAATAGTCAATCATGCAAGTCGCTTGGATGTTGGAATGTAAAACCAAACCCTAATATCTTCCAGCTCCACATTCCATTTGTATTAACAAATTAGGAATTCATATATTAGATACCTATGATGACAGTTCGTTACATATTCACCTCATATCTTCCATGAATAACTCATCCTTCATTGTTCATAGTATCACAAGATATTAATTGAAGAGTGTGAAATAGTAAAGTAGTCTTAACCTCCGTGGCCTCCTGAGGAGTTCTCACAACATTCGACCTTTATTGAAGTAATTTTGTTTGAATTATATCTATTGCGCAATTCGATTATGTTGGTGAAATCAGTGTAGGATATGGAGTCTATACATATCTTCTCTTTAAAATCGTCAACAAACATGCCCATCTCTAGAAATTTCTTATTCATTGTTCCCATGAATTGATCTAGTGACCCCAAAATGCATTCCATTGGAGGTCAACTGACGTCCCCTTTTTTACCTTTTCATATTCGTTAACATTTAACATCTCTCTTGCTTTCACTTTGAAATTTTCTGCATTCTTCAGCTCTGGAGCTGCATCATAATTCGACGGAGTAAGAGATACAACTTCCCAATCCTGTACGTGGTTTGTGGTTTCCTTAGATATTTTGCTTCGTTCTGCCGTATTTGAAGCCTTTCTCGCTAATTTTTATGCAATAATATGGAGGCTTACCCAAAAAGGTTCTTCTTTCATCATTATCTCAATGTTCATGGAAGCTATTAAATGTTGAGCTACTTCTTATAATGGGTATGTTTCGACACTAGTGATGAGGTATTTGATGCAACCACTCATGGATTTGTTGGAATCTACAAAGATATATCACTAGTTATTGGGATTGGTTCTTCTGTCGTCATTATCTCAATGGTTAGGGATGTTGAGCTACTTCTTATAATGGGAACGTTTCAACAACTAGCCATGAGGGATTTGATGCAACCACTAATGGATTTGTAGGGATCTACAAATATATATCACTAGTTATTGGGATTGGTTCTTTTGTCGTCATTATCTCAATGGCCAAGGAAGCTATTAAATGTTGAGCTACTTCTTATAATGGGCATGTTTCTACAACTAGTGATGAGGTGTTTGATGAAACCACTCATGGATTTGTAGGCATCTATAAAGATGTATCACTAGTTATTGGGATTGGTTATTAATGCTAGCCCAGATTAAATTAAAAATGGAGGGCTCCTTTAGTGCTAAATGCATGGAACTATAATTTTATTTAAGTTGCTATTTTATTTATTCTTATTTTAAAAGGGAGAAAATATTTTTTTGGTAATGTGGAGCATTTCACTTGAGCGGGGAATTATAACAATTGATGTAATTGAAAAAAAAAAAAAAAACATGTTTTGAAGGTCAAATTTTGAAAGTTTAAAGAATTCATCATTTTTGTTAGACATAGTGTTGTCATTGATGACAACCACTGGGATCGATGTTAAAGGGAAATTCTAAGGAAGAAACAATGTCATTTACGAATCATTAGAAGAAGTATCAAAACATGCATGCCCTCATGAAATGAAATAAATAGGTTTAAAATTTATTGTAATTTTTCAAAGTTATGATGACCAAATGGATCTTTGAATGGAATAGTTAGATAATCCTCTCTAAGACCTTTCCAATGGTACATTCCACTTGGAAAAACTCCTCCCATATGAGTAATTATGATCATTTGAAGTTGGTAGTTGCAATGAGGACCAAAAAATTCAAATCATTAAGGGAGTTTTGAGGTAAAAAATGGGCCTAAAAAATGTACTAACTAAGGTAATTTTAAAAGAACCAATAGAATTCAATATGATGATGTCATTCCCAGGGGGAAAAATTTTAGAGGGAAAAGGATAAAACTATTTTTTTATTGTATTTTTGGCTTATATTATTATAGGCTTACCAAAATGTCAAATGTAGATGCTCATTGGATGTAGAATTAAATTACACATCCAACAAGTACCCACTCTGCATACAAGTGGGTCTACTCAAAAGTATGTCGAGTGGATACTCGTTGAATGTAAAATTTAATTTTGCATCTAATAGGTGTCTATACTTGACGTTTGAGTAAACCGTAAGGAGATAATCCAAATTTACATTTAAAATAAGTAGCTCCCTTTCTTTTTCTTTAAATTTCATAACTATTATTTCATTATTTTAACTATTATTTTATTATATTTCTTAGAAGACCCATTTTAGACCTCAAAATTCCCCTAATGTAATTTGAAAATCACCAAAATTGTTAAACATTGCACATCTCCTGAGCGAATCTATGAACTTGTGATAAAATTTAAGGATATCAAACAAACATGTTCATTGTTTAATTTGTTAAAGGAGTTGTCTTTAATGCGAATTTTTGGAGTTTCTGGTGGATTTTCTAGCCGGAATCTAGTGGAAATTTTTGAGGTGAATTCTTGTTTTGTGTTATTTAAACTTGTTTTTTTACTGCATATATGGATTTAGCACCCTGAAAAACCCCTAGGGAACTTTGATTGTGCATATTTTACCCATCTAACTTGTGATTTCAATGAATTCCTACCAGATTTTAGACAAAATATATCGGAAAATTTTTCAAAAAGTCGCATTAAAGACAACTCATTTGTTAAATATCGAGTGATTTCTAGGGAGTCTGGTCATTGAAATCTCATGAGTGATGGACAAGTATCAACATGACAAAATTTTAACAAGGGCCTACCTTCCAAGTTGGCACATTCCCATGACAACACTAGCAAGGATCCTTTTTACCCTTTGGTCAGGTGCCATGTGGACCCCCCTACATGGTCATTGATGATGTGGCAGCATTGATGTAATGATGTATCACATGTGGGAAGGTGGTGAAAGTGACACATGGCCATCAGTGTTTGGCCTAAGATGGTGACATGGAAATTGTGACAGCATGATGACATCAATAATAATGATGTGGCAACACAAGGATGGTGATGTGGACTCGATGAGGTGGCAGCTAACATTGTGTATGGTAGATGATGTGAAAGTATGAATTATCGCCACTTGGCATGTACAAATGACACTTTTTGATTGGCCAAATGACCAAATGTGGGACACGTGTCCCATTCAAGAGACACCATGTGGCATGATGACATCAGGCTAACATCAACATGACAATGACCATGGACCCCTAAGGATTGGATCTTATGGCATTGTCATATGGTGAAAGGGATAAACCCTATTTTGTTTGGGTCGTGATGAAGGATGAGCTATTGGTAATATGGCCAGCTTGGGAAAACACATTAGTGAAACTCTCTGGTATCTACAGTTTGAATATTGACTCCATGTCATCTACGAATGGGAAGTAACCATCCTAGTCATTATATATATGCACAGTGGTGAGGTGCATTGAATGAAATTGCTGGTGAGAATAATTGGTTTTGACTTTTGTGGTTGGATTCATTAGTTCAGCTTATTGTTTTGTGGATAGTCTCAGTTTCGACCCTCATGGGAAGTCTTTATTACTAGGTTATTTTAAATATTCCTCGTAGTGCTTTGTGATTACCAATATTGGTAGGTTGTACCTATTAAACATGTCATATTGGTCGTTCTGTTGTTTGCAACATGTTGGAAACGAGGTTGAGTTCAAAATTTTTATGGATACATATATTACATAGTGTGCAAAGACGTAACATAGAGGTTAGAAGATGATTGGCCATGGGGCCAGATCGCATGCCCTCACCCTTTGGAGTTTATCTCATTCATAACAAAACCTTTTTGTGAGGATGGTATTACAATAAAAATCATGTAGCATAGTTGGTAAGGGACTTGTATCATATAAAAAATATTGTGGGTTAAAATCTAATAGCTAATTAGTTAATAAATTTTCTATTTTTATTTTTCCTCGCAATAGTACATTTTATCGAACAGTTGAGACTAGAGAGGATAATTTTGTAGAATGGTTATTAGAATGGCATATTTTGTAGAATGCACCCTAAAAGAACTCTTTTATCAAATGGTTAATATTTATAATGTATTTTTTGGGTTTTTTGAGCTCCAAATTTAATTCTGAAAAAAGGGGAAATGGTCATAATGTTATTGTAATCTTTCTAAAAGGTATGATGAGCCATGAAGATATATTTGAGATGCTTGGAGGCTATATTTTTCATGTTTTGATGTTCGATGATCTTATGATCAAGTTTCAATGTTTATGAGCAGGTTGTGCATTCCTAACCAAATCAAGATCTCATAAAGGTGTTTTGGTATAACTAGGTTGATGAACTAGTTGTTGTATTTAATAGGTCGATGAAAAAATGATTTAAAAAAAATTATGTAGATCAGGTTATGAAAAATGGTAAAATAGGATATGATGAAATTGGTTATGAGTACAAATTGATGAACATGTTATGACATCACTGTGATAGTTGTAGCACTATCAGTGTTTGAATACCTATATTGTGCATGTGGATTCAATCTGAAAATTTTGAAAAGAGATCCACTAATTTATGAAGGAAGTGGGTGCATCCATCAAAAATTGGTGCCTCAATTAGGCTGTTTCCTACATTATTATAGATTGTTTCCTTAATGAGGTTATTGCATACATCATTAGAGGTTGGTGCCTCAATCAAGTTCTTGCCTACTTCATCATAGGTTGGTGTCCCAATCAAGTTGTTTCCTACAACAATTTCAGTGCTTGCATCATTTATAGGTTCATACCTCGAGCAAGTTGTAGCCTTAATCAAGTTAATTCTTGAATTTTTAAGGGATGGGTGTCTCCTTTTGGTTGGTGCTACAAAACATTGTAAAATTGATTATTCGATATAAGATGATTTATGGTTTTCTTCCATAATGATTTCAACGTAAAAAATGGTGTTCTCATGTGTTCATGTGATGAGTGTTACTTAATACATTATTTTATTCATTGCCATGATGTATGATGCTTTTTTATGCACTCTTATATATTCAGCTATCGATGAAATGGTTTAGTATTGTTAAATTGTTCATTACACTGATTCACCCTCGCTCTCAATGTAACCTTGAGTCTGACAAGTGGTATCAGAGTGAGGCTCCTTCAGGAATAATTAACTGGTGGAAAAAGTATGAACAGATCATAGCAGAGGCCGATGAGTAGCATAAAATATTTGGATCATAGTATAGAGAATTTTTTTAGGTGTATGCATCAATAGATTTTTTATGCATGTTATGAAGACACTTGATGGAGGAAATAGCTGCTACTTTGGAGACTAGATGTTAGGCTACTTTCTATGGATTGTTATAATGCTAACATTATGTATGTAGGAGATCAAAGTTGAGGAGATAATGGTTGTATTGCTGAAATTATATATGGTTGTATCTTTGTGATTGTATCATGTTTAGTTGCGAGTATTGAGATTGTTCAACCCCACAATTGCTTCTTTTTTACACATTTTTTTCACTCCATATCCTTTTTCTTGATCTTCATAATGTCACATTGGGCATCAAATTACAAGAATTATGATATGGCGGGTATACAATTGTTTTTTATTTCATAAAATGATAATGTTCTTTATTATTTAGTTTAATATTTACTTCAGCTACCAAATTGCAGTGATTCTAAAGCTAACACATGATTTTGCATCTAAGTTCATGGTATGATAGGTTCCAAGTTGCCAGTTGGAGAACGAAACACATGTGTAGCTGGAAATTGTTGAACGTAACGATTTCCTCCTACTCTCATGAGCCAGATCGATGAAAACAACATCCTAGAAAAGTAGTCAAAGGTGAATTCAACCTCTATGGTCGGCGACTCAGGCGAGCGAGAAACGTATATTATGCCTCATGATTTGCTGCGATGATAAAAAATCATGAGATAATCATGAAATGTTATCTTTAACAGTTAATATTAGTTTTTGTTGATAGGTATTAGGTGTATAGCTTTGAAAAATTAAATGCACGAGGGCTTTATAAATGTGCCTCTCGATAGGGATGAACACAGATTGATTTTTTATGTTAATGATACTCTATTTTATAAAAGTGTGATTTGATTAAGTGTTTAAATGTTTGGTTAATTTCCTAGTTGAAAGCATCATAGTGTTATTTTCTTCTCGTGGAGGGCCCCCTCGAGACAGTAAGGTCTTTCATTTATTTTACAATTAGTAATTCAGTTCATATTTTCTTTGTAGATTTTTGTCAATTCGATTGAGTATTTACATTTTGATTTCTTTTAGATTTAAGTTTGAATTTTTTTTTCTAAACATTTTTATTGTTCGGATATTTCAGATGCACGTGAACAGAATAGAGTTTAACACTATAATGATATAGATAGGATTTTCCTTTGCATAGTTCATCTTCCTTTTTGAATGAGATTCATTTAAAAGTGTGAAGTGTAATTTCCATTTAAGCAAGTGTGACTTACAATTATGCAAGTGTGTGATTTAGATTTATGCAAGAGTTTGATTTCCATTCAAGAAAGTCTGATATTTTATAAGAAAGAGTGATTTTAATTTCAGCAAGTGTGATTTCCATTTATGCAATTGTGTGATTTTATAAGCAAGAGTGATTTTGTTTAAGAGAAAGTGAGTGAGTGATTTTATTCCAAGCAAAATGTGAGTGTGATCTTAGGATGCAAGTGTGAATTTTATTTAAAGAAGAGTGTCATCACTATTCTTAGAGTTAATTTCATTTTGTATGAGTGAGTAATTTACTTACAAAGCTTTAAATAAAACATGTGCATTTTGATAACTAAATTTAACTTAGAATTTGTGTGAGTGACAAAGACTCCTAGCACATACAATGCACATACATTTCATTAGTTTACTAGCCCTGGTTGATAATTGATGTACGTAATTTAACATCAATATACCAAACATTTTGGCATCGTTGCCAGGGAAGAGTATATAGGAGTTTTTTTTCTTTTTCCTTCCATTCAAAAAAATAAAAATGATATGCATCGGGAAAGAGATTCTAGAGGTAGATTTATAGGTAGAGGTAGAAGTTTGATTCCCATATCACCACTCACCCCACCACAGCCTCGTAGTGCTACACCATCCACCCAAACCCATATTCCATCCATTGTAGGCAAACACAAACTTCCTAAGGTACTTAGATCTGAAATACATCCTAGAGATTCACCAACTTCATCAATTGAAGCCATAATATAAGAAGAGGATCCATATCCCCAACATAAGTAGTCATTTGTTTATCTTCAACTTGAGAGAAATTTCTATGACAAGAACTAGAAAACCCTAATGAAGAAGAAGAAACATACTTTAATATTCCATTGGTAGAAGAACCAGAGGAAGAGGAACGAGTACTCCCACTCGAAATTTGATTAAAACCACAGGGAGATAAGTTGAAAATACAAGTTGAAAAAGTAGCTTTATTATTTTCTTACTTTTTAATATTTTTACTTTTTTACACCAAAAATGGTGAATCACCCCCCATGGTTGACATAATCATCTTGAATCCTATTGGTTCTTATAAAGTTTATTTTGGTTGTACATTTTTCTTAGGAGGCCCATTTTAGACCTCAAAAGTTCTCTAATGTCGATGAAGAAACCACAACTACAATGAAAAATGTATCACCCTCTATCCTCCCTTATTTCCATGGATTAAGAAATGAGGATCCTGAAATATCTCTCTTTGAGTTCGAAGTCTTATGTGTATCCTATGAATATTTTATTGATACTCAAAGTTGAAATTGTTTCCAACCACTCTTAAATATGCAACATTTAAATGGTTTATGGGATTAGGAACACACTCTATTAGAACCTGGGAAAAAATGAAAAATGCATTCTTAGAAAAATATAAGGACTATTGTATGCCCCATAACCTTAAAGATGAAGTCTTTAAGATGATGTAGAAAGAAGATGACAATCTTGAGGATTTGATTGAATGGTTTAACTACAATCTTAAAAGAGCTAAAATGGAAAACTAGATGAGGAAACTTTGATAGATCTCTTACTAAAATCCATCAGGGATGAATGGATAGATCTTGTCAATCTGATGGGTAAAGGGGATATTTCTTAGTTATTATTACAAGATATTTTTGAGTTATGCTACACATTTCAAGAGGAAAGTCAAGAACTGGAAAAAGTCCAAGAGATCTTGTTATTTCTAGGATTATTAAATTTGCAGTGGGGATAGTAAGTAGGGTTGAAATAGGAAATTTGCTTGATAATTTCAAGACAAATATTTTAGGAAGTATTAGTGAAAAAACAGACACCCTTAAAATACAAAAAAAGAAAAATTTTGAAAATGTTGTTTTTTCTATCTTTTGTCCAAAATGTAGAAATAAGCATGCATTGAGAGAATGTCCTCTTGAATTAAAAAGTGTATAATTTTGTGTTATATGTGTGTAAAATCATGACACAAAACAATGTCCTTAAATACCAGGTCTTAAATATGTTTATAAATAGGAAGTAATACCAAACCAAGTAAATCATCTTTTTTTTATTGCTAAAATACCATGGAAAAAACCACAAACTCAAGGTTTCAACACCCAAACATATGCACAACCATCACCAAAAAAATTGGACTGCACCTATGCATTGGAAACCTTGGCCTCAGCCCTAGGCACAAGGATGGCCAAATCCTTATGTAAAATACCCTTAATATCCTCAATATCCTCAACCTTACCCTGCTTTTCCACCACAATATTTCCCTCAACCCGTTCAACCCTCTCAACCTCAAAATCCAAATCCACAACTTTCATTACCATTTCCACAAAAACCAAATCAATTACCTCCCCAACCACTTCCAAATCCAAAAAATAAAAACTCACAACTTGTTTACAACGTAGAAGGGCATATTTTCGAAACTTACATGTTAACTCCATTAGATCTAAACAATGTTCAACTTAGATATCGTAGAGTATTGGAAAAGAAGTCACCATTTGTTTTTATTCATGAATATGAAAAAGAAAACCTCTCTAAGGAAGAGACACTTCTTCGAGAAGAAGAAAATTTTCAAAAATAAATCACCCTTGTACATACCAATGATACTCCAATAAACTCAACTCCCATTATAGAACAACCTTCAATTTTTATACAAAACCCACCTTTTCCTAAAATATTGAAAATTGATGAAGGGATAGAGAAAAAAAGTATGTTGCTTGATTATGATATAATGGATGAATGTTTTCATAAAAAATCCTTTGTTACAAGATATCAAAGAAATACCAATATTTGAAAATACAATTAGGGAGTCAGGCATTAAAAGACCTCAAAGAAAAAGAAAAGAAGTTAAAAAAGTTCAGTTAGTCAAAAAAAATGTAGATATCATGATGGGAAAAACAACAATTCAGAAATATCTTGATCCATGAAGTCCCATTGTGAAAACAAACATCAGTGGAATTGAAATCCAAAACACATTGATTGACTTAGGTGCAATTATAAACATCATGGTTAAACAAGCTATGGATCAATTGAAACTTCCTAATCTTCAATATACCACAACACTGTTGCAACTAGCAGACATATTTGTTATAAAACCTGATGGTGTGTTAGAAGATGTGTTTGTATCCTTAGATTCTTGGGAATATCTTGTTTATTTTATGATTTTAACACCCAAGAATAATCTAGGAGGACATCCATTGATCCTAGAAAGACCATGGTTAGCTATAGCTGATGCTTTTATAAGTTGTAGATCTAGTGATATGTTTATCTCTGATGGAAGCTCAACAAATAAATTCACAATATATCCTCCTGCAAAAACAACAATAGAGTTAGAAAGTGAAGAATGGATAGATGATGATATTGATATACATCCAATATTTGCTACTTCACAAATGGATGAAGAAGGTCATATTTTAATTCTAATAGAAAATAATGAATCTTCCTCATATTATGAATCTAGTCAAAATTTTCAAGAGCATTGTAATGTTGAATATATATCATCTCAACAAATGTATTCACATTATATGGAGAAATTTGGAAATTTTTTAATAGAAATTTTTCTAGATAAAACATTGAATATTAATGATAATATGGAAGAATTTCAAAAGAGAAAATTAGTAAAGGTTCTACAAGAACATTCATCTTCTTATGCATGGGAAAACACTTTTATGAAAGGAATTGATCCGAATACTTATATGCATCATATGTATATTGAAGAAAATACCAGAACAATTAGAGAGGATGAATCCAAACTTAAGGGAAATTGTTAAGGAAGAATTGCAAAAAAATTTAAATGTGAATTTCATTTATCCTATATCAGATAGCCAGTGGGTTTCACCATTGTTAATTCTTCTGAAAAAAAATCAAAAATGGAGGGTATGCATTGATTACAGGGAATCGAATAAATCTACTTTAAAAGATAATTTTCCACATCCTTTTATAGATCAATTATGTTGGCTTGAGGGGTCCTGACCCAGGTTCAGAGTTTATCGCGCAACCAAAACCCTCCAACTACTTTCCCTTTTGGAAATGACTTGCTTGCGTAGATCAAAGTCTCACCCGAAGTAGTATGGGGGGGTGTTGGAACCAGGTTTCTTCACCCTAAGGAAGAAATTAATGTGGTAGCCCTAAATAGGTTTATAGAAAAAAATTTGTAGATTGGAAATAGATGCGTGCATATACAGAACAATACTTATCGAATTTACTTTTCACAGACATAGATATTTCATATAACAGATGGATCACAAACATGGAAAATTTTAGGGGCTAATATTCGTAGGTGGGCTAATTTTCCATGTTTTTTCCAAAAAAAACATTCGCCAATTTCAATTTTTTTCTAAAAATTATTTTCCCACATTTTATACTATAAAATTATTTTACCTTAAAAATCGCAAAATATTTATATAGACTAATATAAAATCATTATAAATCTAAAAAAAATTACAAAAATATTGCCAAACATTTTACACTTTTCATATTAAAGAATAGTAATCTTTGACAAGGTTTCTAAACTTTAAGATAAACCTACATCCTTAAATTTTTCCTTCATCATAGATAAATGATAACAGAACTAGATCTTCGAAATGTGCAATAACTTAAGCAGATCTACTCATGTATTCAACCATCAACATATACTCATGCATAAAGAACAAATTTACTCATGCAAATATAACTAAGCATAACAGAAGTAAATACATCTCAAAGCAGTAATAGTAAACCGATATCTCAGACAAATAACAAAAGTGCTTCACCAAAACAGTCCTTGTATTAGATTCAATGGTTCGGTAGAATCATACTCTTCCCCTTACAATTAGCCTTCCACGCACACAGCCAAAGGATTCCACACACAACCAGGACTAGGTCTCCGTGCACACAGCCAGCAGGAGCCTTTCTACCCAACCCATACTTAAAAAATGTATCACAGAAGAATAAACGTACTTAGATCCAAAACATTACATATCTTCATCAACTAGACTCTATCTATATTTATATATATTCAGCATGCAGATACTATGTTCTCAAACCATGGTTTGAGGCCCACAGTTTACCCTTACAACCCATTTACATAAAAGAGGGGCTTTTACCCACCCCAAAGCCCCTTGACCTTTCTGCGTAGTGCACATATGCAAAATTATATAAAAAATGTCACTCAAAAATTTCACTAAAAAATGTACCCTTGGGGACCCCGCTCAACCATGCCCCCAACACAAACCTGTGACTCATCTCGAGTCACTGCGGGGTCGAATCCTTCATATTTTATTGGAGCACAGTGGCAGAAGTTTTCAGTGGCAACACCACCTCAAGACTCTACAAAGTAGCTCCTAGCGCTTCAATGACAAGTTTTTCTATAGTTGGCCCTTCAATGGCCAATTCAATGCTTCTCTGCATTTTTTGAATGGTCTTCGGTGTACCATACAATGATTGTGAAATTTGTAGAGCCTCCTTATCCCATGGCTGTATCCTTGTCTCAATTAACTACTCTCATCGGTGCAGGTCCTCGATTTCGATCTAGATCACCCGACCCTCCTGTAGGCGGGTGAGGCGTTGTGAAATCACGAGAGTGGACGCTTCCATCCTGATATCTGCAAACTATTTCTCCTTGATGTGCAACTCATTGCATAGCTACTGTACCATAGGGTCATTATGAACCAAATTCTAGACACCCATGGCCTCATCCAAGAGTTGACTGCACTGTTTGACTGTGGCAACAATGTTATTTGTATCATGTGTTACCTTGGTACCCCTCTTCGCTCTGACTTCCGGTGGGGTCTATCGCTGCAAATTTAACTGTAAGTCAGCAATCTAGTGTTAAAATTCAGCCCGCACAGTATGAAATTCGTAGCGCGAGGTCTTTAATGTAGTGACCATCCCTTCTAACTTCTCTATTGGGGTAGCTATGGCGGGGGACTGTTGGCACGTCGTTGCATACTTGAATGATCTTGTCCTCTAGTGCAACGTGCTGAGCCTCTACGGCATGACATGCTTCCTCCACGGTCTATTGTTTCTGGTGAGCTTCGACAGCCTGTTGTTGTGACTCTACTATAATGGTGTGGACATTGGATTTTCAAAGCTAGAGCTCATCCACAATAATATTGTGGATCATATGCAATTTCTTGCAGGAAAAACAGATAAGTTAACATTTATATCATCGAACCCTCATAGTTTCGTGGACTGGCTTGTTGATTCTACATGCATGGTTAGCTCAGGGATTTGAATAAGACGATTGTCCCCAGTTTCAGGCAGGACTGTATTGAGTGGTTGTGCGTTGGTTGCATGCATTCTTGCTTGCATCTAGCTTTCTTGTGCAACACTCGCCTGAAGCAGGCTTGCTTGAACTTTGAGCTCTTGAATACCAACCTATACCCCATCAAGCGCATCCTTGTACTGCACTTCTATGTCCATCCACATATCTTCTATTGTTTTCATGACCATTTTGGCTATTTTTTTTAAGTCATATTTTCTCAGTGTCAACTCTTCCTCTCCAGTGGCCTTAAAGCCCTTTCATTTATCCCTGGATCCTCCCGTGGCCTGAGAACCACGTTTTTTGCCCTTGGAAGTTTGAAATTCCACCTAATCCTCTGTTTCTTTAGGTGTGGCACCATTCTTCTCACGTGCATTGTTTTTTTCTAAATCAATCATTTTTCCAGTTGCAGTCGGCGTGACCTATTTTCCTGTGGTTTTCTCAGTAGTTTGCGTACCAGTGCAAGGCTTGGTAGGCGTCTTCGAAATAGATGTAGAGCCACCTTACACATTGCAGAAATCTAACCAAGCTAGCGGACACTCTACAGTGATGTGAAACAAGTATTTCTCAATGACGAGAAAGGGAAATTTGTATCAAACTCCTTCAACTACGCCCTTCACGCAGATGTGAATGTTGTGGAAGGTGGTCTTAAAATCTGTGAGCAACTTGTACTTCTCGTACAAAGTTGGAGAGAGCCTTGTCTTTGATTGGATTTCTTGAAAGATAGAAGTGTCGAACAAGATCCAAAATATCTTTTTTTCCATAATGTGCATGGGGAAGGAGGAATTCCAAAGTGTAGCATACTATGTGGCTTCCCACATTTGTGGCTCTATATCACGAAACTGTGTTTCCTCTAGGGTCTTCCATCCAATGAGGGTTATCAGTAACAAGATCCAAACATAATATAAGTTCTTTCACTCCTCTTGTGCTTCGCGCACATTCTCGAGGAACTATTTGCATAAATATTGAGCCCAATTATATATTACGCCCCTCTCGCACTGTCCTACAAGTTGAATTACTTCCACAGGAACCTCCTTAGGTTAGCACTTTCGCATCATCTTGCAAGCCAAGATGAGTGTCCCAAATTGAACAGCCGGGTCAATGATTTCGTTGACCACAAATCCTCTACTGTGGCGCAACACCTAATAGGTCATTTTAATTTTTTCTGCCACCTTATTTTCTTGTGCCTTTCCTCCAAAGTCAGCCATGGGATCTACGCCTTGGTCAGGCAAGCCGATGATCCAGTGGATCAGCGCTGCATCAATGGATATGCACTCGCCCAACCATAGATCTTCATCATGCATGAGTGTGAGAAATTGTCACACACAGATATCATTTATCATTTTGTGCCTAAAATGTGGGACCTGAAGTAAGTTCAGAAGTGCAGCCTTATGCAAGCTCAGCACCCATCGTTGCGGCTCAATGTGCACGAGCCCCCCCTCATATGGTACATGGTTCAGATAGCACTCAGGCGCAAGCCCAGGTAACTTATCAACATCCTCTAGGTCCCAATCCTCCATTCTCGACTACGACACTTTAGCGAACATGTCACCTTCAAGTGAGAAATTCTCAAGAATTAGGGGCATGTTAATGTAATACCTAACCTTGTCAATATCCTTCAGGACCTTGACTAACATCTTGTGTGGTGCGACATAGGTTGGCAATTGCGTGAATGGGGCCACTTCAACCACATTCTCCTCCTCCTCCACAATGGTCTTGGGGATCTCCGCCATGGGTCTCTTGTGGCACTCAGCTGCAGTGGAGCGCGGATTTGGAGTCTTATCCTTAGGGGACGTACGGGTCCCTGACTTATGACCCTTCTTAGTCTTCGTAGGTGTTATCACTCCGCGAGATTCCCAAGGTTGAAGAAGGAATCCCAATGAAGGTAACCACAGACTAAGCTTTTGACTTGATAGCTAGCCTTATCAAGTCAGAGAGGGCTCTCTCCAAAAAAGTCACAGCAAGGAGGGTTGGAGAAATTAGGGTTTTTAGGCTATATATTTCAGTGCAGGGGGTTGTTTTTATTTGATTTTGGTTGGGTTATCACTAGATGAAGAAATTAGGTCAAGGGAGCTAGGTCATGGAAAATGAGATAGGGTTGCAGGGATCAATGGGGCAAGGTAGGCACAAGGCTTATCACTTAAATATTGTTGTGACATAATGGTTTTAAGACTGAAGAGAAGCTAGGAATATCATGAGAGATTTATTCTTCTTAGACAGGTGAAAATGGACAAACTATGATCAATTCCCCAAAACAGAGCATGTGCAAGCATGTGTTCTTATTATCAAACTTGAAAGAGATCATACCATTGAGATGAAGTGAACATTAATACAATACATTCTAACATATGATACTGAAGAAAATACAATGATAAACATAAATACCACAAGTATCCCATAAATTAGCTGCATCTCCTCTTTATTAGATGGACAAACTGAGTACAATAGTTCCTTGATCAATAAGCAAACATACAAACTGATTCCAACCCTTGCTAAGAGTTAAGTGACAGACTAAATAGACATCCAAACAAGCTTCACTCATCTTCAGGGGTCGAATCCATGAGGTGAGGAATAGATCCACAAATATTGAACTGCAAACTGAAGTATCATATGGTCCAAGTGACTCAGTCCTCATTACATTCAACTGATTCATTATGACTCAATGATGACTTTTAATCGATGACTATACCCTAGGTAACTAATCTCAAACATAATTACATTTACCATAATTAATTACATGAGTAGAAACATGATTTCCTTAAGAAAAGTCAAATTTCAAAGAAACTTGGAAAAAATCAGCAAATTTGTCATTTGCGCCCTCCATTGTGCATTTGCGCCCTCTCAATGTTATTTGCGCCCTTTGTGTTTAGAGCCACTTTTGGCTGACCTACAGGTGTCCAAATCAGGCCCAAGATGGCTTGTTGGAAATCCTTGCCTATCCTCTTTCTAAATATGCCTCAAGCTATGAAAATGGAGGATATTTTCTCCCTTAAAAAGTCATTCTCCCAAGACAAGTATTTGTGCAGCGCCTAGGTCAAAAAAGGGGTAGAAAGGTGATTTTTTGATGGTTTTCTGAGCTTTTCACCTATAAAAACTGCAAACCAAGGTTGGAAACATTGTTTTATGAGATGCATGGGTCATTATGATTCCAATGATGCCTTTCTTCTCCTCCAAAGTGTCACAATTATTTTCGTAGCGCCTAGGGCACTGCGTAAATGCCCAATTTTCTGCTAAAATTTTATCTCAAAAAAGACATAGATTTCTAGATTTTGACAAAAAGTTAGAAAATGCCTCAAAATTTTTGGAATGGATGATGATGATGTGTCTAATCTTGGAGGGAAGCCTCAACAAGGATGTCCAACTTTTTCTTCTCCTCCATGGTCAACTCTTCAATTTTTGCATTGGCACTTTTGAGCTTGACCAATGCAATTTTCTCTTTTTGGGCATGGAGTTTGACCTTCCTCCTCAATAGGTCATTATCTTTATTTTCCTTTGCTAGCAGCTTCTCCAAGTGTTTATTGGCTCTATCAATCCATGGCTCGATGTTCTCATTGATCTCTATAGCAAGTTGCTCATTTAGGGTTAGTTGATCAGTAAGCTCAACTTCCATTTACCTCTCTAGAGCTAGAGCTCTTTTTAGCCCTCTAGTTCTAGATCTCTGTCTTGGTAGTTGTTCCTATTCATCATCAAGTAATCCATACGTCTCCAGTGTTTCATATAGCATGTATTTTGCCTTTTGAGCCTCCCTTTGAGTAGTGAAATACTTAACCTCATCAATGATTTGTTTTGTTTTCAATTGTTCATTTTCTTGCTCAAGGAAGTGTACAACATATCTAGCCCTCTCAAGATTAGTCTAGAGCTCACTAATATTGGCATCCTTTTCTTTGATAGCAGCATTTGTTATTTTTTATCTTCATTCTCATCTAGGTCAGCATGCTAAAATTCTTGCTCAGTTTCATTAGTGTCCTCCTCATCATGAATGATTGGCTCAATGACCTTCTCTTTATCTTTGTCCACCTATTGTTTTGATGTAGTAGGCATGGCCCCTTCCACTCCATGTGGAGAAAACACATGCATGTGGCCTCTCTGGTAGGTTTTTGGCAATGTCTCAACCTCAACCATACTAGCCCACTTAGGCTCAATGTCATCAATCCTGTTAGGTGACCTAAAATCATGATGAGATGGAGATGAAGGAGGTGAAGGGGATTGATATGATGATGATGAGTAAGCCATGGGCTGAGATGATGAAGGGACATTTTGTGCATGCTGAATTGATGGCTCAATGAAAATATCATTGGCTATGAAGGTGCTCCATGTAATGTTCTGTTGATTGATATGGTGGAGGACTATGATTTTTATGATGGAATGATGGAATAGGATTCTCATTTGTTATTCATGTTCCTTCTTCTCGGAAATGTATGCCATATTCTCTATACTCTAGAAAATATAATAAGGTGTGTTAAGCATCCTTACCCTATTGAAATGCATCAAGAGCCAGATGTGATAGGAATAGAACCTTGAAAATATTCCTTCACATGAAAAATATTTCATGATTATCTTCATCATTGGTGCATATATGTCCAAGAGCTGTGAAAAATGGAAGAACCTATTTGTTTGATTTTGGTGTCTTGGTTTTAGGAAGAAGTAAAAATCTTGTTTCTTATACCTACCTTTCTTGAACCATTTCTCCCCAACATTTGGGTTCCTTGTAGCACCTGAAATAACAGCAGTGGATAAGGTAATAGTGACCCCAGCTAATTTAACTTGGTTGTCATGGAGTCCAGATATGAAAGGTCTAGTTAGCATGGGGTGGTGTTTAACCCTCTAAATTTTCTCAAAAAAATCATAACAGCCAACATGTTTGAAGCATGTGACATTCAATGGAGAAGCTAAGAGTTCCCTAGTGTTGGCAGGTTCAAGTATGAGCACTCTTACTCCTTTATGTGGCCTCCTTATCTATGTTTCCTCTCCTTCATTGAATGATGTGTTTTCCTCTTCTATTGCCATGGTGTTAAAAGCCTATGGATTAGGAAAGGGAAATGGGAAAGGGAGATGGGAAAGGAAAAATGAGGGAGATGTTCTGATAGGGATATGTGAAATTGGGAGAGGATAGAGAGTAATGATATGATATATTTAGGGTAGTGATTTAGGAATTGGGAGCCTAGGTAGATGTAACACCTAGGACTTAGGGTTCCGGGGAGAAATTTGTAGGAAAAAGGAATTTTGCAAATGAGGGGTTTGGGAATGAGTTTTTATAACTATGGGAAGGATGCCAAGGGTAAGGGATTTAATTTTAAGAGTTTTCACAAGTGTATTGGGATACTAGGGTTTTTCCTCAATTTAAAAAAAAAATTACAACTTCAACACATAAACTTAAGAAGATGATTTTTCATGGAATGTGCCTCTTACTAGTTTGTTGGAGGTCAATGACTGAGTAGTTGGAGTTTTGAAGGCAAATTTCAATCACTTGGACACTTTGTAGAGCTTGTTGGTAATTTGCACCATGAACAATGCATTTGCACCCTTGATAGGCTATTTGTGCCATCCTCTACACATTTGCGCCATCAGCTACACATTTTCACCCTCCTGAACGTATTTTCACCCTCGTTTTAGCATTTGTGCCCTATCTTCAGAATTTGCACCCTAAACTCAGCTTATTTTGACAATTTTTCTCAGAAATTCGAGAATTTGATCTCTTAGAGTGTAGGTTTGATATTTGGAGGAGGAAAATGAATTTGAATTGATGTCTATTAGCCATAAATAGCTAAGTGAATTTGAATTTGAATTTAAAAACCTACTTTTCTAATGTCTTTTTTTACTTTTTTGAAAACTTTTGTTCATTACCCTTTCATCTGATTTTTCTTTCTTGCGGGATGGTGTTGTTGAAGTTTGACACTTTTCTCTTTGAGTTGGTAGCTAGGGACCGAACTTATTACATATAGGAAGCATAAAGTTACATAAAAAATTAAAATAAATTACATCTCTATTTTCATATCAAAATTACAATTTTGATATGAAAATCATAAAAATCAAAATTACCAATTTAAAAATATCATATTTACATGTTGATAATCCTCTGCAGATGATAATGAAAATTTTATTGAGTCACTCTCACATCCTTTGCTAACCTTATTGAGATGAAATGGTGCATTTTGGACCTTGAAACCTAATGACCGAATGGGACCTTGGATGACTTGACTCCATGGTTGACTTTGACTGACATAAGACATAGTGAAATGAGATTTTCAAAAGTGTTTTTATGCTTAGCAAGACATGAAGGTGGGCCAGAAAATGAGAATTTGTGAGGGAGAGTCAAGTTTTATGACTAGGGCTACCATCAGTGAATCAATTTTTTACATGACCTAATGGAATGATAAAAAATTTCAGAGTGGGACCCCTAAAATGAATATGAAAAGAGTGATTTTTATCACTGATGGAAGAATGCATATTCTGACATTAACAGCATGCACAGGTGTCTTAGCGACTAGAGCAGCAGGATACTCTTCTGGGCGCGTAGCTGTCATGCTTGGTGGGATAACGTAACCAAGAAATCCTCCTCAAATCTCAAATCCAAACCAGATATAGGCAATGAATAATATGCAAAAATTAGAGAGCTCAAGGTAGACAATTCACACTGAAATCAAAGGGAATTGTTGCGACCCCATAGGTCATATTTATATTTTTGGCACATCTTCAACAATCCCTTACGCATTAATGTGTCTCCATAAATGACAAAACGGTTCCAAATCTGGGAAAACCCCCTCATAAAATGTAACCTAGATTCTCCCTTAAACAGTAATAAAATTGTCTTTTCCATATTTTCTATTCCAACGGCTAGATTTTGGCACCTCTGCAACCTAGTGAACCTCCTCGCACAGCTACCGTGCATGCGTTGCACCTTTCTGCACATCCGCCAGCCCATCTGCATAGATCCAATACTCTTTCCATATAGTCATTTTTTGCGTGCAAGGAGAGGGTCATCCATGTATGGCTTCAATCAGCTTCCATTAACATACCCGAGAAGATATTTGCCACTCAGCATGGTCAGGCGCACTGCACCTCCATCAGTGATATCTTTAACAAAATATCACCCTATCTAATGCATCTTAAACTTCGCTAGGTGGAGTGAAAACTTGTTATCATGCAATAATACCAAATCGTATTCCTTAAACACATTTTTCCTAATGTGCCTATCATGACATGCCTTTTTGCGCACTTTCTTAACTTGCCTATAGAAATTGGCAATAAAGCGATCTTATTCAAATGTGACTAACTGTGACAATCATTCCTCCATAACATCTGCTTCTGCCATATTTTTGAATGTTGCAATGCGCAGGTTGGGAGCAATGTACTCCATCGGCAACACAACTTCTTGCCCATATACCATCTTGAACGGTGTCCTTCCAGTCAACTTTTTACATGTGGTTCGATATGCCCAGAGGACTGCAGGTGCGTGCTCATCCCAATCATTCCGGTTAGCATTTTAAACCTTGGTAAGTGTAGTCTCTAATATCTTGGTAAATGCTTCCACCCCACCATTTTCCTGTGGGTGATATGGAGTTCTCTTCTGATGATGAATCCTGAATTGTATGTCAAAGATTCAATGGTTTCATTCACAAAGTGTGTACCTTGATCACTTATTAGAATATTAGGACACCTAAAGCAAGTCACGATATTCTCGAATATGAACTACGCAACTATATCTGCAGTACAATATTTCACAGGCTTTGCTTCAACCCATCTGGTTACATAGTTATTCATAGTGATCATGTAATGCGCACCACTCTTCTTTCCTAGAGGGTTAATAGGTTCAAAAAAGTCTATGGCCCATTTCTAAAATGCTTTTAGTGCCATCTATGGATGCAAGGTCATCTCATCTCTGTGCAAGGGCTTCCCAGTCCTCTAGCAGACATTGCATGCATGACAGTGCACATAGGCATCATTGTGCAATGTGGGCCACCATAACCCAACTCGCAAAATATTTTGCGTGGCTGCCTTCCCTGCATAGTGACCACCGGAAATGCCTCCATGAGCTTCATCTAAGATTGCACGTGTTTCATACTCCAAAACATATCGTCACATAACTTCGTCTGCAACCATCTTGTACAATTGGCCAGCAATAATAGTGAAGTTTGTTGTGCACGCCATGAGCTCTTTCTTCTATTGTACTATATATTCCTCAGGGGCACATCTAGTTTTCAGTAATTTAATAATATCAGATAATTTATCATCAACTACCTTGATCGCAAACAACTGCGTATCTAGTAATCCATCCTCCAAGTTTGTATGTTCTTCACTAGTTTCAATACGTGACAGATGGTCGGGCCCATCATTCAGTCCTCCTGGTTTCACAATGATCTCAAAGTCATACTCCTGGAATTGTAACAACCATCTACATATCTTCCCCCCCAACATAGGCTTATTGACCAGGTACTTCAAAGTAGAGTGACCAGTAAACATCTTGAAATGTCCTCCTAACAGGTCGTGGCAAAATTTCTGCAGTGCATACACCATCACTAATCCTTCTCTTTCTTTGGTTGAATAATATTTTTCTGCACTTGAGAGCTTCTGACTAGCATAGGAAATAGGGTGATCAATATCTCTAGCTCTTGGTTGTGCTAAAATAGCTCCAAGTGTGATACAGGAGGCACCAACATGCACATGAAACACCTTAGACCAATTTGGAAAGATCAATATGGGTGCAATGACCATCTTTTCCTTCAACAATTCACAACTCTTATGACATTCCTCATCCCAGCAAAATGTTGCATCCTTCTTGAGAAATTTCTCCATGGGCACATTTATGAGCGCATAACCTTGAATGAACTTCCAATAATAGCCAGTGTGTCCTAATATTGAGCGCAGTTGTTTGATATTCACAAGTATATCTAGATTAACAATTACTGTGATCTTCGCGGGACTACCATCAACCCTTGTTGGCGTACAATATGTCCCAGCAATATCCCGAATGGCACACATAATATACATTTCTTCAAGTTCAGTGAAATCTGATATTTTCTACAAGTATCCAACATTAAGCGCAGATTTGAAACATGCTTTTCAGTAACCCAAAAACATTCCAATCATCAAAGTATACTTCCATAAACTTATGGATAAATTCCTTGAAGGCAGCTACTACTACATGTGAGAATATGGCAGGTGCATTCTTCAAGCCAAAGGGCATGACTATATACTAGAAATATCCCCATTTTGTTCTAAAAGTAATCTTACTGCAATCTTATGGCATAATCCTGATCTAATGATACCCTAAGAAACCATCTGTGAATAAATAAGCTTCTTGTCCTCTGACATTTTCCAGGATCTCACCAGAGAATGGAGTTGGGAATGGATCATGCACACAGGCATCATTCAACTTGCGCAGGTCTACACAATTCTTGATTTCTCCTTTTGTCTTCTTGTCTTTCACTACCATGGGACTCACCTAATTAGACCCTTCTATTGGCTCTATGATGCCTACAGCAACCATCTTATCCAACTCTTCTTTACCTTCTTCTTATATTTTGGATTCAATTTGTATGGGCATTGCTTCACCGGGCGCGCATTTGGTTTCAAAGTGACCTTCATGACTCCAAGCTCTCCAATTATTTCTTTCAACTCTAAGAAATTTTTAGGGAATAAATCTCGATACTATGTCAGCAGCTCAGCAACCTTTCCTATTGTGTCTCCAATCTTCACCAACTTTGGTTTCTCTTCAAACCCAATATTCACCTGTTGAATCTTCAGAGTTTTTGTGACATCTAGTGAAGTGATCGGGCACCCAACAACTGCACATTGTCCCTATAATTTCGAAATTATGATATTCCTTGTATCTTCATCATTTTCTTCAACCCTCATGTTTCTGCAATTCACAATATCATTCATCTGCGCATCCCATGTTGGCAAAGCACGTTCTACCATTGGCTTTGTTGTGTAAAAGATAACTTCTTGAATGTTATGCAATGTTGTATCGATCTTGACAAACCCACTCTCAAAGTTGTATGTTATAATGAAACTCTCTGTCAGCGCAGACCATTCACTAGTACCTTGGTGCAGTTCTGTCTCCATATACCAATCAGTAGGTACCTTCCCCAATGTATGAATGAACATGTGGACCCACTCAAGTCTCGGTTCTACACCCCATACCTCACTCTAATTAGCTAAATGTATACACAGATCATCCTTTCCAGAGTAGACTTCTTCCATTCTGATAGTTGGACATTAAAAGCGTAATCTCATCATTTGTGCCTATTCATCCCAATTGCCCATGTTTTTCCTATGATTCTCCCACCATCGTGTTGGATTAGTGTGCAGTCTCAGATCTAGGGCATGGAATCTCTGTCCTTCTAGGACAGTTCTTTCAAGTTCTCATAAAAACATATTTACATTAGTTAATCCATCATAATGTGCTAATTCACGTCCCTCTGATGTTATGCATCAAAGAGATCTAGTCACTTGATTGCAGCGCAACGCAGATACTTCATGCAACTACTTCTACCATTTTTCCAATTCTTCATCAAAATCTAAGAAACAAGAGTTTTCCTTTTCCCAATTAATACTTCCATCAGTCGTTGGTTTGATCCAATATTCATCATGAAAATTCAGCTTATAGGTGTGATCAATATCATTATTAGCGCACACAGGCTATGTGTATCTCTCTCCTTCTGCAGAATCTAGAGGAATGATGACTCTAGTTCCATTGCTTTCAAACTTCATTCTTCTTTTCTTCATATTTATGACACCATCCATATCAATAGCCCAGTCCAATCCCAACAACGCAAGATAATGATCAGTATTATCCACAATTTGTATAAATTCGAAATCTTCAAGTATCTTAACACCTTCAATATTGACTACGAATCGTGACAACCTTCCTAATGGAATGATTTTATATTCATTTTCCATGCGCATTTGAATGGTAGATCATTACAGCTTGGATTCTCCCATGCGCTACCAAGTTTTCTTAGGTAGGAAATTTTCATCGAACCTTAGATCTAGGATAAATTGATCCATCTCATAAGCACCAATCGGAGCAATCATACACATCTCTTACCCCATTCTCTTCTTATTCTTGTAGATTTTGTTGACACGTTTTTTTTCTACCAGCGGTTGTTCCTTTTTTGCATAGTTATCTATCAGAGCCTGGAGGTTCTCTACCTCCTTTATTTTGTGCAATAACTTAATGAAAGCTTGTAAAAATGGTTTGATTTCATCATCTACCCCTACTGATCAGGAGTTCATAAATTTTTCTCAAAATTCAAATTTACAGAATTGGGTTGAAACTAGGATGGTTGCATAGATCTCATCTTCCTGATTCTGGCGCCGTGAACAGTTCGAAAAACTAATGTTGTATGAGGAATATATTGTGTTCTGATCGAAATGAAAAACAACTAAAATTACAACAGTTTGACCAGGTTTGATTGGGATGCACAGTGAGCATAGTGGATCCACAGTCAGCAAAAAAGGGGAATATTCCTCGAAATATTCCCTCCATTGAACCAATCGCAGGTTAAAAAGTCTCCTTGTACTATTTTGGGTATGGATTGAAGAGCCAATCAGAAGTTGCCACATGGTGAGCCCTGAGGTTGCCACGTGGCCCTGAAACCGCATGGTAAAATTTTGTTGGAGGCTGCATGGCTCGACCCCCTGACCTCCCTCCAGGCATGCGCACAACTTACTGACTTCTCTACACAATGTCACTTAACCTCTTATGGATGCGGGTTATAATTATGTTGTATTTAAATCACGTATGGGGGTTGGGAACCACCAGCAGTCCCAACTCGCTAGCGGTCCCCATTACATATCACATGGCAACGATTAAATGTCAGCTCAAACCGTGCGGTCTATTCATTAACCCGACAGCACATACCACAGTTCAAACTGTTAACAGGGGTTGTTGTGTGGGTTCCACCTAACTGACAGTTCTGTAACGGTTTGAGGGTGCACATGTGGCCACCGCCCAGACCGTCAAATTAAATGTGCTGTCAGTTTTGGGGGGAAAGATAGAGGCGCACCGAAATTGGCGGGTAGCTTAGTTTTAACTCCAGTTAACTAGAGTTCTCCACTTGGAGTTTTCCTAGGATATATTGGGAAAAAGTGTAGGAGGCCCAATTTTCGACCATTTTGAGTGAATGAAGAGTCATTTTTTACTAATTGGAGCATTCTAGAGCCATTGGTGTAGAGAAAATAGCTATTAGAGCACTGTAACTACAAGTAATAGAAATTTTTTGAACATAATGAAAGATGTGTTATCACTCCAATAATTCCTAGGGTTGTTAGTATTTTTGTTTTAAAGAATATTAGAGGTAACCACAAACCCAATTTTAAGCTTAGTATCTAGCCTTCCTAATGATCAGAGAGGGATCTCTCTTTATGATTTAATTTTGTTGTTTTTAGTTGATTTCAGGCTAGTTATGTAATATTGATTAGGTTTTGATTTTGGTTTGGTTTGGTGGTGGAATCACTGATGCAGATGGATAGATGTAGGTATTTTTTCCATTGGGCTAATGGAGTCAATATATCAAGAAACAAAGCATAATCAAGTTCTAAATGAAGTGTTCACATGGCAAGGTAGATGAGTAAATTCATATCTTTAGGCTGGATGATGAAATGGTTTCAATTGGGATGAGAGAGAAATTAAGGGTTCTCAGATCTGGATAATGAGGGAAATGACAGAGGTCAATCGAAACTAGGGAGAAAATAAGAATTCCCTACTCTGGATATCAGAAGAAAACATGAAAATGGAATAAAAGTTCAAGACAGTGTATTTAAACAAGTTCTGAAATAAAATTCCTGCTATACATTTAGATTCATAAAACATACAAGTATGTGAAAAACTTCAGAAAATAGCAAAGAACAATTGAAAGTACTTCACTGAAGTGGCTCAACACATGAATCCTATAATATAATACCTTTATTGCTCAATCCAGTCTGCAGACTTGAAAATGGTACAATGAGCCCTCAGTTTTCAGATCAATACAACTATAGAAATGTTTAGCAATCCACCATCCACCACCAATACTTCGAATTATGAAGTATTTATACAAAAAATATTACAAAATATCCTAAACTGACTTAGGAATTATTCAAGGAAAAATAAATATCTTCATGCAAGAAGATAGAGACACCTAGGAGACTAATTGCTAGTTGTCCCTCTTTATTTGGATTTTGTATTTGCTTGTTGATATTTTTGTTGCTTTCTCTCTGAACTTTGCTCAATGTTGGCTGTCTTTTAGGCTGTTGAGTGTCCTTTACGCTAGTTGTATTTCACTCTTCTTTGTACTTTAAACTTTTTCTTTCATCTGATACACTTTAACTTGTCTATGTTTTCACTTTAACTGTTCTGTTATTTACTTTTATCCATTACTGTATTCTATGTTTTAACTTTTACTGCTTTTTTCACTGCACTGCTCTTTTACCTGTGACCTTTTTACTTTCACAGTAAATCATTCAATTTCTCTCAAGTCTCTGCATCTGGTAATTTGATTTTTACCATTCTTCTGAAAATCTCATCAGCCTCTGTATATTTTTCAAAAGTAGGCTTGTTAACGAATAGATTTTTTACCTCATGTTGGAGGTAAAAGAGATTCTCAAAACTCTGATAAAGCACTTTTCCTGTAGGTATTCCTTTCATTGGGGAATTGTTGGCATGTTCCTTTGCCACTTCTCTGATTTCTTATCATAATCCTCATGGTTCATCAACCTGTCATTGATAACCAAAGGATTAGGCAGACCTTTCTGCCTCAATATATCAAATTTAACCATGAATCTGGTTATGGCAAGATCCATGTTCTGACATTTGTCTTCCAGTTGTACCATCAAGTTCATTTTAGAAATTACCTTCCTAACTTCTAGGATTGTTTCATTTTTGTCACTAATGCCAATTTCTTCCAATTCTTGTTTGTTCTTGGAATTAAGAAACTTAATGATTTCATTGGCTTCTTCTGGCTTTTTACCAAGTTCTTCCTTTACTTTCTGAATGGATTCACCTACTTCCTTGACCAAATCCTTTTGCTCATAAATAACTTGAATGGATGGACAAATATCATTGATAGAGTCAATGATATCAGCCCACAGTTGTTTTTTTTCTCATTGATATTAGCCCACAGTTGTTGTTTTTCCTGGGCAAGTGGTTCTTTCAATGTCAATTCTTTCTCTAAATTTTGTACTTTCTTTGTCAGTCTATTTGACATATGTACTTCATTCTTGTGCATGATTTGAACTAGTTTCTTCTCATCATCTAGAATTTTGATTTGTTCTTTAAGTCTATTTATTTCATTAGTCTATATGGACATATCCTGCATTGCTTTAACCAGTTTACCTGCTTCATCACTAGGATGAGCTGCTGCTGTAGATGATTCTATAGTTGATGTAGTTGCTGATGTAGTGGGAAGTGTTGTAGCTACAAGAACTGTTGTGGCCACTGAAGTTGTTGAAGTAGAAGGAACTGTTGTAGTGACCGTAGGAATAGTAGTGACATGTATTTCTTCCATGCTGGCCATTTTCTCCTGCACTAACTTATCCATCTCATTTTCCATTTCTTTCAATTTGTTAGTTAACTGAAGAATGAGGTTCATCATCTCATCTTTTTGGCTTTCATCCTATAATACTTCTTTGTCTTGTGGATGTTCAGTAGGAGGAAATTTGAGTTGTTTCTTTAATGCAACAATGTCTGCATTATTTTTCTTGATGACTTCTTTTGCAACTTTGATGTTTTTAGTATCATATCCTACCTCTGTGACCAGTTCTTCCAGTGATTTAATTATGTTTTCCTTGCCTTGTGAGGAAGCATTTTCTAGCTTTAATTGTACTCTGATGTTCTCTAGAGTATTTTGCAGCTTTTGAACACTCATGGCTTTATTGGTCATGGTAGAATATATCATTTCACTAGCTTGCTTTTGAAATTATATTTGGTCTATAGGATGAATATATTTGGCTTGAACTTCATATGATGTCTTCTTATAATTTGCTAATGACTTAGGAAGTTTCATTGTTGGCTACAGGAAGGTCATCTGCATCTTCCTGGTCTTGTAGTCAAATGTTGAAAGCAACCTTCTTTGGTCACTAGGTGTTTGTTTCCAGTATTGGGCATAAGTATCTGATTTTAATGCCTCATTCCTGAGTTTAATTTCTTTGTGATTCTACATGATATCATGTTCTTTATATGTTGGTTTACTTGATGAAGACACTTCAACACTATGCTGCTTTTGAATTATTTGAGTGTTAGATGTTGAAGGCTAGTGAGTTTCCTCTGAAACTGTTGGAGGTGCATTCTCTTTAACCAATGAGTCTGTATCAATTATCTCAATTGTTTCAACTTGTCCATTTACGGGATTTAATTTTGGCTTCTTCACGTACATCAATTTGAATTTTGTTTCAGTGGTGGTCTGAGCTGAATATGATCCTTCTTCTCTTGGCCTTTTGGAGTTTCTATCTTGTGGGGTTGGAGTCTGCAAGATGGAACTAGTATCACCTTGCTTCTCTACCTCTTTCAAAGTATTCTCCAACCACTCTGACTAGTTGGAGTACTTCTCAATGTTTGGCTTGGACTCATGGAAAAAAGGAGTTAGTTTAAACTTGATTCCTAACTTGTTGATAACTCCTAAAGGGTCATAATTCCATTTAAAGCTTTCACTAAAATTGAATTCTTGAAGACACTTTTCTGCTTGTTGACTAGCAATCTTGTTATTGCAGATGAAGGGACCAATCTGGTTTTTTATTTTAAATTGTATTTTCTTCTTGGCTGACAAGAAATTCACTTCGTCGAAGTTAAGGATCTGCCTCATATATTCAAGTGTAAATAACCTCATTGGGAGGTATTTAGGAAGTTTATATGGAGTGATTTGAGATCCATATACCCTAATCTCAATGTAGTTTTAGTAAAGATACCAATCTCCTGTTATACTGTGTTCTGATAACTGCAAGACCTTTTTTATCTCATCACTAACTCTTAACTAAATGTTTTTTTTCAGCATGTTGACAATTGGATAAATGAATGAGTCAATGAAATCTTTGTATGTGAACTCTTTGGAATCTTTCCTGATTAATGAAGTCCAAAAGATTATTGACTGAGGATGACCTTCAATGTCCAAATTTTGAAGGTTGATTGCAAATCTTTCAGATTGAAAGTATAGGAACATATGGAAAAAAACAAATGAATACTTGAACACTCCCTCCTCTAGTAATTTAACCAGATGTTCATGGATTGTATCAGAGAGGTACTAGGAAAAATTTAATGTAGAAGTAAGAGGCTGACCAGGGGAGAAAATAGACAGAAAACCTATGACTGAAGCATCAACATGCTCATCAGTGAAATAAACCATAATACATGACAGCATGGTGATAATATGCCTGGTTCTCTTAGAAAATATAGAAGCTAGATAAGGAGGGTTACTCTTAGGAATTTCTACTGATGAGGGAATGAATGTTTGGAGTATCTGGAACCTCTTGGGGAAGTCCATATTTAAATGCAATTCAGTGAGGGTCTCAATAGATAGTGGGGTTTCATCAGGCCTAGGTTGAATTTGCAGCATCTGGTTTATTGATTCAGCTATGATGGTGAATAAAATCTCTTTACCAAGGGTCACTAAGGCTCTTTGATTAGGCAGATAACTATTTTGGCAAAGTCTGATGACCTCTGGACACTAGAAGGTCTATGGGAAAATATACTTGGGAAAATTTGACTTCAAAAGGTAAACATCATCAGCTTGGTCAATTGACTTATCATGGCTCTAGTAGTGAAGCTCAAGGAGGTTGAAACTAGTGACAGGGTCACTAATTTTGAAGTCTCTGTCTGCAAGGGGGGTATGTTCAACATCAATAACTGGAGGTTGCAGTGGATTGACTGTTACAATGCCTTGGGAAGCCATGGATTTGTTTATTTTTATCAATTAATTACTCTCTGTGATCGAGAAATAAACTTAGGACCTCAAGAATACCTCTGAAAAATGATTATGGTCTGTAGAAGGGTTTGGGAAGCAATAGTGGCTTTTCTATGGTCTGCAAAACTTCAATTGATTAAAGGATTACTTTCTTGCTTAAGAACGGGTTTTGGTATTTTAGGAATATCAGGAAAAATGAAGCTTTTAGTTTGCAGAGAAGATCTGGAGGCAACAGAGGCTCTCATGTTCTTTATAGAGCTTTGGACTGGTTCTGTAATGATTTTGGGAGTGAAAGGCTTCAATTCTGGTTGAATTTGGCTTAAAACTAGGTTGGCACCGGTGTATTAGCTCGAAAACAGGTCGGCAAGGCTCCTTCTTTGCAAATTTTAATAGAATAAATGGTGAAAAAGGCTTGAAAGGGTGGTCTTATTTATTTTTAACCAACAATGGTTAATATCTAGGCATGGGGTAAAATTCAAATAAGGGGTGGTGTTCATAATGGGCATATAAAACAGCTTGGAGGTTTTCGCATTGGCAAAAGCTAGTAAATGGTTTTCGATTGGAGGATGCAATAGAATCAAAAGATTCCACGTAGCAGAGGAGCGGGGCTATGAAACAACTTATTTTGCAATCCCTCTATGTTGTTAATGGTTGGGCAATCGAGGATGCGAAGAGGCTTATTGGCCATCCGATCTGATCAATGTGGGTCTAACGGATGGGTGATTAGCAGGGATCTGTTGGGAATTTTTAAAGGCGGGGCCCAAGGATAAGTAACGCAAAGGGTTATGTGATATATGCAATGGATTATATATATGGGGTCAATACTATATGAAAGTGGTTTGATATATAACCAACGGGGTTAGAGAAAAGTGGGACCTAGAATTTAAGTCATGCGATGGGTTAATAAGTAGAGTTGAGTTAAACTGTTAGCGGGAGTTAATATATAATGGTTAACAAGGTATGGGAATGGGTTTAACCATATATATTAAACTGGGTTAAATGAAATATGATGCAGGAATTGAATATGTGTGGGAATGTATATATAGGTGAAATTTATAAAATACACTAAGAACTAATGTTTAAACTAATATCGAGGAGGGATTTTTCATAGTGGGACCCGACATATAATTTAACCTTTAGACTTAGTATAAGGGGGTTTTTGGGGTATTTTGAATGAAAAGGGGAAGTTAATAAAGTAATTTACTTTTCCAAATGAACATATGCTTTTTTAACTATGGAAAAGTGGTTTTTAGGAAGGGAAAATGGGTGAAGTAATGGGGAAAGGTTAATATGATGGGGAAGGGGTACTTTTTCAAGGGAAATGAGTTTAGAAGGAAGTTAGTAATATGAAATAACCAATTTATGTTATCCATGCCTTGTGAAAACTATTTCTTCCTACCCATCTTTTACCCCAAAAAATTTTCTTCATTTATTTGGGTGCATTTGAGCTTGCTGACCCTTTTATTTTTCTTTTAAATAAGAAAACTATCTAATTCTAACCTTATGACTTCCAATAGCTCATATTAAACTGTTGATCTCATTATTATTCTCTACCTAACTATTGATCTGCCAAGATTAAATAGTTTTGCTAGATATTTATTCTCTAATGTAAAACATGAATGAATCAAGATTAAGTTGTTTGATCATCATGGATTGTGGCATTTTTTACAAGCTGCACACAATATTATCCTGCAAAGTAAAGTAAAAAGGTAGTGGAATTTGAATTTGCATCACTTTCAGGATCTATTTTTATCTCTTTTTTTGGTGGGGTTCATTTTTTATATTCTTTTTTATCTTTTTCTCCTAGTCCTTTGATTTTTATTTTAGGACTTACCCTCTTTACATTTTTTAATATGGGAAAACAATTTGTAGAAACAAAATTATGTACAATATTACAAGACTAATCATAGTCAATTCAAAATTATGAATCATATTATTATAGGAAACTAACAAGATGGACAAGCCATTGGGATCGCGACCAGCAGATGTAGCCCAGGAGGGGTGAACTGCTTCATCATGCCTGCTGTGTAAATTTCATGTGGTGACTTCTTTATCAATTTTACACTGTTGTTAAGTGTTATTTATGCTTATTTCATGCTTCTAATTCACTAAAAATCATCTACAAAACATGAAAAAACTCCTTAATCCTTATGCAAACTAATGATCCAATTATGCACATGTTTTTTAAAACTGAAAGACACTTAGCATAGTGAAATTAATACAGCCATTTCAGATCACCTATTTCCTTTGTGGGTCTCCCTAATGTTGATGTGATTCCCTCTAAAAACCCTTTTCGCACTTCGACAAAAGTTTCTTTTGCGCGATGCAAATCAAATCCATCTTTGTTCTCAGGTGCCTTACAAATCCAAAGGTCCATATCCAGCTTCTCTCCCTTATCCTCATTAGTGGTTGCACCGCCCCTAGTGACCACATTCATGCTAGGATATTCCTCGCGGGTTTCTGGTCTGACCATCTAAATATTCTGCGTTGGAGTCTATATTTTTCTCCTGCATCTTAGGAATTAAAATAGGGAAATCTTCTATTACATGGTCGAACTGTCTACAATACCTGCATGATTGTCACGTCGGATTTGGAAAATCGTGCACATAGTGACCAACATCTCCGTAATTGTAGCAAATAGCCTTACCTCTTCCTCAACGAGCTGATCCACCTCCTCCTCATTTCCTTTGTTTTAAAATCCATCGCGCCTAGAGGGGGATGCTAGTGAGATAGGTTTGACCTGCATTCTATATATTTTAATTTTTTCCAACATCATGTCAAAATACTGAAAGTGTTTTTCATCATGCCCCAGCGACAAGAAAAACCTACAAATAATTTTCTTCAACTCAGCCTGGTACTTTATGACCCTTGGATAGAAATATGTTGTATGCAGACCTGTCACTTGACAGATCGTGCACCATACTGGCCTAGTTATGTTCTTCAGTGGCTTAGGTCCTCCAACATTTAGATAGTCATTGAATACAGGACATTGATCCTTATGATTCCCAGAAGCTTTACATCTTATGTACCAGACCTATGCGCACACCTCCTTGCACATCTTTGCGCAAATTCTGAATCTCCAAATGCATCACTTCTAACTGACTCTGAATCTGCTTAGTTCCAAACACAACAGGTGTTGGCATAGCTTCTAATTTCATCGCAATCTCCACAACCTCAGCCTGCGTGGAAATATTTTGTTGACCCGATGGCTAGAGAAGATGTGGGAGAAGCATATCAATAAACCACTCCTTGTGTTGGGTATCATCGATAGTGAATCCACCATCTCTGGTAGTGCACCTAAGCCTTTGATCTGCCTCCCACACATATGCATTTATCTCCTAGAGAATATCTTTCAATTATGTAACCAACTGCGCATATAATTTAGGATTCTTAAATTTTTCTTTTAGGGCATCTTTAAACTCATCTAGAGTGGCATTAGGGTTTTCTTATACATATATGATATACCAATCCAATGCGCAATATTGGAAAGTAGTGGCTAACTACATTTTCTTAACATCATCATTATTAACTTGTTGCTCTCTCCATACAGCATCAGTAACAAACCAAAATTGCTTAGTATATTCATTTCCAATACCTCTGAAAGTAGGTAGCATCATAGACACAACCATATCTACACCTGGTGGAGGTGGAGGTCGAGGTGGAGTGGACGATTTATGAGATGAGTGTGGAAGTGGAGTGTATGGGATCTGAAAGATGGTCAAGGCTCCGTGATTGTTCTTATTTGGTGAAACTTCTTCTCTAGAGACTTCCTCTTCTTCAAAGTCCACAAATTCACTTGAGCTACTAGTTTCTGGCTCATCTTCACTATCATATCTACCCTTGAGGGGAATGTAAAAAAATCCTTCTTTTAGGTATGTGTGGTAAATTCTTCCACTACGCATGGTCGGATCTCTTTAAGACATTCACATAATATGTTGGAACAGAGAGCCATATTCACATAATATAATATTCAGTAATAACTTCAAAGATCACATGACCTTTCCTCTAGGACCCTTGAAAAATCTTCTTTCTTCTTCAGAGTATGACACAGACTTATCAATGGAAAATTCAGTTATAAATTCTCCCAAGATTTGATTGATCCAATGATCTATCGTGTAGGTGATATTATTTCTTGTATTTTATAATTGTTGTATTAATTTAGGATTCCAATCAGTGACTGCATCTTCCTTCACATAGATATTAAATTCAGTCAATCGCGACAACCACTCATGCAGCTCAGTTGCAAAGGAGAAAAATAATATCTCGTTAACTTCTGAACCCACTTTTCAGTTGATATCTTATAACTTCGATTCTCTTGGATCGTGAATTCAAGTATATTTCTATCCATCCAATATTGCAATTTGTTCTACGTAGGGTTCCACAACATTAAATCTCCCTCAAAATTATCTCGGTCCCAGAAACATAACCATTTATTGGCTTGAGGGGTCCTGACCTAGGTTCAGAGTTTATCACGCAACCAACAAACCCTCCAACTATTGGCCCTTTCGGCAATGACCTTCTTGCGTAGATCAAAGTCTCACCTGAAGCAGTGTGGGGGGGTGTTGGAACCAGGTTTCCACACCCTGAGGAGAAAATTAATGTGTTAGCCCTAAACAGGTTTATAATAGAATGCGTTGTAGATCGAAAATATATGCATGCATATAGAGAACAATAATTATCATATCTACTTGTCACAGACAGATAATGCATATAACATATGGATCACAAATCAACTTCATCATAGATAAATGATAACAGAACTAGATATTTGCAATGCGCAATAACTTAAGAAGATATAATCATGTATTCAACCATCAACATACACTCATGCATAAAGAATGGATTTACTCGCACAAATATAATTAAGCATAACCAAAGTAAAGTGATCTTTCGCAAAAATAGTCCTTGTCTTAGATTCAGCAGTTCAGTACAATCAGACTCTTCCCCTTACAATTACCCTTCCACGCACATAGCCAGCAGAGTTCACACACAGCCAACAAGAGCCTTTCTACCCAACCCAGACTTACAAAAATGTATCACAGAATCATAAACGTACTTAGATCCAAAACATTACATATCTTCATCAACTAGACTCTATCAATATTTATATCTATTCGGCACATAGATACTATGGTCTCAAACCATGGTTTGAGGCCCACAATTTACCCTTACAAACCATTTACATAAAAGAGGGACTTTTACCCTCTCCAAAGCCCCTTTACCTTTCTGTGCAACGTGCATATGCAAAATTACATAAAAAAATTTACTCAAAAATGTACCCTAGGGGACCCCACTCCAACAAAGTCTTAGTCACATTGGCAGGTAAGAAGTATATTTCATTCTTGGATGGTTTTAGTAGATATAACCAAATACAAGTAGCTCCAAAAGATAAAGATAAAACCGCTTTTACCTATCCATGTTAAACTTATTCCTATCGAGTACTTCCTTTTGGATTATGTAATGCACTTGCAACATTCCAAAGTGCAGTTCTAGGTATTTAATCTGATCTAATTCATGATTGTGTGGAAGTATATATGGATGATTTTATTGTCAATGGAAAATCTTTTGAATAAGCTCTTAAAAATCTAGAAAAATTTATGATTAGGTGTAAAGAAGCAAATCTCTAATTAATCCATGAAAAAATTTTATGACGTTTACTGAGGGAATATTTTTAGACCACCATATTTCAGGGGATAGAATTAAGGTGGATGCATCTAAGGTAGAAGTTATTTCTAAATTGCTAGTTCCTACCTGTAGAAAAGATGTTAGAATTTTCCTTAGATTTACCAGTTTCTACAGAAGAATTTTTTTTAAATTACAAAGATTGTGTCTCCACTTTTTAAATTACTCACAAAATATTGTGAGCTCACCTGGAATTCTGATTTCTAGAAAGATTTTGAAACATTGAAAGAAAATATTTCTGAAGCACCCATCTTGAGAGGGCCAAATTGGAAATTACCTTTTCACATTTCAACTGATGCGTCAGATAAAGCTTTGGGAGTTGTATTAGGACAGAAAGACTTCACTTCTTATGCCATTTACTACACAAGCAAAAATTTGACTCCTGCAGAGTTAAATTATACCATAAATTAAAAGGAGTTTTTAACAATTGTACATGCCATCAAAAAATTCAAACATTATATCACTGGTTATGAAACCTTCATTGACACAGATCATTCTACAATTAGATATTTAATGAATAAATCAATTACTAATGGAATAATTACAAGATGGTTACTATTGTTACAAGAATTAAATATTAATATTTTGGATAGACCTGGAAAACAAAACACAATTTTTGATTTCTTATTTAGAATCCAAAATGATAATAATGATACTCTTGTAGATGAAGATTTTCCTGATGAATATCTTTTTGCAGTATCTATTAGATATCCTTGGTTTTCATATATTGCTAATTTTGGCTACAAGGAAGTTACCATCATACTTATCTCCTCGCGAGAAAATAAATGTAATTCAAACTAGTGCATCTTACTCATGGATAAATGAAGAATTGTACAAAACAGGACCTGACTTAGTTATTCAAAGATGTGTCATAGAAGATGAAGTACCCGAGATATTGAAAGCTTGTCATGATGAACCATGTGGAGGAAATTTTTCTAATAAAAGAACTACCTATAAAGTCCTTCTCTTAGGATACTATTGGCCTTATATTTCTAAATATGCCAAATAATATGTTAAGAGATGTGATATTTTTCAAAGAATGGGGAAACCTGTTCCTTCAGATGAAATGCCTTTACAACCTCAGGTACTTATAGAACCTTTGATAAATGGGCTCTGGATTTCGCTGGTCCAATCAATCCACCATCAAGACAAAAAAGGTACATTGTTGTGTGCATTGATTGTGTTACAAAATGGGTAGAATCTAAAGCACTTCCTTTTGCTACTGAAAATGTTGTAGTTTCATTTCTTTTCAAGGATATTTTCACCTGTTTTGGTGTCCCAAGGGAAATTGTGACAAATCAAGGTACTCAATTTACATCCAATTTGGTATACAAGATAATGGAGGAATACAAAATTAAGCATGCAAATTCCACTCCATGTCATCCACAAGCAAATGGATAAGTTGAATCCACCAATAAAGTAATTGAAGCAATTCTTACCAAGAATGTGCATCTGCATAGAAACGATTGGGCAGAAAATCTTCCAGAAGCTTTGTGGGCATACCGTACCACATAGAGAAACACCAAAGTACATACTCCTTATGAAATTGTTTATGGTAAGAAAGTCCTATTTTCTATTGAGTTCCAAATAAAGACTTTCAAGAAAAAATTCAAATTGGGTCTTGATCTATCAAAAGCACAAAAACAAAGAATGGAGTAGTTGAATGAACATTATGAGATAAGACAAGATGCTATTCACAGGAGAAATATAATTCAATAACAAAGATCCAGGTGACATGATAATTTTATCAAATAAATAAAATTCCAACCTAGTGATTGGGCATTACTTTTTGACTCAAATTTTAATGATTTTCAAGGAAAATTTCAAACTCATTGGCTTGGGCCTTATGAGATCAAAATTGTCTTTGATAATGGTTCAGTCAAAATAAGAACCATAAATGAAGAAAGAGTGACCTTCATTGTAAATGGTCATCGATTACGAATTTATCATAAGCCATTAACAAGATACGAGTTTGTTAAACATTTGCAAGACAACATTGATCTGAAGTTGGTTAGGAAGGATTCTCCTTCCTCTCCAACTTAACTCGCAGAAGCCTTTATCATATATATATATATATAGTAACAAAATAAAAAAATTAGAAAAAAATAACAATTTTATAAACATGAAAACCAACATTGTTGGTATGTTTATACAGAAAATTTAGGATGAAAACCAAGCACTCTTGGCACCCTGGATTTTTCTTGGACATGCTACACCTCGAAGAAAGAAGTTGGAGAAAGACTACGGATTAATTAGTGGAGCATGCAGCTTGAAGTACATTTTGAGCCTTAGGGGATTTGGGGTGTGTCAAATCCCCTTATTTTTTAAAGGGATGGGAATATTTTGTGAACGTTGAACTCCGCCCATGGTATTTTAATGTAAAAGACTATATAAAGAGTCTAGGATAAAATTCATAAGGAATTCAATTGATGATATGCACTTGGATGTAACTTTGTTTTGAGTATGATTATTTGGTTTTGGGTTAGAGGAAAGGCTCCTATAACCGAGTGCGTAGAGACCTTAGGAAGTTTGCAGCTTAGTGCACATGGTGGAATGGGTTGTATGAGAAATATTTGAGCATTAATGAAGTACTTTTAAAGACGGATCAGTTTTTTGAGTTGTTGTGTTTGATTTACTTGTATTTTATGTTATCTATTCTAAGTAAGGGTTTTTATCTATAATTTCATAGGAAAGTTCTATTACGGTTGGTACATTTTTTATGCTTGAATAAGTAATATTGTGTTGTCTGCAAGTGAGTTTAATAGATGTGTTGAACAAGTGAAGGTACAGTTGATAGATATGTTATGTGAAGCTCTGCCAAGTATAGAAAGGAAGTGAAGCCCTAAAGCCACAATATACAATCCCTATGGATGCAGAAACCTGGTTCTAGCATCCCCCTATATTGCCTTGGGTGAGACTTCGATCTGTGCAAGAAGATTGTTGTCGAAAGGGCTGATAATAGTGGGTTTTTTTGGTTCGTGCATCGATATTTAAACCTGGGTCTAGGCCCCATCAAGCCAACAAATGGTGTTGTTGACGGGACCAGGATATGACTGAGGGATAGCTGGATGTGGCATCCGTCTAAGAAAGAGATTCAAGAGTGGGTAGATCTAAAAGAACACGAGTTTTTTGTGCAAGAAAACAGAAATCTGCACATATCTACTAAATATTGGTTACAGATGTATAATTTTACAAATCATTACGAGATAATTTTCTCGCCATTTGCTATATATTTGTACGAGTGGTTATCAATACTAGTTGTGCAAATGGGCCAAGCATACTACATGGACTCCAGAGTTGATCAAGCAGCTGAAGAAGACTCATAACGAGATCGCAAGGGTTGTTGATTATTGGATAGATAATATCCTTGGAGGTTTTATCTCTAATTTTGTGATTGATACATTGGTATCCTATATCAAAGAAGAGCGTAATTGTTTCAAAGGTCCACGAGGTAAGTACCTAAATTCACTAAAGTTTTGGATTGAAATTCTATTGTGTGAAAAGGGTGTACTACGGATGCACTTAGATTGATGTTTGGAGAAAGAGAACCTGGTGCTATGCAAAGTGGAAAAATATTTAGGACAAACTATGGTACTTACGTTGAAACTGAATATAGTATGTTGTTTGGATCTGAAGGAGAATAAATCAACCCATCTATCCTGACAAGTGTGTCGTTGAGATCTGAAAATCATCATAGCGCAATGGAGATTCCCCAACCCTCCACCCTCGTCATCAACCACATCCATTTCGTTCCTCCACCTCCACCTCCACCTCCACCTCCCCCATTCACCATGGCCCAGCCACCAAAGATGCCTATGTTAAAGGGATCGAATGGTCCCGAACAGTTCTGGTTTGTTGCAGAAGAAATATGGAGTTCGCAAAATATTATAGATGAAAAAATGAAGAAATCATAGTTGGTTACAATGCTGCGGGATAGAGCATTGTCCTGGTATATGAAATATACTATGATGAACACAAATGCCACATTGGTTGAGTCAAAGATTTTGTTTAACGTTGAATTCAAGAAACCAAATTTGTAGTCCTAGTGTATCACAATATCAAAAATATTAGGAAGTTAGTTACTGATACTGTTTGGGAGGTCGATCAAATATTTAAGACGTTGCTAATCCATATTAGCTTCAATATCCCTGTAGAACAACATAAATAAAGGTTCATTGTTGTGTTGTTGCCTCACCTCATATTTCCACTTTCACAATAGAAGATTGCCACCCAAGCGGAAGCGCTGGAGATAGCGATGAAGCTTGAAGAATTGTTAGGTCTATTGTATTCCCTTATTGTTGTTATTGTAGCCCCGTTATTTTTATTTTTGTACCCCTGTAGTCCCCATATTGTTATTATTGTGCCCCATAAAATCCCACTACTATTATTATTGTGCCCTTACATTATTATTGTTAGGTCGACTAGGATTCTATTGTGACCCCATGGATTCCTATATATAGAAAGGAGGCTTTTTCATTTGTGTCATCCAATAATTGTTCATTTATGTAATTTAAAGGAGGTTTCCCCCTCGAAGAGCCTGATTTATAATTCATTGATCTCTCTTTTCTTTTCTTTTGTGAGTTGATTTCATAACATTTGGTATCATAGCCTACAAAAACCCTAACTTCCACAGATCATATCTCCGAAAATATTGCGAACCAAGATATGAAATTTTTACACGAAGTTCCTCAGGATTTCTTTGCAAATGGGTTTTTTTTTAGCTTCTGAACCTTCGTAGGAAAAAATTTACAGCGAAAATTCCACGATGTCCTGTTTGAAGCAGTGAAACCCTAGAATCCATAGCTCTGATACCAAAAGTTAAGGTAGGAGGAGAAACAATTATATGGCAAAACATCCAAATGTTTCTTTCTAGTACAATATGTGGAATATCTTGGTCATATTTTATCTCAGGAGGGTGTTAAGGTAGACCCTAGCAAAATTAAATTCATTAAGGAATGGAAAGTTCCCGCAACCATAAATAAGTTGAGAGGATTTATCGGGTTAACAGGGTATTATCGCAAGTTTTTTAAGAATTATGGGAGAATAGCAGCACATCTAACAAAATTATTGAAGAAAGATGCATTTTCATGGGTTCCTTAAGCAACTAAGGCCTTTGAACATCTTAAAGAGGCAATGTGCCAAGCACCGGTCTTAGCTATGCAAGACTTCACAAAAACCTTTATTGTGGAATGTGATGCCTCAGGAATGGAATTGGTGTTGTTTTAATGCAAGAAGGAAGACCCATTGCTTTTGAAATCCATCTAATCAAAGGAAATTATTTACATAAAGTTATTTATGATAAGGAAATGTTGGCAATAATACATGTAATAAAGAAATGACGAACTTTCCTAATGGGAAGACACTTCAAGGTAAAAAATGATCAAGATAGTCTTAAATACTTTTTGGAACAAAGAATATCTTTAGAAGAGAAGAAAAAATGGGTCACAAAGATGTTCGGTTATGACTTTGAAATAATTTACAAAAATGGAATCTAAATGTTGTTGTAGATGCACTCTGAAGAAAGGATGAGGAGGTGGAAGCATTTCTTTGTGCTATTTCTATTATCCAACCAGATTGGATAACCGAATCGAGGGAGGAATGGAAGAATGAAGAAGAAGTGTGGAAACTCATTCAAAAGTTGCAACAAGATCCCAGTACATATGATACATTTAGTTGGAAAAATTATTCCTTATGGTACAAAGATCACTTATATCTTTGTAAGAATTCCCAACTAAAACAAAATATTATTTTTTAATTGCACACATCTCTCTTAGGAGGTGATCAGGAGATCATGTCCAAGTTATGAAAATTTCTCAAAAATTAAAGTGTTCAAAACTTGTTGCAATCTGAATGACCATAAAGGTCTTGTCGCTGCGATTCTAGCGTCATGAACGGTTCTCAAAACTGAGGTCGTATGCAAAAGTTATTGAGGTTTGAAATCTCCAGTAAACTCCAAAATTCAGTTGACCAAGTTTTACTTTTTTACTTTGGAAAAATTTTAAAAATAATATTCCAAAGAATATTTTGGGAATATTCCTTAAAATATTCCCTGGATTATTCCCCAAAATATTCCATTTGGGCGTATCAATGGTCGACAAGTGGCATTGCAGGATTGGTCAATGGTTTGACTTATTTGGAATTTGGCCAATCAAAGGGTGCCATGTGGCAAGCTCGGAGGCTGCCACATGGCCCCAGGCCGGTGGAAATTCCATCGAGAAAAAATTTGTTACTCTGCAGGTTTTGAACCCTTGTCTCCCCATTACCAGCCTGGCGACCCGACCAGTCGGGCTCCTTGGTGTTTCTTAACAACCATAGGACCTGCGGTTTATTTATGTTTAAAAAGTTTCTACGGCGGAAAAAAATAATAGGGCTAGCCCCATTCATAGGACCTAAGTGTTGAGAACCAAGGGCCTAATGGCCTCAACCGTCGAAGTAAATAGTTAACTTAACCATCTGCATGTTATGATATGTGGCCAGTGCTACCATAAAAGATTAAATGCCACGGTTTTATAACAGTTCTGGTTGCGGTTAGGTTGGGGTAATGCATTTGACCGCCACCCTTAAAAATTTAATTCCAACCTCCTAACCATCCGACAGATTTGGGGCACCTCCACCATTTTCGGAGGATGGCTATTTTTGGAGCACTAACTAGAAGTGTCTCCATATTTGGTGGAGTTTGTTTAGGGACACTGGGAAAAAATTTGTTTTTGCCATAACTTTCTCAATTTTCAACCAAATTGAATAAAATTTTAGTCAATTTTGGGTCTCTTCGACCTTATGAAAATATTGGAATAGGTTTTAGGTCAAACAAATATCATATTCAGCACTTTTTTCTTCGATTAAGATGAAGGGGCCATTAGGGCCACCATGAGGCCAAATCAGTTTGAGGCTTAGCCAGGGGAGAGAGAGTCCTTTTTCAAAGTTTCAATACTCTAAATTGCATAATTCAGATGTTATGAATCTGATGAGATGGTTTTTAAAGCCTATTAAGAACGTTTGAAGGCTTAAAATATTCAGTAAAGTTCCAGGGGCCATTAGTGCCAGCTTTTGCCAGCAGTAGTGCAGGGCTTAGCGAGAGCTGCTTGAGACCATGTGTAGTGAAAAAGTGGTCATTATTGACTGAAAACATCATTTTTAATATAATTATAGGGGTTTAAGAAAGTTTAGAATACTTATAGAGTTCTAAAACTCAGCAGAGAAGTTTTCATTGACCATAGTGCCAAGGGGTGCCGATAGGTAATTGAGGCGAAACTGGAGCAGCTGGAGGCCATTTGTGATGAATGAAAAATATATCTTGACTATTTTAGACATTTTGGAACCAATTGAAGTGGTTCCAGAACATTTTTAGAACTTCTACATCTTGAGAAGTTGATATGAAGTTTTAGGCAGCCCTAGGCAAACCATGGAGGGTAGCCTAGTTTGGGGATGTTGTGCTCGATTTGAGAAATTTATCAGTTGGTATTTGGTGTTTGATGAATTTTGGATACAACGGGAGTGGTTTTAGTGATAGAAATAGAATTCTGAGGGACTTTGTGCCATTTAGAAGCTTAGAGTAGCTTAGTGCACCGACAGAAGGAATCGTGTCAACAAGAGCCTAAAGCTGTTTGTAGAATTTGGACAGCCATTTGAGGGATATTAATGGTATTTTCAGTCCTTTGGATCATTTTTGTATTCATTGGAGTTAATTTTTTACTTGTAAAAAAACTTTCCATAATCCCAAAGAGCCGAGTCAAGATGACCAAGCTCAAAGGAGACGTAGCCCACGAGATTTCAGGTGAACTCCTAGATTAAGTTTGTTGTTGTGTTTAAATTATTTATTTGTTGCATTATGTTGCTGATATACATGTTAAATTTCAGCAAGAACAAATGAATTTAAGACACATAAACAGCAAAAATTCATACACCACTTTCAAGTAAATAATTCCCCAAAATTTTCAAGTACAAGCTAGATCATTTAATTTAAACTAAATGGTAGGTTCTGGAAATACATACAAGTTATCCAGACCATTTTCAGAATAGGTTGGTATCAGAGCATATTTTCTTGCTTGACAGAGCACTTGGTTGCTTGATTGTATAGCTTGAAATGTGTTTAAACAATGTAAAATATTGATTGTTTTATTGTTTGCAAACTGATTGTTGTTTAAGTTTGCTTGAGATTTTGGGATAGCTACTAATTAGCTAAGTCCTGGAGAGGAAAAGAAGGAAGAAAAGGCATGAAGGCATCTTCCTTACCCCAAGGGACCTCAAGGTCACTTTTGGAACAAACCCTCTTGACGATTGTTTGTTAAGACGCTATTGGAGTTTGTTTGTTTTTGGCTGCTTGAATAAGAGTTTGTCTCTATAGCCATTTGGTTAAAAAAGCTTTGTCATTTGTTTTGAAAATCTTTGAGAAATGTGTTGAAGTTAATTTTTTCATTGACATCATAAAGACAACTTCTACAAGTGAATTTTCCTCCTTCACAAGATTATTCGATGATGATATGAAGCGTGACTTTATTATATTGAAGGACATGGTGCAGATTTTGTTTGAGGATAAAAGAGAAAGCATTGAGCTTCATGAATAGTTGTTTTCCATGAAGAAAGCATACAGGAAGCAAATGAGGCAAAGTCAACTTTCAAAGAAGGTGCATAAGATTTGCACATTTTTCCAAAAGAGGGGACATGTTGTCTCCCATTGTTGGACTTTGCATCCAACTAGTTATCCAAAGCACATGCAGCAAGAGGACAGGAAGATTGGCGCAAGTGGAACTGTGGATTCCATTATTTATGTGAAAATGGAAGTTTCACATGAGGAAGAGTTGCAACAGCAAAATTCGCCATGGAAGTGGATTGGTAAGAAGTGGATGGACTTCTTAGTGCAGTAAGACATACTCATTTTGTAAATATGAAAATTTCAGTTGTATGCATGTATTTTATGTTGTAATCTCTCATTTGTTTGAGCCAGCTTCGATCATTGATCAAGGCAGTGATGTAGAATTTAATTCTACAAATTTCTCGCCTTAAATTTTCTGAGTGAGTGCAATAAAGACAGTTCTTGACAGGAGGACAAGTGCATGGAGGACGGGAAGTGTGAATTGCTTTCTAGTTGTGGTTCAAATTCACTAGCCATGCAAGGAAAGTATTTGGAGGCTGAAGAGAAGAGGGTGTAGTACTCTTATTTGTTATACAGATCAGTTTCAGCAGTCTAGAGAGCTTTTGGGGTCCAAAAGCTTCTCATTTGGGAGGTGTGATCAAGAGATCATGTCCAAGTTATGCAAATTGCTCAAAAATTAAAGTGTTCAAAACCTGTTGCAATATGAACGACCGGAAAGGTATCGTCGCTGCGATTTTGGCGCCATGAACGGTTCTTAAAACCGAGGTCGTATGCAAAAGTTATTGAGGTTTGAAATCTCCAGTAAACTCCAAAATTCAGTTGACCAAGTTTGACTTTTTAACTTTGGAAAAATTTAAAAAATAATATTCCAAAGAATATTTCGAGAATATTCCTTGGAATATTCCCTAGAATACTCCCTGGAATACTCCATTCGGGCATATCCGAATGGTCGACAAGTGGCACTGGAGGATTGGTCAATGGTTTGACTTATTTGGAATTTGGCCAATCAAAGGGTGCCACATGGAAAGCCTGGAGGCCGCCACGTGGCCCCAGGCCAGTGGAAATTTTGTTAGGAAAAACATTTGTTACTCCATAGGTTTTGAACCCTCGTCTCCCAGCTGCCATTCGGGCGACCCGACCAATCGGGCTCCATGGTGTTTCTTAACAACCATAGGACCCGCGGTTTATTTATGTTTAAAAAGTTTCTATGGTGGAAAAAAAAAGATAGGGCTAGCCCCCAAGGCTAGCCCCATTCATAGGACCTAAGTACTGAGAACCAAGGGCCTAACGGCCTCAACCGTTGGAGGAAACGGTTAACTTAACTTGCCGCATGTTATGCTATGTGGCCAGTGCTACCACAAAAGATTAAATTCCATGGTTTTATAACAGTTCTGGTTGCGGTTAGGTCGGGGTAATGCATGTGATCTCCACCCTTAAAAATTTAATGCCAACCTCCTAACCATTCGACATATTTGGGGCGCCTCTACCATTTTCAGAGGATGGCTATTTTTGGAGCACTAACTAGCAGTGTCTCCACATTTGGTGGAGTTTGTTTAGGGACACTGGGAAAAAATTTGTTTTTGCGATAAATTTCTCAATTTTCAACCAAATTGAATGAAATTTTAGTCAATTTTTGGTCTCTTAGACCTTATGAGAAGTTTTGCATATTTTTTAAGGTCAAACAGAGGTCATCTTCAACACTTTTTTCTTTGAGGAATATGAAGGGGCCATTAGGGCCACCATGAGGCCAAATCAGTTTTAGGCCTAGCTAGGGGAGCTAGAGTCCTTTTTCAAAGTTAAAATAGTCTAAATTGGATAATTAAGATGTTATGAATCTGATGAGATGGTTTTAAGAGCTTGTAGAGAACGTTTGGAGGCTGAAAAGCTTCAGTAAAGTTCCAGGGGCCATTAGTGACAGCTTTTGCCAGTAGTAGTTCAAGGCTTAGCCAGAGCTGCTTGAGACCATATGCAGTGAAACAGTGCTCATTGTTGACTGAAAACATCATTCTGAATTTAATGAAAAAGGTTTCAGCAATTTTGGAAGACTTCTAGAGGTCTAAAACTCAGCAGAGAAGTTTTCATTAACCCTAGTGCCAGGGGGTGCCGATAGGTGATTGAGGCGAAACAGGAGCAATCGAAGGCCATTTTTTATGAATGAAAAGTCTATATTGACTATTTCAGACATTTTGGAACCAATGGAAGTGGTTTCAAAACATTTTGAGAACTTCTATAGCTCTAGAAGTTGATGTGAAGTTTTGGGCAGCCTTTGGCAAACCGTGGAGGATAGCCTAGTTTGGGGATGTTGTGCTCGATTTGAGAAATTTATCAGTTGGTATTTGGTTTTTTATGTGTGTTGGATACATATGGATTGGTTTTAGTGACAGAAATAGAATAATAAGGGATTTTGTGCCATTAAGAAGCTCATAGTAGCTTAGTGCACCGACAGAAGGAATCATGTCAACAAGAGCCTAAAGCTGTTTGTAGAATTTGGACAGCCATTAGAGGGATATTAATGGTATTTTTAGTCCTTTGGTTCATTTTTTTATTCATTGGAGTTAAGTTTTTACTTTAAAAAAACTTACCATAATCTGAAAGAGCCAAGTCAAGATGACCAAGCTCAAAGGAGACGTAGCCCACGAGATTTCGAGTGAACTCCTAGATTAGGTTTTTTGTTGTGTTTAAATGCTTTATTTGTTGCATTATGTTGCCGATATACATGTTAAATTTCAGCAAGAACAAATGAATTTAAGACACATAAACAGTAAAAATTCATAAACCACTTTCAAGTAAATAATTCCGCAAAATTGACAAGTAGAAGCTAGATCATTTAATTTAAACTGAATGGTAGGTTCTTGAAATACATACAAGTTATCCAGACTATTTTCAAATCAGGTTGGTATCAGAGCATAGTTTCTTGCTTGACAGAGCACTTGGTTGCTTGATTGTAAAGATTGAAAGGTGTTTAAATAGTGTAAAAGATTGATTGTTTTACTATTTGCAAACTGATTGTTATTTGAGTTTGCTTGAGATTTTGGGATAGCTAATAATTAGCTAAGTCTTGGAGAGGAAAAAAAGGAAGAAAAGGCATGAAGGCATCTTCCTTACCCCAAGTGACCTCAAGGTCACTTTTTGAACAAAACCTCTTGACGATTGTTTGTTAAGAAGCTCTTGGAGTTTGCTTGTTTTTTGGCTACTTGAATAAGAGTTCGTCTCTATAGCCATTTGGTTAAAAAATATTTGTCATTTGTTTTGAAAAGCTTTTAGAACTTTGTTGAAGTTAATTTTTTCATTGACATCATAATGACAACTTCTACAAGTGAAGTTTCCTCCTTCACAAGATTCTTCGATGATGATATGAAGCGTGACTTTATTATATTGAAGTACATGGTGCGGATTTTGTTTGAGGATAAAAGAGAAAGCACTGAACTTCGTGAACAGTTGTTTGCCATGAAGAAATCATACAGGAAGTAGATAAGGCAAAGGCAAATTTTAAAGAAGGTGCATAATATTTGCACGTTTTTCCAAAAGAGCGCACATGTTGTCTCCCATTGTTGTACTTTGCATCCAACTAGTCGTCCAAAGCACATGCAACAAGAGGACAAGAATTTTGGCGCAAGTGGAATTGAAAATTCCATTATTGATGTGAAAATGGAAGTTTCACATGAGGAAGATTTGCAGCAGCAAAAGTCACCATGGAAGTGGCTTCGTAAGAAGTGGATGGACTTCTTAGTGCAGTAAGACGTACTCATTTTATAAATATGAAAATTTCGGTTATATGCATGTATTTTATGCTGTAATCTCTAGTTTGTTTGAGACACCTTGGATCATTGATCAAGGCAGCGATGTACAATTTACTTCTGCAAATTTCTCACCATAAATTTTCCGAGTGAGTGCAAGAAAGACAGTTCTTGACAGGAGGACAAGTGCATCGAGGAAGGGAAGTGTGAATTACTTTCTAGTTGTGGTTCAAATTCACTAGCCATGCAAGGCAAGTATTTGGAGGCTGAAGAGAAGAGGGTGTAGTACTCTTATTTTCCGTACAGATCAGTTTCAGTAGTCCAGAGAGCTTTTGGGTCCAAAATCTTCTCATTTGGGAGGTGTGATCAGGAGATCATGCCCAAGTTACGCAAATTGCTCAAAAATGAAAGTGTTCAAAACTTGTTGCAATATGAACAACTGAAAAGGTCTCATCGTTGCGGGTCTGGCACTGTGAATAGTTCTCAAAACCGAGGTCATATGAAAAAGTTATTGAGGTTTGAAATCTCCAGTAAACTCCAAAATTTAGTTGACCAAGTTTGACCTTTTAACTTTGGAAAAATTTAAAAATATATAATATTCCTTGGAATATTCCCTAGAATATTCCTTGGAATATTCCCTAGAATATTCCATTCAGGCGTATCAATGGTCGACAAGTGGCATTGGAGGATTGGTCAATGGGTTGAATTATTTGGAATTTGGCCAATCAAAGGGTGCCACATGGCAAACCCGGAGACCACCACGTGGCCCCAGGCCGGTAGAAATTTTGTCGGGCAAACAATTTGTTACTCAACAGGTTTTGATACCTCATCTCCCTGCTACCATCCGAGCGACCCGACCAGTCGAGCTCCATGGTGTTTCTTAACAACCATAGGACCCGCGGTTTATTTATGTTTAAAAATTTTCTACGGCAGAAAAAAAAGATAGGGCTAGCCCCGTTCATAGGACTTGGCTACTGAGAACTAAGGGCCTAGCGGCCTCAACCATCAGAGTAAATGGTTAACTTAATCGTCTGCATGTTATGCTATGTGGCCAGGGCTACCACAAAATATTAAATGCCACAGTTTTATAACGGTTCTGGTTGCGGTTAGGTCGGGGTAATGCATGTGACCGCCGCCCTTAAAAAATTAATTCCAACCTCCTAATCATCTGACAAATTTGAGGTGCCTCCGCCATTTTCGGAGGATGGCTATTTTTGGAGCGCTAACTGGCAGTGTCTCCATATTTGGTGGAGTTTGTTTAGGGACACTAGGAAAAAAAACGTTTTTGCCATAACTTTCTCAATTTTCAACCAAATTGACTGAAATTTTAGTAAATTTTGGGTCTATTTGACCTTATGAGAATTTTGGCATAGGTTTTAGGTCGAATAGAGGTCATATTTATCACTTTTGTCTTCGAGGAAGATGAAAGGGCCATTAGGGCCACCATGAGGTAAAATCAGTTTGAGGCCTAGCCAGGGAAGCTAGAGTCCTTTTTCAAAGTTCCAATAGTCTAAATTGGATAATTCAGATGTTACGAATCTGATGTGATGGTTTTTAGAGCCGGTAGATAACGTTTGAAGGCTGAAAAGCTTCAATAAAGTTCCAGGGGCCATTAGTGGTAGCTTTTGCCAGCAGCAATGTAGGGCTTAGCCAGAGCTGCTTGAGACCATATGCAGTGAACCAGTGGTCATTCTTGACTGAAAAAATCATTTTGAATCTAATGATAGAGTTTTAAGCAAGTGTAGAAGACTTCTAGAGGTTGAAAACTCAGCAGAGAATTTTTCATTGACCCTAGTGCCAGGGGGTGCCGATAGGTGATTGAGGCGAAATCGAAGTAGCTGGAGGCCATTTTTTATGAACGAAAAGTCTATCTTGACTATTTCAGACATTTTGGAACCAATGGAAGTGATTTTAGAACATTTTTAGAACTTATACAGCTCGAGAAGTTGATGTGAAGTTTTGGGCAGCCCTGGGCAAACCGTGGAGGATAGCCTAGTTTGGGGATGCTGTGCTCGATTTGAGAAATTTATCAGTTGGTATTTTGTTTCTGATGTTTTTTGGATACATTAGGAGTAGTTTCAGTGACAGAAATAGAATTCTGAGGGAGTGTGTGCCATTTAGAAGCTTAGAGTAGCTTAGTGCACTGACAGAAGGAATCGTGTCAACAAGAGCCTAAAGTTGTTTGTAGTATTTGGACAGCCATTAGAGGGATATTAATGGTATTTTCAGTCCTTTGGATCATTTTTGTATTCATTTGAGTTAAGTGTTTACTTGTAAAAAAACTTACCATAATCCCAAAGAGCTGAGTCAACATGACCAAGCTCAAAGGAGACGTAGCCCACGAAATTTCAGGTGAACTGCTAGATTAAGTTTGCTATTGTGTTTAAATGATTTATTTGCTGCATTATGTTGCTGATATACATGTTAAATTTCAGAAATAAAAAATTAATTTAAGACACATAAATAGTAAAAATTCATACACCACTTTCAAGTAAATAATTCCGCAAAATTGTCAAGTACAAGCTAGATATTTTAATTTAAACTGAATGGTAGGTTCTTGAAATACATACAAGTTATCTAGACCATTTTTAGATTAGGTTGGTATCAGAGCATAGTTTCTTGCTTGACAGAGCACTTGGTTGCTTGATTGTATAGCTTGAAAGGTGTTTAAACAGTGTAAAAGATTGACTGTTTTACTGTTTGCAAATTGATTGTTGTTTGATTTTGCTTGAGATTTTGGGATAGCTACCGATTAGCTAAGTCCTGGAGAGGAAAAAAAGAAAGAAAAGGCATGAAGGCATCTTCCTTACCCCAAGGGGCCTCAAGGCCACATTTGGAACAAACCCTCTTGACGATTGTTTGTTAAGAAGCTCTTGGAGTTTGTTTGTTTTTCGGCTACTTGAATAAGAGTTTGTCTCTTCAGCCATTTGGTTAAAAAAGCTTTGTCATTTTTTTTGAAAAGCTTTGAGAAATTTTTTGAAGTTAATTTTTTCATTGACATCATAATGACAACTTCTACAAGCAAATTTTCCTCCTTCACAAGATTCTTCGATGATGATATGAAGCGTGACTTTATTATATTGAAGGACATTGTGCAGATTTTGTTTGAGGATAAAAGAGAAAGCACTAAACTTCGTGAAAATTTGTTTGCCATGAAGAAAGCATACAGGAAGCAGATGAGGCAAAGGAAACTTTCAAAGAAGGTGTATAATATTTTCACATTTTTCCAAAAGAGGGGACATGTTGTCTCCCATTGTTGGACTTTGCATCCAACTAATCATCCAAAGCACATGCAGCAAGAGGATAGGAAGATTGGCGCAAGTGGAACTGTGGATTCCATTATTGATGTGAAAATGGAAGTTTCACATGAGGAAGAGTTGCAGTAGCAAAATTCGCCATGGAAGTGGTTTGGTAAGAAGTGGATGGAATTCTTAGTGCAGTAAGACGTACTCATTTTGTAGATATGCATATTTTGGTTGTATGCATGTATTTTATGATGTTATCTCTTGTTTGTTTGAGCCACCTTGGATCATTGATCAAGGCAGAGATGTACAATTTACTTTTGCAAATTTCTCTCCATAAAATTTCTGAGTGATTTCAAGAAAGACAGTTCTTGACAGGAGGACAAGTACATCAAGGAAGGGAAGTGTGAATTGCTTTCTAGTTGTTGTTCAAATTCACTAGCCATACAAAGCAAGTATTTGGAGGCTGAAAAGAAGAGGGTGCAGTACTCTTATTTGTTGTGCAGATCAGTTTCGGTAGTTCAGAGAGATTTTGGGGCCCAAAAGCTTCTCATTTGGGAGGTGTGATCAGGAGATCAAGTCCAAGTTATGCGAATTGCTCAAAAATGAAAGTGTTCAAAACTTGTTGCACTATAAATGACCAAAAATATCTTGTCATTGTGATTATGGCGCCATGAACGATTCCCAAAACTGAGGTCGTATGCAAACGTTATTGGGGTTTGAAATCTCCAGTAAACTCCAAAATTCAGTTGACCAAGTTTGACTTTTTAACCTTGGAAAAATTTAAAAAAAAAGAATATTCCAAAGAATATTTCGAGAATATTCCTTGGAATATTCCCTGGATTATTCCCAGAATATTCCATTCGGGTGTATCAATGGTCGAAAAGTGGCATTGGATCGGGATTGGTCAATGGTTTGACTTATTTGGAATTTGGCCAATCAAAGGGTGCCACATGGCAAGTCCGGAGGCCACCACGTGACCCCAGGCCGATGGAAATTTCGTCGAGAAAAAAATTTGTTACTCCGCATGTTTTGAACCTTCGTCTCCCCACTGCCAGCCGGGCGACCCGACCAGTCAGGCTCCATGGTGTTTCTTAACAACCATAGGACCCGCAGTTTATTTATGTTTAAAAAGTTTCTACGACGAAAAAAAAAGATAGGGCTAGCCCCCAAGGCTAGCCCCATTCATAGGACCTGAGTGCTGAGAACCAAGGGCCTAACGGTCTCAACCGTCGGAGTAAACAGTCAACTTAACCATCTGCATGTTGTGCTATGTGGCCAACGCTACCACAAAGATTAAATGCCACGGTTTTATAACGGTTCTAGTTGTTGTTAGGTCGTGGTAATGCATGTGACCACCGCCCTTAAAATTTAATTCCAACCTCCTAACCGTCCAACATATTTGAGGCACCTCCGCCATTTTTGTAGGATGGATATTTTTGGAGCGCTAACTGGCAGTGTCTCCACATTTGGAGTTTGTTTAGGGACACTGCACAAAACTTTGTTTGTTCCATAACTTTCTCAATTTTCAACCAAATTGAATGAAATTTTAGTCAATTTTGGGTCTCTTTGACCTTATGAGAAGTTTGGCATAGGTTTTAGGTTGAACATAGGTCATTGTAAGCACTTTTTTCTTCGAGGAAGATGAAGGGGCCATCAGGGCCACTATGAGGCCAAATTAGTTTGAGGCCTAGCCAGGGGAGCTAGAGTCCTTTTTCAAAGTTCCAATAGTATAAATTGGATAATTCAGATGTTTTGAATCTGATGAGATGGTTTTCAGAGCCTGTAGAGAACTTTTGAAGGCCGAAAATCTTCAGTAAAGTTCCATGGTCCATTAGTGCCAGCTTTTGCTAGCAACAGTGAAGGGCTTAGCTAGAGCTACTTGAGACCATATGCAGTGAACCATTGGTCATTATTGACTGAAAGAATAATTATAAATCTAATGACAGAGGTTTTAGCAAGTTTAGAAGACTTATATAGGTCGAAAACTCAGCAGAGAAGTTTTCATTGACCTTAGTGCCAGGGGGTGTCGATAGGTGATTGAGGCGAAACTGGAGCAGCCGAAGGCCATTTTTGATGAATGAAAAGTCTATATTGACTATTTCAGACATTTTATAACCAATGGAAGTGGTGTCAAGACATTTTGAGAACTTATATATCTCGAGAAATTGATGTGAATTTTTGGGCAGCCCTAGGCAAACCATGGAGGATAGCCTAGTTTAGGGATGTTGTGCTCGATTTGAGAAATTTATCAGTTTTTATTTGGTGTCTGATGTGTGTTGGATATATCATAAATGGTTTCAGTGAAAGAAACAGAATTATGAGGGACTTTGTGCCATTTAGAAGCTTAGAGTAGCTTAGTGCACCAACAGAAGGAATCGTGTCAACAAGAGCCGAAAGTTGTTTGTAGAATTTGGACAACTATTAGAGGGATATTAATGGTATTTTTAGTCCTTTGGATAATTTTTGTATTCATTGGAGTTAAGTGTTTACTTGTAAAAAAACTTACCATAATCCCAAAGAGCCGAGTCAAGATGACCAAGCTCAAAGGAGACGTAGCCCACGAGATTTCGGGTGAACTCTTAGATTAAGTTTGTTGTTGTGTTTAAATGATTTATTTTCTGCATTATGTTGCTGATATACATATTAAATTTCAGCAAGAACAAATGAATCTAAGACACATAAACAGTAAAAATTCATACACCACTTTCAAGTAAATAATTCCGCAAAATTGTCAAGTAGAAGCTAGATCATTTATTTTAAATTGAATGGTAGGTTCTCAAAATATATACAAGTTATAGAGACAATTTTTAGATCAATTTGGTATCAGAGCATAGTTTCTTGCTTGACAGAGCACTTGGTTGCTTTATTGTATAGCTTGAAAGGTGTTTAAACAGTGTAAAAGATTGGTTGTTTTACTGTATGCAAACTGATTGTTGTTTGATTTTGCTTGAGGTTTTGGGATAGCTACTGATTAGCTAAGTCCTGGAGAGGAAAAAAAGGAATAAAAGGCATGAAGGCATCTTCCTTACCCCAAGGGACCTCAATTTCACTTTTGGAACAAACCCTCTTGACGATTGTTTGTTAAGAAGCTCTTGGAGTTTGTTTGTTTTTTGGCTGCTTGAATAAGAGTTTGTCTCTATACCCATTTGGTTAAAAAATATTTGTCATTTGTTTTGAAAAGCTTTGAGAAATTTTTTGAAGTTAATTTTTTCATTTACATCATAATGACAACTTATACAAGTGAATTTTCCTCCTTCACAAGATTTTTCGATGATGATATGAAGCGTGACTTTATTATATTGAAGGACATGGTGCAAATTTTTTTTGAGGATAAAAGAGAAAGCACTGAACTTTGTGAACAGTTGTTTTCCATGAAGAAAGCATACAGGAAGCAGATGAGGCAAAGGAAACTTTCAAAGAAGGTGCATGATATTTGCACATTTTTCCAGAAGAGGGGACATGTTGTCTCCCATTGTTGGAATTTGCATCCAACTAGTCGTCCAAAGCACATGCAGCAAGAGGACAGGAATATTGGCACAAGTGGAACTCCAGATTCCATTATTGATGTGAAAATGGAATTTTCACATGAGGAAGAGTTGCAGTAGCAAAATTCGCCATGGAAGTGGCTTGGTAAGAAGTGGATGGACTTCTTAGTGCAGTAAGACATACTCATTTTGTAAATATGAAAATTTTGGTTGTATGCATGTATTTCATGCTGTAATATCTCATTTTTTTGAGCCACCTTGGATCATTTATCAACGCAGCGATATACAATTTACTTCTGCAAATTTCTCGCCATAAATTTTTTGAGTGAGTGCAAGAAAGACAGTTCTTGACAGGAGGACAAGTGCGTTGAGGAAGGGAAGTGTGAATTGCTTTCTAGTTGTGATTCAAATTCATTAGCCATGCAAGGAAAGCATTTGGAGGCTAAAGAGAAGAGACTACAATACTCTTATTTGTTGTAAAGATCAGTTTCAGTAGTCCAGAGATCTTTTGGGGTCCAAAAGCTTCTCATTTGGGAGGTGTGATCAGGAGATCATGTACAAGTTATGCAAATTTCTCAAAAATGAAAGTGTTCAAAACTTGTTGCAATATGAAAGACCAGAAAGGTCTCGTCGATGTGATTCTGGCGCCATGAATGGTTCTCAAAACCGAGGTCGTATGCAAAAGTTATTGAGGTTTGAAATCTCGAGTAAAATCCAAAATTCAGTTGACCAAGTTTGACTTTTTAAGAGCAAAAATTAAAAAAAGAATATTCCAAAGAATATTCTAGGAATATTCCCCAAAATATTCCTTTTAGGTGTATCAATGGTCGACAAGTAGCATTGGAGGATTGGTCAATGGTTTGACTTATTTGGAATTTGGCCAATCAAAGGGTGCCATGTGGCAAGCTCGGAGGCCGCCACGTGGCCCCAGGCCGATGGAAATTTTGTCAAGTAAAACATTTGTTACTCCACAGGTTTTGAACCCTCATCTCCCAGCTTCCAGCTGGGCGACTCGACTAGTCGGGCTCCATGGTGTTTCTTAACAACCATAGGACCCGCGGTTTATTTATGTTTAAAATGTTTCTACGGTGAAAAAAAAAGATAGGGCTAGCCCCATTCATATGACCTCAGTGCTGAGAACCAGGGGCCTAACAGCCTCAACCGTCAGAGTAAACAGTTAACTTAACTATCCACATGTTATGCTATGTGGCCAACGCTACCACAAAATATTAAATGCCATGGTTTTATAACGGTTCTGGTTGCGGTTAGGTGGGGGTAATGCATGTGACCGCCACCCTTAAAAATTTAATGCCAACCTCCTAACAATCCAACAGATTTGGGGCGCCTCCCCCTTTTTCAGAGGATGGCTATTTTTGGAGCACTAACTAGTAGTTTCTCCACATTTGGTGGAGTTTGTTTAGGGACACTGGGAAAAAATTTGTTTTTGCCATAACTTTCTCAATTTTCAACCAAATTGAATGAAATTTTAGTAAATTTTGGGTCTCTGCGACCTTCTGAGAATTTTGGCATAAGTTTCATGTCGAAAAAAGGTCATATTTAGCACTTTTTTCTTCTATGAAGATGAAGAGGACATCAGGGCCACCATGAGGCCAAATCAATTTGAGGCCTACCCAGGGGAGCTAGAGTCCTTTTTCAAAGTTATAGTTTTTCATGTTTCATGCTTAAAGAAGGTTATGTAGAAATTTGAATAATTTGCTGAATTATTCACTGAGATTATCCTGATTACACACTATTTAAGCTTCATGCATAATACATAACCTCTTCTACAATTGATCATCAATATGCGGAAATAGAAACAGTCGCATGCGCACATAAACACAATAGTCAAGCACACATAAACACAGTATGTAATGGGGAAAGCATACAACTGAAAACTCCCAAATATCTGTATAATATAATGATAGATAACATGTAACAATACATAGCACAAAGCTCTCACAGCTCTCAGCACTATCTCAATGCTACACAAAAAACTATTATGGAAAGTGAACTAGTCACAGGTTCAAATCTCCTCCACAAGTCTGCCTGCCTCTACTGCGCAATCCAAGTTTATTAATGATGAGATCCAAGTTCGAATCCCACTAGCTCCAACTGCGCAATCCTCATTGGAAATCTCCATCAATGTGTGTGCAAATCTCATGCATAGCCAATAGTCACAACTGATAGTAGACTCACCCTTTCACCCACCTCTAACACTGGTCTCCACTGAACTGTCCATGCATTGCAGTTAACTGATGTATTCTTTAGTTGATTTATGAGTTAATAATTAGTGAATTAATTAATAATTAATTCACACCACTAATCACTAGTGTATTTTTCAGTTAGACTAAATAAAACTAGTTCAACTAAGTTAAACCGAACACAACTCCACCAACTGTCTCATCAACTCCACCAAACTCTGCCACATGAGTTCTAACTGAAGTCAACCATGCAATAGCTCAACTAACCCTTAGGAAAAGCGTATTTCCTTCTGTCAGCTGCATGTGCCATATCCAAGCATCAAACTGAAGTGCTCCAAGAGGATAAGATAATGTTTATAGTCTAAATATTATTAAGGGTTAATAATATTTGACTGTTCTATTTTTAGCCCGACAGTCTAAAAATAGATTCCGCCCAATGTCTAAAAATAGAGGTCCATCTATTTTTACCAACATGACCAATCATCCATAAATAGCATCCCGCAACTCATAGACCATGATCCATATGTCTAAAAATAGACATAGTCTAAAAATAGACTTTGCGACAAAAATCACCTGTGTGGCCCCCACCTAGTTTTGGTGATCACTTTCCAACTAGGATCAGGAAAGATGTTTCAGGATGCCTCCTTCACTTTTTCTTGTTGCAATCTTCAACACTCCCTCTCAACAAGAAAGGACTGTCTTTTCATGCGACATGCAACTCCATGCATTCGCCCTGCAACCTTCACAAGCGCCATGCAACTCCATGCATCTGCTCTGCAACTCTTCCGAAACTGAATAGGCTCCAAACAACTCAATCAGTCTGATGCATCTATCATCAAAGTCTTCGACTTCTGCTGGTACCAATTGCACATGTCATCAGGAACCACTGCGCTGTTGAACTCCTGCACTTGCTGTCAACTCTGATCCGCGCTCCAGTATCCGACACTATCACTTTGATCTGCCTGCATCGACCAAACGATCATGCTACTACTGCACTGTGGGCACCTCGTAGCCAGGTTCAATTTATGAGATCCACACCATCTCATGAATCTTGCCCAGAAATATCCTCTTGGGATTAATCATGCATGTCGCCCCACCTCTCACCTGGTGGTATAGCTGCATGCACTCCCTCTGCCCATCTGGCACGAAATTTCTCTGCATGAGTGGTTTTTTCCACTCCATGATCCTCATCTTGTGGCTGCTCCACATCCCGAGGTTCACTATTACCTGCATGCAAAACTTGCTCCCTCTCAAGCATCAATTGCATGTCTTTCTTGCACTTCCCAACAGTAGGAAGCTTCGTAGACATCCCATCTACTTCAAGTCTGTAGAGATTATTTGCTCGAATCCCAACCTTCTTGACTTGTCCTTTTGCCTTGTGCCGAAGGAAAAATTTTCCTTCACTGAAGACAACTTCATACCCTTTATCCTCTAACATTGCGACTGAGATCAAATTCTTCTTTAAACCTGGAACATGCACTACATCTTGTAAAAGAATGAGTTTACCTGACTCCCTCTGAAAGGTTATGGTACCAATTCTGGTCGCATTGTATCGTCCATTGTCACCCAACTCAACATGCAACTGGAGATCTTTCTCCACCAAGTCACTGAAAAGATTCACATCTCCCGTCATGTGAAAGGAAGCGCCACTATCAAAATACCACCCGATCCCAATGCACTAGACACCATGCATGCGATCAATGAGAAGTCCAGCTCAAATTGCGAGGCAAGAGCCTCACCAGCTGCAACTCCAGCAGCCTGCTTGTTCTTCTTCTTTTGTGGACAATTCGTGGCGTAATGTCCATGATCGTGACAATGAAAACACTTCACTTTGGACATGTCACGCTTTTTACCATCCGCACCGGATTGAGAAGCCTTCTCCTTGCCCTTCCCCTTCCTTGCTTTGGCAGCCAAAGCATAATCTTCTTCATCAGATGCCTTTGATGAAGATCTGTCCCTGGTACTCTGCCTTATCTCCTCTTGCACAAGATCCGACCAAAGTCGCTCCCATCCTGGCAATTTCTCCCGACCATTGACAGAATCCTCATAGGAATGCCAACTCTTCGGAAGACCAAGGAGAGCCAAGCTCACCAAGTCCTCATCATCCACACTAACTCCTACACTCCCAAGCTCATCCCTGCAGTGGACAAATTTTGTCAAGTATACCGGAATAGTGTCATTCTTCTCCATCTTTATTTTCCTGAGTTTATCCTTGAGCACCAACTTCCTCTGGTCGCTCTTTCTTTGGAAAAATTCTGTAAACACTTTCCACATCAAGTATGGAGAAGCTTTTCCATGCAACCTGAATACTATGTGATCCTTCACGCCCTCCAACAGAATCCTTCGACACCTTGCTGTCTTCTTTTGCCAAGCCTCAACTTGAGCAGCATTAGTAGGCTTTGGGACTTCAGCATCTATGAACTCCTTCAGCCCGTTGTCATCTAACACCGCCTCCATCCTATCTCTCCATGCAATATAATTTGAGCTGCCTTCAAGAGCATACTCCAATCGCAATCCTTGATAAGACATTTTGACTTCGACACCAAGAAAACACTGCTGCAAAATTCGAATTCCAAGCTCAAAACTCAACTGCTTCTGGATCTGTGAGAAAAAATTATTTCTAGCACAGAGATCGAATGTAGGGGCGTTTACTGGATATATCACCTTTCAAAGAAAGGATGGATCCAGAGGCTACCTGGCCCGTTACAGACTCTGTCTACCGAAATAATTGTAATCACTGTAATAGATCCCGATGATCAATTCTTCGCTCTGATACCATGTAGAAATTTGAATAATTTGCTGAATTATTCACCGAGATTATCCTAATTACACACTATTTAAGCTTCATGCATAATACATAACCTCTTCTACAATTGATCATCAATATGTGGAAATAGAAACAGTCGCATGCGCACATAAACACAATAGTCAAGCACACATATCAACACAGTATGTAATGGGGAAAGCAATAGCTGAAAACCCCCAACTATCTGTATAATATAATGATAGAGAACATGTAACAATACATAGCACAAAGCTCTCACATCTCTCAGCACTATCTCACATGCTACACACAAACTAGCACGGAAGATGAACAAGTCATAGGTTCAAATCTCCTCCACAAGTCTGCCTGCCTCTACTGCGCAATCCAAGATGAATAATGATGAGATCCAAGTTCGAATCCCACTAGCTTCAACTGCGCAATCCTCATTGGCAATCTCAATCAATGTGTGTGCAAATCTCATGCACATCCATAGTCACAATTGATAGTAGACTCACCCTTTCACCCACCTCTAACACTGGTCTCCACTGAACTGTCCATGCATTGCAGTTAACTGATGTGTTATTTAGTTGATTTATGAGTTAATAATTAGTGAATTAATTAATAATTAATTCACACCACTCATCACTATTGTATTTTTCAGTTAGACTAAATACAACTAGTTCAACTAAGTTAAACCGAACACAACTCCACCAACTGTCTCATCAACTCCACCAAACTCTGCCACATGAGTTCTAACCGAAGTCAACCATGCAATAGCTCAACTAACCCTTAGGAAAAGCGTATTTCCTTCTGTCAGCTGCATTTTCCACATCCAAGCATCAAACTGAAGTGCTCCAAGAGGATAAGATAATGTTTATAGTCTAAATATTATTAAGGGTTAATAATATTTGACTGTTCTATTTTTAGCCCGGCAGTTTAAAAATAGATTCCGCCCAATGTCTAAAAATAGAGGTCCATCTATTTTTACCAACTCGACCAATCATCCATAAATAGCATCCTGCAACTCATAGACCATGATCCATATGTCTAAAAATAGACATAGTCTAAAAATAGACTTTGCGACAAAAAAATCACTTGTGTGGCCTCCACCTAGTTTAGGTGATCACTTTCCAACTAGGATCAGGAAAGATGTTTCAGGATGCCTCCTTCACTGTTTCTTGTTGCAATATTCAACAAGTTATACGTGAAAAAATTTCAATTCAAAAAATATTTCCAAAACTTGATGATGAAGGAAAAATCATATTGAAACTTTAAGCAGTCACGGAAACAAGAACTCGACAGCTACGAAATCGATCAATTTCAGAGTATCCCATCAAGTGGAAGAACTTACCCACTGAATATTCCACATGGGAGGATGATAATTTTATATAGAAGCATCCAGAACTACTCAAGCATTGAGGAAAACACATTTTTGAAGGAGAGGGGCATGTTAGGTCCATGTATTACTAGTGTAGTCCCTTATTTTTGTTATTTTTGCCCCCTTATTGTTATTTTTGTACCCTTGTAGTCCCCATATTTTTATTATTGTGCTCCATAAAAGCCCACTATTGTTACTTTTGTGCCCTTACATTATTATTATTAGGTCGGCTAGGATTATATTGTGACCCCATGAACTCCTATATATAGAAAGGAGATTTTTTCATTTGTATCATCCAAGAATTGTTCATTTATGTAATTTAACGGAGTTTTCCCCCTCGAAGAGGATGATTTCTAAGTCATTTATCTCATTTTTCTTCTATTTTGTGAGCTAGTTTCATAACAAGCTTCTTCGATAGCTAATACTAGCATAGGAGTTCAACAGATTCAAACCCAGTTGGTGAGCTTGCATATGGAGCTCCAAGATATAAAGAAGGGAAATTAGGTTAGGCCTGATATGAGGTCAGAATTCTGGTGTATCAAGTGAAAAGCGGAGGGTCACTATAAGGAGCAGTTTCCTGTTTATAAGGATTATTTGGGTGCTGGGATGTCAGGTCCATTGAAGCCTGAACTAAGCATTGGGACAAGTGTAGGGATAGTTTCTGGTGTAGCATATGTGAAGTTTCAAGTCAACATTCCACTAATTATTGTCATATGTTGTGTTAAATCTAAATTGGTACAGATGGGCTGCTCCACCAGACAACCTAGAGTAACTCTTTCAAACCAGCTTTGGACTTAAAATCAGCCTCTTTAGCCTAAGAGAGCTCTCTCAAAGTAACTATGATTTGTCAATTATGATTTAATCATATGACTAACTCTGTGATATTATCTTTAATGGGATCGATTGCATGTGAAAAATGTATAGGGTTGACTACCATTGGGCTTATGGAGTCAGTGTTAGGAAATTCAATGACAATGGCTCTCCTTGTGGAAGCTGAGGCTTGTAATGTTTCAATGATAGAACAACATACACATAGAAATATTCAATAGCTTGATGTTCAAAGGAAGTCAAAGCATGAGGAACATGAATTCTGAGTAATTAAACATCAAGATATTGAAAGAAAAATATTAAGACACATAGTACAAAAGCTCATTGAAACACCAAAATAATCTCAGGTAAAGAAGAATAACACAGTCATTGTATATTACTGATCATCAAAAAACTTTACAAAGTGGAAGTGTCAAGTAACATTATCCAACCCTATATTCTTCGAGGTATTGCCTATTAATAGGCTTTAGTCATTTACATATGATCTGCCCACATGGCTATATCATCGAACCATTTGTTTTGACAACTCTCTTAACTATAAACTAGATACCTGGAAATAAAACAGACACCTAATGAATTTAGACTTAGAATCCTATTAGGAATCTACTTCCTATTAATTACATTCACTAACTATGGAAATGGATAATTACATCATTAATAGCCAAGTGCTTGAGTGGCACTAACCATCATCAAGATATAAATACACCCACTAGATTTAGAAACCAATCACCCTACTTTTAAGGAAAAGATAATCATGATATTTGGTCATTGTCTTTATGCTAACCTGGAGCAAATGATAACTTTGTTGAGGAGAAAATATCTACTGGAGTGTTCCAATGATACCCTTTAATGCCTCCACGTGACTTGCTGACCTTCAGTACACCTTCAAAATACCAAAATGCTACCAAGTGCTACTCACTGCAAAAACAGAGTAAAACAAGCAGTTTCATAGCGTGGTTTTGTAGCAACTCTATTTCACCCATCTATGCCAATTTTCAACGCTCTTCTTTGATTTTTATGTGTTGGTTATGGGTGAAAATGTGAAGTTGGACTACACTTTTTGCCCTTTTTTGAGAAAAAACTTTCAGTTTTTTCGATTCTTTAACTTTCTACAAACTATAACAATTTTTCTGTTGAGAATTTCATTTTGCAATAAAAATAAAAGTTGTCAGAAATTTTGTTAGATTTCTATTACTTATTTTTTGGAATTTTTTTATGCACATTTGATATGTCAACTTAGTGTTTCTTTGAGTGTGTATTTTTTAACAATCAAAGGATTCATAAGAAGTCATGTTAATACGCAATGTTGTATTCTTTGAAAATTTGTGTTTTTGAGAAGACAAAATGTGTTACAACAATCTAGACAGAGTCTACTTTGGTTTCGTCATATTTACAAAGCTAATGGATGCATATCATAATTACTAGAATTTTTTGAACTGGTCCAATATGAAAAAACTGCATATTTTGAGTATGTTTCGCGACGCAAGAAATTTCTTAACATATAAGTTATAAACTAAAAATATAAAAGTTACCCATTAGAGACGACGGACCAATGTAATGCCCCATAATTTTTTCAAATTTTTTTACAATGTATTTTGGGAGATACAGAATTTTGATTTCACTGAATCACAATGACCCTTAGAAATTGTTTGCACCTATTTTATTACAAAATTAGTTAAAATTAGTAAATATTTATGAAATTCCATAAAAGTTATATTTCCTGAAAGTAGATTCAATTCTGAAAATTCTTGTCTTGGTTCCGAAAGTTAATTCAGAATGTTTCATGGAGTTTAAGAAACGTATTCAGAGCCTGGATCTGCGTAACTGGTGACGCGTTAGTTTGGCCGAATTTTTCTACAAAGTTCGGCCAAACTAGTTTTTGTGCAAACGGGCCGTTAAGTCTCACGCCTTAATAATTCAGCCAAATTTTTTTTAAAGTTTGGCTGAACTTTTTTTCAAAGTTCGGCCAAACTTCTACCTACTTTTCCATTGGCTGGAAAATTTCGCGGAACCCCTTCAAAAAACATTTCGCGGCAATATAAATTGCCGCGAAATATTTCATAATTTTTGCACATTTCGCACATTTGGTCTAATTTTACAAAGTTCTTGGTTTGGGTTTAAAGACTTTTCTTGGAGATTTGGGTTTAAGGACATTTCTTGGAGGCGGTCTGATTTTGCAAAGAATTGTTTTGGGTTTAAAAACTTTTTTTGGAAGACATTTGTTGGAGGCGGTCTAATTTTGCAAAGAATTGTTTTGGGTTTAAGAAATTTTCTTGGACGTACATTCAAAGGACATTTCTTGGAGGTATTTGATACATTTTTTTGGATGTTTTTTGTTCTTCATTTTTTTTTAAAGTATAGATTTGGGCTTAATTTCAAATTTTTAGAGTACGTGTTTTGAGTTGAAGTAAATATTTTGAGCTTCGTTTCATTTTTATAAGACATTTTTTTTCTCGGATTTTTTGAAGTAAGTGTTTTGGATTGAAGTGTGTATTTTTTGAAAAAATTTTAAAATGAGTTTTTTTAAATTAAATCTTTTGTGTTGCTTTTTTTAATTGAGTTATTGTCTAAATTTTTGAAAGAAAATTTTTGAACTTCATACTCTATTATCATGGGAAATTGAAGGAATTGTGCGAGAAAATATCATCGAAAAAGAGACCCTGAGGAACGTAGAGAAGAGACGAGACAATCTCACAAAAGAAAGATAGGAGCACTCTCAAATATTGAAGGGGAAAATCAACCTCAACTAGAAATTGAAGCAGGTATGTAAATGTAAATATTATGATCTATTGATATATTTAAAATTTTCCTACTGTAAAATGTGAAGCTTAATTTTTATTTGATGAACTAATTCAAGAAAAATATTTTGCAATGTAAACAGAGAGAAATATTCCTCAAAACATTGATGATGAAATACAAAATTTTGAAAGAGAAAGTGAAAGAGATATTGAACAAATGATTGAAGATGGTGAAAATATTGAAAGAAATTCAAGTGAAGAAATTGAATCACAAGGTGTGTGTATATATATATATATATATATATATATATATATATATATATATATATATATATATATATATTGAACACATGCACGTATTATTGAAATTATACATATATTCATTAATTTAGTTATTTATTGAATATGTAAACTTATTATGTACTATTTATTCGAATATGTACAGATGAAATCAGTGTCGATGATGAGATGTTAGAAAATGTTGACACTCACACATATGGAGATAAAAAACCTGACCATTATATACGATATCGTGTTAACCGCATTTTTGAAACGTATTTCATAAAGGAGCAGGGGACAGTTCAAGCTCAAATGTTGAAAGGTCTCCTATCATTAAGGAAATTAAAAGAAGCTACGACACTACTGGGTATTCGAAAATCAACCAAAGATAAAAAAATGAAAGAAAATGTGATACAAAATATAAGTAGTGCTATAAATTCAATTAGGAGCTCTAGACAGAAAAATGTTTCAATTGTACGTAGAGGAATACATATGGCAGTGGTTTCATCAAGTACTAAAGAGAATCGTTTGGTAACATCTATGGCACGAGGATTAGGAACGTCGCGAAAAACTTTGCACAAACTTCGGAAATTTCGGCTGCAAATAAATGTAAATGATGAACTTGCTTGTTGGAGAGCTATTTGTAGGCAACCATACAAAGATAGACTTGGAGAAAATGTTAAAAAAATAATATATGAATATTGGAAGAACAATTTGCATGTTTCGCCAACTGCAAAGCATGTGATGCGAAGAAGAATAGCACGAAATCAGTACGAAGAACATGAAAAATATTTCTTGGAAACCACTCAGATAGAGTTATTCAACAAGTTCAAAGAAGAGAATCATGAAATTCATGTTTCAATCAGTGCTTTTGTTCAACAAAAACCATGGTATGTAAAACCTATCACCGTACGCGACACTTGTTGTTGTCATTATCATGTGGAATTTGAGTTATATTATGACACATTCCTTGATTTTGGTAGAAAATTATGGAAGGATTCACCTCCTCCTTCCACTATCCATGATTTCATATCTCAAATTCTATGTGAAAGATAAAGCAATGAACTATTTTACAAAAAGAAATATGTTGATGGTAAAAAATGCGATGATTGTGGAAATTTGACTAAATTTCAAAACAAATATCGTACTGATATAAATGATCAATCATTTTCCAACATGAAAGTGAAATGGAAGAGATATGAATATATCCATACATCGATTGAAGGTGCAAATAGTGTTAAAAGAATTGAATTATGAGAAGACGAAATTTTTGTGATAGAATTTTTTAGAAAGTTTGAGGCAGAAATTTACAAATACACCAAGCATTCCCATAGAGCTCGATGGCAAGACTTGAAATTCAAAAAATCTCGTGAATTTTTTCCACCAGGGACCATTTTGTCAGTGATTGATTTTGCAGAAAACTACACATTTGTTCCACAAAAAGAAATTCAGAGTGAATACTATCACTCTGACCAAGTCTCCATGCTCGTCCATATTCTATATAGACATGTTGAACAAAACGTAGATAATATAGAAAGAACGAGTGAAAATCGACATATAATTAAAGAATATCACTTTTATATCAGTGATGATCGTACACATGATACATATTTTGTACAACATTGTTTTGGAAAAATTTATGATTCCTTGAAAAATCATGGAATAACATTCAAAGAACATTGGATATGGCCAGATGGATGCACAGGTCAATTCAAATCTGCACGATCATTCTTTTGGTTGTGCTATCTTCATAAGAAAACATGCATTAGACATTGTTGGAATTTCTTTGAGACTGGCCATGGAAAAGGAGAACATGACGGTGCAGGGGCATGCATAAAACAAGCATTTCGAAGATATCAATGAACCCCTCTGCAAGTCGACTTGTGGACGTGAAAGAAGTTGTTCAATGGTGCATCGTTGCTCTAAGCCATGAGACTAACCCATCAATGGAAGTGCGAAGGTACATTCAATTTAATTTTTATTGGAAATCTAATTTTATCATGCAATGATTATCTTTGATTGTATTTTGATATCATATTTACATTCTTCTTTGAATTTTCCATATAAAGGTTTTTCTGGCATATTGGGATCGAAGACGTAGATATATCGATTGGAAATGAAGTTGAAATGATAAAATGGACTCTAAAATTGCATTCAGTTAAAACAAAGTCGTCCAGAAATGTGTTTGCATTAGATAAAAGAAAATATTCTTGTTTTTGTCATGTTTGCATAGACAACACAAAATCCAATGATGTTTGTGAAAATAATATGTATATAAACGATTTGAAACATACAAAGCTAAATACAAAGGGAAAAATGTCTGTTGCAATGTTTGAAGAAATGAAATCAAAGGAAACTACAATATCATCTGATGGTGATCGAGTTTCTGATCTTGTTAGAGAAGGTAACATTTGAATTGCTTTCTAATGATTTAAAGATCTAGAAATAAATTTGAATATGTATATAATTTTGTTAAGTTTTTTTTATTGTGCAGGAGATGTTTTTTCTGTAATTGCACCTATTGACAACAATGAAAATGTGAAGTATTATTTGATGTGTTGCACTGAACGAAAAATGAAATTATTAGAAAACTATAATGATCATGGATTTCAATATGAAAGAGGATCTATTATACTGAAAGGTTATTTTTTCAGACAAACTAATCAAAGTGGGGATTTTGTTTACTTTGAAGACTATGAACTTGATTTCATAAGTTGTCAATATAGTCACTTGGTGTGTACAGCATGCATAAAGTTGATAGAGGTTCAATCAAAGAAAAAAAAGAAAAATAAGAAATGGAAAATGTCAAAATCCGATCATGAACGGATTATTGAAGATGGCATTCCATTGGAATTTTTTTGATTGAACTGCCCAACAATTTATTCTCTTTGGATTAAATATGTTTTATAACTTCCAGTACTAAACTAAAAATTGAGCTGCTTATGTTATTTGTGCAAGTGTTTTCACATGTACAAATTGTTTTGGTACATGCACGTGCTCTAGTACCAACTAAAAGTAGCTTTTCTATACATGTGCATTGATGAAAAATGTTACATGTATTGGATATATATATACATGTTCTAGAATGCAATTAATTGTTCAAGTAGTTTTACTATGTGAATTGATGAAAAATTATTCACGTACTCAATATATATGTTCTATAATGCAATTAACTGAAAGTAGTTTTTCTATGTGCATTGATGAAAAATGTTGCATGTACTGGATATATACAAGAACTAAACGTGCCCAATTTTTCTTGTGGGATTTTCTGATAAAAATTATCCACAATGTAAATAAATCATCCACAATATATTTTTGTACGAATATTCCTTTCAGACAAGAGACTTGGAGCATTTCTCCGACTTTTGGTGGGATTTGACCCACATCTCTATTCCTAATTGAAAATCTAGTCCAAAATTTTTTTGTCCAATGGTCGGATATGTTCTATGTTCTAGAATGCAATTAATTGAATGTCATCAATTTACCAATTTATAAATCAACAAGGCTACCTATTTGAGTGCATTAATGACATTGACCCAAATTCAACAAACATATATGTACTTCTTATATTTCCAATCAAAATTAAAGGGATAAATACATATATCTACTTTACTTTTTTTTCAATTAGAGCTCAATTGATATGGTTAGTTGCATTGAAAAGCTATGTTCTTCCTATTGGAAATTTTTTCATTCAAACAAGAGTATGTAGAGGTCAAAAGCAATCTTAAGATGCCAAATGTACTTCAACCATTCAAAACTTGAATTTTAAAAACTTTTTGATTAAATCAAGACAATACTTCACATGGGAGTCTTCCATCTAGGCCAAATATAGATTGAAACCATCCAAAACTTAGATCAAAACATTTAACATTAAATCAAAATTAAAGAGATTTACATATAACTACTTCTTTACTCTTTTTTATTAAATCAAAACAATACTTCACATGGGAGTCTTCCATAGGCCAAATGTAGATTGAAACCATTGAAAACTTAGATCAAAACGTTTAACATTATATCCAAACATTTAGCATTTAACATTAAATCAAAATTAAAGGGATAAATAAATATAACTACTTCTTTACTCTTTTTGATTAAATCAAAACAATCAAAGGGGGTCTGAATCAAAAAAACAGAAAATGGGCTACCCATAACTGGGAAACCAGCCCAGAAGATGCTACCCAATATCGAGAAACCAGCAGACATAGAGTGTTCAAAAGCACAGTGATTACGAAACATGACAAAAGTTCAAAAAAGTTAAAGAGGACCTAACATCAAGCTAGCTATCGATGTGTGTAGCAGGATTCTCCTCCACAATTGGACAACTGTAGTCCTCCGGATCATCAGCTACTCCCTTGGAGTTTTGGGAGGAGCTCTCTGAAGCGGAAGAGGAACTAGAGTCATCTTTGAGATTTTTCTCCACACGGGCCGAGCTATCGTTGCTGGTGTCTTGGGGCTGATGGGTTGGGATGGTGGACTTTATCCACCGCTTCCTGGAACCAGAGGCACCTTCATCTTGGGGCTCCTCCTGAAAAAACACAGAAATGGTTGCTGTAATTCGAGGTCTAACCATAGCGTTAGTGAACTGAAAGTGTGTGACACTGCTTATCGGAGGAGGGTGCTCGCTTGTGTCATGGATTGAAAGAGGCGAGTGAGAGCCAGTACTCCTGCCCCCTCCACCCCTACCCCCACCTCCCCTTCTACAACGCATCCGATGTCTACGCATGGGAGTCTTCCATAGGCCAAATGTAGATTGAAACCATCAAAAAATTAGATCAAAACATTTAACATTATATTTAAACATTTAAAACTTTTAACATTAAATCAAAATTAAAGGGATTTACATTTAAAAATTTAACATTAAATCAAAATTAAAGGGATTTACATTAAATGTAGATTAAAATGGTATCCAAAACTTAGTTTTAAAACTTTGATTATATCACAACATTACTTCACATGATTAATGTACTTCAACCATCCAAAACTTGGGTTTTAAAAACTTTTTGATTATATCAGAACATTACTTGACATGTCATCCAATTGTAGTTCAACTATCCAATAAAAACATGTAATATTATATCACATGTGCCAAATGTAGATGGAAACCATCCAAAACTTAAGTTTTAAAAACTTTTTAATTAAATATATCGTGCAACATTACTTCACATGCCATGACAATTATAGTTCAACTATCCAATAGAAACATTTAACATTATATCACATGTGCCAAATGTAGATTAAAACCATCCAAAGCTTAAAAAAAAATTAAAAATTTTGATTATATATCGTGCAACATTAAAACATTAAACATTTAACATTAAATATCACATGCCAAATGTAGATTGAAACCATCCAAAACTTGAGTTTTAAAAACTTTTTGATTATATCATGTACATAACATTACTTCACATGCCATGCCAATTATAGTTCAACTATCCAATAAAAACATTTAACATTATATCACATGCCAAATGTAGATTGAAACCATCCAAAACTTTTAACTTTTAATTTAACAAAAAATTATAGATCACAACATTACTTCACATGCCAAATGTACTTCAAGCATCCAAAACTTAAATTTAAAAAACAAAACAAATTATAACACATCATTACATAACATGCCAAATGTAGTTCAGAAGCAAAACATTAATTTATAGATGACAACATTACTAGTAGTTCAACTATCCAAAACTTAAAAGTTTTAAAAACCAAACAAATTTTATAACAACATTAATTCACATTCACATGCCAAAAGTACTAAAACCATCCAAAACTTAACTTTTAATAAATAACAAAAAATTATAGATCACAACATTACTTCACATGCCAAATGTACTTCAAGCATCCAAAACTTAAATTTTAAAAACAAAACAAATTATAACACATCATTACATAACATGCCAAATGTAGTTTAGAAGCAAAACAAAACTTAAATTTTAAAAACAAAACAAATTATAACACATCATTACATAACATGCCAAATGTAGTTTAGAAGCAAAACATTAATTTATAGATGACAACATTACTAGTAGTTCAATTATCCAAAACTTAAAAGTTTTAAAAACCAAACAAATTATGTAACAACATTACTTCACATTCACATGCCAAAAGTACTAAAACCATCCAAAAATTAACTTTTTGGAACAAAACAAATTATATTAACACTGTAATAAAATATGTCCAAAAATTGTAGATCTCATAAAATATGTCCAAAAATTGTAGATCTCACAAGTATCAAACTGTATCAAGTTATATATATATATATGATAGTGCATCTAGATAATATATAAAAAAGTAAATTTAAGACTATCTAAATCTTGAAATCAAATCTACAAATCAGGTCCATCAAATAGAGATGGATGTAGCGTCTTTCCTATCAGGGTCTCAATCCGCGCACTATCATGCGAAGCATGGGAAACCTGTACACAATGCACATGTACTTGAACATTAAAATTTGATGTTTTAAAAATGAGTGAGAATATATATAGAACTTCATGTAAAAAACAAAATATAAAAAAAAATCATGCAATACCTCATGAGGTTCCCTCTCCATTTGTTCACCTGCTACAAGCCCCCCCGTCCCCCCCATGGGAACATCTGCAATAGTAAACTGTACAATATACATGTACAGTTTTATATATATATATATATATATTAAAAAATTTCAAATGAAAATGCACATGTACATATATAAACTTATTTTCAATAATATAAAAAAAAAAGTTGGACAACTTGTTCAAATGGTTGAAATGGTGTGGATGTTACTATCTCCGTTGCTAGAGTCCTTGGATTAAATAAATCTTCTATAGGAACCTAAATTCAAAAAATTTAAAATAACTCAAGATATATAGATATATATATCTCAATTTTTAATGGAACTTTTTGAGGTGGAATATATATATATATATATATATATATATATATATATATAACTTAAACATAAATTTTAAAAGTGAAATAATTTTTGTCCATACTTGTGGCTCATCTCCTAAGGAAGTAGAAGGTACATCTCCCAAGGAAGAAGAATGCACCACCATCCCAAAAACATCAGACGGAATCAGAATCTATTAAAATATTTTATCATTATATATACATACATGTACATGTGTGCACAATTATTTATTTTAAAAATATCACTTAAAAAACACTAACATTTGCCAACATATCTTGATGGTGAAACCCATCTGTTGTTTGAACCAGAGGTCCCGAAAGTGATATTAACATTTTCGTCACTCATCATGCGTGACAACTGAAAATGGTATTTTAACATATAATGATACATTTTTGTTAGATTAATGTACATACAAATAAATGTATACATGTACATACACATGTATTTATTACAAATTGTACACATGTATACATGTTAAAATAATTGAACCCTAAGGTCATTAACACATACCGTTCTCGTGCCCTCTTCCTCATGAAGAATTAGGTCTTGAAAACCATTGCGACAATTTTTTCATATATTCGGAGATCTTCAACATTCATGTTGTCAATCTCTTCATCTGTACAATACACAAAATTGGCACGTGCATTTTCACGTGCTCTTTGTCGATTTAGACAAACATCGACTCCACTCAATCCACTGTAAATATTGTCGATCATGACATCCCTTGCTTCTCGACTTATTTGAGAAGTCGCATCCATCTCTGACCGCAGAGTTTCGACCTGAAAAAGTCGACTCACCAATGGTGGCTCAGGGCGAGGCAACTCCACATCTCTCTTAGCGCCCTTATGGTCATACAGTCGACCTTTCCCCGGACCAAAAAATTCTGATGGAAGGTCATTATAGTTGGGTTTCATACCCAAAAAAATTCTGCGTAAAACAATTGTGCAAAATAAACAGGAACCTCGTTGTTCCATGGGAGCCTTCCATAGGCCGCAAGGTGCCTATCATAAAAATAGCGAGCTATATTTAGGTGCTTGAAATATTGCACCTTTAGCATTTTACTTTTCGACCCTTCCTTGAAATTAAACATTGGCTTCGCCATATCTCTTGTAACATTTTGTTTTACATCCTCCCATTTATCGGGATCCATTACTGTTTCCTTTCTCTTTCTCAACACTTCTACAAATGTATCAGTCGTTGGCCCAAGATTTTTGTACACATTTACAATATCGCCCAATGAATGTGTAACTATTTCGAGGCTTTGTCGACTCTCAGCAGGTAGAGTCAAAGCCACAAGATCTCTCTGCAATTCTGCATGAAGTTTTTCACACCTTTGTAAGGTGCATTGCGCCATGTTTGTTTCTCATGGTATATCAGAAATGTTGACCGGATAAGTTGTGGTGGGTAGACAACTTTATTCTTGAATGTAGTGTTATGCCCTGCGTCTATTTTGACCAATATTTGGAACATTTTCAGCCTCTGCATCAATATATATAAAATTTCATATATTAGAAAAAAACACATGTAAAAAAATTTGTACAAATTCAATGAAAAAAATATTGAAATTGATGGCAACCTTGACATGGTTGGTTAGCATCTTCTCCACCCTAAAACTGTTGAGACCCATAACGACCCTGCTGAGAACCAGACCTAGAACAACCCTGCTGAGGACCAGCACCACTAGCCGTTGACTGGCCTCCGAGGGAATAAATATCACCACCTTCACGCAGCCTACTACCACTCATTGATGGCCCTCTAAGGGGTTTGGAACCACCACCAACCTCTCGAGACGAGAGATAAGCTTCATAAACAAATACTAATTTATAATCAATTGAAAAATACATTCATGTGTACATATAAATACATATACATATTCATTTATTAAATTGCATGAACCATACCATGACTGGGTGAACCATGTGCACGCTCCATGGATGGAGTAGAGACCATTCTCTTGTTAGCTCCTAAAAAATAAAAAATGAAACTTATTAACAACTAATTTAACTCACAAAGTTAATAAAAAATCAATTCCATATGTACACACATGTATGAAGATTTAAGATTGTATTTAAATACTGTGAACATCCCCCTATCCTTGATCCCCCATATGGGATTCTGTTGATCTTCGTCATTCATCCTCCATGATATATATATCTATTGGTGGAAATTTACACAAAATCAATTTCAGAAAATCAATTTGTAATTTAGTGTACACAAATTATGTAGAACACAACTTTCAAAGCAATAATTGATATGTGAAACTCAATTTAAGCAAAAAAGAAATTATAAAAATGATAAGTTCACCAAATTGCGCTTTACATGGTGGGAGCACACTTGGTATAAAATTGAAAAAAACACATGGTCATTAAAAAAGAAGTGAAACTGCATTTAAACAAAAATTTGTTGAAGTCCCCGCATTTTAATTTTATAAAAATGTGAAGTTCACCACTTGTTACAAATGTAAAGTTCACCAAGTTGCGCTTTACATGGTGTGGTGGGAGCACACTTGATATATAATTGAAAAAAACACATGGTCATTAAAAAAGAAGCATTTATAAGTACACAACACACACATATCCAAGATATGTTACAATTTCCATCAATAAATTTTGAAGGAGAGCGTCTCAACACTAATTCACCTTTGAGAGATGAATCCTGAATTTTTGAAGAAAAACATCTCAAAACCAATTCATATTTGAGAGATGAATCTTGCATTGGCATTGCTATGTATAATTCTAATTCATCTTTGATAGATGAATCATGAATTGGCATTGCCCCACGCAATAGTTCAGCAGACATCTTATTTACATTTGTACAATGCCTTATACTAAAAAATTGAAATTGGCTAACAATATTGTTTGCTATTCCATGCAGTTCTTTTAGACTTTCCTTCTTAACTTGGCACACGCCATTCATTTGGTTGCACACAAGTTCAGAATTGGTGAAAACTACAATTCCATTTGATCCATACTCCATCGTTGTTCCCAAGCCTTCTATCAATCCAATATAATATGCCTCGTTGTTTTTTGTTCTTTCTAGTATATTCATTTTCCTTTGGATGACTTTGCTAGTCGCAATATTGGAAAGCACATATGTAATCACTACTTTCCCTGGATTGGGACAGCAAGAAACTTCTATGCATAATTTCCATTTTTCAACCATATTTAATGATTTTCTTATCCCTGAACATATATATATATATATATGACATGGGAGAAATGACACAAGATCATGAGGTAAATGACATGTGCATGGTTTATCTTAAAGTTTGACTTAAAAATTTTATGGTCTAGAATTGACATCTAAAATTAATGGGAGGAAGCCTTTAGTTTGTGGGAGAAATGACACATGTACACAATTTACCTTAAAGTGGTTGTGTTTTATGGATATTAAAATGAAGAACTTCTATTTAGATCTATTCCAGAGATTGACTGTAGGGGCATTTACTAGATATGTCACCTTTCATAAAAGATGAGATCCAGAGGCTACTTGGCCCTTTACAGACTCTGCCTATAAAACTTGTAGAAGTTAAGAAATTTACATTGACAAATTTACTTGTGAGAAATTTACATTGGCAACATATAGAGAGTCAACTAGGCTTGTGAAAAGTACAAGTGAAAAATGTATAATTCTACTTAGAAGAGTCTTTGGTTTAATGGTTAAGCAAGAAAGAGTCGTTACTTTCTCTATCTAGAGAAGTGGAAAGCATAGTAGTTACTTCTTTTTGAGTGTTTTGGATGAAATGGGCTCTACAAGATATTAAGGTAAATTTATTTTTGAGTGAGTAGAAGTGGAATGTACATAGTACAGTTACTTTTTTTTGAGTTTTTTCGATGAAATGGGCTCTACAAGATATTAAGGTAAGGTAAATTTATTTTTGAGTGTTTTGGATGAAATGGGCTCTACAATATATTAAGGTAAATCTATATATCTATTGTGTGTTTCAATAGAAGTGTAATAATAATTTCAAAAATAAAATATTCTACTTCCTTCAATCACTATTTACATATCATCATAAAGTACCACTTCCTCACACAACAATTCTTTGAGAAAATAGCGAAGATGGAATACATACCCACAAAGCCTCTTGTTAGAGAATAATTTTAATATGTGAGAAACAAATTAGGAATAGTTCTTGTAAATTATCTTGTTAGAGAACCATTTGAACATGTGAGAAACAAATTAGGGATAGTTCTTGTAAATTATTGTCACTTATTTGACTTCAAAAGAAGAGCCTATGAAATTGAGTGCAATATCTATGTGGGAGAGTACACAATATCTAAGGGGGAGAATACAATATATTTGACTTCAAAAGAAGAGCCTATGAAACTGAGTGCAAAATCTATGTGGGAGAGTACACAATATCTAAGGGTAGAATAGATATAAGGAAGGAATAGAAAGAGCAACAAAAAGCATATTATTGTGTCAATAATTTGAAGTAGTCAAGAAAGATAACAAAGGACCATCAAAATTGAGTGCAATATCTATATGATATCTATATGATCAAGTGTCAATAATTTGAAGTAAAGAAAGATAACAAAATACCATCAAAATTGAATGCAAAATCTATATGATTGTGTCAATAATTTGATGATTTGAAGTAGTTAAGAAAGATAACAAAGGACCATCAAAATTGAGTGCAATATCTATGTGGGAGAGTACACAATATCTAAGGGGGAGAATACAATATGAGGAAGGAATAAAAAGAGTAAAAATAAGCATATGATTGTGTCAATAATTTGAAGTAGTCAAGAAAGATAACAAAGGACCATCATCAAATTCAAATTGAAAGATCAGGTAGTCTTCTTCATGAAGAATAAGCATTAACTAGGTTCATCATTTAAAGGGTTCATTTTTTAATGAAAAAATTTATGAATGATATGGAATGAATCATTGTACATTATGATAAATCTTGTATTTAAATGACATTTTATCTATTAATAAAAAAGAAAATGGGATCATCTGTTCATATATGTGTGTGTGTGTGTGTGTGTGTGTGTGTGTGTCTGTAAGAGAGAAATAAAAAGCAAAGGTAATTCCACCAAGCCTAAAGGAGCATGTCCTAATACATTAAATTATGTCCTAATACATTGAATTATGTTTTGTTTCTAGAAGCATTGATCATGAAAGAAAAGGTAATTCCACCAAGCCTAAAGGATCATGTCCTAATACATTAAATTATGTCCTAATACTTTAAATTATGTTTGTTTTGTAGAAGAATTAATCATGAAGAGTCATGAGATTCACATTTCGACCATACTATTTTCAAGTTAAAGGAGCATGTCCTAATACATTATTATGTTTGGTTTCTAGAAGAATTAATCATGACTTTTCTTTGAGATCCACATTTCCATCATACTATTTGCAAGTTCACATTTCCATCATGCTATTTGAAAGTTCTATATGAAGATATGTAGTCTAATAACTAATTATCAAGTTGTGATGTCCTAATACATTATTATGTTTGGTTTCCATCATACTATTTGCAGAATAGTATGAAGATATGTAGTCTAATAACTATACAGTCTAGCCCATATAACATATAACGGCCTTTGACAGTATGAGCATAGAGTCAGAAAACAGAGACGCCTCCCAACAGAGTTCCACCTGTTCATCAAGGTAAGCAACATAATATCGGAAGTGAAACAGTGACACCACTGAACATATGTGAATTATGAACGATTTCAACTCTTTTTTCAAAGGAGAAAAAACCTTGTTTCATATATTGATAATAGTTCATATACAAAATCCTCTTGATATACCCATAACAGGTTATCAAGTATAAAAGATCAAATTCTGTCTCATACAGAAATACATTACATCAATATAAATACAATATGTAGTCACATATAAAAGACAATATGTAGTCACATTACAAAAATACATTACATGTGAATTTAGAATGATTTCAACTTTTTTTTTAAAGGAGAAAAAACCCTGTTTCATATATTGATAACAGTTCATATAAAAAATCCTCTTGATATACCCATAATAGGTTATCAAGTATAAAAGATCAGATTCTGTCTCATACAGAAATACATTACAGCAGTATAAAAGACAATATCTAGTCACATATAAAAGACAATATGTAGTCACATTACAAAAATACATTACAGCAGTATAAAAGACAATATGTAGTCACATTACAGTAGTAGATCATTCTATTTCAATCATTCCAGCGTTGAGGAATCGAGAGAAGGCTCGGTATTGGCATAAGCTTAACAGTGGTAGTAAACTTCCATGCACAAGGCGAGAATCAGCTAGAGCAGATGAAATTGATGGATCCGTAGGAACAGTAACAACTGCAGCAACCAAATGCATATCATACTACCAGAAATTCAACATACACCTTACAGCTAAAGGTAATGAAATTTAAAGCATAATTAACAGCATAGATGCTTTATTTGGAATTTTGGGGTTTCTCATTCCCACTTGGTTGTAAAGACAAAATTTCTATAGCAATGAGTGCCTTGACTTGTACATGACACCAATCAACTCAAATTAAAACCAAGAATTCCAAAAGGCGCATTTACAGTAATAGTCCAAATTTAACATATAAAAGGACTCTATGAATGTTGTTAAATGGTTCAATGGAGAGAGCAGTTTTCAGAATTATATTTTATCTCCTTTACTAGAAGAGACAAAACATTTAAAACATACTTTTAATGTTTTTTCTTTAAACCATATATACAGGGACCACAATGATGCAGCAGACCAACTTTCTAAAGTGGATTTGCAACAAGATATGGGTTGTTGGAGGATAGAGGACGAGGACCAGGGCATGATCCATGTGTCGGATCAGCCACCATATGTATAACTTTATTTTGTTGTCTCACTGTTTTTATATCAGAAAGTGTTTTGTTTTTTGGTTTGATATACATGCCTTAGACAGTTACTCTTACTTGCATTTATTTTCAGATTTTTATTTTGTTGTTTATCATGTCTGGGTTGTTTTCCTCTCTAAGGAGGCCCGGGTTAACACAAAAAATTGTTTCTATTTTATGAACATATGGACATACTTGTTTTTCTGGATATGAACTGATCTATGGGTTGTTTTCCTCTTATATAGGAGGCCTGTATACCAGATCAGTGGTTTATCTTCAGGCATTTGACAGATGACAGTGTACTTTTCATCCTGTGAGCTCTATGATATGGGAATCATACAACCATAAAAGGAATGCGTAATGCATATACTATGTAACTTTTTATTTCTGTTAATAAAAAGTTCGATTTTTTTCTTGGAAAAAAAAAGGTAATGAAATTTAAGGCATAATTAACAGCATAGATGCTTTGTTTGGAATTTTGCGTAACATATGTTTAACAGAGGAGGAGCAGGAGGAGAAATACCTGGTAGTTCGTTCGCTTGAAGTCACCACAGATAATCATGAACAGTGCGGATGGAAGCAGCCCCAGACTATCAACAGCAGACACAGAAAAACACGTGAACAAATAGATCAAATAAAACACATACGTGGTAAACAAATGAACTTCGCGGGCAATCTATTTATAAGAACTAGTTCGGCCGAACTTTTGTTGCTAGTTTTCCCATCTCCAGAAAAAATTATGTTTGCCCACGCCATCAATGTGCCGTCAATCTAAACGGAAGCACGATTTCGGTCGAACTTTCTCATAAATTTCAGCTGAACTATTGCCGAAAAAAAAAAAACCACCTCCAATTCTCACAAAAGTGTAACCCAGCTTCACATTTCTGCCCTTATACAAAATGAACTAAATAAAACTTTTCTCCGTCTTTGATTTTGGCCAAAACTGTGGTTTTTGACAAAAAATCACCTACAGGGATTTCGTAGTGAAATCTGGGCTTCAAGCCTAACATTTGCTACGAAATTGCCTAATTAGCAGAAAAACACAAATTTTTCCCTTTTTCTCTAAAATTTCACTATTAAGTCTAGAAATGTAGATTATTGAATGCTGCAAAATTGTCAAAAATGTTTTAGGCCAACTCTTCAATCTTTGGGAACTTCATCTTTAACAGTAGGAGGTTGCAGCTCTTCAAGCTCATTTATCACTTTGATTTAAAATCTTCTTTCTTCAATTCTGACTTAATCATCTCCATTTGATCTTCTAATTCTTTGACCTGGCTTTTGAGTCTCTTCCTTTCATATTGTAACCATAAGTTTATTTTCTTGATGTTTTTCACTGCCCTTCTCAAAGGAAGTGTCCTTTTCAGCATCTTCTTAGCTTTGGATAGTGATTGATCATATTGATTTAGTTGATCATTTACTTCTTCTTTGAAATATTCCATTAGCTTTATTTCTACCTCGGCCTCATGTAATTCTAACTTGATCTCAATGACCTCTTCTCTAGCCTCTCTTAATTGTTCCTTCAATACTTGCACTTCAGGTTTTTCCACCGTCTTCTCTTTTCCTTTCCTTTGCACAAATACCTCTTTTGTTGCTGGAGACAAGTCTATAATGTCTTCTATGATAGGTTGCTTACCTTTTTAAACATCTTCTATCTTCTTATTTGACATGACACCCTTTTCAAGTTGCAGCGTAGTAAGTGGTTTCCTTGGCTGAAATAAGAAACCTGCATCTTCTCCTGCAAAATCAAGCTTTTTAATAGTCGTACCTTTCTTTTTCTTCTTCTTGTCACCTTCAATGTCTTTAGCTCCGAAAAATAGATTCTCCTACACATCTATATCTTGAAGGATGTCTTCAATATTTCCCTTTCCAATTGTTTGACTTCTATTTATCCTCTTGTGACCATGCTTATTGATCTTTTATTTGTTGCTTGTAGGTGAGGGTTGTGGGATTTCTACCTCGTGTATAGGTTTTGTTTCAACATCCATTGGCCCTAGGATAGGATCCACCTCTTTTTCATTTACACCTTCTATTGCAGCTGGAGATTTATAATTTTTATTTGATGGAGTAGATTTTGGTTTTGGGGTTTTCTTAGGTGTCACTAAATCAACTTCATAACCACTGAGGAAAAGGAAAGTAGCCCAATATCTGTTTAATTTCTTCAATTCCTCCAGCACTAAGAGTTTAATCAAATCATGGTGAAATATTTATGTCTCACTTCCTTCAACCCTGGCTTGAACCTTATCAGACATTTTCCCTAAGATCCTAAACAAAAAGAAAGTAAGATCAAGGGACTGCTTACCAATGAAGTGCAATAGAAGTCTGAAATGGTACAGGTAAACCATATGAAATATCCCCTCACAAGTAAAGTACTTTTGGATCACAAACAACGGTTTGGAATAATTCTCCTTCATATAACTCCTTGGAATCCCAGATGCCATGTCATCTCCAATGTGTTTTGGTTTAACATATTCATCACAACTCTACATCTTGAATTTAGTGGCTTTGAACCACTCTTCACCCTCTCTTGGTATCTCTGTGGCTTGAGAAATGGTATCAGGTGATGCTGTAAAATTTAAAACCCCTACCTTCGAATTTTTGGCCATAAAGTTTACTACAAAATCCTTTGATATTTGAGCATGAAATCCTTGGATTTTTTGACAGAATTTTAGGCATCCGACATTGCTGAATGCTTCCACAAAATTGGGGTCTCATTTAGTAACTTAAGGTCCATGGGCTCATATCTCACACAAGAGCCTCCTTTGTTTACTTTCTTCTTCATAGCCATCCTCTTTTATAACCACGCTATCTCCTTCACTGTGACACCTGTAGAGAGAAAAACTAAACAACTAGTTGCTTGTAGTAGGAGTCAGCTTCTCAAAGATTATAGTGGATTTTTGCATGAAAAAATCGAACAATAGATGACAGGGAGGTGCTTTGAGATGAGTTTAAGAAATGGAATTTGAAAGTGGAGAACATGATGCCAAATGTGGGAGTGAAAGATAATGATGAGGGTATTTACACTTTTACATGCTTGGGTGATCATGATAACGAATTAGATGACCTCACCTTTATCCCTAACCATTATAAATTTGACAACTCATCATCCTCTATTTTTATGAAGAAAAACATGATTCCACAGCGAAAACAATTATAAACCTGGCAGATTTGCTACAGGCTGGTCAGGTGATTCCGTAGCGAAATCTTTCATTCTGCACTTATATTCACTACAGAACCGTGAAAAAATAGACAGGTGGCATTACCTTGATTCGAAACCATGCGTGTGAACCTAAAGTGGACTTTGGTCGATATGACTGATATGAAATTACTAATGGAGTGTTTTAGACTTAGGATAAAGGCTTATTCCATGGATTTGTTCATCAATTTCATGAACCAACCTATTGGGAGAAAATTAAACCTAGGTGAGTGACCCTATCAATCAAAATTGAAAATTTATGTGTGATAACATGGTGCAAAAATATGTCGGGTCACTGAAGAAATTATTCTGTAACTACTATAGTTCTATGGGACATGATGAAAAACATCGTCGAAGCTATGATATCATGATGCAGCACTGTGTTGGCGCATATAGAATGCAAGTAGAAGGTCGAGAAGCTCTAGTTTCGCCAACAAAATGAGGAGGTTTCCAAGGTCGAGTGAGTGGGTGAGGAGGAGGCATTGGTCATGGATGAGGGCAGATTATATGTTACAACTGTGAACAACCTCGACATTTTTCCATGTATTTTTAGAATCCTATTGTAGCTTCATGTAACTATTGTTAAGAATTTGGTCATGAAATCAGAGATTGTCCCATTTTATTAGCTAAAATGTAAGAGAAGCGCAACCAGCAACCGAATCATAACATACAAATGATAAGGGCTAAACCACGGGAAGCAAATCTGAGCGTTAACATATTAACATGCAATGGTATGAATACCAGAGAATACCACACAAAAGTAAAGTGACCTATGACAGAGACATGGGTTCGGAAAGCTGAATATGAGAATGTTGGGTTCAATATACAGCACGAGAAAGAGACATTCATGGAAGTAAAGAAGACATTTATGACTCCTTAAGCTTTGACATCAACCATGTAGTGACATTTTTTCCCGCTAAATAATAAGCCTAAGAATAATACTGAAGCAAAGAAAGCTGATCAATCCATCTTGGCATCCTTTTTGCATACGTGTATGAAATTGCTAAGGGATCATAAGGATGTAGAGGGGTTACAAGAGTTGATTGATAACTGCACTGGCAAGGAAGAGCCACATTTGTAAGAGTACGCAGTAAAAAAAGTGTACAAAAATAAGAAGAGATTTGGCCAGGAGATGTCGTTGACTGTGCAAATCATATATTATGAGATGGATCAAGTAATTCTCGATCTAGGATCAAATGCCAATGTTATGCCAAAATAGACATGGGAATGGATGGGAAAACCTAAGCTGTAATGGTCACTGATTTAGTTGAGGATGGAAAACTAGTAGAAGATCATTCCTATGGGTCGATTTTATGGCTTCAGTGTAGATATTGATGGAGCAAGTGTGTTAAACAACTTCAAAGTTATTGAGATCGTTGACGATAGCAATACCTATCATGTGCTGCTTGTATTTGATTGGGCTTACGACATGGATGTTATAATCAACCTAAAGAATAGGCATATGATATTTGAAAGGAATGGTACTAGGGTTGTTGTGCCATTGGATCCATCTGAAGGTGCACGCTATAGAGAGCTTGTCTAACATGAATATGGGGATGCTGATATTGATCATATCTATAAGCTTACTATGCTATTGGATTAAATCTACTATTGATGGAAAAATATGTTGGGAGCGTGATACTTCATTCATTTTAGACTCTGATAAAGATTTGGAACATTGGCAGAATCACTTACATTAAGTAACTACGAAGCGATGTAACAGGGTTACCAAATCACTTCGCAGTGTCACATCAAAGGTGTGTGACTTTCCCTTTTTTAGGGAACGAGGAATGTTTTCTTATTTTTGGAAGAATTTGAACAGAGGATGTCATAATAACAAAGATATGAATCTATGGACTTCGCATTGAGGTCCACTCCAGCCCGATGGTGGGGCACGCACAAAGAAATTTTAGGAGGATGGAAGGAATTTTGCAAATTGATAAGACTCATATTTAGCCATGTAGACACTACGATCACGGAGAAGTACAATGGTAGAGATGATCCTTGCAAGCATTTATATCACTGGACCATCGCTTGGGGTGAAGAACCTCAACTAGAATGGGTGCATATCTTCTTTCATTCCTTGGATACGATACCTCAGTAATGGTTTGTTGAAAAAGAGTTGCACCATGGCACCAAATATTGGTATGAGATGATGGAAGGGTTATTATTGACATATAATTTCACCGATGGATGGGATTGTATTAATGATGCTCTTTGAGAAGTCAAAGCAAGGTTATTCTGAATTACCACTAAGACAAGGGCTTTGGTACATCCTGATTGGAGTTTGAGCAAGATCGAGAATGTTAAAATCTGATGGTGGAAGATGGTGAGTAGGATCTGTGTAATGTTAATATTCATGAGTCCGGAGGACAGTGCCAGGTTACAAGTCCTGAAGTAGAAATTCTAGACATAACACAACCTATCATGACTCGGAAACTCAACATAGGCTCAAAAGTGGAGCCCAAGTTCGCAAATATTGGATACTATTGGGATGATGACACAGTAAGAAAGGTCACTGACTCATAGCATGAATACCAGTGTTTTTTCCCAACGAAGTTGTTAGAACTGAAAGGCATTGAAGGAGATATGGTAATTATACACATCACATTGAAGCCTAATGCGAAGCCGGTCAAGCAGTGCCCATATCGACTAAACCCAAAGCACAAAGAGAAAGTGAGAGAAGAACTCAAAAAAATGCTCAGTGTTGGCATTATTGAACCAATCAAGGAGTCAGAGTGGGTTAGCCCTATGGTGGTCCAAGAAAATAAGACTAAATGAGAAATAAGGATTTTTGTTGATCTTCGCAAGTTGAACGATGCATGTGTCCATGATCCATTTCTAAAACCGTTCACAAATGAAGTATTAGAGAATGTTGGCAGGTAGGAAGCCTACTCATTTACTGATGGATTCTCAAGGTACCATCAGATCAGAATTGCACGGGAGGATAGGAGAAAGACCACCTTCGCTACTGAGTGGGGTTAATTTCAGTACATTGTCATTCCATTTCGATTAAAGAATGCTCTAGCCATATTTTCTAGAGTCATTATCGCAACTTTCAAAGAGTATATCCACAAGTTTTTGGAGGGGTATTTTGACAAGCGGATTGTCTTTGGCTTGTTAAAGAAGCATGTTTCTTTGTGCTTGATGTTGGATACCTGCAAGAAATATCAAATCTCGTAAAACCTAAATAAGTGCATATTTTGCGTACCATATGGTATATTGTTGAGGCATATTATCTGTAAATAGGAATTGATGGTAGACCTTGTGAAGATTGTTGTGATTATTAACTTGGAACCCCCAACAAGGGTAAAGCAGCTACGCATGATGCTTGGACATACATGTTATTATCAGAAGTCCATTAAGGCATATGTGCAGATTACTGTGCCAATGGAGAAAATATTAAACAAAGATGTCAAGTTATGTTGGTACGACGATTGTCAGAAAAAACTCGATTTATTGAAATAAAATATGGTGACTACGCCCATTATCATCTTCCCAGATTAGAAGAAAGAATTTCATGTACATGTCGATGCATCCTGCATAGCTTTGGGAGATCTGTTAGCGCAGCCTGGCGAAGGAGATATTCATCACCCTGTAGCTTTTGTGAGTCGTAAGTTGTCTAAAGTGGAGAGGAACTAATCCACCACAGAGTGCGAAGGGTTGGAAATGGTGTATGCACTGCAAAAATTCAGACACTATCTATTAGGTGTGCACTTCAAAATGTTAACAAATCATTTTGCTTTGAAGTACCTAGTCAACAAGCCTATGTTGGGGGGGGATTTTCCGATGGTTACTGTTTTTCCAAGAGTATGATTTCGAAGTAATTTTCAAACCAGGATATTTGAAATTCGAACCAAATCATATTTCTAGGATCGAGACAGGCAAGGAACCAAAGAATGTTGCAGATGAGAATTTTGTAGATTTCATTTAGTTTCTCTCTACGGGAATCACACCTACGTAGTACACTATGCTGTAGAAGAAAGAGCTAGTAGTAAAGGCGATAGACTTTACTCTGATTGCAAGATACCTGTACCAGTTGGGGGCTGATGAGATTCTACGAAGATATGTTCTTGAGCATGAACGACACAATATTCAGGTTGAAGCACATGGTGGAATAGTTGGAGGTCACTACGTAGGCAAATCCACTGCACAGAAGATTCTGCAAGTTGGATTATGGTGGCCCATGGTGCATAAATATTCGGAGTATTGTAATGCATGCGATGTTTGTCAGAGGACTGGAAAATCATTGCAAAGAGATGAAATGGTGTTGCAACCCCAAGTCACTTTGCAAGATTTTGATAAATGGGAGATTGACGTTTTGGGACCAATCGATCCAACAAAAAAGAAAACGGGTGCGCAGTACATTATTATTGTGACCGATTACCTCAGGTGAGATGAGGTGCAACCAATGAAGAATTGTATTGTAGAAACAACGACGAAGTTCATTTTCGAGCATATTGTGTCACTATTTGGTTGTCTGAAAATCCTGTTGAGCGACATGGGAACGCATTTTATGAATAGCACTATTGAAGCCTAGACTGAAGAGTTCCAAATGGGTCACCAAAAGCGTACGCCATATCACCCCCAGGAGAATGGTAAGATCGAAGCCTTCAACAAAATTCTGGAGAATGCACTGACAAAGGTGTGCAACGTTAGCAGGAAAGACTAGGATCTGCGCATTCCTACAGTTTTATGGGCATACAGAACTACTTGTAAGAAGTTAACAAGTCAGACCCTGTTCTGATTAGTGTATTTCCAGGAAGCAGTGATGTCGATGGAGTATATTTTACCTATTCTTTGCATCACAACAGTGAAAAATATGGCGGACAACAACATTATTGAACAGATATTGGCACAACTGCTCGAGCTAGAAGAGGATAGGTTCATTGTTGGGTTTCACCAACAGGTCCAGAAGGAGAGGGAGAAGGCCTGGCATGACCAACATATTAAACAAAAGACATTCAAGGATGGGGACCTAGTTCTTTTGTATGAAAACAATTTTGCGAAGTTCCTAAAAAAGCTTCAAATGCACTGGTTGGGTCCTTAAATCATCAGGAATGTCTCGAAGGGGGCGTTGTTAACACTAGAAAATCGTACGGGCATAATATATTAAAAATTTCAAGCATAAGGTACAGATAAAGGTTCCCAAAGAAGAAATACATTAGGAGGAACCAAAAATTTAACTTTTCCTAAGGTCAAAAGATAAAAATTATGGACCGTGCACAGGCAACACTAGCTCTTGGCATGCAGTGCGGATTTTTCTTCTATAGTCGTGCACTGTGCGACTATCCCTTCGATAGCCGCGCAATCCTGGGGATGATGGAATGTCACCATCTGGGACCACTTGGCACACTTGGTTAAAAATATTCCCACTCAACCTAAACAAGAACAGTCACCTTTGAGCCACCTTGAGGCCTTAATGCAGCACACAAATAAATCATACCCCCACTCTTGTATCACCATACATCTTGGGCCAAGAGGAGGGAAAATTTGAAAAGGGTCTATAAAAGCCAGCCTTGGGAAGAGAAATGGGAGACACTGACTCGGATTTATGCAGGAATGCAAAAGAATACACATATAAAAATAAATACAAAGATGCAGTGGAAATAACACTTCATTTCATTAATATCAAAGAACTAAAATTTGCTTACAGACAGAATGGAAATAAACTAGCTAGGGCCCTGGTAGCTTATCTCTGAGAATAGATGTGGTGGCTACAGGCCTATGAACTATCTTACAATGAGGCTCAAGGGCCTATTTATTATTGAGAAACAATGCAAAACCCTAAACATCCAAAAACCTAACCCTAGAAGATGAAGCGCCAAAACTGTGGGCCCCGTTTGGGTAAATTGGTACATCAACTTCCCGGGGACGTAACTTTGGCATATGATCTTTGTTTGACGCACACCATACCTTGTTTTAAAGATATATCTAAGGACTACAACTTTTGAGTGAGAAACATTATAATTCACCTTTCTCCTAGTTTTCCAAAAAATTTCATTTAGGGCCTCAAAATGGCTCTAGAAGTTCAAAACCTGAAAAACTACTAAAAATAGTAAATTGTGCTATAATTAAGGAAACTGAAAAACTGAAAAGACAATGGTGGGGCCCCAAGTGGAATAGGAGGGTGACCAAAAATATCCACCAGGATCATTCCTCCCCCCTTAGGAAGAAATGGTCCCCATTGCGGTGAGTTCCTCCATGAGATGAGGAAACTTCTGTTGAACTTGGTCCCTGGTGAACCACTGGCCTTGGTGCAAGAGTTGGCCAGCTTTGACAACCCGATAGAGTTGGATCTTTTGCTGGTGATTGTTCTTGATTTTAATTTCCATGATACAATCTATGGTGTCCTATTCAATGCAGTCTGGGTTTAACTCTGTTGGTGTGAGTTGTTCTGCAATGTCGGAGGTGTCCAGTGGAGGTGGGAAGTGGGGTCGTAGGCAGTCCACATTGAATACTGGGTGCAAACTAAGGAATTTTGGAATATTGAGCTTGAAGGCATTGTTCTCTATAGCCTTATTGATGGTGTATGACCCATATTGGAGTGGGAAAAGCTTTCAATGGGGTCTAGTGAGGCGCTCCTTCTGCAAATGTAGCCACACTTTTTTGCCCACCTGGAAGTTGTGTGGCACCCGATGTTGATCATGTCATTTCTTGTACTTAGCATTGGCTCTGTCCAATATGTCATGAACCTATTGGTGGATGTGTTGAATGAACTCGATGAAGTTGTTCGCTTTGTCAGCTTCAGACTGGACATGAGCCGAATCGGCCTGAGTAGCTGCAAATGGCATGGCTACGTCAAGGGGACATAGTGGCTGGAATCCCAAGCCCACCTAAAAGGGGTTGTGGCCAGTTGAGCTGTGGAGAGCCCAGTTATAACTGTGTTTTACATATGGGAGGCTCTCATCCGATATGCATGGATTATTTGAATTGTACATGCACAGAATGTATACAATCATCATGTTGACGACCTTTTTCTGGCCATTAATTTGGGGATGGAAAGTTGTGGGCTTGGTGAGCTTGGTGTCTAGCATTGACCAAAGGTTGGACCAAAATGTGTTGAGGAACCTTCTGTACTGATCTGAGATGATAGACTATTGGATCCCAAAGTGCACCCACACTCATTCAAAGAAGAGTTTAGCAGTGGCTTCTGTTGTGATATTCTTCTTGCATGCCACCATAACGGCCATCTTTGAGAATATGTCGACGACCACGAAAACAAAGTCACTTCCATGCTTAGTAGAAGGAAGGCCTGACATGTAGTCCATGGAGATGGATTCCCAAGGTTGACTAGGGGTAGGTAGCATAGTATTGAGGCCTTGCTTCTTGATGGTTGGTTTGGCAATGGCGCAAGAAGTGCAGGATGTGATGTACTTCCCAACATCTTGTCGAAGGTTCGGCCAATAGAAATACTTCTACAGTACTTCCACTATTTTCTTGAACTCGAAAGTCCCAGAGAATCGACTGTAGTGTGCTTCCCAAATCATCTTTGCACGCTCACTTGAAGGAACACAAAGGTGTCCCAGGTGACATAGCAGTGCATCTTGGAGGTGAAAATTTGGAACTTGCGTACCCTCCAAGAGTGTCTTGTATGTGTGGCCAAATTCTGGATCATTCTTGTAGAGAAGTGTCCAATCAGAAGTCTCGTGCCCACAAGATTTGAGAATGGTGGTTAGTGCCACAATTGGTGGTCAGTTGAGGCAGTCTGCAACATTATTGGTGCTACTCTTCTTGTAGTTGATGTTCAAATGAAATTATTGTAGATATGTGGACCACTTCTGATGGCAATCGTTATGCAACTTCCCTTGTGTCTGCATGAACTGAAGGGGTCAATGGTCCATGTGGGTGATTGTTTCCTTCCCCAAAATGTAATGCTTCCATTGTCGACAAGCCTGCACAATGGAATACATTTCTTTGTCATAAGTGGGATACTTGTGAACTGTGTCAGAAAATGTCTTACTATGATATGCCACTGGATGCCCCTGTTGAGTAAAAACTTCCCCAATAGCATAGTCAGAGGCATTTGTCTCAATCTCAAATGGTTGTTGCAAGTATGGTAATGTGAGAACTGGTGCAAAACAAAGGCGATGTTTCAATTATACGAACACCTTCTATTGAGATTCCCACCAAAATAATTTTTCTTTCACTCCTCCCTTGGTGACTTGACTCAAGGGCCAAGTGATTTAAGAGAATCCCAACACAAACCTGTGGTAGAAATTAGCAAGACCTAGAAAGTTGGGAAGCTCTGTTAGAATGGTTGGGGTTGGCCAATCCCGATTGACTTGGATCTTGTTTGGATCCACATGCACCCCCCTTTCATCAATAATGTATCCCAGATATTGAAGCTGGGTCATGCCAAAAGCGCACTTCTCCAAATTGGCATATAACTTGTGTTGTTACAGTGTTTGGAGGACCTGTCGGATGTGGTGGAGGTTCTCTTCCCAAGTTTGGTTGAAGATCAAAATGTCATCCAAGTCCCATCCTTCTTTTGTATCAACACGATAAGGCTCCCACAGGGCGATGAACTCAACTGAATGTGACCTTTCTGCAATAGCTCCTGAATTTGCCTTTTGATTTCATCATTCTCCATGATGGAGCACCGATAGATCGGTCCATTGGGTAGCGGCGCACCTGGGTTTAGATCAATGGGGTGCTTGACATGACAGTGTAGAAGCACCCTTGTGGGTGAGGTGAAGATGTCCTCATACTCCTCCATGACCGTGTCCATTTTTTGTTGTCGTGCGGAGGAGCCCTTTCTGGAGGTCGTGGCCATAGTCTTATTCTTGCAATGGGGGGGGATCATTAGGAAAAAAAAATTCCCAGTTTTGGAAATGAGCTTACTACATTGCTTTACAGTAACTAAATAGATAGCAGCAGGCGGTGGTACCTCTGGTATCCTGTACAACTTACTTCCCAAAGTAACAATAACAGCACGAGGTCGGGACTCATACATAGCATGTCGCTTCCACAAGTGTGGTTGGACTAATAATACATCACAAACATCAAGAGGAGAAATTTCACATAATACCTCATCCGTGAAGGGCTTGATGTTGTAGGGAAGGCAACACTGCTGGCTAACATGGAGATCCTGTCCTTGGTGAAGCCACCCGATGGTGTATGGTTGTGGGTGTGCTATAGTCGGCAAGCCCAACCACTTCACGACCTTTGCTGAAATGAGGTTCTTTTAGCTCCCACTGTCGATAATGAACTGTCGCAGGGAACCCTTTACCCACATGTTGGTTAGCTTAATTGTCGGATTAAACCTCTCAATATTAATTATCAATCTGGGAATCGTAAATGTGAGTTGTACTGTGTATTGGCTCAGCTTAATGGTCAGAGCATAAATATATTCCTTTGTAATGATAAACTAGATACTGGGATGAAACACACATTTGCTCGCAAATAAACAATCTTGAAAATGAAACTTACTGAACTAATTCCTATCAAGCAAACTCCATGCTACAATTAAATTATAAGGAAATTCAAATAAATCCTCAATCACATAACATTATCGCACTTGAATTCTACTTTTAAAATCTCCTATGTTACCTTAAAAATTCTTAATCTAATTATTCCTTTCATTAACTAACACTTGAAACTAATAAGAAAAATGGTCACACATGATTCTAATGATAACTCACACCTTAACTAACTAGAACTACTCTTCATAATAAACTCAAGGTTCCAATTAACAAAGGACAATTCTATCTATTGCTAGAGGAAACCATTTCACTTTATAAAATAACACTTAAAAATCCCATTAAATATAGCCTTGCAAATGACCTATGATAAAATTTCTATTTAAAGATTTTAATGTAAGTGAAACAAATTATTCAAAAACAAACCACTCTCCGAAAGCATGCATCTCATAACGAAAACTGAATCAAAATCATGCCATTCGATAATGAAAACTCAATCACTGCTACTTGCATAATTAATTCCACTAAATCCATGCTAAAACTTATAAATAAATGATTATACTATGAAAGCAATAATGATTCTAATTAAAAATAAATCCTGATGTAGGAAAATTTAATTAATCCTACACTTTCACTGCAAAGGTAGTAGTTACACAAATTCTAGTGAAACTTAGCTTACGTCCTTCAATAAGATGTAATTGATCTCTACCAGCTGGAAAATTTACATGTTCTTCTTTGTCACTTTATCAATTACATACATTTTAATCCCCACAATGTTTATTTATTTGGAATCAAAGCAACCAATTTCCATAGGAATGGAGTAATACGCCTCACACCGGTCCATGAGACTTCATACATCTATAAATAAATGTGCAACGCTGATTCTCAAATCCCATTCAAAATTGTGAAGAGGTTAAACTATATAAGCTGAGTTTAATTTCTTTAGCTTCATTGAGCCTTCACTCACAACATTGTAGAGATCTATTACGACATGCGAATCACACTAAAAACATTGTTAAAAAAATGTGTTTCTTACCATCCAGCTACAGCAGTTAATTCACAACGTTGTCATACCTTCACAGTGGTAACATTTACTTGTATTTTGCCCCTTTGACTCTAGTTCCCATCGCTCCCACAGCATGAGTGTTCACCAATATAAACACCGTGAATTTAACTCCACTACACAGAATTACAGATTTCGTTCTGCTCCCAGAGCATTACGATTTCATTAATACCTCTATCCGATGATCAATCTTACAACAGTTGATCTCTACGATGGTGGAACAAAGCCTATGCGCATTCATTTACTCATGTCCCTTCGATGGCTGAGTAAGGCCTCTGCACCTTCATTGCTCATGTCCCTTGAGTGCTATATGCACATGCAGATTCAATTCCTTTCACGCAGTTGTCAATACCCTTCCACGAGCATGAAAGCTCGCTCTGCGTCCTTTGGAGTGGTGCTACGTTGCTTCACCTTATGGTTTCTGGGTTATTTAGCCTCAGAGCTAACGACAACGTTTTAAAAATATGAGACTCAGGCTCGATCCACCCGCATTTACAATCCACACAAATACACAACATACATAATTGCACTCCGAAAATGTAAATGGATAATTAAAATTCCCATCAAACAAACTACTGCATGGGATAATAATTGTTAATTTCCCCTCTGCAATTACAATCTCTAAATTCACACACTTTGTTTCTCTCTCACACACACTCTCTATCTATTGGGCCACTCCCTATCCCCTATGGCAACTGATATATATATATATATATACATATATATATATATATATACATATATATATATATATATATATATATACATATATATATATACATATATATATATATACATATATATATATATATATATACATATATATATATATATATATATATATATATATATATATATATATATATATATATATATATTGAATTGCAAAACTGGAGCTTCAACCAGAAGATTATTGGTTTTACAAATTGCCGGAATAAGAATTAGCTTTGAAACAGAATGCCAATTCAGGAAATCACTCCCTTTTTTGTGAGATTTTTCTGTTGCAAGAAGATGAAATCTTCGCATATCTATGCATGGCATCTGAATAGTGCATGATATTGGTCATTGACTCGCCATCAAAATAATTGAAATGATAGCAAATTTGTTGGGAGAAACACAATCTGTTAAGATTTGCGCCCACATCGTCGTGCTCCACGAAGCCTCCTGCATTACGCATGGTTGAACTGGTCGCTTCAAATTGTATTCTGAATATGATCATCATCCAAAAATAATAATATAAAAATGATACAACCAAAATTACATGTCCACCAAGGGCAAAAATGCCTTTTGAACCATGTAAATTTTGAACCAATTTGAAGCAAACACCTGATAGATTACTCATCATCCTTGTAAGGGTATTCTTCAAGAAATTTTTCTAGAAGTTTCAAATTCAATTCATATGCATCATCCCCACAAAGCATATCCCGAACCATTATTACTTCAGTTTTCATAGAGACCATTTCAAGTGCTCCAAGTATGACACCACATAAGACATTACAATAATAAAGGCCTTGACAAGTCTCGGGTAACTCAACAAAGTCTACAAGAGGACTATCCTCAAGGATAAGACTGCATTCAGACCCATCTGCATCCCAATTAGCTACACTTGTTGTCACCCCCAGGAACATTTTGAAGCCTACCTTTGCAATAGCTTCTGATGTCTCTTTAAAATCAACACATCTCGTAATATTTGATTTCGCTAGAAATTCATCTATAAGCCAAATGCCAATGTTGTAACCCATTTTATCAAGCTTTTTATTAATTTTTTCGACCTCTTCAAAATCAATTAGCAGCTGGCGCACAATAGCTCCATAGGTGAGAGTGAAGAGCTCCGCATTCACGCATTCAACATTTTCAAAGACTGCATCGCCTGATCTAGGTATGACGGGAGCCATGATAACTTGTATTATACTTCCTTTCTTCTCCCTTATGTTGTTGTTATGCATTTGGTGAATTCGTACTCAACTGCATTCCTGCACCGAGCTTTCCTACAACCGAGAAGGAATTTATTAAAAACACTCATCAAATTAACTAATAACAAGAATAATAGCTATTGTTTCTAAATTCCTCTAATTAACAACATAATGGATTAATAATGATTAAAAACACCAGGTACAAGTATGTATTTATTTGATAAAAATCGTAAAAATTCGGACAAAGATGCAGCTCAACATCCCCCCACGCTGAACTTCTTGCACGTCCTCGTGCAAGCAAAAACTATAAGATGATGAAATAAGGTAGGGAAAATGTCAGCGAAGAGTTTAGCTTGATATTTTAATGCATTTATTATTCCGCAACTTTATTATTTCAGCACCAGCTAAAACCATGTGAGATGATAAAACAAGATCAGGTACCAAAAGTAACATTTATGGAGAAAATATTGTTGCACAAACTTGTTACCTTGTCCCAAATTAATTTTATTTATGCCCAAAGTCTTATGATGAAAATAAAATTTTACTGAAGAGGTGCAAAAATACTACCACAGGTTTCATGCACCTACTATAGCAATCTTGTACCTAGGTCATGCAACACATATTTAAAGGAAACTACAATCAATACACATTGTTGGCAACCAACACCTTGTGAGTAGTCATCATTGAGCATTTCATCACTTTTAATACCATGAAAATTAAAGTGAGTTATGATACCAATCAGCAACCTCTTTATTGAACACTCTAAATTATGTTGTCATTTGAATTCAAAAATAAATTTCCTCTTAATCTAGTACAATGGATTACCTTCACTAAGGGTACCACATCATTCAAATATCCTTGATTTTTGAAAGATAGAACTCAAAGCATCATGTTCCAATCATCTTATGAACATTGTCGACTAAAAGGACGAGTCTTAGGGAAAGAGAAGGATAACCAAGAAAATCAGAGTATGCAGTTAACTTTAATACCACATACATGGCCCTGTTGCCTGCAAGTGTCCATAACCTTGACAAGGATGTCTTTTAACCTAGCGAAATTTCAGTATCCCACTTACTACATAAAGATTAAGATTTATCTTATCTGCCTCTTTAGATGAAGGCCATTGTCCTGGCTTGGTAACTAGCTGATGGCAGTGCCACTCACAAGAAGTAACATGGATGAATAGGCCGACTCGTGATGAGACCTCCTGTCTTCCAGATTTGTGGCTGAAAGCCATTACTCTGGCTTGGTGACCAAGAGCAGTAATGTCATGCATGCTATGTCTCATGATCATGGTAGTTCGGCTCATTACAAGACCTCCTATCCTTCCCTAAATCTTTGTAAGCTTTGATTATGATTAACCTTAAAGGTTACTTAATAAGTGGGGAGACAGATCTACTCCTTAAGAGTACAGGATGGTTTGAAAAGTTTTTAATGACTAATCATTGCTGGCTAATTCCTCTACCCTAAAGACTTGTTTAAGATATCCCAAACAATGAATGAAAAATTATTTGAGTTAAGAATGCTAGTGTTCTCTTGAATAGCTTATTATGATCTTACAAGAGTGGTCTACCATAGGGGTTTTTTCCAATAGTACCTTAGACTAAGGGAAACTGAAAATATATATCTAAGACGAAAACTTATAAGAGTGATTAATCATGATTACTTTTGCAAAATCGTGAGGCATTAGAGCGAATTGTACTCAACAAGATTTGTCACAAGTGTGTGTGTTACAATTAATGTGGATCAAAAGTAGCTTTAACGGGCATTATTTAAAATTCAAAACCCTAATAGCATTATAACAACTTTATTTATTTATTCTCCTACCCTATTTTACTCTAAGAGGCGAAAGACTCCCGTTTAAGTATAGGAGTACTTCCAATGAAGCCATGTGCGTAACAAAATGCTGGTGATACCCACACTTAGTTTTAAAGAATAGACTTCAATACATACCAAAGCATGAGAAACCAGTTGCTATAATTGATATGGTACCAAGAGTTTCCAAATGCTGAGGAAATAAGATGGCTTGATGACTGCTTCAAACTAGGATTCAATGGAATCCACATATTTATGATTCTCCAACTGATGCAAATCTTCCACAGCTTGATAGTCACTCTCTTGGAGGAACAAAGAATATGGTGAAAGATAAAAGACAAATCCCTCAAGTTCAGGCTCAAATATCTGCTTTTCAAAATGACAAGAGTGTTTGAGAGAGATTCTAGGGTTTTGAGTTTCAACAACATTTTTAGAACAAGTTCCAATGAAAGGTTGCTCCTTTGGTGTTCTTTGAATTACATCTTCCCGAGGTGAATGCTCTGTAGTAATGGGGGAATTTTCCGACTTCATTCCTTTTCCAAACATGGAAGATGTAGCATTTTGTTCAACATGGGAATCAACGTAAAGAATAGGTGTTTGAAACTGTTGTGCAACCTGATGGCTTAGATTAGGGTTTATGATGTGGTTTGGGCTAGGGTTTTGGTTAATGATTGGACTAAGGTTTGGATTTCGATTGGGATTAGGTCTAGGGTTTGAGTTAAGGCTAGGGTTTGAATGAGGGCTAGGGTTAGGGTTTGGACTAGGGTTAGGGTATCGATTAGGGTTAGGTCTAGGGTTGGGATAAGGACTAGGATATGGATTAAGGCTAAGTCTAGGGTATGGACTAGGGTATGAAATAGGGTTAGGGTAAGGTTGCACATGTGGCTGGGACCATGGAGGAGGATAACTTAATGGTGCATTGGAAATAAATTTTGGTTGTTGTTGGTGCTTATATGATTGAATTTTCATGGGAGATTGCCCTAGATATAAGGATCCAAACGATTCTTGAGACCATGGAGATATCTAGCTCGAGGATGAGGGCCAAGGAGGGGGCCACTGCATCCATGAATTAGGATACTCAATTTTTATCGCTAAGTGGGCACTTTCCAAGGCAATGTTTCTTTCTATAGTTGGCACATAGGATAAGCAGTGGTCCTTCATCCTTCTCTTGTTCCTGCAAATCATCCAATTTCAAAATAAAATATTTAAATATATTGAATTTATGTTCAAGCAAGGTGTTAAATTCTGCACTTGTGAATTCTTCATCAGATGAGTTGTTCGTCTTTGTAGCAGCATAAAAACTTCTCATTGAATGATTCCTCAAAATACCATTTTCTTGTTCTCAACAAGCCACTGGTTCATTCGGTCATCACATGGATTAGTACGCAAGGGTTCTTAAAGTACCCCAAAAATGATATAACGTTGAAGATTGGATTCTGAAGATAAATGAATTTTAAAATATTTTGACTGAAATAAAGCTCACCACGCTTGCATGAAAGGAAAATGTCGAATCAAAGTACTATTTAGTCTATTAAAAGCAAAACAATTTGGAAAGTAAATGTCTAAAGCCTGCTTCTACTTCTACACATAAGCAAGATAAGGAAATAAAAGTTCAAGAGATAAGCAAGATGGCCAAACTTTGGAGCAACCCCACAATAGTGGATGTGTGTCTCTTCACTCACGTCTTACTATACACTCTCCGCCCTCTGACATCCTGCAATACCCTTGAAACTCTGGAAGAAAAATTTTACCTGAGCCAAAATACCACTGCCCTTGATTGTTGGAAAAATTTTGGTCGGCATAATTGTCAGATTAAACCTCTCAATATTAATTATCAATCCGGGAGTCGTAAACGCGAGTTGTACTATGTATTGGCTCATCTTACTGATTAGAGATAAATAAATTCATTTGTAATGACCAACCAGGTACTGAAAGGAAACACACATTTTCTCGCAAATAAACAATCTCGAAAAGGAAACCTACTTAACCAATTTCATTCAGTGAAAACTCAATAATGCAATTAAAATACGAGGAAATACAAAGAAATTCTAAATCATATGACATTCTCGCAATTGAATTCTACTTTTTAAATCTCCTTAACCTATTTTTTCCTTTCACTAAAAAATGATCACACATTATTCTAATGACAACCTCACACATTAAACTAGCAATAAATACTCTTCATAATGAAAACAAACAAAGGAAATTTCTAATTATTGGGTAGAAGAAAACTACTTCACTCTCATGTAAAATAACAACTTAAAATATCCTATTAAAAATCGTATTGCAAATGAATTATGAGAAACTTGCAATCTAAATATTTTAATCTAGGAGAAACAAATTATTCCAAAAACAAACTCACTCTTTGAAAATATGCAACTTATAATAAAAACTAAATCAAAATCATGTCACTCAATACTGAAAACTCAATCACTACTACCTGCATAATTACATCCACTAAATCCACACTCAACTTATAAATAAATGATTATACTATGAAAGCAATAATGATTCTAATTAAAAATAAATCCAATGATTAAAAGAAGTCCCAGGATATATAAACAAATCATAAACAAATCAAATGATGATTAAATCCTACAAACATTCAAAAACATTATATTATGCAAACTTGGAGTTATTATTCTAAAATGACCGTATTAACATACCGAAATCCAAAGCATCTAAAATCTGTTTTATTCCATACTCAAATTAGAAGTATTAGAGTCTGTTCTAATTATGTGAGGATTAATGCTTCTTTATGACTCTATGTAATAACTCAAAACACGATGTAACTAGAGTTGTAATAGAGTATAACTCTATGTTACAACTCAAACACGATTATGTATTGAGTAATACTCATTCAATCCATTAATTGGCACGATGCTGCAATGAATGAAATGCTTTGGAGTTGAACCACACCTTCACACAGAAATTTGAAATGTTAAAATCGCACACATCTAATTATCTTCTGTTGATTGATGAGCTTAGCTCCAGAGGTGGTGGTCCCTACCACGCCCAGATTAAGCTCCCTTGCTGCAACTGAGGAAAGATTTAAAACATCAAATGCAAAATACAAAATGAATCATAGCAACAATGCTACTGCTCACAACATAAAGCGGATTTAGACAAATATTTAAAACAGCATTTGAAAAATCGATTACACAAATCACAACAATCCCCCTATCTCTATTACACTCCGGAAAATTTAATTCTGGTTCTACATTTTAGAAATCGACTTCACATGAGAAAATCTGGCTCTACGCATCTCAAAAACTTCGCTCCTCTAATTGACGGACTCACACCCATTGTATCTCATAAATCGATTGCTTCTTTGATCTAATTCCAGCTCCTTCATTCTAATGGATCGACCCCCCCTTATCTAATGCACATCTTCCTCATTCTAATGCGCACAGTGTTCTCCCATTCTAAGGGGCTGACTCCTCTATCACTCTATTCAATCGACTCCTTCATTCTAATGCACAACTACTACCTATCTTCCTAATGTGCCCATTACGGTACTTATATATACACATTTTAATTACAAACTGGATTTCACCCAGTAATTAGAATATAAGAGAATTGGTTTTAAAAATACTTCCGGAATAAGAATTATCTTTGAACAGAATGCCAAATTGGAGAAATCGCTCCCCTTTTTGTGGGATTTTGTTGTTGCTAGAAGGTGAAATCTTGGCTTCTAGAAGAAATTTGAACTTCGTATAGCTAGTGGAAGAAAGGTGTAGCTGGCGGAGGTATCGCACAACTGGATGAGATAATATGCAAGCTTAATCATACAGTATTTCTTCTCAGCATTTAGCAAGTTGAATATTTATGTTACATCAACCAAACGTTTCCTCTTCATAAACAATTGTGTTTGATAGTATACAAGTGGTGCAGTGATTAGACACATGAACCAGCGTCTAGTAAGGAGAAAGAGCAGACAAAGGAAACCTCGAATCACAAACTCTGGAATTAAAAGCCTATTTATTCTAGCTGTTGAATCATAAGGATTGATGTTAGTAAAAATCCAAGTTTGATGAGCATATCAGCTGGTATACGACAAATCCGAGGAGCGCAATGACGATTATGAAGGAGAGTAGTCATAATAACACCTCCCATACCATGAATAACTCAGCCAATAAAACTTCAAATATTTTCCTGTAATATCAATTAAAGGCTTTCACGCATTGCCTTTAATTATTACAATGCCTCCCAATAGGGACACACATTAGAAACTGACCTTTAAACTCCAATTTCACTTAGGTCAATTCTGCATCTTCCCGTGCTTTACATTGTTTGAAAAAGTGAAGCCTGATTTTGCTCCATTCCTTATTGAATGCCAACAACTTCCTCCAAATATCTCCTTCGTGCCACTACGTCGCAAGCATTGTTATAATGCTCAAAATGTGCTCACAAACATAATTTTGGCCTCCGTTATAATATAAATTTGAAGGTGGGAATGAACAAAACCCCAACTTCACAAAGCTCATCTCATATTTCGAATTGAACTGACAAATAGAATTAATGTGTATATATATTATGATTGCTACAGAAAAGCTAGGACTCATGGAACTTGCATTCATGCTGCTACTATGGCAAGTTCTTTCATTATGAAAGTGACTATTCATATGTTCTATGGATGAGCAAGACCCAATACGTTCACGTTCAAAAACGGTTTTCGGTATAATATTCCGCTAGCAATAACTCCTTCACGAAGTCGAATTTCGCCAAACGGTTTCTGGGTTATATGAAACACGGTGCTCTTAACATAACCCACATCTCGAAATTTAGATATTCTACTCAATTTAGTTGCAAATTTGATATTTTCACCTACAGCAATTCAACTACCTAGCTGTTGCTTTTATGCATTTGGTGAATTGTACTCAAATGTATTCCTGCACCGAGCCTTCATATAACCAAGAAAACCTATTAGTAACGATATTATTACACAAACACTTATTCAAATTACTTAATAACAAGAATTTACAATTTAATTCTAAATGCCTCTGATTAATAATTTAATGGATAAATAATGATTAAAATACTAGGTGCGATCATGTATCTATTTGATAAAAGTCGTAAAAATTTGGACAAAGACGCAGCTCAACATCCCCCCACGTTGAACGTCTTGCACGTCCTCGTGCAAGCCAAAACTATAAGACGATGAAATAAGGTAGGGAAAATGTCAACAAAGAGTTTAGCTTGATATTGTAATGCTTTCACTAACCCGCAATGTTGGTATTACTATTACTTTACCAGCTAAAACTATGTGAAATGATGAAACAAGATCAGGTACCAAAAGTAACAATTATGGAGAAAATAGTGTTTGCACATACCTGTTACCTTGTCCCAAATTTTGTTTTTACCCAAAGCCTTATGATAAAAATAAAATTTTGTTGAAAAAGTGCAGGTTCAAAAGGAATCGCACAAGATTCCTGCACCTATTATAACAATCTCGTACCTAGGTCATGCAGCACATATTTAGAGGCAACTACAATCAATACACATTGTTGGCAACCAACAACTTGTGAGTAGTCATCATTGAGTACTTCCATCACTCTAAATACCATGAAAATTGAAGTGAGTTTGATACCAATCAGTAACCTCTTTATTTGAACACTCTAAATTCTATTGTTATCCGGATTCAAAAATAGATTTCCTCTTAATCTAGTACAAAGGATTACCTTCACTAAGGTTACCACATCTTTAAAGATTCTTCACTTTTTGAAAGATAGAACTCAAAGCATCATGTTCAAATTGTCTTAAAACCATTGTCCAAGAAAAATGATGAGTACTAGGGAAAGAGAAGGATAACCAAGAAAATCAGAGTATGCAGTTAACTTTAATACCAAAAACATGGCCCTGCTGCCTACAAGTGTCCATAACCTCGACAGGGATCTCTTTTAACCTAGCGAAATGTTAGTATCCCACTTACTAGATAAAGATTCAGAGTTAGCTTATTTTCCTCTTTAGATGAAGGCCACTGTCCTGGCTTGGTAACCAGCTGATGGCAGTGCCACTCACAAGAAGTAACATGGATGAACAGGTCGGCTCGTGATCAGACCTCCTGCCTTCCAGCTTTTTGGTTGAAAGCCATTACTCTGGCTTGGTGACCAGGAGCAGTCATGTCATGCATGCTAGGTCTCATGATCATGGTAGGTCGGCTCATTATGAGACCTCCTATCCTTCCCTAAATCTTTGTAAGCTCTAATTATGATTAACCTTAAAGGTTACTTAATAAGTGGGGAGACAGATCTACTTCTTAAGAGTACAGGATGGCGTGAAAATTTTTTAATGACTAATCATTGCTGGCTAATTCCTCTACCCTAAGACTTGTTTAAGATATCCCAAATAATGAATGAAATATTATTTGAGTTAGGAATGCTAGTGTTCTCTTGAATAGCTTATTATGATCTTACAAGAGTGGTCCACCATAGGGGTTTTTTCCAATAGTGCCTTCTAAGGGAAGCTGAAAATATATATCCGAGATGACAACTTATAAGAGCGATTAATCATGGTTACTTTTGCAAAATCGTGAGGCATTAGAGCGAATTGTACTCAACAAGATTTGTCACAAGTGTGTTTGTTACAATTAATGTGGATCAAAAGTAGCTTTAACAGGAATTATTTAAAATTCAAAACCCTAATAGCATTATAACAACTTTATTTATTTATTCTCCTACCCTATTTTACTCTAAGAGGCGAAAGACTCTCGTTTAAGTATAGGAGTACTTCCAATGAAGCCATGTGTGTAACAAAATGACGGTGATACTCACACTTATTTTTAAAGAATAGACTTCAATACATACCAAAGCATGAGAAACTAGTTGCTTTAATTGATATGGTACTAAGAGTTTCTGAATGCTGAGGAAATAAGATGGCTTGATGACTGCTCGAAACCAGGATTCAATGGAATCCACATATTTATGATTCTCCAACTGATGCAAATCTTCCACAGTTTGATAGTCACTCTCTTGGAGGAACAAAGAATATGGTGAAAGAGAAAAGAAAAATTCCTCAAGTTCAGGCTCAAATATATGCTTTTCAAACTGACAAGAGTGGTTGAGAGAGATTCTAGGGTTTTGAGTTTCAACAACATTTTTAGAACAAGTTCCAATGAAGTCGGAAAGAATAGGTGTTTGAAACTGTTGTGCAACCTAATGGCTTAGATTAGGGCTTATGATGTGGTTTGGGCTAGGGTTTTTGTTAATGACTGGACTAAGGTTTGGATTTGGATTGGGATTAGGTCTAGGGTTTGAGTTAAGGCTAGGGTTTGAATGAGGGCTAGGGTTAAGGTTTTGGCCTAGGGTTAGGGTATCGATTAGGGTTAGGTCTAGGGCTAGGATATGGATTAAGGTTGAGTCTAGGGTATGGAATAGGGTATGAACTAGGGTTAGGGTAAGGTTGCACATGCGGCTGGGACCATGGAGGAGGATAACTTAATGGTGCATTGGAAAGAAATTGTGGTTGTTGTTGGTGCTTATATGATTGAATTTGCATGGGAGATTTCCCTAGAGATAAGGATCCAAAAGATTCTTGAGACCATGGAGATATCTGGCTCGAGGATGAGGGCCAAGGAGGGGGCCACTGCGTCCATGAAGTAGGATACTCAATTGGAGGAGGATTAAAAGTTTTCCATGAAATTCTAGGATAATAAACATGCTGAGGAACCTGCTCAAGAAAATAATAATTATTCCAAGTATCAAATGGTGTTTGGTTTTGAGTTATACCTCGCGGTTGATTCGATTCCTTACTTGATTCCCTGAGTACCTTTCGTAATCGTGGCAATGATGGGAAATGTTCGGTTGCATGACCGTCCTCACAAATTTTGCAAACTTCCAGAATGCTAAGTGGACACTTTCCAAGGCAGTGTTTCTTTCTATAGTTGGCGCAAAGGATAAGCAATGGTTCTTCATCCTTCTCTTGCTCCTGAAAATCATCCAATTTCAAAATCAAAGATTTAATAATATTGAATTTATGTTCAAGCAAAGTATTAAATTTTGCACTTGTGAATTCTTCATCGGATGACTTGTCTATCTCTGTAGCAGCATGAAAACTTCTCATTGAATGATTCCTCAAAATACCATCTTCCTGTTTTCAACAAGAAAACTGGTACATTCTGTCATCATATAGATTAGTATGCAAGGGTTCCTACAGTAGCCAAAAAATGATATAACATTGAAGATTTGATTCTGAAGATAAATTAATTTTAAAATCTCTTCACTGAAATACAACTCACCACACTTGCATGAAAGGAAAATTCCAAATCAAAGTGCTATTTAATCTATTAAAAACAAGGCAATTTGGAAATTAAATTTCTAAAGCATGCTTCTACTTCTATACTTAAGCAAGATAAGGAAATAAAAGTTCAAGAGATAAGCAAGATGGTCAGACTTTGGAGCAACCCCACAAAAGTGGATGCATAGCTCTTCACTCACGTCTTACCATACACTCTCCGCCCCCTGACATCCTGCAATACCCTTGAAACTCTGGAAGACAAATTTTACATGAGCTGAAATACAACTCCTCGGCAACGGCACCAAAATGTTGTTCGGCTTAATTGAAGGATTAAACCTCTCAATATTAATTATCAATCCGGGAGTCTTAAACACGAGTTGTACTGCGTATTGGCTTATCTTACTGATCATAGTATAAATACATTCCTTTGTAATGATCAACCAGGTACTAAAAGGAAACACACATTTTCTCGCAAATAAACAATCTCGAAAAGGAAACCTACTTAACCAATTTCATTCAGTGCAAACTCCATAATGCAATTAAACTAAGAGGAAATACAAAGCAATTCTAAATCATATGACATTCTCGCAATTGAATTCTACTTTTTAAATCTCCTTAACCTATTTGTTCCTTTCACCAAAAAAAGATCACACATTATTCTAATGACAACATCACAAATTAAACTAGCTATAAATACTCTTCATAATGAAAACAAACAAAGGAAAGTTCTAATTATTGGGTAGAATAAAACTACTTCACTCTCATGTAAAATAACACCTTAAATATCCTATTAAAAATCGTATTGCAAATGAATTATGAGAAACTTGCAATCTAAATATTTTAATTTAGGTGAAACAAATTATAACAAAAACAAACTCGCTCTTCGAAAATATGCAACTTATGATAAAAACTAAATCAAAATCATGTCACTCAATACTGAAAACTCAATCACTGCTACCTACATAATAAATCCACTAAGTCCACACTCAACTTATAAATAAATGATTATACTATGAAAGCAATAATGATTCTAATTAAAAATAAATCCAATGATTAAAAAAAGTCCTGGGATATATAAACAAATCATAAACAAATAAAATGATGATTAAATCCTGCAAACATTCAAAAACATTACATTATGCAAACTTGGAGTTATTATTCTAAAATGACCATATTAACATACCGAAATCCAAAGCATCTAAAATCTATTTTATTACATACTCAAATTAGAAGTATTAGAATATGTTCTAATTATGTGAGGAGTAATACTTCTTTTAGTATGACTCTATGTAATAACTCAAAACACAATGTAACTAGAGTTGTAATAGAGTATAACTCTATGTTACAACTCAAACACGATTATGTAATAAGTAATACTCCTTCAATCCATTAATTGGCACGATGCTGCAATGAATGAAATGCTTTGGAGTTGAACCACACCTTCACACAGAAATCTGAAATGTTAAAATCACACACATCTAATTATCTTCTGTTGATTGATGAGCTCAGCTCCAGAGGTGGTGGGCCCTACCATGCCCGAAGTAAGCTCTCTTGCTGCAACTGAGGAAAGATTTAAAACATCAAATTCAAAATACAAAATGAATCATAGCAACAATGCTACTGCTCACAACATAAAGCGGATTTAGACAAATATTTAAAACAGCATTTGAAAAATCAATTACACAAATCACAACAATCCCCCTATCTCTATTACACTCCAGCAAATGTAATTATGGTTCTACATCTGAGAAATCGACTTCACATGAGAAACTCTGGCTCTACGCATCTCAAAAACTTCGCTCCTCTAATGGACAAACTCACACCCATTACATCTTAGAAATCGGTTGCTTCTTTGATCTAATGCTAGCTCCTTCATTCTAATGGATCAACCCCCTCTTATCTAATGCACAGCTTCCTCATTCTAATGCGCACAGTGTTCTCCCATTCTAATGGGCCGACTCCTCTATCACTCTATTAGATCGACTCCTTCATTCTAATGCACAACTACTACCTATCTTTCTAATGTGCCCATTACGACACTTATCTATACACATTTTAATTACAAACTAGATTTCACCCAGTAATTAGAATATAAGAGAATTGGTTTTATCAATACTTCCAGAATAAGAATTAGCTTTGAACAGAATGCCAAATTGGAGAAATCGCTCCCCTTTTTGTGGTATTTTGTTGTTTCTAGAAGGTGAAATATTAGGTTCTGGAAGAAATTCGAACTTCGTATAGCTGGTGGAAGCAAGGTGTAGCTGGCGAAGGTCTCGCACAACTAGATGAGATAATATGCAAGCTTAATCATATGGTAATTCTTCTCAGCATTTAGCAAGTTGAATATTTTTGTTAAATCAACCAAACGTTTCCTCTTCATAAACAATTGCATGTGATAGTATACAAGTGGTGCAGTGATTAGACACATGAATTAGCATCTAGTAAGGGGAAAGAGCAGACAAAGGAAACCTCGAATCACAAACTCTGGAATTACAAGCCTATTTATTCTGGCTGTTGAATCATAAGGATTGATGTTAGTCAAACTCCAAGTCTGATGAGCATATCAGATGGTATACCACAAATATGAGGAGTGCAATGACGATTATGAAGGAGAGTAGTCATAATAACACCTCCCAGGCCATGAATAACTCAGCCAATCAAACTTCAAATATTTTCCTGTAATATCAATTAAAGGCTTCCACGTATCGCGTTTATTGATTACAATTCCTCCCGATAGGGACACACTTTAGAAACTGACCTTTGAACTCCAATTTCACTTAGTTCAGCTCTGCATCTGCTCGCGCTTTACACCGTTTGAAAAAGTGAAGCCTGATTTTGCTCCATTCCTTACTGAATGCCAACAACTTCCTCCAAATATCTCCTTTGTGCCACTACATCGCAAGCATCGTTATAACGCTCAAAATGTGCTCACAAACATAATTCTGGCCTCTATTATAATATAAATTTTAAGGTGGGAATGAACAAAACCCCAGCTTCACAAAGCTCATCTCATATTTTGACTTGAACTGACAAATAGAATTAATGTGTATATATATTCTGATTGCTACAGAAAAGCCAGGACTCATGGAACTTGCATGCATGCCGCTACTATGGCAATTTCTTTCATTATGAAAGTGACTATTCATATCTTCCATGGATGAGCAAGACCCAATACGTTCACATTCAAAAATGGCTTTCGGTAGAATATTCCCCTGGCAATAACTCATTCACGAAGCCGAATTTCGCCAAACGGTTTCTGGGTTATATGAAACATGGTGTTCTAAACACAACCCATGTCTTGGAATTTATAGATTCTACTCCATTTGGTCGAAAATTTGATATTTTCACCTACATCAATTCAACTACCCAGCTATTGCTTTTATGCATTTGGTGAATTGTACTCAAATGTATTCATGCACCGAGCCTTCCTGCAACCAAGAAAACCTATTATTAATGATATTATTACACAAACACTTATTCAAATTAATTAATAAAAAGAATTTACAATTTAATTCTAAATGCCTCTAATTAATAATATAATGGATAAATAATGATTAAAATACTAGGTGCGATCATGTATCTATTTGATAAAAGTCATAAAAATTTGGACAAAAATGCAGCTCAACACCACATCTGCGAGTGGAAGAGATGCTCCTCCTCCTCTGGATCTTCTGGTTCCTCCTTCTGGATCTTCACAGTGGCAACGGTGGCATTGGGCTCTACATCAATAATCTGCTTCCCTTTGTCATTCCCCTTGTCGAGTGAAGATTCAGAGTCAGAGAATGCATCTGATTAGGAAGCCCTCACTTCGTCCACCAATGATTGCTTGGCCCGACACTCACTTGTGTTGTGAGTGGAGCTCTTATGGAACTCACACCACTTTCCCATGTCCTTCTTTTCCTTCGTGGTGTTTTTCTTTACTTGCAGCTTTGGCAGGTTTTCTTGGGCCACCATGCCTTGGCTTTGTCCTTTGTTCTACAGTTTGGGGGCACCTTTCCCTTGCTTTTGATTCACAGATCCAAAGTCTCACTTCTTATGTTTTAATTTCTGCTCAATATTGGCAGCATACCGGCATGTCATATCAAGCGAGGAGATGTCGAGGAACTCCATTTCCTCTTGAATGTATCTGTGCAGAGAACTGAGATACTTTAGCATAAAATGTTTCTCTGAATCTTTGATACCCAACTTTGTGCGCAGGGTATGGAACAGATTCGTCATCTCATGCACATCTTGATCCCTTTGTTGTCGCTGCGTGGTCCATTGTATGTACTTGTCCTCATAGCTCCCCACGGGATAATATTGTTCCTTGATGGCATCTCGAAAAGGATTCCAAGTGGTTACAACCGAGAATAGAGAGGGTTTTGTCTCGTCCCTTTTCTCACAGTAGGTTTCCCACCAGTCCTTGAAATGGGGGGTAGCTTTGAGGAGTGAAAAAATAATCTTCTCCCAGTGGTAAAATTCATGAACCGAGAAATATCCTTCTAATAGATTCAACCATCTATCTACAGCATCTACATCTATTTAGCCCTCAAATATGGGAATGTGAAAGTTTACTTGTAGCTTAAAGGGAGTCGCACCTCCAGAGTGGCTGCTGGATGCAGATGCGTCGTCGGTGGGCAGTGGTTGAAGGATCTGGGCAAAGTTATCCATCATCGCATTCCTTTTTTTTCGAGGCCCCCCTCGAGCAATATTTTGATAGGATATCCTAATCCCTCATATTTATTTTCATCCCCCATGGGTGTTCATCGGGGTTTGTGAGGTTGATCTTGCAAAGGTTCAACCAGATCGAGCCCTAACTCCTTATACCCTGATCTCGTTGGGGACATGCAAAGAAGGATCAAGAAAAAGCAGACTGCTCTTATACCACTGATCTGTATTTATGCAAGAACGCAACATAATACACATATAACCATAAATACAAAGATGCAGCAAAAATAACTCTTCATTTCATTAATATCAAATAACTGAAATTTTCTTACAGATAGAATGGAAATAAACTAGCTAGGGCGCCAATAGCTTATCTCTGAGAAGAGATGTGGTGGCTACAGGCCTCTAAAATATCTTGCAATGAGGCTTGAGGGCCTATTTATTATTGAGAAACAATGTGAAACCCTAAACATCCAAAAACCTAACCCTAGGAGATGAAGCGCCAAAACTATGGGCTCTATTTGGGTAAATTGGTACATCAACTTCCCAGGGACATAACTTTGGCATACAATCTTCGTTTGACGTGCACCATACCTTGTTATAAATATCTATTCGAGGACGAAAACTTTTGAGTGATCAAAATTATAACCCACGTTGTTCTCAGTTTTTCCAAAAAAATGTCGTTTATGGCCTCAAAACGGCTCCAGAAGTTCAGGACTTGAAAAACTACTAAAAATAGTAAATTGCGCTATAATTAAGGAAATTGAAAAACTAAAAGAGACAATGGGGGGGGCAAGTGGAATATGTGGGTGGCCACCAATATCCGCCTGGATATCCCTAAAATCCCCTTAGAATTGGTATCGCACTTTCTCTATGCATTCCCTGCGGTCCCGCACCTAAATCTCAGCCTGCATGCGGAACCATACCGCACGTTCTTTTTGTAATGGGTGCGGACCTCTGTAAAACATAAAAAGGCGAGAAAATGAAGATTAAAAAGTGAATTCCAGGTGAATTCTAGAAGATTCTAGACGGGAATTTTCGGAATGGATACGCTTTGGAGCTGGTTCATGCATCCCTCTCTTAATGGAGCTAACCCCTTGATGTAAGGAGCTTATCCCTTTGAAGGAGGATTCTATCCCTTCATATTTGGAACTAGAAACCTCCTCTCTTTCCCTATAAAAAGAGGCCTTGGGTAGCCTCAAAGGGAGTTCAAGCTTATGAGATTTGAAGTTAAATGCTGTTGAGATTCAGACTTAGTTAACTAAGACTTTCTGTGAGGTTAAATCACTCATCTTCATTTGTCTTGGTTCAAAGAGTGCAATGCTTGTCAAAGTAGAAGAGATTCCTGCTTCGGACCCCGGGAGGACCTGCACAACATCAAGGCACAGGTTGTAAAGGTTTTCTATATTTGAAGTTAATACAAATATACTCATTTCTCTCATTAAACTGTCTATTTATGGTTTATTTCATAAATTCCTTGATCATTATGATAAGTATGATTTATAATAATGTCTATACAGGTGCTGCTTAATCTTTTTCCTTGTTTGTGATTGCAGATATACGAAGGACGTTCTTTCAGTGCACGGGAAGGACTTCAACAAAATCAAGTAAGCAAGCAAAGCGTTGGATATAAGGTAGGCCTTGCACCCGTATAGTGTTTTTATAAATTACATATGCTTAGAGAGAGATTAGTATAATTGGTTGTTTGTTGCTAGTTACCTTTTGTACTAGAGAGATCGGTCTTGTCCGCAAGACGGATTAATCTACACAACAAAATGGCGACTCCACTGGGGAAGAACTTGTGTTTGTTCTTGGTTCTCTTTGATTTTTGACTTGAGAAAAGGTTTCTTTTTCTGGTTTTTGATTGATTCACATCTGTCTGGGTGCTTTAAATTTTTTCTGTTTTTGAAAATTTAGAAGTATTTTTGAATTTTTCTATCATTTTTGCTAGGACCGCACTCTGCATAACTGTTACAGTGCGGGCAGTTTCGCACGTTCTTTATAGAATACAGTGCGGGACCGCACCTGTCAACACTGCTTACATGCGGACCCTGTAAAAATTTTGAAAAATTTTTAGGTTTCTTTTTCTGGTTAATTTTTTGATCTTTGGTTTCTGCCCAGACTGGTTATTGTGTCTATCAAGAATTCATTGTTTATGAACTCCAACAGTGTTAGTGTTTTGAATGATTTTCTAGGAGATTTTGCCGATTGGATTATTTTTCCTGTTTGGTCTTTGTAGTGATTCAAATTTTTGACAATCTGTAGTATCTCAGATCACATAAGATCTCTTTTTGTCTATTGAATCCGACCTCATTGTGAAAACATCCTAGTTTGAGAAATTAAGCCTTTTTGATTTCTTTGCAAATCTTCGAAAAGAACTTGTTTTAAAAGTTTTGAATTTCATTTATTCTTTGAGTGTTTTTAAAAACATATTTTGAGTGTTTTTGATCTGTTTGATAGATTCTTAGTTTGCTGAACAACTAAGAGAAACATTCATAAAAAAAAAAACTCTCTAAAAAGATTTTACTCAAACTTAGATTAGTTTTTTTTTTATTAGTCTTCATAGTTTTGAATAGTTTTAGTTTTTGTAGATTTCTTTCGAAAGAGAATTGTTTTGTAGCTTCTTGTTTGGAAAAGAAAAGAGTTTTTCTTGTGAGCTTTGATAGTTTAACGAAAAGACAAAATGTTTCTTTCACTTAGTTTTCATGTTTGAAGAAGAAATTTGAAAGTTGCATTCTCTAACTCTTCTTTAGATAGAAAATTCATTGAAAGAAAAAAGAATTGAATATCATCATAGGTGCATTTTAGTGTTTTTGGAAGTCGAGTCTTCACATCATACAAAGTTTCATTTCCGCGCCCATTTGACTTAAGAAACAACTCTTAAAAGTAACGCTTAAATAAAATTCATCTAGTAATATTTTTATTTCTAGGGCTCTCATCACCAACATAGCTTAGGCTAGTATCTTGGAGTAGGGAGTAATTAACTCTCCAAGGTAGATAAAACAAACAAGTAGATATATCTTGCGGTAGGAAGAATTCCAGTTGTTGCATGTATGCTCTGGGAAGCTCCTCTTAAAGGAGTCAAGCACGAGATCATATCTGAACCAGTGGGGTAATCAATCCTTCCTCATTGGGAACGATAGAAGATATACACGTATTAAAAATGGTAAACCTCGGATAGACCATTTTCGAGGAGCCAGGGGTCACTTGTCGGTAAACCTTGGATTATTTCAAGGAGCCTTCAAGGGGATTGAGCTTTGTTACTCTGCCCTTGCGTGTGTGTCGGATCGTAGACTGTTCCCCCAGGTATATTTGTTTCGGTTGGTAACCTTAGAGGCCATAATCTTTAGGATTCTTTCCTAAGGTGACGGTGGAGGGAAGATCCCACTGTACCTGGAACAGACGTCGACTAGACTCACTTGGACTCTCTGGGGGTTCTCTTCACTCGAGATGGTTATGTGAAGAAACTTGTGCCAGTCTGTTTCATTAAGCAGGTTGTCGGGGTAACTGTTCCAACCGCCCTTTTCGTGTTAAAACTCTACTAAGTTGGATTTCATCACCAACTAGTGATTTTAGTACGGAAAGTTACTTGTTTGTGTGTGGTTTGAACTCTTAGATTTTTTAAGCGAGTGATTCGATTGTTTGTTTCTTAGAGACTTTAGGTGTTTTCATTGAAATTTTTCTTTGTTTGCGTGTGATTAGATAATTTTTCATCGTGGCGGAATTGCCGAGACAATCCCGGAGAATACAAGGGAAACCCCCTGAATTTACACCAGGTCATCTAGAAGGGCTTCAGGCTCTGGTACCACACAGTAGCCGTAGACTTAGATCGACAGAAGCTGAAAGCTCTGCTATTGTGATACATCCTGATCATCAAATTCCTACAACAGAATATATTCAAGAACCGATTTCAGTTTCTGAAGTCACTGAAAATATTTCTCCTACAGGAGAATTATCTGACGAACCTGAAATATCTGAGCCTGAAACTGAATCTTCTGTGTTAGAAACATCTTCAGGAATTATCTCACCAACTTCTAGCGATCCAGGTTCACCAAGGGTTAGAAATATCATTACTGAAAATCTTCCTTCTGGACTAATTTCTATAGAAGAACTTACTAATCCAGACGAAGACATATCTCTTCCCAACTCCCCTCAATCGTTAAATCTTAGGGAGCGTGAATCTATTTTCTACAGCCCTATTCGAACTAATCCTTGGTATCTTTCTTTAACTGATTTTTTAGAGAATCCGGGTCTCGCTTTTTATCCACCTCGAGTTCCATTTCATCCTACACCCAGAGGTTATTATCCGTCATCTATTATGGCTGGAGAGTCGTCCATGTTTTCGCAAACGCCTGAATCTTTTTTACATGGTGGTCCTTCTGTTCCTGCGGGATATCAGTCTTTGTCTGGTACTTTCTCAGGAGCAACTCCTCAACCTCTCGAAAATGTGTTATCATCTGGTCTTGGTGGACTTAAAATTGAAACGTCGAACGCAGAGCAAGTTTTTATGATGTCTGGTAATGTTCCTAATCCTCAAGCTCAAGGCAGTCAGTTTCCTTCTGGGGGTCAACCTCAGGGAACTCAGTTACCGCTTGGGGGGCAACCTCAGGGTGGTCAATTACCGCCTGGGGGGCAACCCCAAGGTAGTCAGTTACCACTCGGGGCTCAACCTCAAGGTAGCTTTTTCCCAGGACAAACTGTGGATCAATATTATTTTTGGGGGCAACCCCAAGGACAGTACATACCTCAAGGTTATCAACCTCAAGGACAGTACATTCCTCAAGGTCAACCCCAAACTCAATATGCTCCTCAGGGTCCTCAACAACCCCAACTTCAGTACATGCCTCAAGGTTATCAACCTCAAGGGCAGTACCCAATGCAAGGTTACCAACAGCCTTCTGGTCAACCATCTGTTCAAGGAGCCGGAACTTTACCTTATTATCAACCCTACGTTCAACCAGGTTTTGGTCCTTACGTTCAACCTTCTACGGGACAGTAACCCGGAATGATGGTGTGGGATCCGTCCCAATATCAACAGCCTTTGCAGCCTAATGTGCAGTTACCTTATCAACCTGGTCAGCCATTGGTTTCTGGTTCAACTCAGCAACCTGGTCAGCCAGCTATTCAAACTCCTGCACCTAGTTCAGTTCAGCGGGCTGGGCCTAGTACACCTCAGACTCCGCCCCAAACTGCTGCAACTGCTGCAACATCTGTTCAACCTGTTACACCTATTTCTGGAGTGTCTGTAGCCCCGAGTTTGGCTATCCCTGTATCCGGGCAAATCCCTCAAGTATCTGTACCTCAGTCAGTATCCTCAGTTCAGACTACAGTGCAGATGCCTGCAGGACAAGCCGGTACAAGTACAGTTGTTACGAGTCAACCTCAATTTACTTATCAACCGTATCAAGGACAGCCGCAATACGGTCCCTATGTTCAGAATCCAAGCTATCGTCCATACCCTGGTTATACTTATCAACAACCTCAGTATGGTCCGATTCATCCTGGTTATCCGGGAGGTTATACAATACCCAATGCTAATCCGATTCCTAGTTATCCTGGGTATCCACCTCCTGGATCTGCTTTGGCTTCTCAAGGTTTTCGTGACCCTAACCGTCAGTTACCGTTCATCGCAACTTTAGACTTACCAGATTTGACGCGCCTTACTAATGATCCTATTTTCTATTATCAGAACTGGCCGTCAATGCCTCATAAGTTGCCCAGTGACATACCAAAATTTGAAGGTAAGTCAGGTGAGGATCCATCAAATCATGTGATGACTTATCACCTTTGGTGTGCATCTAATTCTATTATTGATGATTCGATTCGCTTACGTCTTTTCCAAAGGACACTCATAGGTCTTGCAGCCAAATGGTACATTGAGTTGCCACGAGGCTCGTTTCATAATTTCAGTCAGTTAGCAACATCTTTCTTAACTCATTTCCAGTTGCTTGTCAGATACGACAATGGCACAGAATTATTAACTTCACTAAAACAATCTACGTCCACGTATATTTCTGATCATATTCATGAGTGGCGACGTAGACGACGTTTGGTGAAGGTTTATATTCCGGATCAAATTTTGGCAGAGTGGTTTGTAAAATCATTACTGCCCAAGATCACTGAAGATGTAGCTAAGGGTGGTGTTGTTACTGAAGAGCAAGTAATTGCTCAGGCTCAGTACCTAGACCTCGTCTATACGCAGTCAGGTACTTTACATGAAAAAATTCCTGATTTACCCAAACAAGGTCAAATAGCTGCTCCTCCTTCAGGGTCTCATGCCGCTGACGGTATGATTGGTACAGTTAGTTCCAAAAGTAAGAAGAAATCCTCAAAGAATTCTTCTCCAATCATAACTTTACTTGATTCCCCGAAGGGAGAATCCTCTCAAGAAGTTTCTGCCGATATTCATGTCGTTGAAACATCTACGGCAAAATCAAAAACCGGTGGTAAAAAGAAAGGGAGGAATAAAAACAAGAAAAATTCAAAAGAGAAAACAGATAGAGAAGAATCCAATGATGAGAAACGTAAACCTCGTTATCCTTGCTTCATTTGTGAACAAGATCACTTCACGAAAGAATGCCCATATCGAGAAGAGGTTACGAAACTCATTAAAGGATCGCAACAACCTGCTGTCTTGAAGGATCCTTTTCCAGTTCAAGATAGTAAGATGATTGGTTCTTCCTCGACCACTTTAGAAGAGCCTATTATGATGATGTCTCATATAAGGGTTGCGACGCGATCTCAAGATTACGGTTCTAAGAATCCAGTTGATGGCAAAGAAGGAGAGTCTTCCAATGCCAACGCATCAAATACAACTCCTCCTGTTTCCGGTCCGCTACAAATCGAGAAACAAAATCCAGACTTGATAATCAAGCCGCCTGCTAAAGGTGTTCTTCGTAAATCAGCTTTCAATCCACATGCGAGAGCTGCTCAGAATTACAACATTGTTGAGGATTTAGCTATTTCTCCTTCAGCAATGTCGGCTTTGGAAGTGCTGCAGTCGTGTCCAGCACAGCGTAAATTGTTATTGTCTGCCATAGGAGCTGTTGATGTTCACGATTCTAACCTTATAATCTTCGATTTAGAAACTAGTACACCACGTCTTCCTCACCAAATGGCTTTCCAGATTCCAGTGTTAGTCAAAAACAGACCTATTTTTCGGACTGTGATTGATGAGGGAGCTTCAACGTGTATTATGTCGCTTCGGTGTTGGAAATCTCTTGGTTCTCCTACACTTAACCAATCTCCGACGATTCTAAAAGCTTTTGATGGTCGAGGTTTTCAACCTTATGGTATTTTGCAGGATTTACCCATAGGGGTTGAAGGAAAAATTCTTAATCTAGATGTGGAAGTGGTTGATGCCCCTCTAGATTACAACCTTCTACTGGGTCGTAGTTGGTCTTATGCTATGACTGCTGTTGTCTCTTCGGTCTTTCGACTTATAAAATTTCCATATCAAGGAAGGATCGTGACAATAGATCAGTTAACTTATTTTTCGTCAGACCCAGCCTCTACAGAAACAATCCAGCATGTTGGTAAAATGACTATCCCTTATAAGGATGTTGGAGTAGGTTTGGTTAAAGATTCTGGTTTGCTAGGAACTTTTTCCTTTCCTCCTCCTAACGTATCGTCTTCTACTGCAACTATTCATATGATTTCGTCGGACACAGTCATGTCTGATGATCCTTGGATTCTACCTTCGGAATCCGAGATTGATTCATTTGATGGCGCGATGCCTTTGAGTCCTTTTGAAATTGCGTACCAGACTGTACAGTCTTTTTCCAACCCCTTTTCAACCAAAATCGATCCAATGAATGGGATCCAAGAGGAATCGCTTTCTATTTCTAGTTCAGACGCAACGACATTTCCTGAAATTGTTCATACAGATGAGCAAATTCGTGAGTTTTTATCTGTTGATGATTTACCATGGGAAGATCTCCATCATAGGTCTTCATTCTTACCTGAATTAGATCATTTTGAAAATGATTTCGCTTCAATCTTTACTGCTGAATATGCCAAGGAACCTCAGAATCCATTGAAAAATCCTGATTCTGAGTTAAATTTAGAAAATATATCTAGAACGGTTCTGATTGACATTTTAGTAAAACCGGGAATAATTGAAAACATTCATATAGGTGCTTGTTGTTCAGACGAAGAAATTCAGACTTATAAAGCCCTATTTCAAGAATTTCGTGACGTGTTTGCCTGGTCTTACGAAGAAATGCCAGGAATTGATCCATCGATCGTAGTACATGAAATTAAGACTTACCCGGATGCTAAACCTGTTCGTCAACGATTACGTCAAATACATCCTAGAAAAGATGCTGCTATAAAAGCTGAAGTTGAAAAATTACTTCGAGCAGGATTCATTTATCCAATTCCTTTAACGGATTGGGTATCGAATATTGTTCCTGTGACTAAAAAACAAGGAACAATAAGAGTATATATCGATTATAGGGATATTAATCGAGCGTGTCCAAAAGACAATTATCCAACTCCCTATATCGATCAGATAATCGACGATTGTGCTGGAAGTGAACTTTTTTCCTTTATGGATGGTTTTTCTGGTTACAATCAAATAAACATACTCCCTACAGATCAACCTAAAACAGCTTTCATTTGTCCGTGGGGAACGTTTGCCTATTGTAAACTACCTTTTGGACTTAAGAACGCTGGAGCAACTTTTCAACGGGCTATGTCTTATGCGTTTCATGACATTAAGCACATTGTTCAACCATATCTTGATGATTTACCTACTCATTCATTACGTAGGGCCGATCATCCCACTCATTTACGAGCAATTTTTATGAGATGTCGGCATTATCGGATAAGGTTGAATCCGCATAAATGTGTTTTCTACGTAGAATCGGGTCGTTTACTGGGATTTGTTGTCTCAAAATCAGGCATTCGTGTTGATCCTTCGAAGGTCGAAGCTATTGTTAAATTGCCTCCTCCTTCGACATTGCGCCAACTCCAGAGTTTGCAGGGGAAAGAAAACTTTTTACGTAGATTTATTCAGAACTATGCCGAGCTTGCAAAGGGTTTTACCCGGTTGTTGAAACAGGACATCCCGTTCTTTTGGGACGACGTCGCTGATTGATCTTTTGATGCACTTAAATACGCGTTGACCCATGCACCGTTATTGCATCCTCCCAACTACAACCAGGATTACTTTCTGTATCTCGTTGCTTCTCATTCCACTATTGGGATGGTATTAGTTCAGGAAGATGAATCTCACAACGAACATGTGATTTATTATCTTAGTCGAAATTTGAATCCGACTGAAATCAAATATACACATGTGGAGAAATTGGCCTTGGCAGCTGTTCAAGATGTCCAACGTTTTCGACATTACATATTGTTACGTAAAACCACAGTAATTTCTGATTGCAACCCTATGATGTATATTTTGACCAGACAATTGCTAGGGGGCAAGTATTCTAAATGGATAGTTATCCTACAAGAATTTGACTTGGAATTTGAGAAATCCAAGGCAAAGAAGTCTTTGGTTTTTGCGGAACTAATGTGTGATTTTCCCTCTACTGATATTGAAACAGTGGCAGAAGAATCCATTGTGGAAGAATCTTTGTTTCTTATCAGTACGCTTGATCCATGGTATGGGGATATTATTGTATATCTCCAAACCCAATCTTTTCGGCCTGAAATTTCAAGAACTCAGCGACGGAAAATACGTTTCCAATCCCAACAATATAATATCATTGGTGATACTCTTTATCGACGAGGAGCGGATTCTGTTTTCCGACGTTGTTTAGCTCATGAAGAAGCTGAAAAGGTACTCAATGACTGTCATTCTGGAGCATGTGGCGGTCATATGTCTGGGTATGCCACTGCCCAAAAGATATTGCGTGCAGGTTATTTCTGGCCAACATTATTTAAAGATTGCATTTATGCGGTTTGGAAATGCCACAACTGTCAAATTTTTGATAGAAAAATGCGCGCGCCACCCGCTCCTCTTCACCCTATAATTGTTGTTGGTCCATTTGCAAAATGGGGTATCGATTTTATCACATGTAACCCTCACTCGGCCGGGGGGCATGCCTATATTATTCTCGCTGTAGATTATTTTACGAAATGGGCCGAGGCGATGCCTACATATTAAGCTGACGGCAAGACTGCTGCAACATTCGTGTTCAATCACATAATTGCTAGGTTTGGTGTTCCTCAAGCTATTATTACAGATCATGGAAGTCATTTTCGGAACATCATGATGACTGAACTAACAGAACAACTTGGCCTACGCCACGATAATTCCACTCCGTACTATCCACAAGCAAATGGTCTGGTTGAAGCTATTAATAAAGTGTTGGTCACCATGATTAAACGAATCATTGGTATTCACAAGACGAATTGGCATTCCATGTTATTTTCAGCACTTTGGGCATATCGAACCTCAGTCAAAACATCAACGGGTTTCACTCCTTTTCAACTAGTTTATGGTTTAGAAGCTGTGCTACCAATTGAATGCGAAATACCGTCATTAAAATTAGCCATAGAATTACTTCCAGCTACGTCTGAAGAGGAAAAACGTTTCTTGTACTTGGCGCAATTAGATGAGAATCGACGAAGTGCTGCAATAGAAAACGAGGCTCATGTTAAAAGGATAAAAGCTCAGTATGATAGAAACGTGACCCCTCGAAATTTTTCAGAAGGAGACCTAGTTTTACTTTATGATCAAGCCAACGACAAGCTAGGAGCTGGAAAATTCGTGCCTAAGTGGCATGGTCCTTACATTGTGAAACGAAAGTTAGCAAAAGGGGCCTATGAGTTAGTAGATTTTGATGGTGTCCCTTTAGATAAACCCAGAAATGGGCTTTATCTAAAGAGATATTACGCTTAAACAAGGTGTGGAGATTTTTGTTAGTTTAGATTTCTTTACTGCTGGTGTGTTTTAGATTAGAAAAGTGTGCCTAGTTTAGAAGTGTGTTTTTGTCACTATGACTGCTTATCTGAGTTTTACTCTTGATATTGCAGATGTCGACGTCTCTTCAAACCTACATTGGTTTTGTTGATGGTGCTTGTCGTAGTACACGGAACATTTATTCCGCAGCTTGGGTTATCTATTCACCCTCTGACGAGTTAGTATCCATGCATGGGGTAAGCCTTGGTCAAACAACAAATAACATTGCCGAGTATAGTGCGGTGATTGAGTTATTATCTGAGTCCATATCATTTGGAATTCGGAGTTTGATTGTAAGGTTGGATTCTGAACTTGTTGTATTACAGCTTAACAGGGTTTATACCATTAGAAATCCGGTGTTATTACGGTTATTCTTGAGAGTTCGTCTCTTGGAACGTGAGTTTGATTACATTGAATATCAGCATATTCCAAGACGTTTAAATACATTAGCAGATTCAATTGCTTCTAGTATGATAAACAGACATTTGCAATAATTAAAAGCAGTAAAACAAAAAAATTCATTCATGTACGCAGATAGCCGTCAAAATAGTGATATATATATCATAGGAGTGTGTTCAAAAAATATACATCATCTTCGATCATAGGTTGGAAACACCTTATGATCGGCAAAAATGATAACACAAAAGTACAAAAATGAGTCTACATGATCATCTCATCACTGATTATGATCTCGATAGGAAACAACTGCTCGAGCCACCCTGCATAGGAACCTTCTGAAAGGTCCTGGGACTCCAATCACATATCTTTGAAGCCTGAGGGGGATATCATCTATGCTCGTCTCTGGTATATCTAGAGTCAAGTGTTCTAGATGATGTTCCAAATCAGTCAAAATTTCTATTGATTGGCCTGCTGGGGCTGGTGCGGGTGCAACTGGTTGTCTCCTCTCGAAAGGTTGGAGATGAGCTGGACGTTGTGGACCCACATCTGTATTTGAAAAACTTTTGGTTATTAGTTTTCTAAGACGATAAAAAATTAAAAATTTAGAACTTAGCAAACGTTGAAAAATGTTTTACCTGAATCGTCCCACTGTTCCCCTGCAGGGAGAGACATCTCTCTATCTCCGCGGAAATCTATCCCTGCATATGGAAAATCCTCTATCGTAAAAATTTGGCGATCCAGCCAATGAAAATATGAAGCAGGAAATCGTACAATCTCAGTGCCCTCGATAGCATGACGAGCCATCAGCGCGGACCAGCGAACCATTCTTGGTTCTCGAAGTCGACCGGCATCAACTGAAATACTCTGTGGAGCTAACTGAGGAATCCTCTCCAAAGCAAAAGAAACGACAATGGAACCATATCCAAAGTTTTTTAGTTTCTCGGTTTTTGCTCTGGTAAGTTGGCCTTTTATATTTGCCAACACAGCTTCGCACCAGTTGAAGATGGTGCCGCGAAAACAGTCCACAGCAATGCGCATTTGGGAACCAGTAGCTACATGAAGCGCGGCGCTCCCACATAGTTTGGTAACAGTGAATGCTATAACTTTCAGTTCAGGACGGATGATGTGTTTTATGTCAATCCGTTTGTCCCGAGGATCTGCCTGATCATTGCAAAATTCGAGTTGAAGACTAGCGACAGTCTGGCCACCTGGCCTAGTCCCAAACAAAGATACATGTTCGCCCCTCTTGGACAAACCAGTCAAAAAGTATATATCCTCCAGCTCAATTTCAAGCCGGTGGCCACCAATGAAAAAACACTGGTCCTCCACATGCCATCTGTCTACCAACCATGTTAAGAGTTCCACTTGTGCCCTCATGCCAGAGATGGCCCAGAATTTGTATAAGTAGCATGCTTTTAATGCCCTTTGTGTGGGAAAATGGAGTATTACAGCTTCATCCACTTCCTCATGTTCCCTTTCTCGCCAAATAAGCATCTTGTTAATCCTGCAACACAAAATAAGGCATATTAGAATGATTTCATTTGAAAATTTTTGGCAGAAATTTGAGAAAACCATGCTTTAAATTTAACCGCGCGGGTACCGCACCCGCTCTTTGTAAACAGAACGTAGCTCCGCACGCGAGATGTGTGCCGGGTGCGGTACCCTCGATTTTTTCCCGTTCAGAAAAAATCGAGGTCCGCAGGTTACCTGTGTCCCGCCTGCGGACCCCGCGGGCGCATTTTTGAACCAATTTTTGCCCTAAAAAATCAAACTAAAGCCTAAAAACGAATTTTAAACGGATGAAAAACAAGATAAGGAGGTCGTGGATTACCTGGGGCTGACGATTTTCGATTCCAACGGTTGAATTTTCCGGAATCTTCACAGGAACTTTTTATCCAAAAGCTTTTTACTTTTCACTCTGCAACTGAACGGTAAAAATGAAATAGAAAAAGTCCTTTTTATAAGTTTTTTTGAATGAATGAATTGTAAATTTATTTATTTTTCACTTTAAAAGGGATATTTTTGAAAGCATTTTTATTTATCTTAAACAGGTATGTGTAATGTTTTGAGTTTTTGTGCAGAAACAGGATTTTTCAGGTGAAATAATCATTTTTCAACAAAGAACATACTTTTATCACTTTTTCGGACTCTTTCAAAAATTTTACGAAAAAGCGAAACTTTGGAGTCCTCTTTAAGCCCTTTTCAGACTCTCTAAATATGAAAATATTGCCGAGTACTTGACTATTCGAACTCGTTAAAGTAAATGAACAGTCGTCCTTTCAGTATAAGTTTACCCCTTTTACGGACTGAAATGGACTATTTACGAAAAAGGTATACATTGACTAAATATGGTCAATAGAGTTCTCTCCCGCATTATTTTATCCTTTTTCGGGCTCGAGAGACTAAATTTACGAAAAAGAACACCCATGGAGTTTTCTTAAGTTTTTCTTCTGACTCCCTAAAACTGAAAAACACCGAGTTTCTCCTATATTGGACTCGTTAAAACTTAACAGTAAAGGACCTGTTTAATTTTCAACAGGAACGAACCACTCCTTCTTAGGGTTCGAATTTTAAACTAAGTTGGACTCACCTGAAGGGTGAGCTTATAACCAAGCAAATGTTATCCTCCTCAAGCTTGTCAAAAATAAAGAGGTACTTGCCAGAAATGGTGGGGGAAAAGAGAGAAAAATGAGCATGTTTGTTGTATTTTAAAATTGTTCGAAAACTCATTCGACCACTCTTGGACACGACACTTATATTCACCTGGGTTGGGAAATCCTTTGCCTAACAGTTAATCAAACCACATTGAAAATTTTCAGCCGGTTTCTGGGTATTAGCTTTGGGTCAATTGTCACCAAGCCATCTGCAGTGTCGTTATGTGTCCAAGAGAACAGTTCAAATAAAACCATTCATCTGCAAAATATTTGTCATCCATCATTGACCATCCCTGAGTCAGTCCTTGCCAACATATTTTCAAAACTTAACCTATGATTTCGTGTTGTGGGCTTACCTACGACAGATCGCTTTCTATCGACATCAGCACACTATCTAGGAAGTTGATCCAGAAATCGTCAGTACCTTGAAATCTGCATGCCTCAATGGCAGGTTTCTCGCTTTCGACGACAGGTTACATCAATGACCTTCGATCGAATGACTCCGTGACATGTTCGACTTCAGCTCATTCATTCACATTTCATGGAATGTACTGAGTACTTTGAGAGCCATTGACATTACTGGTGGTTTCTCTCACACTTGTTAACAGTTCACATCATTGACTGGTAATCAAGTGGTTTCTACCATGTTCGACTTCAATACATTCATTCACATGGATAGAATCATACTGGTTCGAGATACGGAAATCAAGACCCTGGATCTAGTTTCCACCATCCAGGCTGCGAGGAATTTTGTTGTCATCTATACAGTAGACTTTTGATAAACAGATGGCTGCGTCCATACTGTGTCTACATATATTTGTATTATGATGTATTCAAAATCATTCCTGTATCAGAACGATTTCAGTTAGTTTATAGTTAGTTTTTTATCTGAGTATGGGAATGCCTACCTCAGTGATGACATATACATGTATATATTTTGCATTGAATGTTTTTACAGGTACCGACTGGGGTGTCCACAGGATGATCTTTGAAATGATAAAGTACTGCACTCTTCATATATGACAGACCACAGCTTCATCTATTTCAGACTTTGCACTTTAGGGGGCAATTTGTTACACTGAAAACTGTCACCTTGACATTTTGCTGACTGTATGAGCTCATTATTACTCATACTTCCTCCTTTTGCAAGTCTAATATACTAGCTCCTCATATCAAGCTTCAAAATCAGAAGAAAATCCCTAAAATCCCCTAAGAATTGGTATCGCACTTTCTCTATGCATTCCCTGCGGTCCCGCACCTAAGTCTCAGCCTGCATGCGGAACCATAACGCACTTTCTTGGTGTAATGGGTGCGGACCCCTGTAAAACATAAAAAGGCGAGAAAGTAAAGATAAAAGATGAATTCCAGATGAATTCTAGAAGATTCTGGATGGGAATTTTCGGGAATGGATACGCTTTGAAGAGGTTCATGCATCCCTCACTTGATGGAGCTAACCCCTTGATGTAAGGAGCTTATCCCTTTGAAGGAGGAATCTATCCCTTCATATTTGGAACTAGAAACCTCCTCTTTTTCACTATAAAAAGAGGCCTTGGGTAGCCTCAAAGGGAGTTCAAGCTTATGAGATTTGAAGTTAAATGCTGTTGAGATTTAGACTTGAGTAACTTAAGACTTTCTGTGAGGTTAAATCACTCATCCTCATTTGTCTTAGTTCAAAGAGTGCAATGCTTGTCAGAGTAAAGGAGATTCCTGCTTCGGACCCCGGGAGGACCTGCACAACATCAAGGCACAGGTTGTAAAGGTTTTCTATCTTTAAAGTTAATAAAAATATACTTATTTCTCTCATTAAACTGTCAATTTGTGGTTTATTTCATAAATTCCTTGATCATTATGATAAGTATGATTTATGATAATGTCTATACAGGTGCTGCTTAATCTTTTTCCTTGTTTGTGATTGCAGATATACGAAGGACGTTCTTTCGGTGCACGGGAAGGACTTCAACAAAATCAAGTAAGCAAGCAAAGCGTTGGATATAAGGTAGGCCTTGCACCCGTATAGTGTTTTTATAAATTGCATATGCTTAGAGAGAGATTAGTATAATTGGCTGTTTGTTGCTAGTTACCTTTTGTACTAGAGAGATCGGTCTTGTCCGCAAGACGGATTAATCTACACAACAGGATCAGACACATTTTTATGCTAGCCAAATTGCTCCATAGCAAACCATCTTGTGTTGTCGAGCAATAGGAGGATTGGAAGCATTCAGTTGTTGGCCACCCAACATCTAAGTTCAAGATAGAGGATTTCACCACATGTTCATCTATCGACCATCATTTGAGAGGGAAGAGAGGCTTGTTGAAAACTTGAGGGGAAGAGACCCCTTTGTATTGGATATTGGAGCTCCGTAGCTTGAAGGATCCACTACAAGAGATTTAGCATTCCATCTTCTACTACTACCAGCACCCAATAAAGGGAGAAACTCTCCATTGTTGATTTATTAGTGTGTTTTCTCTATTGAGTGTGTATCTTGTGCATGTTGTTTTGTTTTTGTTTCATTGTTTATGTAGCATGCTATGTTTCCTTTCTAACTTAGCTTATTACATGTTGAACTTGTTCCAATAACATTTGAAAAACCATTTGGACATGTGATTCTTATGTAGGTAAGCAGCCTCCCTACTCAGAAAAGTGTATTTCGTCCTCCCATGCATCGAATACACTACCACAGGAATGGCGACTCCACTATATTTTTTCTTTTGAGTTAATGGTTGTTGATGAAGGTCCTTCTTCCTGCTTAGCTTGTTGCAAATCACCCCTACATCCTCTCAGCATCTCCAGTCACACTTAGTGAAAAAAATTTCCCAACAAAGGAGGAATTGTTTGCATTCTGCCTGACCATGCGCATTCTGCTCTGACAAACGTGCGCTTTGTGCCTCTAGGAAGATAAGTTGTGTGATAGGCAGCAAGCTCATTTTTTCTTGTTTTTTTCCATTTTTCATTTGTAAAGTTCTTGGAAACCCATAAAAAAATTTCCATCACTGTGTTATGGTATTTCATGACTAATTAGGAATCTTTTTTGCTAGAATTTAGCTTAGCAACTAAGTAGTTTTAATTTTAGTTTTTTATTTTTGCAAATCATACATAGTTTAAGTAGGAAAAATTAAGTGGCCTTGAATCCACATATGTTGTCCGAACAAAAAATTTGCTGATAAAATATACAAAACACATAGCATAATTAGCATAAAAGTAAGTGGCCCACATATCCACATATCTTTATCTAATTCAAGTTTTTTCAATTTTTGCATTAGATTATTTCAATTTTACATTAGGAATTAGGACTAGGACCAAACTTTCAAAAATAAATAAAGTAATCTCTGCCACCCTTGCACCTCACGGTGAGCCTAGGTATGCACATGAACGCTTTCCTAAGATAATTTTCCAACTCCATATAGTGCAAACATAGTCTAACTAGGCAAGGTGTAAGCAACCCATAATCCGCACATTATTTATTATTGCGAGGAACAATCAAACATAGGGTAATTAGAAAAGGATTATAAAGGATCAACGCATATCCACATCTCATAACACTTGTGATTGTACCCTCCAAAGCACACATGAAGCATCGGTAAGCATTGTACCAAAAGGAACCTAGTGTGTTCTGACCTTTATCCTCTTCTTACAGTTACTTCACCAAGACACAACCTAAGAAAATTGAGACTCTTTAAAAAAATAATTAACCAAACTCACTAAATTCTCCCCACAGGGGCCACAAAAGAAAATATATTTTAGGTTAGTACCATCGGGGGTAGGCATCCAATAATTTATCGTGGTCATAATAAATTTTGAAACATAGATGTTGACTTTTTATGGAGCTTCAAATCCATCTATCCGCCCACTGAACGAATACATGAGCATTACCAAATACCCGTTTCAAAGGGGGCTAAGCTTAGGCCCAGTATGTGCGGTACTTTTTGGGGCTACGTGACCCATTTAGTGCTTAGTACTGGTAACTGATTACCAAGAAGCTCAAGACTCGAATTCTCATGTGGGACGATGGTACTTTAGTGGCCAAAACTAGGGCATCCTTCCCTATAGGTGATAGTGCAGGCAACACTTGATCCTCATACCATTACCTTGGTCGATTCTTTGACTACTGGAATGTGTCACCTGTTCTTTTGAGACGTTAGCCCCAGTACCCATCAGAATAAATCTTCGCAAGGCCCAGTTACATTGATAGTGTAAGGATGAATAGGTATATATATAGAAGTCCATGGGCTCACAATATAATCCTAGCTGGCCTAACAATAGTAATGTAAGGGCACAACAATAAAAATAGTGGCCTATTATGGGGCACAATAATAACAATATGGGGATTACAGGGGTACAACAATAACAATAAGGGGGCTACACTGACAACAATAAGGGACTACACTAGTAATATAGGGCCCTAACATGCCCCTGTCCTTAAAAAAAAAAATTCCCTCAATGCTTGAGTAGTTATGGATGCTTCTGTATAAAATTATCATCCTCCCATGTGGAATATTCAGTGGTTAAGCTCTTCCACTTGATGAGATACTCTGAAATTGATCAATTTCGTAACTATCGAGTTATTTTTTCCATGACTGCTTCAAGTTCCAATATGATTTCTCCTTCCTCATCAATTTATGGAAATACTGTTTGAACCGAACGTTTGTCACCTATAACCTTATTTAAGCATGAAACTTGGAAAACTAGGTGCACTCAGGAAGATGTAGGAAGCTCCAATTTGTATGCCATAGTACCAATATTTTGCAAAGCCTTGTAAGGTCCATAGTACTTTGGTAATAATTTATTATCCTTCTTAGCTTGCTTGAGGGACATTTTTTTGTATGGTTGTAGCCGTAAAAATACCCAGTCGCCTACATCAAAACTTCTCTCGCTGCAATGTTGATATGCCTGTTGTTTCATTTGATTCTGTGCCAAATTTATATTATCCTTTAAGAGTTGGAGAACTTGTTTTTGATTCTCTATGTGATATTCCACTGCTTGAACCTTAGAATTTTCTCTTAAATATGATGTGATGGACGGTGGGTGATATCCATAAAGTGTCATAAATGGGATCATTTTTGCTGCAGTGTGGAAGGAAGTGTTATACCACCATTTGGCCAAAGGTAACCAATTGACCCACTGTGTTTGTTTATCAAATACAAAGCAACGAATATATCCTTCCAAACATTTGTTCACTATCTCTGTCCTACCATCGTATTGAGGATGATAAGATGAGCTATGAGCTAGTTGAGTACCCAAACAAGAAAATAATTATGTCCAAAAGTTTCCAGTGAAAATGGGATCTCTATCTCTTACAATAATCTTTGGGTTTCCATGTAGCTTTTGAATTGTTTCCATAAATTCAGTAGCAATTATACTCGCTTTAAATGGATGAGATAATGCACAAAAGTGTGCATATTTGGTAAGTCCATCAACTACCACCATGATGAAACTCTTTCCTTCGTACTTAGGTAAACATGTGATAAAATCCATTGAAACCTCCTCCCAATGTTGACTTGGAATAGATAAAGGCTGCAGCAGACCTAGCGCCTCAATTGTCTCAACTTTATTTTGCTGGCAAACCAAAAAATTTGCCACAAAATTTTTGAATGAAGATGAAGGCCATCCCAAAAAAATATCTTCACCCCTTCGTGGTAAGTTTTTTAAATCCCAGTGTCCTCTGCCGGGTGAGTGCTAGCGCCCTAATTGCCTACAGGCCGAAAAGAGGCGAGGCTCGAGGCAACATCAAACCAACCTTAGCCTCATAGCTAGCCCTACGAGGACAGGAGAGGGCTCTCTCCGGGTTAAACTCAGCGAAAGATCTTCAAAGGGGCTGAGATAACCGATAGTAAATGCTGATCTTAGGCTAGTAAAGTGATATGGATGAGGTTTTTAATAAATGTTGGGGTTTCTGGGCTGTGTGAGGCAAAGAACAGCTTGAACAGAGAAATGTAATAAAAAACACAGATTGTCTCCTGAGGCAAGGTAGGCAGGAAATTTTAACATCAAATTGAGATTAAATGGAATGGCAAGACAGCTGAGGAGCCGACAAGGGCATAGAGGATGAATCCTTGTCGAACAGAAGAAAACATTAAATATGAACAAACTTAAAGGCAGAGCATATAAATTATGAATTCTACCTTAACACTTCATTTGTTCAAATGGAAACGATCATGAAATGACCTGAACACATAACAGGCTACATATGAAACAAAAAAGGACACAAATGCTAAATTTCAAGCCACAGGAATCTCAGAAGCCAGCGCTGGGTATTTTCATTAAAATCTCTGTCAAAGACAGTACAATGGAAGCTCTGTTCTCTCTCCTACCTCAGCTCTCTCCACTCTCTCCTCTCAAATGATTATTTTAATACATTAAATCAACTATTCTAGAAAAACAAGTCGACCCCAAAACAGGGGCGCTGTTTCACCTGCAATTACAACAATAGAACATGTAATAACTTTCTCCTAGAAAATCTCTAACCAAAAAGCCTAACAATTGGAGCGTATGACTAACTGAGGTCATAGATAAGAACAAATCCTATTCATATGGTAACAGGTGTCTTCATTCTAACTTTGGTTTTCAGTCTTTAACTGTCAATTTTCCACTTGTCATTTGAATAAAACTCGTTGTTACAACATTTCATGCGTTTTTAACAAAGCACCAAAATTGGATCCTCTTGTGTTTCACCCGCTCCACATCTTACTTTCTTTCTTCAAACTCACACTAGCAGTCTTTCCATGTCCCAACTTTCCATCTTAAATATCTTGAAACAGTTCTACATTCTCATCAAGAACCTTAGTTAATGCAGGTGGTAATTTTATAACTTGTACCGGTACTGTGCATCTCCCATTGGGCGTGGTCTTCTCGACAAAATCAGCAGTTGTTGATACGTTCTTATAGCTGTCCACAGCAGTGGCAGTTTCTGCTTATATAATTTCCTTATAAGAAACAATAGAGGGGGGACACTTACAGATCAACACAAGCAAATCTTAATACATCTCTCTAAATGAACCTCCCCTGCCGCTGCAAGAACTTGTTCACCTCTGCGTTTTATTTTCTCTTCCGCGGCCCTTATATGCACTCTGCTTCAATGTTTAAAATCACCACAAAATATAAATAAAAATCACCACAAACATAAAAATCGACTGCACAATGATCAAAACTTGTTGGCAATTCGTTGAAATCATTTTGGATGTCGTTGAAGTTTTTTTGGATGAAGACTGGGCGCATACAACCATTTACGGACTTCTGTTGATGCGTGGGTCGCGCAGGCTCTGTTTGGGTCGCGCACGTTATATTTTTGCACTGCGAAGAACGCCCAGGTGGGTCGCTCGATGCCCAGGTGGGTCGCGCGATCTCCAAACCCAGTCAACGCTGCTTTACTGTATTCATTAAAACTTGTAATTTCCTGTTCTACGATTTGAACCAACTGCTGGATGCTTGTTGCGTTTGTGAGCAGTGTCTTTCTGTTTGCTGATCGACTGAATTTATTCCATTGTCAAATTCCCGCTGCGCTTTCTCCCTCTCATGGCTATTCTCTTTACCTGCATTGCCTTTGAATACCCAGCCGGTGCGTGTCATCAGCTCCTGGATATAATTTCAAATTTCTCGTAGTGGAGCGCATATGCTTTGGTAACAAAGAGCGCATGTTTTCAATCCAATCTGAAGTAACACCAAACAACACCAAACTAGAATTAAAAGCAGTGACAAACGCATTCATATACTCATTTGGAGTGAAAAGGTTGAAATTGTTTGAAAAATCGAGCAGCAGAGATCAAATTTTGAACTGGGGATTTCATATTGATTTTTATCACCCAGGACACCAACCCAAATTCCTTTCTGACTGACTATAATAATCTAGGTTAGCATTTTCTTTGCACTCCATTGATGAAGATATATTTGCAGAATCGAATAAAGCTAACCGTGCTGTATGCATTTCTGTCTTCAAACTTCTCTTGTCAAATGTGGCAAAACCTGTATCATATGATTTCTGTGCTCCAAAGGGAGAAATAACAAGGCTATCCCGCAGAACCTTTGAAAACTCACAATTAAAAGTTGTAACTTCATCAACACTGAACCCAAATGATGCCCTATATGTTTCAATCTGTTCTGCATCTGATTTATTGCATTCCATATGCCAATTTGTTGCCCATTTCCACCAGTATTTAGAGGATACATTCATGTCTTGCAAAGAACTACACTGCTTTTCTCCAGATTGACATGCCTACTGCAAATGATCCAACCCAGCTGACATGGAGCGAGAATCTGTCGACTCCTGTGATAGCATGAAACTTCTAGAGGCTGCCATGTTAAGATTAAAAGACTTTGAGGGTTCATACTTCGGGAAAAAGATGTCTTGACCAGACAGTGAAGCACTCCAATGATCAGATGACTATAAATCAGAGAATGACAAAGGTGTCCCAGTACCAGAAACCCCAACATTTATTAAAAACCTCATCCATATCACTTTACTAGCCTAAAATCAGTTCTTATTGTAAGTCATCTCGCATTCTATTGCTTATTTTCTCGAGATTGACGGAGAGAGCCCTCTCCTGTCCTCGTAGGGCTAGCTACGAGGCTGAGCGTGGTTTGATGTAGCCTCGAGTTTTACTTCATTTCAGCCTGAGGTAGATTTGAGTGCTAACAGGGAGAAGAGTGCAATTCCAAAAGAATATTTTTTTTTATTTGGGAGTTCTTACAAAGATATAATCAATCTTTGTACCATAAGGAATCATTTTTCCAACTAAATGTATCAGATGTATTGGGGTCTTGCTGCAGATTTTGAATGAGTGTCCATACTTCTTCGTCATTCTTCCATTCCTCCTTTTCTTCGGTTATCTAATATGGTTGGATAATAGAAATGGCACAAAGCAATGCTTCCACATCCTCATCCTTTCTTGAGAGTGCATCTGCAACAACATTTAGCTTCCCTTTTTCGTAAATGATTTCAAAGTCATAACCCAACATATTTGTGACCCATTTTTGTTGCTCTTTTGAAGATAATCTTTGTTCCAAAAAGTATTTAAGACTACCATGATCATTTTTTATCTTGAAGTGTCTTCCCATTAGGTAAGGTCGCCATTTCTTTATTGCATGTATTATTTCCAACATTTCCTTATCATAAATAGATTTTTGTAAATAATTTCCTTTGATTGGATGACTTTAAAAAGAAATGGGTATTCCTTCTTGCATTAAAACAACACCAGTTCCATTTCCTGAGGCATCACATTCCACAATAAATTTTTTTGTGAAGTCTGGCGTAGCTAAGACCGGTGCTTGGCACATTGCCTCTTTAATATGTTCAAAGGCCTTAGTTGCTTCAGGAGTCCATGAACATTCATCTTTCTTCAATAATTTTGTTAGAGGTGTTGCTATTCTCCCATAATTCTTAACAAACTTGCTATAATACCCCGTTAACCTGAGAAATCCTTGCAACAACTTTATGGTTGTGGGGACTTTCCATTCCTTAATGGCTTTAATTTTGTTAGGGTCTACCTTAACAGCCTCCTGAGATACAATATGACCCATATATTGCACCTCTTGTACTCCAAATAAATATTTGGAGGTTTTTGCATATAATTTTTTCGCTTCCAATAGTTTAAGCATCTTGTCAACGTGTTGAACATGATCCTTCCAAGACGTGTTGTAGATTAGTATATCATCAAAAAATATTAACACAAATTTTCTAAGGAAGCGTTTTAAAATGGAATTCATCAACCCTTGAAATGTATAAGGTACATTGGTAAGGCCCCAAGGCATGACCAAAAATTCATAATGACCCTCAAGAGTTCGAAATGTTGTTTTCGGAATGTCTTCAGTCTTCATTCTAATTTGGTGATATCCTGAGCAGAGATCCAACTTGGTGAAATAAATTTCTCCATGTAGTTCATCCAATAATGGGAAATTTATCTTTAATAGTGATATTATTAAGCTCCCTATAATCTAGAAACATTTGCCATGATCCATCCTTCTTGTACACCAATTCTACTGGAGCAAAGAAAGAAGTTTGACTAGGTTGAATTATACCAGCCTCTAGCATTTCTGCAATCATACATTCAATTTCACTCTTTTGGAAATAAGGATATATGTAAGGCCTTATGTTTGGAGGAACACTTACTGGAATCAAATGAATAGCATGATCATGATCATGAATAGGTCAGAGTCCTTTGGGAGTTTCAAACACCTTGGAATAATTGTCCAAGACTTTTTGAAGATCTGTAGAGATAGATGATTTTGATGTTGGAACTTCTAGTGAGAATAATTGTGAAATTACGCCTTGTTGTTCTTTATTCAGAAGCTTTGTCATGGAATTAGAGCTTATTATCTTTCCTGACTTCCCTGCAATACCTCGTAATTCAACTTTCTTTCCTTCCGAAAAAAATTTCAAGAAAAGTTCTTGAAAATTAAAAGCTATCGTCCCCAAATATTGTAACAATTGTACTCCTAGTACAACATCAGCACCACCCATTGGAATGGAAAGCATTGGACTATTAAATAAATATTCCCCCATGGTTAGCTTGATATTATGGCACTTTACAAAGCAATTTATAGTTCCTCCATTTTCCACCATCACTTGACACTCTGGCATTGGGTATACAAAGAAATTCAATTCCTTGGCTACCTTACAATGAATAAAATTATCGGTACTACCCAAATCAATAAGCACTATTACATTTTTCTTCTTTATATGTCCTTCTATCTTGAGAGTTTGAGGAGTGGTAATTCCTGCCAATGCATTAAAGGATATGGTTGGATTCATTTCTTCTTCCTCTAGGGTTGCTTCCTGGTGTATATCCTCTTCTTTTGAAGTTTCTTGTTCCTTTTCTTCCTCCTCTTCACAATCTATGTAAAATAACTTCTTCTCAGCACACTTATGACCTTTAGTGTATTTGATATCACAACTATAGAAAAGCCCTTTTTCTCTTTTTTCTTCCAATTTTTGTGGTGTCAACCTTCTAGGTTGTGTAAGTCTAGGAGTAGTAACACTTCCATATTTATAGTTGTGAGTGGTAGGCTTCCTTGTGCCAAGATTTTTCTTTCAATTTTTCTTGCCAGCCTGAATGCCTTCTCTAATGTATCAAGTTCCCAAAGGCAAACCTCATGTTGGATGTTATCATTTACAGTCCCTATGAATACATCAATCCTATGTTCCTCTAGAATATTATTTACCCTTATATTCAATTTTTGGAAATCCTTGATGTGCTCCATCATTGAACCCTTTTGTTGAGATTTATCAATTGGCTAAAGAAGGTGTTGCTCTTTGTATACTCATAATGTGCTATCATTTCCTCTGTAAAAATTTACCAAGTGACCAGTGGTTTATGAGAAAAAAGGCATCGATACCATACAAACTGATTTTTTTCTAAATACAAAGTTGCAATGTGTACCTTTTGTGTGTTTTGTGTATTATGGATCTCAAAGTATTGCTCCATTTGTAGTATCCAAGTTATCGGATCCTTGCCATCAAACTTCCTCATATCTATGTTTGGAAAATGGTGGGTCTTAAATCCAACATTAGAGTGTATGAAATCATGATTAACATTTATTTTGTTCTCATCATGAGTTTCCTCTACTACCTTTTTTCCATTAGGAAGATTTTCTTGTAGAAACTTTTCCAAACCTTCCATGTCTTTCTTCAAATCATCCATGGGATCCTTGCCATCAAGCTTCCTCATATCTATCTTTGGAATATGGTGGGTCTTAAATCCAACATTAGAGTCTATGAAATCATGATTAACATTTCTTTTGTTCCCATCATGAGTTTCCTCTACTACCTTTTCGCCATTAGGAAGATTTTCTTGTAGAAACTTTTCCAAACCTTCCTTCAAGCCTTCATGTATTTCTTCAAATATTCCATGTTTCCTTTTATACCATCCTTCTTAGCTTCCATGCCATCCATCTTAACTTCCATGTCATTCTTCAAACCATCCATATTAGCTTCCATGCCATTGTTCAAACCATCCATCTTAGCTTCCACGCCTTTCTTCAAAACATCCATCTTAGCTTCCACGCCTTTATTCAAACCATCCATATTAGTTTCCATGCCTTTCTTCAAACCATCCATCTTAGCTTCCATTTCATTTTTTGTTACTTTTGCGAAAGCGAAATTTTTTTCACTTGGCCTTGTAATTTTGATATATCATGTTGCACTTCTTCCTATTCATAAGTCATGGTATAGCCTTATGAGGGCTTAATGGGTGTTGAATTATTTTTAGGAGGAATTTTAGAACCCAATACTGATATCTATGCTTCAATATTCCCTTGGAATCACTTCAACCTAATTTTTCAAACAAGACTTATGCAAATTTTAAAAAAAAATACACATCGTTTTCTTGCTTTTGAGGAGCTCAATATTGAAACTGATGTATATCTGTAATTTCGGATCCCCGAGATTTTATCTTCAGTCCTATCATATCCCTCTGAATATTATTTCCAATTCAATAGGTCTGACGTGATTTGGATTCTTTAAGAAAAAATTATGTCCAATCTCCCACAATGGCCTAATCATGGACTCGTTCAGTAGATCGAATTTGTACGATGTGACACGTGTCATTGTTTCCTCCTTCAGCTCTGACATTGATACATAGGAAATTTCATTCTTTATACTTTCAACCACATTTTACGTAATTCCAATCCAATGGTCAGAGAGAGAGTTATGACGATTTTCCCAAGGTCACCTTTTTGAGATGCAATTCAGGAGCCTGCAAAAACCTAACTTCCACAGATCATATCTTCGAAAATATTGCAAACCCAGATGAAAAAAATTTACATGACGTTCCTCGGGATTTTTTTTCAAATGGGTTTTTTTTTTATCTTCTTAAACTTCGTAGAAAAAAAATTATAGCGAAAACTCCACGATGACCTATTTGAAGCAGCGAAACCCTAGAATCCAAAGCTCTGATACCAAATGTTATGAAACCAGCTCCCAAAATAGAAGAAAAGAGAGATCAACACCTTAGAAATAAGCCACTTCGAGGGGGAAACCTCCTTTACATTACATAAATGAAAAATTCTTTGATGATTCAAATGCAAAAACCTCCTTTCTATATAGGAGTCCATGGCATCAAAATATAATCCTAACCGACCTAACAATAATAATGTAAGTGCACAACAATGACAATAGTAGGATATTATGGGGCACAATAATAACAATATGGGGATTAAAGGGGTACAAAAATAACAATAAGGGGGCTACACTAACAAAAATAATGGACTACATTAGTAATATATGGCCCTAACACAGCGACAATATTACGATGAGGAGAACAACAATAACCCTCCAAACGCTGCAAAAAAGAAGCCTAGGAATAAGAAAAAGGGAGACTCTGGACAGGGGGGAAGTAATCAACAACAACCCCCGCGATCTCAGTCTGGGGAAACCCTAACTGAAATCAAAACCAAGATCCAAATAGTAACTCCAATGGGAAAAATAAGAGACCCAATCTAAGGACAAATCATTCTTGTGCCATATGTGATGAATACGGCCATTACACTCACAAGGGGGGCCTACTCAACAAATTTTTGTAATTTAGGAGCCCTTCCCCCACCAATTATTGGTTAACACCCAGCAACAACAACCATCCCAAAATGATACCGGAGGAGGCAGTCACGAAATCTACATGGCTGGCAAAGAATTGCTCTTCCAAACAAGGAATAGGAACCATGATACACCTCTGGACACAAACCCATCAAGTACAAGTACGAGTGCACCTACCGCACCATTAACTGTCTCCAAAGTACCTATAGAGCCCCTTCTAAAAACGGTCACGGGATCAAATAGGCACGTAGGACATCACTCTAATGTTGCTCATAGTTATAGCATAGTAGATTATTTAGCACAATCACCAGCTTCTATGTCAGCTTTGGAAGTTCTTCAATCATGCCCAAGATAGCAGAAAGCCTTAATTTCCGCGTTAGGCGCAATCGATCCTTTCAATTCACACCTAATGGTTTTCGACCTAGATAAAGCAAGCCCGAGGATTCCTTATCTGGTCACTTTCCAAATACTGGTTTCGGTTCCGAACATCACCATACACTGATGCATCATCGATGAAGGAGCATCCACATGTATCATGTCCAAATCGGTTTGGAAAAAATTAGGATCACCTTAATTAAAATCATCTGACATCATGCTTAGAGCATATGATGGTCACCCTTCAGCCCCTATCGGTATGTATCAAAATGTCCCAGTAAATATGGCTGGAAAGATTGTTCTTATATACATTGAGGTCTTAGATGCACAACTAGACTACAATATACTCCTCGGGTGAAGTTATATGTATGAAATGACTATAATCGCATCCTCTATCTTTAGGGTAATGATGTTTCCCCATGATGATCGAATCATCATCATCGACCAACTCACATACTACGACAAGAAACCCATGATGGCTCTCGATGTTGTGTTACCATATGTAGACACAACCACAAAACCACTTACACGGTATACTGAATTCCACCCAGGCCAGTTCCAACCATCATCCATCCTAGGGTCATTCCTAGGATATCCCCCTATTATACCAGAGGGAGTCTCAGAAAGCACGGGGGCATCGTTGTGCATGATGCTCTCATCAAACAGCGAAACTAGCCCAAACATAGAAACCAATAGTATGGAGGTTGAATCCACTTGCACGACATTCATACCCTACGCCATTTTGCAAACCCCATTCTTATACCCCCCACTTGTTTTTGTGTCAAAACAAGTCATGGAAACTATGAAATTTATGAATATGGATTTTGCAATACTCGTGTGGTATTTGGTCCCCCCCACCATGCTAGGGAGTCCAAGAATCACCTCTACAAGAATAACCCTTATTGCCCCTCAAGAGTTCATAGCGGTTAATGAAACAAATATAGTAGCATCAGCTGACATGACCAAGAAAAGTAACAAAAAAGGGAAGAAATTTGAAACCCCCAAGTTACCTAGGGCATTACAACCTTGTGCATTGTGTGATATCATAGGTCATCCTACTAATATTTTCCCGGAGTTAGATGAATTGAAATCCCTTCTACACACTGAAAGAAATTATGTGACCTTGAATTCCCATAAAAAGGAACATTCCACCAACAACCAAGGGAAATCATTACGCACCAATCATGCATGCACCATATGCATCCATTATGGGAATTATACCCATCATTGCCCAGATATATCGCGATATAGTGATGCCTTGCAAGCCCTAGAACAATATTACCAAGAGGACCCCTCAACTCCACCCATTCAAATGGACAAGGGAGAACCTAAAACCATATTGTACATATGAGAGAAGCCTACATCTTGCTCATATACAATCACCTCAACGGCCCAGAGACAACAAACATAGGCCATACGGCATGTCCCAGTTTGCGCACTATGTGACGAGCCTGATCACTTAGTCACACAATGCCCCAAGTTAAGGGCGTTCAACCATTGGTATCAAGTCCTGAAAGTTTCCCAAAGAAACTTAGTTCAGCATCGATGAAATATGTGTCAATTTTTTTGGAGAAACCACCACATGCGTCATTGTCCCCATATCTATTGATTCCGATCTACAGTGGATTTCATGCGACACTTCATCACTGAAAACCCTAACTTAGCCGAGTCAGAAACAAAATCCAAATAAAACACTACAACTCAAAGGATGGAAGCAACAAGGACCATATTTTATGTGTCAGAGGAGAGACAGTCACCTGAACAACTACCCCTTGCCTGTAAACGTCCTCAAGCTCTGGTCTAGCTCTACACACTTTGTGATAAATTAAATCACTTTATTGTTGACTATGCAGCTCTAGAGTTATTTCAAATATTGTACTCGGTCAACCCGGTGTACTACGATGACCTACTAGCAGTCCAATATCCGTGTCGACTGTGTTCATATAACCACCCGGTTCATCGTTTTCCCTACATCCCCCACTTCTGTTCGGCATTAAATTGTTTACGCCAATCCATAACCCATCTTGCTGCAGCAGAAAAATCAGATTCGAAATCAGTGGAAAGTTTGACAACCCATGACAATTAGGAAACTAGGTCCATCCTCTTCATATCAGTAGGAAAATGGCCAACAAGGGAGAAAATTATTGCCCCCATACGCCCTCCACAAATAATCCCAACCTGCGCATTGTTCAGTGCACAAAATCATTTGATCGCTTAAAGCCTGAATTTACAGTCACTTCACAAATGGTACCCAATTACTTCGGTAATTCAAAGGAAGTGGAGAACCAAAGAGCAACATTATTGTTTTATTTGTCAAGACAACCATCATGCTCGATAATTTACTTAGATCTCCCAAATTTGACCTATGTTAGATGTCATACTCTCATTGGTCACCAAATAGCTGGATGTAACTGGTTTCGAACCTAGAAATCCAGGCGTAATGTGGCCTTCCCCCCATCGACACCAAAACCCTATGAAGGCTAAGGCAACCAATCATCCTAGCACGGCACGAAACTAGCCAAGAAAAACATGTGTTCTGTGTGATAGAAAGGGCCACATGGTTAATCAATGTTTGGAACTCAAGAAAATCACCCACAGTATTCGCATGGTCACCACCATACTGCATATCCATCTCTCTAATCAAGAGAACATCACACACTTCTATTACAGCATTTTCTTGCAATTCCACCACACTATGAATTGTGAATACCTCCAAAGGTTATGAGAGGAAAGAGCAGTGTTGAGTTTGAACTCTCTAAAGGAGCCACACCAACCAAGACCAAAGACTCGATGATGGAAGAAGCGTAAAAATTCCCCAATCCCAATCATCTCCAAGAATCCACTTCTGGCATGGAGAGTAGTGTTGGTTCTCACACCATATACTCGATAGGCACCTTTACTCCATGCACCATGTGCATGAACCATAACCATGAAATATATGTGCCCCATGATGAAAAAATTTCGGCACCTCTGCATTCAATGCAACTTTCAAGTACAGGAAGATGTGTGTACCCTTAGTACACTGCCATAAGAGCATGAGTTTTCTCTCAAAAAAACAACCATAACGAAATTTCTTCCACCATTTAACACTGATGACACACATAACCATATACGATTCATATCACCATGCATGTGAACCATGACTCATGTTGTCTGCTCATCTTTCATTGGTTTTGAGACCGCTGCAACTACCACAACAGTAGTAGTACTGTCAACGATGCAAACCCAACCCATCTACACCCTCTCAACCTCGTTTGGTTCCACGACATCAACCACAAAGTATTTTTCATGTCTATCGACCAGAACTGTTAGGCCCAAACCAATTCCTCACTGCCTCACAAAAACTAATTCCGCCTTAGACTTATTGTTTCACTCTGATGAATATATTCTAGAGGCCATGACAGAACCAAATTGTCTATGGGACTTAATGCATCACCGCTCATTTTTTCTTCCAAAAAAAATGTTTGGGCCTAGCAGCCCAAAAACCCAAGATATATACACCATTGAATCCAAATAATTCCTTCCATATGGGAAGTTATATTGGTTCAAAAACCCTATCCTAATTCCCGAGGCATTCGAAGAAGGGAATATGTCAAATATATTGCCAACCATTAAGGTGAATATGTCAAGAAAACCAAGTAAAACCGAAGATATCTCGCTAGGGGCAGCATGCTCCCCAAATTAGGTAGCCGCTTATGCAAACTTATTACAATAGTACAGGGATATATTCGCATGGGATTATTCGTAAATGCCAGGGCTAAGCCCCGCCATCGTAGAACACCACATTGACACCTGGCCTAACATATCACCAGTCTGCCAAAAGCAGTGTCAATTACATCCATCCAAGGAAAAAGAAATCAAGCAAGAGATTGAAAAGCTTCACAAATTCGGGTTCATCTACCCAATTTCTTAAACATCATGGGTTTCCAACCCTTTACCCTTCATGAAAAAAATGGCACCATCCGAGTCTGCACTAATTTTCGATATTTAAATAAATCTAATCCCAAGGACAACTACCCTACCCCGTTTATCGACCAAGTTATTGATGCTTGCACCATTCACAAGGCCTTACCCTTCATGGATGGATTCTCAAGGTAAAATCAAATTCAAATCTAACATATGGACCAATACAAAATGACGTTCACTACCCCTTGGGGCACATTCGCATATCAAGTTATGCATTTTGGTCTTAAGAACTCTAGAGCCACCTTCCAGCGAGTGATGAATTATATCTTTCACAACCTAGCTCACCTCATCTTACCTTACTTGGACAACCTCACCATACGATCCAAGAAGCGAAGTGACCATCCGGAGGACTTACGGTTGGTATACAAACGGTGTCAACACTACAACGTATGCTCGAATCCCCTCAAGAGTGTCTTCTACATTAATGTAGGCATACTATTAGGATTCATCGTATCCCAACAAGGGATAAGAGTTGACCCCCTCAAGGTCCAAGAAATCAAAGAAGTTCCAACACCTAAAACTCTCAAGAAACTTCAAATCCTGCAAGGGAAAACAAACTTCTTACGACGCTTTGTCCCTGGTTATGCCACTTGCATGCAAGGTTTCCTACGCCTACTCCGTCAGGACATTCCATTCAAATGGGATAATTAGGCTCAAAAGTTATTTGAGGCACTAAAAGACACATTGTATTCAGCCCCTTTGATCATTCCACCCAATTACGACAAATACTACACCTTATATCTATCAGCATTAGACACAACAATAGTTGGGGTGTTAGTCCAAGACGAACCAGATAATAAAGAGCACGTAATATATTACATCAGCAAGAATCTATCTGGACATAATTTAAAATATGAACTGGAAGAAAATAGTGCCCTAGCCCTAGTACACATAGTAAAAAAACTTCAGCATTACATCATCCTAAGGACTGCAACAATCATAACAACTATCAACCCCATGAGATATCTGCTAACTCATCGTCTGATGAACCATAATTATGCTCAATGGGTAGTCATATTGTATTATTTTAGCTCCCCTAAGAGAAAAAAACATTAATCTTAGCTGCGTTCATCACTAACCTTCTAATTCTGACTCAAGGATCCCCAGTTAACGACTCACTACCAGATGAACATCTATTCTTAGTGACGATCGAGGACCCTTGGTACAGCAACATCCTCCTATTCTTGCAAACCCAAAAATTCAAACCACAGCTCACCCATGATGACCGAAGGCACGTACACCATCAGGCCCCCTGATATCTTCTCACAAGGGACATCCTTTATTGAAGAGGCATTGACATGGTTTTACGTTGTTGCCTCACGCACGACCAAGCTGAGAAAACCCTAAATGATTGCTATAGTTGGGCTTGCAGTGACCACTTCTAAGGGATGGACACTTCCCAAAAATTCATGTGGGCTGGTTATTTTTGGCCCACCCTATTCCATGATTGCATTCAAGTAGTCAAATGGTGCAAGCAATGACAATTCTTTGCCCAAAAGGAAAGAGCACCTCCTGCTCCTCTACACCCAGTCATTGTAGCAGGTCCCTTTTGTAAATGGGGAATCGACTTTATGACTTACAACATTGCGTCCTCTGGAAACCACAAATACATTATTGTAGTAGTCGACTATTTCACCAAGAGGGGATAAGCCATGCCTACATATGACAACATGGCAAAAATCGTAGCTCGGTTTCTCTTCAACCATGTCATCGCACAATTTAGTGTGCCTAAGGAATTAGTTTCCGACCACAGAAAAAATTTTGAAAATTAAATATTCGAGGAGTTGTCCCATCATCTAGGATTCACACACGAGTTTGCGTCACCATACTACCCTCAACCCAATGGTCAAGTAGAATTTGTTAACAAAGTTCTCAAAACGATGTTACAATGTATGGTCAACAACCACAAAACTAACTAGCACGATATGGTATTTTCATCCCTATGGGCATATTGTACAGTGGTTAAATATTAAATAGGATTCTTGCCTTTCAAATTAGTATACGGAGTGGAGGTCATGATTCCCATTTAACGTGAAATACCCAACTTACACACAGCTATCGAACTCCTCGATGATACCCAGCCTTTAGAACAACGGTTGGTACAGTTAGAACTCGTTCACGAAAATCGAGAAGAGTATCTCCAACATAATAAGGCACACAAGAAAAGGGTAAAAGAATCATTTTACTGTAACATCACCCCTCACTCATTTTCAGAGGAGGAGATAGTCCTCCGCTATGTTGTTGCAAAATAAGCTTTAGGACCCAGGAATTTTGAAACATTATGGAAGGGTCCTTACATCATAAAACACTTTCTCCTCAAAGGAGCATACATCATGTCTGAGCCTGATGGTAAATGCCTAGCTAACCCCGTCAATGGGCTCTACCTCAAAAAACTTCACCCATAAGGGCAGGAAGTCTCAGCCTTAAAGATAATATGTATGTAACATAAATTTTTGATATTATCACAATCATCGAGGACATGCTCTAAAAAATTATCTTGTGTCATAGATGGATCGTCCCTCTATCCAATATTTTGATTTTGTTGATGGAGCCTCGCGATGGTCATAAAATTTAGCAGCAATTTCCTGGGCCATATACTCTCCCTACTGGTCACCGTTCCTCACCAACAGAGTATGTATCAGATCAACTACCAATAATCAAGCAGAATATGATGCAGTCATCAGGCTATTGAGTGATGCCTCCAACCAGGGCATTCACCATATAGATGTCTATCTTGACTCCCAGCTAGTGGTATCATAGTTAAACCAAGCTTTTGAAGTACGATATTCACACCTATTTAGGAAATACTTGCATGCACGATGGTTGACTCATCATTTTGATCACATTACATTTACACATATACCAAGAAATCAAAAACAAATAGTTGATCGCATAGTTAACCATATCCTAGAGTGGAATGCATCTCGTATAAACCATCATCCATAAAGGCAAGGCATAAAGCATAAATATCCATCATAGGTACATAACATACATAATAAACACAAAAAATAAACAGACACATCATAAGAGCCACAAAAATAATACATCTCACATATATACATCAAAAAATATATGAGTCCCAGTATACAAAATAGGTCCCTGGCCATCATGTCAACCAAAAATATACATCATAAAATTAGGGAAGCATCCTCATAATGGGTTCTTTCCCTAAACCATACAAAAATTTCTAGGGCTGAGCCCTGCTTGGTGGGTCCTATGGACCCATGGCTACACCCGGTGCCAGTATAGGTGCAGCAGCCACAACCGTAAGTGTCACTTGGTGTAAACTCGGGTGATGCACCCTCTCTCGAGTCATCACCGTCTCTAGCCATACATCATCCAAGTAATCAAAGAAACCTCAGGTGGCATACCTTGAGTCAGCCTCTCTAACTGACTCCATGATTCGGCTAGACCTGCTGCACCAGCGTCAGCAGCCTCAGATCGAGCCTCTACTGCCAACACTCTAAGGTCGGCAGCAACCAACTGCTCCTCGACTATCGCTACTCATGCCTCAGCTACCTCAGCACGAGCAAGGAGAGAAGCATCCCCATCGGAAACTGCAGTGGTGTTTCCCTACCCTAAAGGACCTCCTGCACCACCCTACCCCCCAACCGAGGCCTAACCATCCCTAATCCAGACCCTCCTCAGAGGTTTATGACCCACCAAGCAGGCGGTAGGACGCCCTGTCGAACCCACATCTGCAAGAGAAACCAAAAATAGTATCATTGTAACCATCAAAGACATATAGGTATATATATAATAAAAATCCTCAAAATGCAGAAAAGCATCAAAATTCATACCTGTCGGGCCCCATGCATAACCTGCAGAAAGACCCATATCCAGGTCCCCCTGGAAGTCCATCTCAAAGTAGGGGTAGTCAAGAAACATTTGTGGGTTAGATTCTAACTATGCTTCAACCGTCGCATCCCAATAGCGACCCACCTCTCCTCCTCCACCATGGGGCATCACAGGTGCCCACTAACACATCATAAGATCCCTTGGAGGGCCCAGGGTCACTGCCACAAAATTCCAAATCATCACAACCCTCTCATACATGATGTTGCAGAGGATGCTCGCATAAGAAAAGCCCTTAATGGCCCCCCTCTGGGCCTTGACCAACTATGTAACCATGCCTTGGTATACATAGCGAGCCCAGTCGAAGAAGTGACCAGCTCGAAGCCGGCACAAAACCGCAATATGTGGACCTGACACTCGATAAGGTGATGTCGACCCAGATAGGCGAACTATCATTGCCAGGGCATCCCTCACAATCAATTACACCACAGAGCTCAAACGAACACATCTCTGAGTGATTGCATCAGGACAACAGTTCTCTTGGGCCTAGCGGTGGTTGTTCCCCCAGCTGGGAGTGGATACGAAAGAGCCTCCCCCTGAGGTAGTAGACCAGTCATAAAATAAACGTCGGTCTTCGGCTAGATCACGACGTCTCTGTGATGCAACACTATTATACATCGTCTCATGTTCCAACAATGGACCAGGTATCATAGTAACCCATCCTGCGATCTCAATAGGTTATTCTCTAAAAACTTGAGTAACCCATACTAAGCCAAAACCCCCTGAGCATCGAGGCCTTGGGCCACAGCTGCATGGAGATCAATCCAATCTCTCTCCCACCACAACATCCTATCACCAGATAAAAAACCAAAATCATTTTTTTAAACTAGAAGGATTAAAAAAAAATTCAAAAATGGACTCTGTCATGCTTGTGAAAAGCTTAGGTGTGATGACTACGTGTCTGTATCAAATACAAACGTGCAGTCCATCACACACAATTTTTCTCAACTGTGAAGGCCTCATGCAAAATTTACCTTCTGCATGAGGACCGCGCAGGTCAGCCTTGATCGTCTGTGCGGCCAAACCCAAAAATTGGTACCCCCATTCAAGAAAATGACAAAAATGAAAAGCAAGACATTTAGGGTCCTACCTGACACTGACATCACAAATCTCGGGTACTCAGGCTGACCGCAATGGTAAGAGAAGCTTGGGAACAAGGGCTCAACTCTGACCTCGGACCCTCAAAAGACACAAATGAGTTGAAATGAGCCATATTGGCCCATATATCATCCTTTTCTCATTATTTGACAGACCATAACTGGAGCTCAGAGTACCTGATCGCAAATCCACAAGAAACACAGTGATGAACGCTTTATGATGTTAAAACACGGCCCCATAAATCCACACCTCAGAAAAAAGTCATTTTTAGTCACAACATATATGCCCCCTCTTATTTCTTTACATTCAAATTATTTCAAATATGTTTGTATAAAAAAGATGCTTTTACTTGGGGTATTGGTTGCAGGTATTACAAACATGCCAAATCACCATATGTCCCAGCCAACAAAGGTACATGAGCAGGTATAATTCTACCCATAACATGATAGGCTCCATGAGAAGCTTTGCATATCCTAACATCATTTCTTCAAAGAAATCAACCATAGGATTCATTCACCCGACCATGTTTATCATCACCCCACTTTGTACATGATAAACACCCTTGAAGGTCTATAGAGCCTTACCCTTCATGGTGTCCATCACTCATACAGACTATACACCAAATTTTTGGAGCCATAGACATAAAAACCAAAGCTCAGGAATCACTTCATGTTCATTCATCAATCATACATCAAGTCAAGTTTTACCCATGTCATGTTAAAACCCCTTTCCCGGTCTACCATTCTCACAAGCTGATCGAAAAATGCACCACCGTGTCTCACACTTGGCCTATCACACCTCCATCAACATAGCCCATCTGCGACATTTTTCATCCGCTTCATCACCCCTATACTAGGACCAACCAATGGGGCCCCCAACCTCAGAAAAAGACAATCCTCACACCATAGTGATGGATTATTTCATGTTCATAGGGGCACCCATCTTCGTGCTTGTTCATCCAAACCCAATATATATTCTTTTAGCAAGTGTACAAATATTTTTTAGGAGATCACTCCCACCCATCCAGTTACATTTCTCACCTAGTTTCAATTCCTGATCACCCTTGGTCGGAGCTATGCATTCCTTTACCACACTCAACCATGACAATCATAGCAACCATACACTCACCCTGGATGTCCTACCGACTCCATGGATTTCCTCATCATAAATTGTTATGACTGCCTCCACTTGCATTTACAACTCCAACCTCGGGCCACCTAACTACCATCCTCAATTATAACCATTTCTTTCCATCATTCCTATTTAACCCATCACACCATGCCCTACTACATCAGAAACCCTAGTCCCTTGCATCAATACTCATTTTGATCGATTGATGCTTCCTTCTTGTTGACTTCAACAACCATTTTCCAAGGAGGTAGTACCTTGAATAACTCCTCACCTCAATAGGGGCATCCCCGGATGGCACTATGGGAATCATCATTTCCCATTGATGTCATCGATCCTCTTGACTTTTGACTTCAAGATAATCTTTCATGTCAATATGGTATCGTACTTCATAACTTTTTCACTCTTTCAGAATTCATTGAAGACCTACTTAATAAGAATCTCTTTCATTAATGCTTACACAAGAAATTCCCCAACATTCAAAGATACATGCATACAATGAGCACTCCTTCTAAATAAACATGCCATACCAATATTATTCATGTGGGCACCACATTCAACCTTTTTTCAAATAAAAATGCCCCCGAGGGTGTCAACAACTGTCATCATCAACCAGCAGCAGGCCACTACCAAAAGTGGCATAAACAAAACCATTATCTGTCAGATAAGCTTAACTATTCAAAACATCATGAGCATGGGACATGCCCTACTCATAGAAATATTTTATTCATTCTATCTCTTAGAGGTTTCCAACAAAGCATGGTGTCTTTTTTACTCAAGGCAAGGGGTCTCTAAACTCAGTTCCAAAACAAGTTACACTCTCTCTCTCTCTCAAAAGGATGACATAGAAAAGAAAGCATAATGTATTTCGACTATACAGTTCTTCCTAGACCTTATACATTAGGGGAAACTATTAACAGTGGAAAAACATACAGACATAAGACATTAAAAATGTCGAGAAGAAGGTACATATAAAGATTCCCAGGGAAGAAATACATTAGGAGGAGCCAAAAATTTAACTTTTCCTAAGGTCAAAAGACAAAATTTATGGACCGCGCACAGGCAACACTGGCTCTTGGTGCGTAGTGCAGCTTTTTCTTCGATAGTCGCACGGTCTTGGGGATGACAGAATGTCACCATCCGGGACCACTTGGCACACTTGGTTAAAAATATTCCCACTCAACCTAACCAAGTACAGTCGCCTTTGAGCCACCTTGAGGCCTTAATGCAACACACAAAGGAATCATACCCCCACTCTAGTGTGACCATCCATCTTGGGCCAAGAGAAGGAGGGAAATTTTGAAAATGGTTTATAAAAGGCAGCCTTGGGAAGAGAAATGGGATACACATTGTTATGTTATCCAAATTTCTCCATAGCAAACCAGCTTGTGTTGTCCAGCAGTAGGATGATTGGGCAGACTCATTTGTTGGCCACCCAACATCTCAATCCAAGAGAGAGGAGTTCACCACATGTTCTTTGATCTACCATCCTTTGAGAGGGAAGAAAGGCTTGCTGAAAACTTAAGGAGAAGAGACCCCCTTATCTTGGATATTGGAGCTCTGTAGCTCAAACGATCTACTAGAAGAGATTTAGAATTCTATCTTCTACTAGTACCAGCACCTAATAAAGGTAGAAGCTCTCCATTGTTGAGTTATTAGTGTGTTTTCTCTATTGAGTGTGTATCTTGTGCATGTTGTTTTGTTTTTGTTTCATTGTTTATGTAGCATGCTATGTTTCCGTTCTAACTTAGCTTATTACATGTTGAACTTGTTCCACTAATGTATGAAAAAAAAATTGACCTGTGACTCTTATGTAGGTAATTAGCCTCCCTACTAAGAAAAGTGTATTTCCTCTGCCCATGTGCTAAATACACTACCACAGGCGCAATCCAACTTCAAAATTTGAATGGAGAGTTGTTCCCTAGATGTATTAATGGAAACCGCTTCAAAATATACAGGGAAAACTCCATCCCTAAAAGTTTGCAATTACTACATGGCCGACGAATAGCCTTAATGCTCCGCGCAGTTTATCGAGGGCATAAATCTATAAAATATTTGCAAGTTCAGATGAGCACAGTTCAGGAAAGCGTGGCTCAAGCAAGCAAGGTCCGAAAATATGTAAAGAATGGCGTTGAGGCAATTCCACCACTGGAGGATTCCTTGAGTGGCATCAAAGTAAATATCTATGGGGCACCAACATTGTGACTTAGGAAGAGTCACAGTTTTTTGTTGGGGGTTGTTGGACATGGTACCCCTCGAAGAAAGAATTTGGAGAAAGACTCCGCAGATTAAGGAGCGAAGCGCGTAGCACGAAGTACATTTTGAGTCGTAGGGGCTTAGGGGTGGGTAAAAGCCCCTTATTTTGTAAAGTGATGGGAATATTTTGTGAATGTTGAACTCCTCCCATGGTTTTCAGACCATGGTATTGTAATTTAAAAGACTATATAAGGAGTCTAGGATATAAGTCATAAGGAATTCAATTGATGACATGCACTTGGATGTAACGTTGTTTTGAGAATTCTTTGTTTTGGGTTAGAGGAAAGGCTCTTGCAGCTGAGTGCATGGAGACCTTAGGAATTATGTACCCGAGTGTGAAAACCCCTACAACTAATTTCGCAGGGTGGGATTGAATATATAAGAAATATCTGAGCATTAATGAAGTACTTTTGAAGACATATCAATTTTTTGAGTTGATGTGTTTTCTTTACTTCTATTTTATGTTAGTTGTGCTAATAAAGGAGTTTGATCTATAATTTCATATCGAAGTTATGTTTATGGTTGTTTACATTTTTTAATGCTTGAATAAGTAAGATCACGCATTATGCAAGTGAGTTTAATAGATGTGTTGAACAAGACACGGTATAGTTGATAAATCTATTCTGTGAAGCTCTATTGAGTATAGAAAGGAACTGAAGCCCTAAATCCAAAGTCCATTGTCTCTCTAGATGCAGAAACCTTGTTCTAGCATCCCCCTATATTGCCTCGAGTGAAACTTCGTTCTACGCAAGCAGATCGTTGCCGAAAGGGCCAATAATAGTGATTTTTGTTGGTTCGTGCAACCATATTTGAACCTGGGTCTAGGCCCCATCAAGCCAACAATTTTATTTTTAAACCATATTCTAATCCCATTTTCTTTGTAACCCTCTTTCTCTTTTGAAAATAAGAAACTATGGAATTGATGAAAATCTACAGCTTTAACAGAATTCTACAGCTAACTTGACAGGGTTTAATTAGGACAATTCAAGATCTTGGCACAAGAAGAAATTGATCAAGCTTGCAGCTAAAGGAATTCAAGGACAACCTAAAACGACTAATAAAATTATTAGAATCATGGATATAAGGTATGTAATATTAAATTTAATGATAAAGGTAAGAAACATTAGATTGTGAATATATACGTTACTACTACCACTTAGAATAATCATTAATATTATTAATACGACTTTAGTTTTAACCAACAAATATATTTTTCTTGTCAACAAATCGGTCATAACCCCATCATAATTAAAATTCACCACTCCTCTTCATTCATCATTTCTTTTCATGCGCATCTATTCCGCTCCATTTAATCCTTTTTCATTGACAAATATGCCCTCATTCATACTTTGTTTCACCACAAATCCGAAGTCATTTTTTCTCCATAACCCTGTAAAAAAAACAATTGTGGGTTAAAAATTCTCTAGCATGGGGATTATTGTGAGTTCATATCCAAATGGGAACAAATTTATGGAGGTTTATCCACAAGTCAAAGGGCATGGTGGCTGGAGTTTTTAGAAAATTTCGATGGCCATGAAAAGGAAGTCGCAAAGTCTTTTGCCTGAGGATTTGATGGAATTGAGGCAGAAATTGGAAATGTGAAGATAGTGTTGACAAAATCATTTGTAGCAGAGGTTACTAGATTACTTAGAATTGGTGAAAGATGGTTCAAAAATAGGAAGATTGAAGAAAAGGAAAGGAAAATCCTTTTCAAAAATCTAGGTATGGACACTTCAATATCTAAGAAAGGGATACTACTTACAACTCTGAAAAATAAATGGAGAAATTTACTATTGGTTTTTCAAAATTTTATTACTTGTGAAGGAATATTTGGAAATATTTTTTTCTATAATGCACGTTTGATGATGCATTTCCTTGAAGGAAATTAGATTAATTTTCCCTATTTCTTACTCCATAATCTAAGCAAAATGACTGTTAATACTCAGAGAAAGATGAAATCCATCGATAATACCATATATCACCATGGCTTGATAAATATGTTAATTCAAACCCACCTCAAAAATATAGGAGATTATTTGGAAAGTTTCTTAGTTAGAAACCATTTCAAGGAGATAAAATAGGAAGAACCTAGCTGCAAAATAAAGAAAAATAGAAGAAGGTTACCTACAAACCCTAATGATGACCTACCTACACAACAAGAGCAGATCTCATAAGATGAAACTCCACTTGCGGATGTATTAGAAAATCTCAAAAACAAGAATGTTAGAAGAAAAAAGATAGTGGTAAGGAAGAAAGCACATCTTAAAGGAAAAAAATAAGAAACAAAGCATGAGAAGACGGAGCAAGGGAAAATTCAAAAGCAAATTCCTATTACTAAAACCTCATCCACCATAAGGAGTGAAAGACTCAATCAAACAATAAAGGAACCATCTCAACAATCCACAGAGGAAGAAGAAGAGATGAAGGCTCCATCACCATCAATTTTGTCACCAATTTATAATCTAGAAAGGAGAACACCTGAAATTGACCCAATCCAACAGGAAATATATGATTATATAGAATATTTGGAGAAGAAAACTATAGGCAAGGCTATTGCATCCTCTTAAAACTAAGAAAAAGAAATTCATTTTGATATTCCATAAGAACCTCCAATTGTAAATACCCTCAAGCAAGAGATTTATGAATTGGAGACATTAAACAGACACTTTAAAGAAGAGCATGAAACATTGAAAGTGAAAAATGAAATACAAAGAATCAAAAATGACAGCATTCTTCTACATCTTGGTTTGTGGGATGAAAAGAATAAGAAATTGAAAGCAAAGAACAAATCTGAATTTTTTGGCTCAAGTATCTGAAGAGGTTCAGTAACAGGAAGGGTTCATCAATTTTGAAATTTTTCATGAGGACATGCAATGACCTCCGTGCGAGGGAATGTTGAACCCTACAGTTGCTTCTTTTTTGACACATTTTTTCTCTCCATCTCCTTCTTAATCTTCATATTGTCACATTGGGCATAAAATTACAATACTTATGATATGGAAGGTATACAATTGTCTTTTATTTCATAAAATGATAATGTTCTTTATTATTTAGTTTAATATTTACTTCAACTACCAAATTGCAATGATACCATAGCTAACACATGATTCTACATCTAATTTCATTGTCCAATAGGTTCTGAGGTGCCAGCTAGAGAAAAATACACATGTGTAGGTGGAAATTGTTGAAAACAATGATTTCCTCCTACTCTCATGAGCCAGATTGATGAAAAAAACATCCTAGCAAAGCAGTCAAACATGAAGTCAACCTCCATAGTCAGTGACTCAGGCGAGTGAGAAGCGGATTTTATGCCTCATGATTTGCTGCAATGATAGCAAATAATGAGAGAATCGTGCAATATTATCTTTAAGATTTAATATTAGTTTTTTTTTATAAGTATTAGTCGTATAGCTCTGAAAAATTACATGCGCAAGGTCTTTATAAATATGCCTCTCGACAAGGATGAACGCAAACTGAATTTTTTTGTCAACGATACTTTGTTTTATATAAGTGTGATTTCATTAAGTATTCAAATGTGTGGTTAAGTGCCTGGATGAAAGAATCATAGAATTTCCTACTTCTTGTGGAGAGCACCCTCGACATAGTAAGGTATTTCATTTATTAACAATTAGTAATTCAGTTAGTATTTTGTTGTAGATTCTTGTCAATTTGATTGAGTATTTATGTTTTGATTTATTTTAGATTTAAGTTTTAAATCATTTTGCTAATCATTTTTATTGTTCAGATATTTCAGATGCACGTGAACGGAATCGAGTTTAACACTATAATGATATAGATAGGATTTTCCTTTGCATATTTAATCTTCCTTTTTGAAGCAGATTCATTTAAAATTGTGAAGTGTAATTTCCACTTAAGCAAGTGTGACTTCCATTTATGTAAGTGTGTGATTTCCATTTCTGCAAGTGTGTGATTTCCATTCAAGAAAGTGTGAGATTTTATAAGCAAGGGTGATTTTCATTTGAGCAAGTGTGATTTTCATTTATGCAAGTGTGTGATTTTATAAGCAAGAGTGATTTGGTTTAAAATCAAGTGAGTGAGTGATCTTATTTCAAGAAAGGTGTGATTGTGATCTTAGGAGGCAAGTTTGAATTTCCTTTCAAGAAGAGTGCGATCATTATTCTTAGAGATAATTTCATTTTGTATGAGTGATTAATTTACTTACATAGCTTTAAAGAAAACATATGTATTTTGATAACTCAATTTAACTTAGAAATTGTGTGAGTGACAAAGACTCCTGGCACATACAGTGCACATACATGTCATTAGTTTACTAGCCCTAGTTGATAATTCATGTAAGTAATTTAACATCAGGTAAATTACCAAACAGAGACATGGTTGAGTTCTTGTAGTTAGATTTTTTATGTTGCCAATGGAAAAGTATTGAGAGTGTGTATGTAGGATAATTTATGTGTGTCAGTGTTGCAGGAGTTTTATGTATATTGTTTGTTGTATTATGAGTAGATTAGTTGGGGAAGATAATGCATTATATGTTTAGATTGTATTAGTGAGTCTAGTTTTAAAATTGACGAAAATAGGCTCATATTCATTAGAGAAATTTTGAGGTAAAAAATGAGCCTCAAAACAAAAATGTAAAACCAAAATAAACTTTATAAGAAACAATAGGATTCAAGTTGATTATGTCAACCATGGGGGATGATTCACCATTTTTGGAGTAAAAATGTAAAAAGATATATATATATATATATATATATATATATTGATTTTTTAACTCGTATATTCAACATATCTCCCCATACTTTTACTCAAATTTTGAGTGAGAACACTTACTGGATGTAGAAATTTAATTCTTCATATAAGGAGTACCCATGTTGCATCCTTTCAATGGATCTTGTTATAGGAAAAAATGAGAAATACGTGAAAAATGTGATTGTAATATTTTTTTCATGTATTTATCATTTTTTTGTAGCAAGTTCCATAGAAAGTATGCAACTTGGGTACTCCTTCGATGAGGAATTAAATTATGCATCCAACAAGTGCTCCCTCTTGAAATTTGAGTAAACCTGTGAGGGGATAAGTTGAAAATACGATTTGAAAAATTACTTTTTCTTTACTCCCTCCAAAATTTGATGAGGCAATCCAATCTAATATTATTATTTCCACTATTATTTTATAACATTCCTTAGGAGGCCCATTTTAGACCTCAAAATTTTTGTTGATTTTCAGAGTATATGGGCCATAGTTTGAAAATAGATGAAATGTGTTCCATGTGGATTTGAAGGTTGGGGCCTTAAGTGTTGCAGCTAGAGGCTTGTAGGAGGATGGTGGCATGCCAAGGGAGTAGTGGCTTCCTTATAGTAGAGGTTGGAGAACTTGCTCATGGAGTAGAGGTGTCCTTCTAGTGGTGGCTGGAAAAATAGTGAGGGAGGTGGCCCTCAGCAAGTGGTGTCCCACATGCTTTACGGGAGTAGTGGTTTCCGAGTGAGTGGTGACTTCCATTTATTTTCAAATAGAGGCTTGCGTACTAGTGGTGGCTAGTGATTCAAATGTAAATGAATATTGGAGATTAATAGAAAGGTGAAGACAAAGACTATCTGTCAATGATGGTTTTTACCCTTGTGGTTTCCACCTTACATATGGTGTTCTTACGTGATGTGATTAATGATGTGTTGTTTTTGTGTATTTTGATGGCTTATAGTTTATACATTGTTGAATATCATGGTTATATGTGTCAGGCCCTAGAATTATTATATCTAATGCATCTTTTTTGTCGATATGATGCCTTGTTTATTCCCTTCTCTTACCAGTTTCTGAAATTTTATCTTGCAATTATACATTTTCTTGATGAAATAGCGAATATTTACATTTGATTCACCTTTTATGCATTTCTTAATACTAATATTCATTAAATGTTGTTAATGTAGTTTCCACATCGCGTAGGGATACTACATCAAGGATATGAGGACCATTCGATCATATGAGCTTTCCATGGAGGAAAATGATAGATGTAATCCATTCATAATTATTTTGAATAATTTTTTACATTTATAGGTGCATTTATCTCCCATTGACTTGTTCATGTACTAAAGAGTAGAATTCCTGCACTAGAGAGCAACCAATTTGTGGCTTTCATACATCGACACATTTTCGAGAAAATCTGGGAAAGATTTTTATCAAAATGTTGTTTGAACACTTCCACAATAGTCAAAATGCACCCATGTCATAAAAATGCATTCTTATAAATTAATTAATGCTACAGCCTCAAATTTGCAGCAGTTTTCAAATTTCCAAATTCCTCCTCAATTCTCATGCATATTAAGGCCAATATGAAATTCTGGAACATGGGTTTTTCTCCTATAATAATGAATTAAGTTAAAAATGACTCATTTTCTAAAATTCACAACCTTTTTGGAGATATGAGGGGTTCTTTAAGGCATATTTGTAAAAAATCAGGTAAAACCGAGAATTGCAAAAGTAGCCAAATAGTAAACTTTGTGCACGATTTTCGAGGTAATGGAGTTGAATGAGAAAATTAAAATAGATATTTTCGTTGAAAAAATGAAGAATTAGGTTTCCTCAAAACAATTTTACAAAATTCACAAAGATCTTTGAGGCCAATTTGTTAAAGATATATAATTTTCCAGAATTAAGAAAAATTGTTGTTAGAGCCAAAATTCGCCTTGTAAATTTTAAAAAATTCTTAGTCATGGCCTGTGTGGAAAGGGATATGTTAGTGTAGCCTCATATTTCTATTTTGGAGCTTTAGCATATGGCTTTGGATGTAAAATAATTAATTTTTTAATACATAACTTTTAATCCCAGGTTCCTCTTTTATTTCTTGTGCATTTGATGATCATTCTAGCTTTGTAGTTTAATTTCTTATTTAACAAGGGTGACAAATGGACTAGTAGGGACCACCAGACCATCTCAACATCCCTCTGGTTTTATATTCTATGTGTCACGAATTTACAGATCTGCCATGTTAGTTTGCTTTTCATTGTAACTATAGTGTGTTAACAAGAAGGTTGTTTTGATGGGTTGATATATTCGTGGTTGTCTTCCTCGTACTTTGTTTTCCTTTATATATACTAGTTATTTTTATGATAGGTTGATTGGATAAACATATATAGAATAACCTAAAGTGTGAGTGAGAGTTTCCTTTCAAACACTGCACTTATTTCAATTTTGTGATCAAAAGACTCTTATGATGAATCGATACCATGTTTGTATGAAGAAATGATTGGAGTTTTCTTATTGTAGTCTTGATTAACTTGGTGTGTTAATTGCATCATAAATCTAGTATTACATGAAATTATTTTGGAATCTATGTTGCAGGAAACGTTGGGTCTGCACGTATGTCTAGGAAGAAACGGTACGAAAATTCGTTTCCAGATTGTACAACAGCGTTTCAGTGATAAAGTGACTTTTTCCCAATTTTTTATTTTATTTTTTTATTTTTTTTATTTTTGTTCCTTTCCAATTCAGGAGTGATAGAGAGAGCTATTGAAGATTGATTTTTTTGTTTTTGAGTAGGGCATCCTAATGTTCAAGCTTATGGCCCTAGGTGTTGATATGCAGTTCATGGTAATTTTAAATTCTTAAATTTTTAACATTACAATGAAATGACTCAGGATGTTTGAGAGTGGTTTCGCCCTCATTGGATTTCATATGGAGAAAGTAGAATTTTAGATCTCACTCAAAATCCAGCAAACTTGTCATTTTTTTAGGATTTCAAGATTGGGGGGTTGTAATGTTTCCATTGGATTTTTTCATGTACTAGGGTATGGAAATTGTCTTTAATCAAGATAACCAAGCCCTCTATGAAGGGGATACTCCCAATATTCAAGATCACCTAGGGTACTAGGGTATGAAACTTGTATTTAATCAAGAGTGCTAAGGTCGTTCAACTATGAAAGAGGAGACTCCCAATCACGCACGAGACAAGAAATTAGAAATTTCTCCTGGTTGATTTTGGATATTGTTATTTTCATTATGTGATCATTCATGAGTAAATGTGATGTAAATTTAGAGACTTATAGTTTATGCATTGACAATGGACAATTTAATCATAATGTGACAAATTATAATGTATAATGTATTCTTTATGATTTCACATATTTCTTAAATTTCCATATATATATATATATATATTGTGTTTCCCCGTATCATGCAACTTATTTTGTAATATCTTTGAGTTGAGACTTGTATTTGTTGATATTCAAGTAAAGATTTTAGGTGATTCTACATACCCCTTGTTAGCATACAAGTACATTTGTGAATACAATAAAATTTGTTGCTTGGATTAAAAACAGGGTTTATAAACTACATAATAAGGCCTTTAGAATCTTGAATTAAGTCAAAAAATTGATTAATACTTAAACTGAAACTCGCTACAACAAAAATAACCCTAAGGCTGGAAAGTGAATTGGAATTTTCATTTAAAATAGTTGAAAGCTAGATTAATACTTGGTTCATGATTGATTGACATTAGAATAGGTTGTGTTCATTTGATTTGGTCATTTAATTTCTTATAAACCTTTTCTTTAGCCACTATGTAATGTTCCAAATCTGGAATTTCTACAATAATGAGAATACCCTAAGGTATTTCAAAGTTGGAGATGCAGAAATATGCCTTATAACAGATGTCCAATGACAGATCCTTCAGTTAAATTATTATGCAGCAGCTTATAACTCACTTTGGACTCAAAAGGGTGGGGAAAAGAGGTGATTTTGGCCCTAAAATGAATGTATTCAGGTATTTGCGTAAAAATAAGGTGGGATGACAGTTGGATCTGATAGCTTAGGTCATGAGGGACCTATGCTCTAAATTTCAGATCAAACAAAAAGTATATCTAAGTTAAACAGTTCCTTCTTCCCCAACTAGGCTTAAAAACCCTGATTTCCCATGGCTTAGATTATGCAGAAATTTGCTGAAGCAGGGATAGCATAATTTCTGAGGGTTTTAACTGAAATAATGCTGAAACATCAATATGGAAACTTATAATATGACTCATATGGTTTACATTATGAAAAAAAGAGATTTACACAAAGAAAGGCCTCAAAATGAGGTGCTACAACCATGATAAAAGACTACATAACCATGACAGTGTTATTTTTAGGGCTGAAGCAATAGCTTATTAATTCTTTAGATCTAGATCTGATCTGTACATAAAAATTTAGATCCAATACAGATCCATGTACAAGAAATAATGATCTATACATTCCCCTTGAGGTTTTTCTCAAAACATGAAGCACCGAAAGTAGATCTGAGATCTAAGAATACAGATCTGCAGAATGATTCAGAAATTTCTAAATATTACAACGGTACAGCAGATAAAATTTGAAACAAACATGGATTGGATGGCCAATCCATGGATCACCACAGTGGAAGGAAGAATCCCAACACCGGAGATCTCTTCTCCAAAATGCAAGCAAAACACCCTGCAGCTGTAGATCTACAAATAACGTTGTCCAGGGAAAGAAACAACATTTTAGCCTCTGAGAATGGAATGGCCTGATGCCAAGGTGTATATCTGAAGCACAATCAGCAAATTAACTCTTCTAGGAGGTTAAAAGACACACTCACTGAGAAGAGCCACTGCTATCATCTAGATCTGAGTAGATCTAGTACTCCACTTGTTGCAACTCATAAGACAGCTCAACCCTCAACAGGTGCAACACTGTAAATGTAAGGTGAAGCTTGGCCCAAGCCTGATAGTGGACAAGTTAGAACAATTCTCCTCCAAGAGCTACTCAAGGAAGGAGCTGGGGATTCCTGAACAAGAATGCCCAACAAGGGATGTCTAAGAAGACAATACCTTGAGAAATGATAATATTCAACAACCTTTTCCTTGAGCCTTCTCCTTCCTTTTATAAGATGAGGATGTGCAAAACCCTAAACCACTTATAAAATTTTAGCTCCTTTCACATGAAGCTCCTCCATCTAAAACTGCGTTGAGCCTCTAGATGGTTCAATGAATCTAGACAGAACTGAGATTTGGTCTTGTTGACCAAGTCAATTGTCTCAATCCTGTTTCACACACAAGTGGATTTTATTACAAAGGCCTATATTTATCCCTTTTCACATTGGGCATGTATTTATTCTTTGATTTAAGGAGTTTTTCATGTCCTCCTTTAAATTTTATTCATCAAATAATAAAATGGAAACAAAATGAAATATTCCTATTAGCTTGGGCTAATTAGGAATATTACAGTCCTCCCCTCCAAAATTGTTGCTTGTCCTCAAGCAACTGCAAGGTGAGTGTTGCAAAATATATAATGGAATTGTCTCCTCCCCGGAATGAACCATATAGCTGTCATCATGAAGAATTGGGAGATACAAAGGAAGAATTACAAGATGTCCATTAGTCTTCTCAAGGCATGAGAGATTGTGAATATAGGGTACTTCAACCCCTTTAAGATCCTTTACTCTCCATGCTATCATCCAAATAGAAGGATCCATTCTTGATAGCTCATAGAAACAAACATCAATCCCCATCATGTGCATTGAGTAGGGGCTATAAGGCTTGAAATGAGAGATAAATATACTCAACTCACACTGTCCCTCTTCCCATTGTTGATGGATGTGGAGCTGTTGATCCTAGGCTGCAAAAATGTAGTTCTCATGAATCCAAGAGGAGCTTGGACATTCATGATTCTCTTCATGGATCCTAGTGAGCCTTCTTACCCAACCTCCTATGCATATAATGAACAAATCATTTTTACCATAGGTGCTCCAAAAGAAATATGGACTAAGTGTCTTTGGATGGTGACCCAAGTCCCTCCTTTGAGACCATCTTTTTCCATCCTCTAGCTGCCTCAAATCATGATACAATAAGTGGCCATCCCACCACCTTTTTGCTGCCATAAGCTTCTTCAAAGCTTGGAAATAATGGAGGATAATAGGTGTTGGTTGAACATGATTCAAGCAACACATGTCTTGCTCCAAGTTCACCCTTGTGATAGATCCCTTCCCATGACATGAGTCCAATACATGACCTTTTGCATAAGAAAACACAATTTATAATGCAGCAGCCATATAAGGTTATATCCTCTTCTTGAAATACAAATGAATTTGGGAGATTGCATTCCCAATGGATACATTCACCCATTGTACCTTTCCTCCTCTCATGTTTACAATAAAGATTGGAGCATCATTAACATCATGATATAAACACGCTCCCTTATGCCATCCCATGAGAAGGTTACATCTTCTCCCAACCCAAATTACATACATGATTATGATATTCATTCTAAATAGAAATACATGTACATATATCATGGATACAAGTAGATGTATGGACATGGAATTCATCATGGGGTGTCCATACTCTTCCCTCATCAACCAAAACAAACATGCCTTCTTCTTATGCATTCTTTTTCTTGAAATACAAGGCATGAGACAAGAAATTCAAAAACCTTGGGTGGTACCCAAACTCACCCAATAGGAACCAGCGCAGGTGATCTCCTCCCTACTTCAGATCTAGATATGGTAAGTGGTTTGCATGCCACTTACTTGCTGCCTTTATCATTTCACCATGGCTGAAAGTAAAATGTATATTTGGTGCCTTAGGGAAGCACCCACCATGTGGTAACACCTCCCTTAGCCCATCAAGGGAGTGGCCATATTTGAAAATAATCTTGGCCCATAGTTGGCCATGAAGCTTGTAAGGTAAAACACTCCCTTTGGGAGTTATGGCCTACAAATGTAAAGTAAGAGAATACATGCAATCATGAAATAAGATGTGATTTACATAAGCATGTTTCTTACCCAAAGTCTCCAATGTTATGTTGGCTTCCCTCTTAGAAAGATATGACATTGATGCACAAGGTTGAGGGAACACTTTCCTCTTCTGCTCATCATGGGAACTCCCTGGTGGAATTCCTTCAAGTAAGGAGACATCAACGCATAGATCATGGAAGGATGTATGGACTGATGTGCCCTTGCTTTGCTTGAATAGATCCTTTTATCTTCTTTTTGCTTTATTATGCTGAAATAAAGAGGGATAAATGTTTCTTACCATGTGAAGCTTTCCCTCCTCTTTTCCTTCTGCAATCTTCAGGGTCTCATCCTTTGATAGTGATGACACATGCTGCCCATGGATGGTGCCATAATCTACATATAATGAGACCTCCTTAATGAGATATGACTGAATACATGAGTGGAGAAGACCCTCCATGCTTCCACTGTGCAATCCAATCACCTTCCTAGGTGTTTCAACCTTCTGCAATGGATAGGAATGAGGTTGGCCCTCTTCACCATCTCCTCTTTGTGTCCTCATGGTTTTACACCTTCTGCATTTCAAGGGCTTTTGAAATGCAATCCCTTTGAGATCTTCAAGAAAATACCTCTCATCAATGTCCTTCCAAAACCATTGAGGTTTTGTATCTCTTGCAGGTAGAAGTTTCTCTTTGAGCTAGGGAGTGCTCATTGAGAAAGAGGCATCTAGAAAAGAGAAAAGGTTTCTCACTTCAAGATGTCTACCATTCATCATTTCTTCCTCCATTGCTTCATGAATGAAGCTGCAATTTGAATGCCCCCATGAGGAATGGTGTCTCCTTTCTTCCTTACTGCTCTTGCATAGCACAGTGTAAATTTGTTGCTCTAAATCAGCAGAATACAGAAATGTAGATCTCTTCATACAATGTGTTGAAATGACAGCAGATGGATTTTTAATTATACCTTGGTGGGATGTAGAAGCAAGAGCTCCTTCTGCAACTGTGTAGTCTTCCTCCATTACTGAACATGAAGGCTGCTCCTCCAAGGTTGTGCTAGTGTTGGTACAAGTCTCCATCCTTTCAATCTCCTTGAGATCTTCTTCAATACCCTTCATGGTCTGGAAAAGGAGAAGGGAGATCTCCTCTTCTGTCATTCTTCCAAGTGGTGGAGCCATGCTCTTGTTTTTTCTGTACAATTCATCTTCTTTGTGAGGGTAGGAAGTGCATGAGTCTTCCTGTCCTTCTTGAAACCTTTTGTAGGTCTCACTTCAACTTTCTTCTCCTTGAAACCCTCTAGGAGTTTCATTTTCTTCTTCTTTCTCCTTTGTCTGTCTACCCTCTTTGAAGAGGCTCTTCATGGATCTGGAATATGAAGAGGTAAAAATCATATTCTTCAGCATTCTGACCTTTCTTCTTGCTGTACAGAAATTTGGCTTGAAGCCACAGGCTGAGCCAAAGATCTTTCTCTAATACCACTGTAATGTTCCAAATTTGGAATTTCTACAACAATGAGAATACCCTAAGGTATTCCAGAGTTGGAGATGCATAAATATGCCTTATAAAATATTTCAAATGACATATCCTTCAGTTAAATTATTATGCAACAGCTTATAACTCACTTTGGACTCAAAAGGGTGGGGAAAAGAGGTGATTTTGGCCATAAAATGAATGTATCCAGGTATTTGCATAAAAATAAGGTGGGATTATGGTTTAATATGATATATTAGGTCATGAGGGACCTATGATCCGAATTTCAGCTCAAACAAATAATTCTAGCTAAGTTAAACAGTTCCTCCTTCCCCAACTAGGCTTAAAAACCCTAATTTCCCATGGCTTAGATTATGCAGAAATTTTCTGAAGCATGGATAGCGTAATTTCTAAGGGTTTTAACTGAAATAATTCTGGAACATAAGTATGGCAACTTATAATATGACTCAGATGGTTTACATTAGGAAAAATAGAGATTTACACAAAGAAAGGCCTCAAAATGAGGTGCTACAACCATGATAAAAGACTGCATAACCATGACAGCGTTATTTTTAGGGCTGAAGCAGTAGTTTATTAATTATTTAGATCTATATCAGATCTTTACATAAAAATTTAGATCCAATACATATCCATGTACAAGAAATGCTGATATATACATTCCCCTTGGGGTTTTTCTCAAAACATGAAGCACCGGAAGTAGATCTGAAATCTCAGAATACAGATCTGCAAAATGATTCAGAAACTTCTAAATATTACAGTGGCACATCATATCAGATCTGAAACAAACATGGATTGGATGGCCAATCCATGGATCACCACAGTGGAAGGAAGAATCCCAACATCGGAGATATCTTCTCCAAAATGCAAGCAAAACACCCTGCAGCTGTAGATCTACAAATAACGCTGTCCAGGGAAGGAAACAGCGTTGCAGCCTCTAAGAATGGAATGGCATAATGCCAAGGTGTAGATCTGAAGCACAATCAGAAAATGAACTCTTCCAGGAGGTTAAAAGACACACTCACTGAGAAGAGCCACTGCTATCATCTAGATCTGAGCAGATCTAGTCCTCCACTTGTTGCAGCTCACAAGACAGCTCAACCCTCAACAGGAGCAGCGCTGTAAATGTAAGATGAAGCTTGGCCCAAGCCTAATAGTGGACAAGTTATAACAATTGTCTTCCAAGAGCTACTCAAGGAAGGAGGTGGGGATTCTTGAATAGGAATGCCCAACAAGGGATGTCTAAGCAGACAATACCTTGAGAAATGATAATCTTCAACAACATTTTCCTTGAGCCTTCTCCTTCCTTTTATAAGATGAGAATGTGCAAAACCCTAAACCACTTACAAAACTTTAGCTCCTTTCACATGAAGCTCCTCCATCTAAAACTGCGCTGAGCCTCTAGATGGGTCAATGAATCTAGACAGAACTGAGATTTGGTCTTGTTGACCCAGTCAATTGTCTCAATCCTATTTCACACACAAGTGGATTTTATTACAAAGGCCCAGATTTATCCCTTTTCACATTGGGCATGTATTTATTCTTTGATTTAAGGAGTTTTTCATGTCCTCCTTTACATTTTATTCATCAAATAATAAAATGGAAACAAAATGAAATATTCCTATTAGCTTGGGCTAATTAGGAATATTACACACTATTGATCATTTTACTTGTGCAGTTAAATATTTCAATAAAGTAATATGTATTTGTGGGACCTTACACTCATAGTGAAGAAACATGAATCAAAAGAATATTTATCCTTGTGATTTTGTTTGATAGTTTCCCATTGGTTTGGTAAATAATGATTCAATTTTATTTGCATGAATATGGTCACTGTATATTCCAGTTCTTAAGTTGATTTGAAGAAATTGCATGTCGAAGTGTCTTCTAAGGTTCAAGAAAGAAATAGCTTGAACTGAGGTTGATTTTTCTTATGCACGGAATAGATTATTTTATTGTTAATTCACCTTATTTCATTAATAGTATTATAGGCGGATTTGAGCCATAATTTCAGTTTCTTATTTACATAAAGACTGTAGTGACTTTTATTATTTTGCTTGCACATAGCATTGAGAGGAAAGAGGATTTAGAGCAAGAACTTGAATAAAGGTTTCATTTTGATTTAAGAATATTGTTTGGCACTATTAGAGCTTGGATTGCTTAAGGTTTAGAAAATATTTACATTTTCTTGGTTAATTCTCATGTTTCCAGTTAATTACTAGTTAGTGTTTTCTTCTTTATTTCCAAACATTTATGATTTTCTCTTAATTAGGGTTTACTTTTGAAGTTTCCAATAACTAGGGTTTGTTTACAATTGTTGACAGAACAACAAGATTGGTTTTTACAAAATGTATGGTTTTTCTTCTAATGAATGTTTTGAGTGCAGGATTAGAACACGAATTGACTAGTGCGTGAATCCAAAGGTGTGAGAAGTTTCTACACAAACTATGGTTTTTTTTTGCAGGTTATTGAAGTCCTTCTATGGAATTTCCAGTGTTATGTCTCGAATTCCACGTACCCCAGATTGACATTAAATTTTGTTCCATTAATATACCATATATTTCACCCAATATTTTGGCTTCATTGGCGGGGAGGCGCCTAGGGGATTGACCTTGGTGACCTGTTGCACTTGGTTTTCTTTTTCACCTAGAATTTCTTGCAAGTTTTTGTTTCTTTCCTACAAATTTTTTCAATTTTTTTTATTTCTCAGGTGTTGTAAGAACCACCCACCCCTTATCTATTCATACATGTGATCCCATAATATACCAGTTAGTTTGTTGAGCACATAAAAATGGTATTTTGAGGAATCATTCAATGAGGAGTTTTGATGTTGCTATAAAGACATACAGATCATCCAATGAAGAACTCACAGGTGCAGAATTTAATATTTTTCTTGAACATAAAAATAATATTATCAACCCTTTGATTTCAAATTTAGATTATTTGCTGGAAGAACATATGAAGGATGAAGAACCACTGTTATTTTTTTGCGCCAACTGTAGAAAGAAGCACTTCTTTCGAGAATTCCCACTTAGCCGCCTGAATGTTTGCAAAATTTTTGAGGGGGCTCACTCAAGAGAACATTTCCAATAATTGCCACGATTACAAAAGTTACTCAGGAAATCAGTTAAGGAATCAAATCAATTTCCAGGTATAACTCAAAACTTATCACCATTAAATACTTAGATTAATTCTTATTCTCTTCAGCAAGTTCCTCAACATGTTTATAATCCTGCATTTTTATGGAAAAAGTTTAGTCCTCCTCTAATTGCATACCCTACTTCATGGCCGTAGTGGCCCTCTTCCTGGACCTCATCCTCGAGCCAGATATCCCCATGGTCTCAAGAATGTTTTGGAACCTTCTCTCTAGGGAAGTCTCCCATGCAAATTCAATTACATGAGGATCAACAACAACCACAATTTCCACTCAATGCACCATCAAGTTATCATTCTTCATGTTCCCAGTTACCTGTGCAACATTTATTTAAACCCAACCCTAATCCATTCTCTATACCTAACCTTAGCACACACCCTAATCCATATCCTAGCCATAATCCTACTCCATACCCTAGTTGTCATCCAAAACCTAGTCCATATCTTAACCCAAACCCTAGACCTCGCCCTAATCCATACCCTAAACCTAGTTCAAACCCTAGCCCAAATCATAACCTAGACGTTAACCCAAACAAGGAGGTTGCACAACAATCTAAAACACCTTTTCTTCTCATTGATTCCCCTACTGAATGAAATGTTATATGTTCAAGGTTGGGGGAAGGGGTGAGCTTGGTAAATCTCCTATCACTACAAAAAAATCACCTCAAGAATATCTAATTCAAAGACCATTGGAGGAGAAATATTTGATTGGAACCTATTCTGAAACTACCTTTGTATCTCAAAACCCTAAAATTTCCCTTAACCATTCTTGTCAATATGAAAATCAAATATCTAAGCTCGAACTTGAGGGATTTTTCTTTTGTCTTTCACTAGATCCTTCATGCCTCCAAGAGATTTCTCCTCAAGTTGTGGAATATGTGTACGAGTTGGGGAATTATAAATATGTTGATCCAATTGAATCCTAGTTTCAAGCAGCCATCAACACACCTTATTTCCTCATCATTCAATAACTCTTGCTACCATATCAATTAAAGCAATTGGTTTATCATACTCTGGTATGTGTTGAATTTTATTCTTTAAAACTGAGTGTGACTATATTTAGCATTATGTTATGCACATGGCCACATTTGAAGTACTTCTACACTTGAAGGAGATATTACTCTCTTTAAATTATGGTAGGGTAGTATTAAAACAATAAATGAAAATGTCATCTGAAATAAAATTGTCATAGAAACTCCCTTGAAACGAAAATTCCTAAGGCACAGCTATTGAAATTTATGTCATTATGGACTCTTTTGGTAGACTTGTCAGAATTAATTCACTCATAATACCTCATATCTTGTAAAGTAACATTGATCATTGATTGGGTGGTTTTTCTTCATATTTTTTAGGAATCCATGGGGTTGGTCAAGGGTATTTTGCATTACACATTACATGCATAAGCCTAAAACCCTAACCTTGGCCTAGTCACTTCAACAAGTTGTTATCCGAGAAACCTTTTCAATTTTCTCTTCACAGGAATTGATGAAAAGACTCCTATGGTGGACCAATACTATAAAACCCTAATGAGCTCATATGAGAACCATAGCATGATCAACTCGAGAAATCTTTCAGTCATTATCTGAGATTTTTTCTTTAAAATGAATCTTTAGAGTAGAAGGTCCAACCAATAAAGATTAGTAATTAAAAAAATTTCACGCTATCCGGTGGTCTTAAGGAGAAGATTTTCCTCCCCACCTATTAAGTAACATATCTGAGGTTAGTCATAATTAGATTTTTTTAACATAAACAGATTAATTTACGGATAGGAGGTCTCATTATGATCCTATCTACCATGACCATGGGTCCTAACAAGAATTAAATTACAGCTACTGGTCACCAAGCCAGGGTAATGGATTTCAGTTGAAAAGTTGGAAGACAAGAGATCTCATCACAAGTCAGCTTGTTCATTCTTATTAGCCTTTGTGAATGGCACTATCGTTCTATGGTTACCAAGCTAGGACAACGACCTTCGGTTTATTTCTAAACCAAAGTATATGTTTTTAAATGACTCTAAATCTATATCTAATATATGGGATATAGGCATCTCATTAGGTTAAAATGCACCCATGTCGAGGCTATAGATGACTGCTAGCAGCAGGTCCATGCCTATGGTATTAAAGTTAATTTTACACTATGATTCACTTGGTTTTTTTTGTCTTTCCCTAAACTCATTATCATATCTCTTTGAGAATGGCTTTAATATCCTTTCAATAATGTGATTTTGAGTTCTATCTTTCAGAAATATGAAGGTTTTCATGGATGTGGGACCATAAGTGCAGGTGATTCACTTTGCTTGCACAAGAGGAGCTTCAATTATATGTTTGGGTAATGGTAAGATGGTCATCCTGGGAAGTTATTGTTTTGTCATCTTTATTTTTCCCTATTTCCATCCATATTTAACATCATATCTTTCAAATCATGTCACTTTTATTTGTAATGAGGATATTGAGGTGGAGACCTACTGATATGGACTTCTCTTGAGATGCTTTGTGTAAATTTTGATAATTGGCTATTTCATGTTGACATTATCCTTGAAGTGAAAACATTGTTAGCATTCCCATGGGAGCCCTGACATTATATTTTATTTTGATCAGTCTTAATGAGTAAAAGTGGACCAATAAGCATTTTTTTTGTCAAAACTAAAATATAGAAAGGAACAATATTATGAGTGTAGGAACATTTATGTTTCAATTCTGGTTGTTTACAAGGGTACATCAATATAGCAGTTGATTCTCTTGCATGAGGACATGCAATATTATCAACATGGGGGGATGTCAGTCCACATAATTGTTGCATCTAATGCATCTTTTTGTCGATATGATGCCTTGTTTATACCCTTTTTTTACCAATTATGAACTTTATCTTGCACTTATACATTTTCTTGATGTAATAGCGAATATTTACATTCAATTCACATTTTATGCACTTCTTAAGACTAATATTAATTAATTTTTTTTAATGCATTTCCTGCATCACATAGGGATCCTACACCAAGTATATGGGGACCACTTGATCATATGAGCTTGCCATGGAGGAAAACGATAAATGAAATTTGTTCAAAATTATTTTTCATCCTATTTTTACAGTCATAGGTGAAATTATCTCTCATTGACTTGGTCCTTCACTAAAGAGTAGTATTCTTGCACTAAAGAGCAACCAATTTGCGGCTTTCATTCATCGGTACATTTTTGGGAAAATCAGGGAAATTTTTTTTATCAAAATTCTATTTGAACACTTACACATCAGTGAAAATGTACTAAGGTCTTAAAAATGGATTTTTAGAAACTAATTAATGCTACATCCCCAAATTCATAACATTTTTCAAAATGAACAACTTCCTCCTAGATTTACATGCACATTAAGGAGAATATGAAAATTCTGGAACATGGATTTTTCTCCAAGCATAGTAAATTGAATATAAAGTGGGTTGGTTTTGAAAACTCACCCCCATTTGGGAGATTTATGGGGTTATTTGAGGCATATTTATAAACATATATGCAGTCGCAATTTGTTGGTGTAAATATTTCGAGAAAGTGTACCAAAAATGCTTCACTTAATTCATTGGTGGCAAGTGACCCTAAAAACAATATGTGGCCACTTTTATGCTTTAGATATGCAATAAAACATGATAAAACCCTGCAAGAAAATATCTTATGCAAACCAAAAACATATAGGAGAAGAAAATAAACAATGTACTAACCCAATTTTATTGAAACACTTGGTGCAAAATATTTACAACTTGGGTCTATAAATCCCCCTTCGTGGGATGGGTCCTTTGGATGTCTCTTTGCTTCAACGATCTGTTTTTCTCTCTCAATATGCAAAAAACCCAAAAGAAAATTGGAACTCAAGTTGGAGCTCAAATGGCATGAGATGATAATGGCGACGATGATAATGACCATTGTGAAAAATTAATGGAAAACCCTCTTATTTATAAGAAAGCATTGAGCTAAATTAAGAATTGGAAAATAGTTAAATATTATTGACCAAATCAAAATCTAGCCGTTAAGAATATAATATATTTTTTGGAGAGGGAAAAAATATTCAAAATGATCAAATATCTTTATTTAGAAAATGGTTGAAGTAATTAACAAATAAAATGATTTATTACTCACTTTGGGAGGATTAAGAAAAATGTGAATTTGAAATAATTATTAAATAATGGTTTAACAATTATTCCAAAAATAAAAGAAAGGAATAATAAATAAATAGTGATTTATTTAATTATTCCAAGGTTATTTAGTCAAATGTGTTAAGAAATAATTATCAAATAATGATTTATTAATTATTTCCAGAAAAAAATTAAATAAATAATGATTTACTCAATTATTCTCATGGGTTTTTTTAATTTTAAATAGAAATAATTATGTAAAAATGGTTTATTAAATTATTTCCAATGGTGAAAGTGATTTTACTATGGTAAAATTAATCTTACATGATGTGTTTCGAACCACCTAGTTATAAATTGATAAGTGATTATTTTTTAGTTGATAACAATCCTTATCCTTTCTATATAAATGGATAAACCTAGACATGTGGTATTATGAGCAATCCTTATTCCAATCAGCTTCATGTCCCCATCCTAGTCTTAATGGATGAATAATACAATGGATGTTATGGATGAATAATACAATGGATGTTATTATATCAAAATATGATACCAATAGATAATAGTATAAAATCACTGATGAAATAGTACAACTAGTAAGCAACATAAATGCTTATTTTGACGCAACTTAAAAGTTTGAAAATTTTAAAAAGATAAAAAATTCCACACCATAAACATGAGGTATTACTCCATGTTCAATATTAATGGTTACAATATCTATTAGACAACTCCCAAGGGTCACATTTGTAGGTACTAAGCTTTGCCATCATATTAATCTTTGATGGTCTCCCACACATTACTTCTCTTTAGATAATAAATAATAAGCTCGTCATTTGTTAGTGGAAGAAAAAATTCGATTGTAACGAAACTAACCCCTTCTAAGTATGAATCATATTGACAAAATATTGTACAAGATATTGTATAGACTCTCTAATGTCACATACAATCCCCAAGAATCTCCTAAATTTGATCTAGCTACAATTGAAAAGGCACCATTGTCATCATACCATATAATCGTATCACAAAATACTCTTATATAGTCATCACAATTTCTAGAATATATGGAATCATGCCTCTATTTGTGAATGTTGACTAATTAGAGAATCCAACTTTACAAAATTAAATCCCTAACAAGTGTTGTAGCCTATTTTTATCACGCTCCTCTTTTCTGCTGCTATATGTTTTGGGCTTGCATCAGATATTTTCTTGCATGACTTTATCATGTTTTTTTGCAAATCTAAAGCATAAACATGGCCACATATTGTTGTTAGGGTCACTTGTTACCAGTGACTTAAGTGAAGCGTTTTTTGTACACTTTTTAGAAATCTTTACACTAACAAGGATCTAAATATTGATAGGAATTAGAATAGGAACTACTAGATTGGTTTCCATTCATACCCTATTTAGGGTTACAATGATAACCATGATCAAGTGAATCATGATGCTAGGGATGCAAACATGGATCCTAGTGAACTCTTTAATTTTTCTATCTATTTTTCAATTTTCTGACCATGTGGTTCCTCATGTTGTAATAACTAATGTGTTGTTTAAGTACTTTATTCTTGGGAATTGTATTTTAGATGTTCCTATTTTCATAAAAAATATAAAATTGGGCGCCATATTTCTGGTTGAAAATACCTTTGGTTGTTATCACCTTTTCATACAGTGTTATAAATTCTAAGTTTCATGTTTGAAATTATATTATTGTTAGAAAACACCTCTTGTATTCATAGTTATTTATTACTACCACCCCTCAAGAAAGACACATTTGTCATAGGTGGGGAATACATTAGTTGAGGGCAAGTCAAAATATTAATATATGATCATATTTTTTAGGTTTGTCTTTAGTTTATGAATGATGGGACTATGTCAATCTTCATAATTCATGAAAACCTAAAATTGAATTTTTTTACTTTGTTTCCTTTTTAAAAAAAATTAATATTATTCATTAATATGTTCAATTTTCAATTGTATTCATTTCATAATTGTTCTTGAAATTCCAGTTGCATTTAGTAATATATGAAAAAAATACTTGTGCTAAATAGGTAACTCATTTAACCAATAAATATGAATAATCCTACCAGGATATGATAGTGCGTATCTCTTCATTTTATCCCATCTCCTTGAAAGTATTTCTATACCTCTAATCATGTTTGCATAATCTATATACACATTTATGTTATAGGTAAACGTGTTTTATTATAATCCAAGTTACTTAAAGCTCCTAATTGGGTTTTTGCCTTAGTATTTCATTTTTTTCCAAAAACAAAAGACACTCTCTTTTGTTAACTTCTAAGAAAATTCCTATGTAGGAAATCATTGGGACTGTTGTAATCAATATTCCAATGCCAAGGAATGTTTTATATGGATTTGAAAATGTATCCTTAATTATGAATCAATTTTTTCCATCTCATAACTTTAATAAATAAATATTCTAAGAAGCATTGTGTAAATTTCTAGCATGGTTAGGTGAAAGGATTTAATTCTAGAAAAATTAAAATTCTTTATTGTTTAAGTTAAAATATTTTAGAGAATTGGTTGTAGTGGCTTTATTGTTATTGGTTGTAGTGCCTTTATTGTGGTTTTTGGGAAATAACAAAGTGCACAATAGCATAACAAAGTGTATGGAAATCATTTGTCAAATTTTAATATATATTTCTTTATATTACATATCTTAGTGTGTACTTCAACCTTTCTCAAATTAATTGTAATCCCTATGTGGTCCAATGTAGCTATGGGTATTAAAGGTTGAATGTTTTTTGGTTACCATACCTCAATTTTGGTTTTATAATACATTGATGTATAAAAATCGATTTATGTAATTAGAAAGGTTTGTGCTCTAGTAAAAATTCAATAAATGAAAAATGGAAGTAGTTAATGGCCTCAAAACCTAAAAGATTTCATTATAGATTGAAAAACATCAATTTTTTCAATCATATTTGACTTACTTATCTCATCTATCATGGTATACTCATTTTTTGATTAAAGCTTTATGATTTTATTTATTTGGAGGATACATCCCTAGAACATGAACATCTGCTTTTATGAAATGGTGGTCGAAAGTCCCTAAAAAGGATAGTCTCTTTTTGAATACATAACTGAAATTGTGAAACACTATCAAACCATATAAAAAGAAAGTTAAAAAAATTAAAACAATTGTTAAATATGACATTAATTATCCACTTGAAATACACATTAAACAATCAAAAGTGTATATATGAATGCAAAACATTACACTAATAATTAATAATTGTAAGTAATAGTTATTGTAATAATTAGTTGTTTTAATAATTATAAAAAGAAGAGTTAAATTTTTTTGAAAAATATCCCAACAACTTGATTAACATATCTGTATATATTTAAAATTGATAAAATTATCATAAATGTAAATACAAATAAATATAATTTATTAAATCTTAATATCTTTCCAAAATTTCATTATTATAAATATAAATCAAAAAAAATATAATTTATTAAATCCTAATATCTTGTCAAAAAGTATTATGCCATATTCTAGTTAAACACTAAATTAGTTCCTTTGTATTTTTATATTTTAACCCTCTCACTATTTTAATCTTGCAAGTATCTTAACTGTTTTTTTCAAACCTGGTTGTGGCTATGAAGATCGAAATATAAGGCTTCATATTGTTGAAGGTATATAAGGCTTCATATCGTTGAAGGTATGTTATATAAGCTTATTACATTTTTTTAACTTTCTCGTAATCCTATGTTTATTTTGAGCATCTGTGACCTAATAAAGTGGTTATGACTTATGACAGAATTATTGCAAAACAAATTATAATGATACTAGAATAAATGATAATAAGAAAGAAAAATAAAGAACAACATAATAATAATAATATATTCCTTTCATCAAAAGTGAAACTATTGACTTCGAAACACCATTATTTGTGATACAATTACCTTATTTCCCTGGAATAACCTTTTCCACGATGTTTTGACTACTACGGGAGAAGAAAGGTGGTGTTGAATTTGAGAACAGCATTGGGCCCGGCACTGGATTCCGTGGTAACAACCGCATAGCCACTAGCAAATCTGAACTTTCCCGTCCCTCCAACAACCGCATACTCAGACTGTGGCTGATCGAACCTGTCGGTTCCCTGCAACTAGAGAGTGCTGCCGTTGTACTCCATATTCTGAAAGATAACGGTGAAAGCCATGAAGAAATCAAGTCCAGTAACCAGATTTGTATTCACGTATGTTCCTTGCGCTCGGCCCACAATATTTTCAGAACCATTTTCCTTAACCACAACCAAGCAAAATGCAATGCTCTACCATTGAGAGATACACAGTAGACTAATATTCAGACCTAACGAGCCATTGTTCTAGAAGATGCATATAAGATAAGATTTATGGCACCGTTTTCAGCGGCATATTTTTATCCGTGTGGCAACATTTGAGAACACTATTATCCGTGTGGCAACATTGGAAGCCCGAAACCTAATTATGATTTTTCAAATGTAAACACTATCCATTGATTGCAAAGCTTCACTAAGATGGCTTGCAAACGAATTTTTAACCTCTTGCCATTAACATAGAACTGATTAACACTGATGAGATCTGGATTAAACCTCCAAAATGATAGAATTTTCACAAGATGACTTGCAGCAACGATTATGAGTTCCAGTCATTAATTTTGATAATGATGCCTATTGCAATAATCAACCTAATTTGTTAACCAAAAACCAAAATATTTAGATAACATATGTACAATTAGTATGAGGGAGTAGATTGTTTGGTAGGGGTAACTATAGTTTTTTTTCCTTTGGTATGGGTAAATATGGTTTGGTAGGGGTAAATATGGTTTTTTTTTCCTATGTGAGCTTCATAATGGTGGGTTTTGTATTTCTTAAAATTATTACAAGTTTTTGTCCTTTTTTAAAGCAAGAATCTCATAAGTTTTTGTAATTATTTTTCTAAAATTATTACAAGTTTTTGTCTTTTTACCAAGAATCTCATAAGTTTTTTTTTTGTTTTATAAAGTGAGAATCTCATATATATTGAGTGGAATGTTGTTTAAAATGTGTTTTCAATTTATAAATAGATTTAGTTCTATGAAATATTTGAAATCTGCAGATTATATAACTGAAATTTACTATTTCAAGAAATTTCTAGTAGATTTCAAATAAAAACTACCAAAAAAAAAGTGAAAACATGTGATAGTTAAACTAGGCTTTTCTAAACATTGTGATGTTGGGAAGTTAAAATAAACATGTGATAGTTAAACTAGGCTTTTCTAAACATTGGGCTGTTAGAAGTTAAAATGTACAAAATATGATGCATCATGGTTAACAATGTGAAAAAATAAATAGAAGTGAAAATGAAATATAATAAAAATTTGTTAATTAAAAATAAACCATTTAGTTATATAAATTAAATGATTGGTTAATACCAATAGATTTTAATCCATGATAGACATCAAAACATTCCATATAATACATTTCATATTGTTGAAATTAAATAAATAGTAAAGTAAGAAATTTACTTAATTACAACTTTATTTTAAATTATTATTATTATTAATTATAAAAAAAGAATTAATATATAATTTAAATAGTATTCTTGATCATGGAGGTCCACCCCACTTTACCATGGAAATTCTTAACTTGAAAACAGTTTTTGTTACAATACCATAGGTGAATACCATTGCTTATCAATACCACATACAAATATATTAATTATTTAATTAATTAATTTGAGATAAATTAATTAAAGAGCATAACTAACTTGGATATAAATATTAACTCTTTGGTTTGTGAATACTACGGCAAATAAGCCGCCATATTCTGTAGAGATTAAATCTTTACCATTCATCTAAAAATTAGTGATAATTAAATTAAAATTTTGAAAGACCTATTCTAAAATAAACATATATATATATATTACATCCAACCTACCTCTCTTTTGGTATTTCAAATTAATGATCGTTTAAAAACTACAATCAATCTGAGTTTGATGCAAAATTATATTAAGGGGAATTTAGAGTCTCTAAAGAAATAGAGTTTGATGAAAAATGAAACTAAAAGGATTTTAGATTTTTTAAATGCCTAATAGGAGGTTGGAGTGGTTAATTAAAAGAAAAAGAAAAAAAGAGGAAAGCTGATAAAACTCTAAATCTATATTTAAATATAGATGTATAGAGAGATTGTTGTATATGCATTGTTTCTTCTAGATTGTCATCAAGATGGATGGAATTGAAGGGAGTGCCTATAAAAGCTTGATATTGGGCAGTTGTTATTGTAGGAGTGTCATGAGGTCTACAATGTTTGAGATAATGATATCTATATTATAGAATACATTACAAATGACTTTAGATTTTTGGTTGAGGTCAAGTTTTGACAATATGGCCTATTGTATGTGTCCTCTTTCCTCTATTACCTCAGTGATGAAGACCTTTTTCAACTAATAGAGCTCAATGAGCTTAAAAACATTGGTATTTCTAGACCTAGAGAACCATGTGCCTTGCACCCACTCAAATTTTTTTCTACAAATGAGTATTGGATAACTTACTTCTCTTTCGATTAATCATCTACTTCATGGAGGCCACATAAATATTTGTGCCATTATAGAATTGATAGTGCTAATCCTATGTAGCTTTCATGGTGTCTTGTTGTTGCTATGACAAACACCCACTAAAAATTTTCCTCCACTCGAATTTTGGAACATCCTTGTGATCATATGATATGTCATTTCTTGATTGTTCTTAGTCACTTCATGATTGGTTAATGATTTTCTAATTGTTTAAGTCTTATTCTAAGATACTAATTACATAAACAACTTTCTTACACATGATTATCCTTTGATGCATTCATAAGCACACCCTTTTCTAGCTAGCCTAACAATCGATCTACACCCTAGAAATTCAAGCATTGTGCAATCCTTGATGATAGTCTGATCTGAAATAGGTGGCTGACTTGTTTTGCTATGCAAGAACCTTCTATTACATTTAAATAACATAAGGATCGTGTTGATATGTCCATTTGTACAATTGAATTCTTGTATCAAGTTCATGTGCTTTTTTCATGCATTATGTGTGAGCAATTTTCAGTTGTTTTTAGTTGATTAAATACATGAACAGCAAACATAAATTGTAGAAAAATAACCATCAACACACAACAGCAAAATAATAAAGGATTTCACCCTCAACACTTGGGCTACGTCTCCTTGAGCCTCCATCAATGTACTAGCCTCTTTGGGATTAAGATAGTATAATTATTTTACAAGTTGTTGCTCAACTCCACTGGTTTTTCAGACTGTACCAATGGGCTCAGAATGCAAAAATACCCTTATATTGACTGTTCAATCATCCAAAATGGGTCATGGCTCCCTTGGGCGTGACCTCTTCTGCTGGTGGCCTTGAGCTTCCCTTAGCTATCATGTGGAAAAAAATAGCCTTAGAAGTCCTTATCTGCTCATGAAACTTATCTCATTGTTTCCAAAACATGTCAAACATACAAAATACACTATGCATTCACTCAAAATGACCTTTGGCTCCCTTGGCTATGCCTCCAACACCTGGTGGCTCTAGGTGCCATGAAACTTCTCTATGGAAAAATCACACTTAGAAGTCTCCAAATGCATCTGAAACCTGCATCATTGGCTTCAGAATGTCCAAAATAGTCAAAAAATGACTATTCATTTGTTGAAATTGGTATTTGGACCCAATAACTTTGCTATATCTTTCAAAGGCTGAAAAAAAATTGTATCAGTATGAGCATACAAGTAAGGAGCATATGCATGCTCACCCTTTGGCTCATCTTTGGATTGAGACACAAAAATGGCCTCAAAATCCTTTCGGATTCTCAAGGTGTCCTCTCGAGTTCTTGTGTCTTCTTCTTCTTTCTCTTCAACATAAAATGTGTATTGAAATTATCCCACATCATGTGGGAAGAAAGCACAAATGTCTTCATCTTCCATCTTGGAAGGACTTTCTACATCAGCATAATGCCTCATATCTATAGAAAAAAAAGAGGCTATTGGTGAATATGGTGGTGAAACACCATTCTTTTTATCTTCTCCCCTTGAGAGACTTATAGGATTTTCTCCTTCAAGTATGCTCTTTGAAGTCTCCACATTTTCCAAAGATGAAACTTGAGGTGGGGCTAGTAGAAACCTTAGCCTCTTTCTCTTTCTTCTTAGTTGGGAAGTCATACCAACGAGCTCTCTTTCTCCTCTTCGGAGCTTTAATCTGATAAGCATTTTCCTCTTCACAACAATCCCTCTTTGTACAATTAAACAACCAATAGCTAACCCTAGCTATACTTGGCTAAAATGAGCTAAACTTGCTCTGATAACAACTTGATCTAAAATAGGCAGCTGACTTTTTTTTCTATGCAAGCACCTTCTGTTTCATTTAAATAACATAAGGATCATGCTCATACATCCATTTGTGCAATTGAATTCTTGTATCAAGTTCATGTGTTTTTTCCATGCTTTATGTGTGAGAAATTATCAATTGTTTTTAGCTGATTAAATACATGAACAACAAACATAAATTGCATAAAATTAACTAGAAACACACAACAGCAAAATAATAAAGGAGTTCACCCTCAACACTTGGGATACATCTCCTTGAGCCTCTATCAATGGACTAGGATCTCTGGGATTAAGATGGTCTAATTCTTTTACAAGATGTTGCTCAACTCCATTGCTTTTTCAGACTGTACCAATGGGCTCATAATACCAAAATACCCTTAGATTGATTGTTCAATCATCCAAAATGGACCATGGCTCCCTTGGGCATGACCTCTTTTGCTGGTAGCCTTGAGCTTCCCTGAGCTATCCTATGGCAAAAACACCCTTAGAAGTCTTCATCTACTCCTAAAACCTATCTCATTGTTTCTATAACATGTCAAACATACAAAATAAATTTTTCACTCACTCAGAATGACCTTTGGCTCCCTTGGCTATGCCTCCAACACTTGGGGCTCTAGGTGCCATAAAAATTCTCTATGGAAAAATCACACTTAGAAGTCTCCAAATGCCTCTAAAACCTGCATATTTGGCTTCAAAATGTCCAAGGTACTCAAAAATGACTATTCATTTGTTGAAATTGGACTCTGGATGCTCTGGCAATGACCCCAACACTTGATGACCCTAGCCTTCAAAAATATTCAAACACACTAAAACACCTGAAGATGGCCTTTTCTGCCTCAGTAACCTTCTCCAATGGATTCCCATCATGCTAAAATGCTAAGAATGACTTTTACTGAGCTCAATTTGGTCGAATATTTCCCAGGATAGGCCTTATTTACTCCAGGCCTAGTAAAATGCCACTAAATTTGGTTGACTGCCAGTTAAGTCCACTAAAAGTGGAACTCCACTAAATCTGGCGCGCTCCGCCAAACATGCTGCCAACATAATCCGCATTTTTGTAGCATTAATCTGAGGTTAGTGGGCGAATAAGCACATTTTAAATGGATAAGTGCTTCTTAGTGCTAATCGTGGGTTAACCACGTATTAACATTAAATAAACATCATTAATGAAAATCCCAACGTTTAGTCTTAGCCATGAGTTCTGGGATCATGGCCACATGGGGAGGGACCTAGCTCGCGGGGTTGGCCCCCTCTAACCCCCAGACGATTGGTGGAGGTAATTTAAATATAAGTGGAGAGTATATAGGGTAAGAACCACCCTAGAGGTGAGACAGTATAGGCGCACGGATTGTAGGCGCGAGGTCAGGGATTCGACCCCACTCTAACTCGTAAAATTTTACTCATTGCTATAATTAGCCACTTCCACCAAATATGTCAACGCTACCAATTTTAAATCTCTGCCACAATGGTTAGTGACCTCCTCCATATTTAGTAAATGCCACCGAATAGTGGGTTTGAAACATTAATATATATATATATATATATATATATATATATATATCTTTAAAAAAAAAAAAAATTATATATATATATATATATTATATGTTTATAAAAATAATACCACCATAACTAATGTCCAACGACTAACATGCCAATAATTCGAACTTCCATGAAATAATTCAAACCAAGGATTAGAGAGGGCCCACCAGAGAGGACACGTGGCACCCTCTGGTTGGGTTGTACTCCAACCTAAAAAAATTCAAATTCATACTTAGGAAGAATATTGGAGGTTATTGGACAATTTTTCTCTTCACTTAACCCATCTGGCGAATCTAAAGATGACACTTGTCACGGTGTCACTGGCTGCAATCTACAGAATATTCCTGCAACGTTGACTGTACCTACCACATCAACACTGTACATGTTTTGTTCATTTTGTGATATTTTGGAAAACGAACTGTAGACGATAACTCAGTCATACGAACTCAGATTTTGATGAAACGAGTTACGTCGAAATCCTAGCAACTAACACTATCCGATCGTTTAGGTCTGAAAAAAATTTGAGCACTTTGAATTTTTAGCTAATTTTAGGCCCTGATCCAAACTCTGATCACACCTTCCCACTGACGAGATTTTGGACCCACAAAATTTGATAATTATCTTCTTGAGCTTCAACACTATTCTGCTTTCAAGTTATATCAAATGATTTTACTTGAAAATTATTACTGACAATTAGCTTGGCATGCCTTGCATCGCAACTAGCTATGTCTCTCAACCATGCTCTCTGGTTATTACTGAACCACTTCAACATTACTTACTATTGTTAACTAATACATATCTAATTATACCACATCGATCTCTATGTGCTTGGAAAACTGTTAGCCTTCCCACTAAGAATGAAGTCCCTCTTGCAACAAAGGCATACAAGCTTCTTCTTGGAAATCCTCTTATCCAAATTAAACTTGCAAAATGAGTGAACTCTTGGTGTCAACACAAAAAATCTAGCTTCTTCTGCAATGGCTGCAAAACACTTTCCATCTCGTCCACTTCTCACTGAATGGACATCAAACTTCCTATGACATCTTGTCACAAGAACACACAATAAATCTTGAAAAGAAAACATTGTGCAAGAATTGAAATGACAACCACCTCATTTTTGCTCCTTCAAAGCAATGAATGTCACCTCTTGTAACATCAAGTACATGGCGATCTTCTTGCACTTTGGTGTATCCAATATCAACTCACAATCGACAAACACCATCGAATAAAACATAAGTCGATCAACATAATCGACAAACATAGTTTATAAACAACATGCGACATCAAAAACACAAGTCGACATGAAATCTGCAACACAATCGACATAAATCGATATGAAATTTGTGTGACACAATAGGCACTAGTCGATAAACATATCATACATATTGACAATACTCATGCATGTATCTATTTACAATGAACTTATCAAAAGTTCTCTATTTACACATACAAAATCTCATGCATATGTACAGTTTTCAACTCTCTCTTTCAAGTACAAATAAGTACATAAACCCAAAATATGTGAGTGATCATAAGGGCTGAACTGAATGATAAATTGATGCAACCTAAATGAGTAACATACCCATCTTTTATACCATCTTGGTGTAAATTTTGCAACAAAAATAAATGCCTTCAACTGAAAAACATTCACATGCAATCTTGCATCATACAAGTAAAGAGACAAACCATATCAATGGTGCCTATCTAGAGAGCTAAGCAGGTACGAGCTCTGGATCTAAAATCCAACACCTTTTTGCTTGGTGTCCTCTTTTGTGACAGTAGGTACATGATACCCAATCATCACTATCATCAAAAGACCATTCCTCCGATGCAACATACCCCAAGCCTTCATGCTTAGGTCTTTCTTTTACCTCTATTGGGTTCTTGATGCCTTGTTGATTTGCACCAAGACCCAAGCCTTCCTGATATCCCATATTTGTCAAGATCTTGGACCCAATACCTTTTCTATATCTTTCAAAGGTTGCAAAATAATTTGTATCAGTATGTGCATACAAGTAAGGAGCATATGCATGCTCACCATTTGGCTCATCTTTGGATTAGGACACAAAAATGGCCTCAAACTCCTTTCGGATTCTCAAGGTGTCCTCTTTAGCTCTTGTGTCTTCTTCTTCTTTCTCCTTAACATAAAATGATGATTGAACTTCTCCCACATCATGTGGATAGAAAGCATAGATGTCTTCATCTTCCATCTTGGAAGGACCTTCTACATGAGTATAATGCCTCAAATCTGTATAAAACAAAGAGGCTATTGGTGAAGATGGTGGTGAAACACCATTCTTTCTATCTTCTGCCCTTGAGAGACTTATAGGATTTTCTCCTTGAACTATGCTCTTTGACGTCTCAACATTTTCCAAAGATGAAACTTGAGGTGGGCTAGTAGCAACCCTATCCACTTTCTCTTTGTTCTTATTTGGGAAGTCATACCAACAAGCTCTCCTTCCCCTCTTTGGGTCTTTAATCTGGTAAACATTTTCCTCTTAACAACAATCCCTCTTTTCACAATTAAACAACCAATAGCTAACCCTAGCTATACTTGGCTAAAATGAGCTAAACTTGCTCTGATACCAACTTCATCTGAAATAGGTGGTTGACTTGTTTTTCTATGCAAGCACCTTCTATTCCATTTAAATAACATAAGGATCATGCTCATACATCTGTTTGTGCAATTGAATTCTTGTATCAAGTTCGTGTGTTTTTTTCATGCTTTATGTGTGATAAATTATCAATCGCTTTTAGCTGATTAAATACATGAACAACAAACACAAATTATAGAAAAATAACCAGAAACACACAACAGAAAAATAATAAAGGAGTTCACCCTCAACACTTGGGCTACGTCTCCTTGAGCCTCCATCAATGGACTAGGCTCTCTGGGATTAAGATGGTCTAACTATTTTACAAGTTGTTTCTCAACTCCATTGGTTTTTCATATTGTACCAATGGGCTCAAAATACCAAAATACCCTTCGATTAACTGTTCAGTCATCCAAAATGGACCATGGCTCCCTTGGGCATGACCTCTTCTGCTGGTGGCCTTGAGCTTCCCTGAGCTATCCTGTGGAAAAAACACCTATATAAGTCCTTATATGCTCCTGGAACCTGTCTCATTGTTTCCAGAACATGTCAAACATACAAAATACATTGTTCATTCACTCATAATGACCTCTAGCTCCCCTATCTATGCCTCCAACACTTGGTGGCTCTAGGTGCCATGAAAATTCTCTATGGAAACATCCCACTTAGAAGTCTCCAAATGCCTCTAAAACCTGCACCATTGGCTTCATAGTGTCCAATATAGTCAAAAATTACTATTCATTTTCTTAAATTGGACTCTGGATGCTCTGGAAATGACCCCAACACGTGAAGGTCGTAGCCTTCAAAAATATTCAAACGCACTAAAACACCTGAACATGGCATTTTATGCCTATGAAACCTGCTCCAATGGATTCCTAGCATGCCAAAATGCTAATAATGACTAATATTGAGCTCAATTTGGTTGAATATTGCCCGCGATAGGCCTCACTTACTCCAGGCCTAGTAAACTGCCACTAAATTTGGTGGACTGCCAGTTAACTCCACTAAAATTGGAACTCTGCCGAATCTAGCGCGCTCCGCCAAACATTCCGCCAACATAATCCACATTTATTTTAGCGTTAATCTGAGGTTAGTGGGTGGATAAGCGTGTTTTAAAAGGAAAAGCGCTTCTTAGCGCTAATCGCGGCTTATCATGGGTTAACCATGTATTAACGTTAATTAAACGTCATTAATGAAAATCCCGCTGTTTAGTCTTATCCCTGAGTTCTGGGACCATAGCCACATGGGGAGGGGGCTGGCCCACGGGCCTGGCCCCCTCCAACCCCCAAATGGTCGGCTGTGTTAATTTAAATATAAGTGGAGAGTGTATAGGGTAAGAACCACCCTGGAGGCGAGACAGTAGAGGTGTGTGGATTGTAGGTGCGAGTTCAAGGCTTCGACCCCACTCCGCCTCATAAAATTTCACTCGGCACTATAATTAGCCACTTCCACCAGATATGTCAACGATGCCAAGTTTAAACCTCCGCCATAATGGTTAATGACCTCCTCCAGATTTAGTAAATGTTGTCGAATAGTGGGTTTGAAACATTATAATATATATATATTATGTTTATAAAAACAATACCACCAAAACTAAAGTATAATGATTAATATGACAGTAATTCGACCTTCCATGAAATAATTCGAACCAAGGGTTTGAGATGGCCCACCAGAGAGGACACATGGCACCCTCTGGTTGGGTTGTACTCCAACCTAAAAAAAATCAAATTCATACTTAGGAAGAATATTGAAGATTATTGGACAATTTTTCTCTTCACTTAACCCATCTGGTGAATCTGAAGACGGAACTTGTCACAATGTCACTGGCTGCAATCTGGATAATATTCTACAATGCTGACTATACCTTCCACATCAGCATTGTACCTATTCTGCTCATTTTTTGTGCCTATTTTGGAAAATGAACAGCAGACGATAACTCAGTCATACGAACTCGGATTTTGATGAAATGAGTTGCACCGGAATCTTGGCGACGAACTCTATCCGATCGTTCAGGTCTAAAACAATTACGAGCACTTTTAATTTTTAGCTAATTTTAGGCTCTAATCAAAATTCTGACCATTGTCATTGTGCATTTCCTGATGACAGTGAATACAAAGTGCCTAAGAACAGTTATTGCACAATTCATTATGGATATTGACTATGCATTCCTGAAAGATATTGATTCTCCAGTCTCTGGTAACAATGATTGTGCATTTCTTAGGGACATAGATTGTGAAATCCCTATGTATATTCAGTGTGCAATTCCATATGACAATCCTCCCACTATTAGTTGCAAGTGTAACATCATCCCGGTGATTTTTCTCAATTGTCACTTTTGTGAACTTTTTCTTACATAAGTGTGATTTTCACTTTTGCAACTATTTTTGTGTGTGCTTTCACTTTCACAAGTGTCATTTTTTCTTTCTCTTCACTTTAGCATGTGTCTCTTTCACTTTCTTTAGATTTTTCAAGTGTCGTTTTCAATTTTTCTTACTATCGCAAGTGTTGATTTTAATTGTTTGTGCTCCTGCATGTGTTTCACCTTAGCCCACCACTAGAGGTAGTTCTAGCACACTCTTCTACATTAATCGATCATATATATCATAAGGATATGTGCTAGACACTCTCCCACAACTTAATAGACCTTTTGGTTACAGTTGAAACTTATGTCGTAATTTGTATTCAAAGCATCGCAAAGCTATGTTTCAACTGTCACACTTAGAAGTGTCCCTTTGTTGTTGTTTCAAGGTATGCATGTTTATTTTGGGTACTGATCATTCTTTTGGCTTGTGTTGATGTTATCCGAGTGTGAGATCACTATTCAAGGTGTATTTTCATGTTTTTCTCTCTCTTCTCTCACTCATCCCACACTTGGCCATTTTCAGAACTTTCACTACCTTTGTAACTTGATAATCGTTCTCCCTCCTAGAATTGCGCAATGTGCAGTCTTAAGTCACAATGAAGTTTCCCTTACCTATTGGAACTTTACACTACACAATCCTAGAGGACAGTCTCCCTCAACTATACATTGAAAAACCTCAGAACTTGGACCATCACTTTGGATGTTTATCCATTCCAATTGCATAGTACCTTGTCTTATGTTTCCCTAGATTGTGCATTTCATAGTTATAGTGGACAGTGTAGCCTCCTTGCATCACATTTATGCCAAATTGTGCAATCCCCTAAGATGCCTCTCTAACTATTGTGCATTGTATAGTTACAGTGTGCAACCTTACCTCCCTGTCTCCCTAACTTGTGTAATTGTGCAATCACATTGTTCTACTACCTTGCCTCAACTGCACATTGTGCAGTTCCAGTGGACAAGTGAGACTCTTATGGATCACTGTTGAAGATAATTTTGTATTATATTAATCTTTCCTCTCCTTCACTACACATTATTGTATCACTATGAAATTTCCTCTTGGTTGTAGGAGATAAATTCCTAAGGTAACCATTCAAACCAATCTTACAGATTGAAGGCTAGCCCTTTCAATCCAGAGAGGGCTCTCTCTGACAGTCTAATACTAAATTAGTAAATAGTTGTACATTCACACAATGGTCAGATCTTTAATTGAGTTTTGTTAATGTAGGGTTTGGTTTCCAAATGAGGGAGATATTCCATTTGGAAATGGATTCAATAGGTTATGGTTTATGGTAACTTACCAAAATACTAGTTGTCTAGTTAGGATTGACAAAGGCAAGGTAGATAGCGCATCATATACATTTGTCATCGTATATCTGAAAGAGGAAAATGGAAGAACAAATCTCTATAGTAGGGCATATGAAATGAATCCTAAAGTAGATTTAGAAGACATGAGTGCAAATATTTTAACCTATGATACATAGCATCAAAAACAAGGATTAATTCTGCAACATTTATTCTCATTCAAATATCAAAAGTAATTTCATTCAAATGCTATTACAAAGGAGGAAACATTGAAACATATAGAAAATATAGACTAAGAGATACCAGCACATGAATCTTTGAATCACTGACTAAAATATATTGAACTTGGAAAAATGTAAATGAATAAATCCTTCAACACACAGAAAACAACTATATTTTCTTAAAAAACCAACCTATTGTCCTCCTTTTACATTTAATTTATATAAATAGTACATAGGTTTTAGATCCGCAATTTGTGGAAAGTATTAATTAAAATAATCCTCAAGATCCAAAAGAAATGGATTTGAAAACCTCTTAATTACTATTTTAAATAATCAATTAGGAGATCATATTTGATCTTCAATTCGAATTGATGAGGTGGCCTTTAGCTGTTGACTTGGAATTTTTATAGGAAACGAAATTTCAAAAAATCTCGCAAACTTTCTAAAAAATGGGCTTCAAAGAGGAATTTGGATCTCCCAAACTATGATAGATGTGTAAAAACTGAAAGACTTGTTTTTAAATAAAATAATTTCCTACAAACACCTCTTTCATATTTGGAAAATTCATATTCATCTTCTCAAAAACCGCTCCCAAAGTGGATGTCTAAAACATTAAATATTTAAATATTTTAAATCCTAAAAAATAAGCTGCAAATATTCCTTCATATCCTTCCAACCATGCTAGTTGGGTAAATCCTGAGAGAGGATTTTTTAAATTTGTATGTTACCAACAAAAGCTCTTTCATTTTTTACAATTTCATCTCCATATGTTCGAAAATTGCATTAAAAAATAATGACTAAAAACAAGAAAATAACATAATTACAAAATTTGGAAAAATATGCCTCAAATATTACTCTGTAGTTTCAAAACCATGATGTTTGGGTAAAATATAAAAGAGGTTTTTTGAAATCCAATTGTTACCAACAAAAAAATATTTTTGTTTTTCTTAAATTCATCACCCTCTATTTTAAATATGTGTTTGAACATAGTGTCTAAAATAAGAAAAATGTTGGAAACTGTGATTTAGGGAAAACTGTCATTTTAGGGTTTAATTTAAAATCCCTCTCTTAGGCTTGAAAACTTTGAAAAATGTCACGCCGAGGTTTAATAAGGGTAAATTTTCTTAAAAAATGGTTTGGTCACTTGAAAATCAGTTTGGAAACTCATATTTGTAAACTTGGTATGCACGCTACCTGTAGACTTATGATAGGTTGATTTTGCTGCAAAATATTAGGGAACACTTCGGCTTAGGTGAAATAATTGTTTAGAAATATTCCTAATCTTATGTTACATTTCCACACAAAAAATAAATAGGCCATTACATAACCCCTTGCACAATGAACTAATAATCATAACCTTTGGACCTTTAGGAAAGGTACAAACTTGGTGCTAACACATTACATAGTTATAGTCAGCAAACCTCCAACCCTTATTTGTTAGACTTTCCCATTGCAAAGAAGACATGGCATGTCCTCCCTTTTCTGCACATTGTGTAGTTCCAGTCAATAGTATAGAATCTATGGACCCTTGCAACAAAGAACTGTGCAATTCCTTGTCTCTCTCTCTCTCTTTTGGGAAGCTTCAAGTCTCAAGCCTCTAGTCATTGTCTCTGGTACCTCACACACATGCTTGTATCTTCATATTTCCCTAGAAAAGTGTGCATTTCTAGTGTAGATTCTCCCTCCTGTAACTATGCAATGTGCCCAAGGAAGCCTCTCCCTCTCATCTCTTACACAGACCCATCATAGTTAGCAATTTCCATGAGCAAGAAACGGTAGAGTAGATGATTTATGGACTAATGTTGGCTTGTCATGAGTGAACTTAATTTGTAGGTAATATCATCTCAACATGTCAGGGTGATGCTGAAGTAAACTCATCAAGGAGAGGCTACAAGAGACCACTTGTAGACAAGAAGGATTGAAAGAACCATCGTGAAGGACATGAATGAAACTTGCACCAAGAAAAATACATGGCAAACCAAGCTAACTTGGAAGGTTCTGACACTCACCTAGACCCTTTGGAGAGTGAAGATAAATAACAAACAAAGATCCATAATGGAGAATTCGAAGTCATAGGAGCAAGGAAAAGAGCTTGGCATTGATGAAATGAAGTCTTATGTCACCATTGTCAAGTCATGGCTTCTCAAAGTGTAATTACATAGCCATATGTGTCAATGTATTTTGCCACATCATTTAACGAATGTAAAAATGTAATTTCTAAAAAATTATAAAATTTAAAATGTGTGGAAGCCCAAGGGTCCCGCATGGATTGTGAAGAGTTACTAGAGAGTTTTAAAATCCTATAGAAGCTAAAAGGTCATGTAGGAATTCTAAAATTCATAGTAGAAGCTCAAGAGTCATGAGGGAGGTCAAGAGTCACATGGGAGGTGGAGATTCACCTCATTTTTTATAAATATACATCATTGCTCAAAAGAGATGACTTGGGACTTTTATTCTTGGCTTCTCTAGCATGGCATAGGAGGGAAGATATTTCTTTGGAAGAGAAAGTGGTGACTCAATGTTCCACTATTGGGGCTAGTGTGGAAGCATTGTAATTGTGTCTCTTGGGATTTTCACTTAATATATGAGGCTCTCAAAGCCGACGAACTTTCATGCATATGTCAATGAATGATTGTGAGACTATTCTTTCATTGTTTGTGGTGTATGTTTACGTTAACACATACTAATGAAAATGAACTATTTCATTGGCTTTAGTATGCATCTTGTTGAATTTGTGTTGTTACTTGATTTTATGATCATTGTTATCTTATGAAATAATTTGTAGGTTAACTAAATATTCTTTCCATTCTCTTGTGTGTCTCTTTTAGGAAAGTATTATTTCTTTTCTTCTAGGTGTGCACTCTTCCTTCTCCCTTCCATGAAATAACCTTATATGCATTGCAATTGCATGCCCCACAGTGTCATATTAATTGCTTGTTATAAATAATTTTTGTATAATCTCTTATGGTGATAATTGTAGCCAAGGAAAATTCCTAAGGATAATGGAAACAAAAATTATTTCCCGATTGGGGCTCCTACTCAAAATAGTGTGAGGTATAGGTGGGACTTGATGCTGGGAGACCCTTGGTCAACAGATTTCCAACACCATCGCCAGTTGGCACAGAAGGAGGTTCAGATGAAAATTTGAGCTTGTTGAGTCTTTTGAATCTCTTAGATTGAATCGCTCAATCCAAAATCATAATCCCAGTATTTTTTTCTAATAGATCAATTCTTACACTCCCTGTGGAAATTATTTGAAACTTGTCTCAATTAAATTTTAATGGTGAGGTTGGAATATCCATAGTCGAGCATACATCTCAATTTCTTAAGTTTTGTGATCTTAATGAAGTAATTTCAAAATATGTTACTTGTAAATTGTTCACCCTCACACTTGAAGTTTGAGTTAAATTATAGTGCCATACCTTACCATCTGCATCTATTCATTCATTTGAGCAACTCGTCAAGGAGCTTCATCAATATTTTGACAGGCATGATTACCGAGATGTTTATAAAAGGAATAATCAACTTAGAATGAAATATGATGAATCAATAGAGGATTTTTCTAATAGATTTCTTCAAGGAAAAATTTTCGCGTTTGGTTCAAATCTCTTTGAAACAATGTGAATATGAATCCTTGGTTGATTATTCTCTTCCAGCTTTCATCAATCATGAGGCACCTCTACTCTCGGAGGAGGAACCTACCACTCATTTTGTTCATCCTCCTCCTCCTTTCTCATTATCAAATAAAGTGGTCCCTCATATCAACGTTGGAATTGTGAACTCCGAAAATTGAATTTTTGATCCTTTTATCCTACCTATATTTCCTTACCATGATCAATATCTCATCCAAGAAAACTACAAATGTTATCTTAATTCCATGAAACTTAAAGTGGAGACTGGTCCCTAGATTCCCCTAGATCACGTTAATGTGCATAGTAAAAATATTCAATCTAACATCATTAAAATTATTTTAGGTATTTCAAGGGACACCTGTCATCCTCTGTGTTGGGCTGAGGAAAAGGTACATTTTACCCCTATCTTTAGCATGATTTATTATTAACTTTTATATGTTTTCCTTCATTGTAGAAATAAATCAAAGGATAATAATGTAAAATTAGGTAAAACAAATTATTAATAAAAGGTGTGTTTAATAGTATGAAAACTAACATGTTCTCTTTTTATTGATAGGGAATCAAAACAAACCAACTACTGACCAAAAGGACCAAACAACAGCAGTCAAGAAAAATAAATGAAATTGCATTGGTTCCTATGAATCAGAAAAAGATGAAGAGACACGCCTATTCTTGAAGCATTAGGTTGATGGCTATGAAGCCTTAGGATCTCCTGATATTGAGGATTCGTTATTCTGTTTTGTTTCTCCTTTAAGTTATAAAAGGTTGTAGGTGAAAGAAAATAGGAGTTGTTCATGTATTATAATTTTATGTAATAAACTTATTCAGACAGAACCTTCGAACTCGTGATGATGTATTGTTCCATTGATTAATGAATAAGTTGGTGTTTTTTTTATAAACGGATTCTGATTATTCCTTGGCAAAAGAATTCTAGAGGCTTCGAGCTCAGTCCCCGGGAGTTCTCCTGCTATTTTGTGTTATATTTTTATTTCCTTATTCTTGCAATTTAGTTATTCTTTGCGCTTTGTAGAATTACCATTTGATTCATTAATCGCAAGTGTGATGTGTTACAATTCCCTTTTCAAATCGGTTGAATTTACCATTGATGTTCCTTTATTATTGATTGATGCCTTTACATTCATTAGATTGATTTCAGCGTGTAGTTGTTGTTCAATTTTTCATATGGTTATTTCTTAAGTTTTTCCATCATAAGTGTGAATGTATGGCTTTTTGTTTAATTCTGAATGTTGTCATTAGTTGAGTTATAGAGAATTCCATTGCAAAATGTTAAATAATTGACTATTGTTCAATTCATTAAGATTGTTGTTCAATTCATTAAGGCTATTGTTCAATTCATTAAGTGTGTTGTTCAATTGAAAAAGATCCTTTATTTCAGCATTGAGTGTTTACTTCTGCATAGGCTCTGATTAAGAATTTATTCCTTTGATTGATTTGAAGTAGTTCATAGTTTAATTTTGAGTTAGGTCGATTAAACTTCGAGAATTAGATAATATTTCTTACAAATATCTAGAGTAGCTAACCTCTGATTTCACGCGCATATAGTTTCCTCGCACTCTTGAAATAAAAATACTTGCCCTGGGTTGATGATTAATTTGAAGCATTAAGGTTACCTTTAACAATCACCTTCTTGAGCCAACACTCTATCATCTACATGCCATAACCCTGTGTACTTTGATCCACTTGATCAATCTTCTCCACCAACTATTTGTTCATACACTCTCGATTCTTATTTGGTTGGTCCAAATTGTGATCGTGTATAAGGTGGTCACATTCCACAGGTGGAGCAAGAGGGTGTAGATGATTTTAATATTTATATCATATTTCAAAGTATTCTATGTCAAGAGGTTTTTCCTTCATTCTTGGCTGATATAGAATCTTGTGATCTTAGAAATCAGTCAAATGAAATCAAAGCTCTTAACTAAAAATAAAGTGTTGGACAATCATTATTTTAATGACCATGATCCCATTTATAAATGCCTAGGTATATCAGCCAATATTTTTATTTCTCAAGAAGATCTTCTTGTAGGAGCTTCTTCTTCAGCTTACTATCCCTCGTGTCTTGTTGCTTGTAATGAATTAAGTTGTAATCAAAATATGTCATGCTTCTCTAATTCACAAACTAATGAGAACAATTTTGAATTGACACAAGATGGTAAGGTTTCACATGATGAAGAATAAAGCAACAAATTCATGGAGCATCCATTGCACTCCTTGCAATTTCCAGTCTTGCATAAGGTTAATTCTTCAGTTTAGGTTGCTCATGATATTTCTCCAATCTATAAATCCTTAGATATGCAATCAAAATAATCTTATAACTTGAGTAATATGTCCCTTGATGTTGAATTTTTTTGTCAAACAATTTTTGTAGATGGTTTCCATCGAGATAATAGTGATCTTGTTATAACTTATCATAGTTGTCCACATACAATTCACGCTCTAACTCATCTCCCAAAATATAATTATCCAACATTTGAAAGTTTCGGTATTTGTCAGGGAGTCGAGGCACTTCAGCTCTCATTGATGGTTATGTCAGGTTCTCACTATCTTGATAAGATACAGTGAACTGGGTCAAATCTGAATTTTCTCGCATGATTCTTTTTTCTCTGTTGTTTCAATGGATGCAAACTCGTTCTTGAAAGATTTTGGGTTTTTCCAAGATATTTTTCTTATTTTCAAGATTGTGTTTCTAATCAGACAAAGGATTAAGTTTTAGTTAATTAATTTTCATGTAAACCTCTTGCATTGAACCCAGGATTGGAATGTATATTTTTCATGGATGTATAGAGTTATGAAGTCTATCATTCTGATTATCAATATAAAGATCATCATTGGTCGAATAATTCATATTTTTTAAGTTCTTTTGTTAACAATGAACTCCTAATATATATTATGAATGTTATGAAGCTAATATTTTTTGTTCTAGCCCAATCAATACTTTTGAGTAGAATTCAATGCTTGAATCATTTAGTGGATCAAAACCCCCATGCTAATATGAATACTATATGTGATTTGACATATCCTTCTAAACTTTCTTTAGCATGTTATTCTAATTGGTTTCCTAGGTTTACAAGGTCAACATTTTGGAAATAGGATGGAAGGTGTGAGATTGGATGGTGGTGATACATCCAACAGTCATGTCTTATTTTAATCTCCAACACATAATAATTTAGTTTTTTTATTGTTAATTGGAGTTGTCTAATTTCATATGAAAAATTTATATAAAGTTGTAGTTGTTAGATGGTGATCTATATCAACATTTACCATATTCTGCTAATGTGGATATGTTAGTATAAAAGTTACAAAAAATAAAAAATAAAGACAATTTTTTAAAATTTTGAGATGATATTGTTGAGTGTGGTAATATGTGAATATATTTTGCTATTATATTCAGGTATTCTTTGGAGAAGCTTTTATTTTTTAAAATATTGATTGCACCACTAATTATGTATTAATACATCTAATATGAATCATTACACCATTACTGTTGTAGTGATGCCTTTAGCATATACTTCCTCCTCTCTTTTGGTTTTGATGAAGGTGGTTGATACTATCTTCTTCCTAATGATTGTTAGTGCAATATGATATTTCTATTTACCATTCATACTCTACAATAACAAGGAGTGATAATCTAAAAGCAAAATCAATTTGTGACAAAGAGATAATATTAAGATTTGAAATGCTTTGTGGATCTCATACAACATCATATAATATCCAATGTTTTGTCAATAAAAATGAAATATGTGTGGCTTTTGTTGTGCTATTCAACAACCCCCCCATTATTTATGTATAATTACCTTAGAAAATAATGGGGACCCTTTCTTAATTTTTAACTTATAATTATAAAACACTTCTATAGGACAAAAATTATTAATCTGAAAGTTTGACTTTGATTTTATTAGTTGAAGGACTTAAGCAAATATGACCAAAATTCAAATCACATACCACATATCGTAGTTCCAATAAGCGGCACACAAAGCACTCCTTTCAAATATTGCAATGTGATATAAGTCAGGTACATAAAACAATGTGCAAAGGCTTTTTAACCAAAAAGAACGCTAACAAAGGAAAAATCATCCTCAACGAATATTTATAAATTAAAATCATGGGTAGGACCTGCCTTACTACCACATCACCCTTCGCTATTGCGCAATCGCAAATATTTCTTACCATCTATGATCCCCACTCTCAAACCCCCGATGTGATATATCACATCGCATTTCTACTACACATACTTTCAAACACTCACTCTACCACTTGCGATTATGATATGGCTATTTCATAGAAAAACTCACAGCGCACTTGCCCCTTTAATGCTCTGATATTGTGAAACTGTCGATAAATAACTTATAGTTAATTAACATAGAAGTATTGATCGTATATCGGTAAAATGAACATATCACATTTCTTAAAATCGTGCTCCAAAATAATTTTGCGATGCGATATTTTAATTATGTGTTGAGTTGTTCAAGAAAATCACGTGAACTCGCGTTTTTTATCATTACACAAGAATAACGGTATTGATGGTCTCGGGCCCCCAAAGTGATTTGATAGCTTATTACTTGATGTTTTGGATTTTTCACATTTAAGCCATATTTCCCATCATTTCAAACTTTTGCGTTAATCACTACCACATTTGCAAGTATTGTTGTTTATTCTCTTTTTATCTTACTACAGGATATTTCAGAGAAGCAAAACTCTTGTGACATGTCAAAATCTTAGAAGAAGAACAAGAAACTCATGGCTCATACACACCCAATGCCTCCTACTTCAAAAGTAACATATATGCCTCCTCTATTCTTTAATACAACAAGCAATCAAGACATTAGTTATTCCTCATGGGAATACATATACAGATTGTTTGAAGATGAAAAGCCCAAAAATTGTAAGGGTAGTCACAGCTGGCGCACCAACGTCCTCTTAAACTTCTTGCAGCGATGTTGCTAATTCCTTCCTCCACCAAATTGTCACTCACCCTAAAATTCATCTCTATTCAGATATGGTGAAATGGATAATCGACAATTTGAACATTGGAGAGAGGACATTCTTGACTTCAAGGGACACAGTAATTGGGTCTTTTAAGGCAGAATATTTAAAGAAAATGTATCATATACCTGATCCACAGAAGGTATATGACAAGAATCAAATATAAAAGTTTAAGATACAAGACAAAGCATGAATTACTGAAAAATCTTATGAGACATTACAAGAAGGATCACCACCCTCTTCCTTGAACAAATATGACATAAATTAGTTCTTGCATCCATTATTTTAACAATTACAAGTAAATACATGAATAACCATAACATGAACGAGTCATTTAACCATGCTTATAATCAACATAAAACCATGGAAATAAAGGTGAGATAAAAACCATTAAATCCACATATTAATTAGTAAAAAAGCAAGAGAACTTAGCTTTAATTAAACATAGGAAATAACTGACCAGGTTCGTGACTTCCACGTACCACCTAACCATAGACATGGCTAAGTCAAATCTCTCTTGAGCTAGTCACCCTCGTGCCATATTCCAAGCATGAATGTGGGATCTCATGGATTGACCAATAAAAAAAAACCAACACAATGCAGAGGTTAAACCACCTCCACCCTCACCATACTGTGATCATACCAAAACTAGTGCTCCGATCACAAAATTGAACCAAGCTTGGAATGCCTCCGAAAATCCATCACTATCCTTGAGGAATTTTCTATCTACTTGACTCTTAGGATTTACCACAATCCAATCTTGGATCACTAGGTCCTAAACCGAGACACCACCCTTAGGCTTTACTGTGTATCCCGTGAAAATCGGTCAAGGGATTCTTAGGCCTTTGGGAATTTTCCTTGAGACCACCTCCTCCCCGGATTCCTAAATCCATCCGGCAATTACAAAGCTCAAAACTGAGATCAAAATCAAAACACACCATGGAATCTGGAAAAAGGCAAGAAAAGGATGAAAACCACTATCAAAACCTGGTAAAACCATGCCACCAACAATAAGAGAACCAAATACCAACATGCATAAGGCATGAATGTCCAAACCAACTAAGAAATCACATATACAATATGTTACCTAAAATTATTCTTGTTGAAGCTGCTAGATCCTGCTCTTCCTTTCTTGATACTTACTTTGCTTTCATTTCCTTGTCCTTCCTTTGCTTTCTTTCCTCCTTCTTGGCTCAATGTTGAAATGGTCCAAGAAAACTCTAAGTATACAAGAGTGAGAGAGAGAGAGAGAATAATGAGAGAGCTCCAAAATTGAACTGGCAAAAGGTATCAACTGATCCTCAAAATAATTTTTATGAATTAGGCCTCTATTTATTCATTTTCCATTAATTTCCTTCATTTTCATCCTCACATGAAAATTGTGACCTTTTACGTTCCTTTTCTCCTAATTTCCTTTATTTTCATAAATAAATGAGCCAAAAATACTTTTTGCCTCTTTAATGCCTTAGCCATTGCCTTTGTCAATTTCCCTTAGCCATAAACACATCCAGTGATTCCCATTGGGATATATTTGCCCAAAATTCAGATTGGAATAAGTGTCACTTAACCGTGGTCGTATTCTTTCCTTAAATTTTATTACACAAATTTTTTGCCCATATTTGTTACACCCTCAATGCCAAAGGGGGAGATTGTTGGCATTATGGTGTTCATGGTTGTAGCTACCTAGTGTTGGTATTAGTTTCATGATGACAACTATATTATGTTGGCATTGATGTCAACCTTATGATGATCTATATGATGCATTGATGCCATCATTGTAGGTGATTGGTTTGGTTGTATCTAGTTGATTTGACATGGAGCTGATGGTGTTGGAATTGTTGCCAACCTTATGATGTCACACTCATGATGGTCAAATTATGGCATTAGTATAGTTTATGGTTAGATGCTAGAGATGATAGACAAGATTTGAAAGACCAAAATTACTAAATGGAGGTCATATGATCAATGTCATGATGGGAAATTGCTTGTGGAAGATGAGCAAGATGTCCTCAGCATCCTCCTAAAGTTTGGTTGGCAGACACTATGAGGAATAAAGGAAAAGGAGGACTAATGCAGGTTGTTAGTAGGCCATAGAGACGTTGGTCATGGCCTAGAGAAAGGAGTTATGATGCATTCCAACAAATCAAAAAAATCATTACTCTATTTTGAATGGTTTTTCCTCTGGATTCCTCACACACATTGGATGTATTTCAACATAGAAATTACCAAAAGCTTTTACACTTATTGGAAAAGGTCATTAATGGTATGAAAATTTCCTCCAATGATGTGAACACTTTAAGTGCACAATTAGTGGTGATAATGGCTTTATTTTGTCATTTTTGTGCACTATTGATCCCAGGCCAAAAGTGGATTTCACCCCTAGTTTTTTTTTATAATTCATTTTTGGAGTAGGGTGAGGTTGATGAAGTTAGTATGTGAGTGAGAAGGTTGTAGAGAACTATAGGAATGCTTCAAACAACAATGATATCTTGTGCATGAGTTTTATTGGTAGCATAATGAGAAAATATATTTGTTGAAGCATAGTATTGATGTAGAGTATTATATTGCAGATCAGAGATGCAGAGAGTTGTAGAAAAGTGTGTTGGTGGAGATGGAAAGCTTGAAATTGCTCCAAGTTTGTGACTGTCACATTTGTTTTGCATTTGTTGTTGGTGCGTTTGGAAGATAGCCATTGTGTTTTATGTTGCTGATTGTATTATGTTGTAAATATATTTTGTGTCTTGTTGCTAAAGATCATATTGCAAAGTTGAATTGATTTGAGAAGGAAGTTTTGGGATCCAATGTGAAAATATATGAAATGAGGCCCGCATAGAGTAAAGGAGCAATGAATGCATGAGAGTGGAGTAGTGGTTTCGAATCTTCAACGAAAGGAACAATTTATCCATCCAATGGTAGTTGGACAATCCAATCGGAGTTAGGTGAGGATCGTTAATCGTGGTATATTTCAGCAGATGGTAGTCCATAGATCCGTGTGAGAACATAGTCTTCTGATTTTATCAATAGAATCGAGCCTCCTGGATGATGGGGGTCAGCTGATGGTATTTGAGGTCAAGTCTGATAGCTGATGGGAGTCAGCAAATCTATGTAAAAGACATATTTTACTTAATAGAATATTCAGAGTAGCACAACAAAAACAAGGGTGGTTTTTTTCCCCAAGAAGGGTTTTCCACCAGATATCTTGTGTCTCATGTGTTGATGCTTTCTTGTGTTTTTTTTCATGGCTATTTTTCTCATATGGGTTATTTGTTACTTATGATTTATTAATAGATCCACAAATGTTTAATGAGTTTTTGCTAATTAGTGTGTGTGATTATAAGGTTGAGAACGAGTGTGCTGCCTGACCTAGGTTGTTGAAGATTGGTTTGAATCTCTGCTTTGGCCCTCCACTGCCATGCCCCCCCCCCTCCCGGAGTTTGATCTGGGTGGGGAACTGCTTCTTGATGCTCCTCATATCAATAAGCAGCCTCAAAATGATAAGCATCCTCCTCATGATGCATCATAATCATGTTTTCCTCTATGGTCTCCTCAACGGGACCTTCGCGATCACGCCCTGTTGTTTCAAAAATTTTGAAGAAACTTGACGGAATTCTAGAGATCACTCTGCCTCCAACACTCCCACGCAGAGCTACCCTCTCATTATCAAAAAAATGACTCGTTGGATATTTCACAGGAATGTGGCCATCACCAAAAACAGTTCAGAAGTGGGTAGAGAGAAACTGGCCTCAAGTGACACAGGGGAAAATAGTTATCAGATTCTGCGGAAGGGGATAATTCACCTTTCACTTTGAAACAAAGGAAGACAAAGACCTTATCTTCAAAAGCAGACCGTATTTTATGGATACAAGAGGACTCTACCTGAATAGATGAACCCCAGACTTTGATCCCGAGCTGGACGTCCCAAATGCAGTCCAGGTCTTTGTTTGACTACCACATCTTCCCTTGAATTATTGGGGAGATGAATCTGTCAAAATTATTGGAAACATAGTCGGAAAATATATCGATAGGAGCGAGCCAAAAAACAACATGCAGCCATGTGTGAGGATTTGTGTTGAAGTGGACTTAGGAGGACTCTCAAAGGCTATCAAGATCAAAGTAGACAACTCAACACACATACAGCAGTTGGACTATGAGAAAATACCCTTCAAGTGAAAGGTATGTCATGAATATGGGCATTTCACAAATAGATGTAGTAAGAAAGAAGAACAATAAAAGAAAATTGAAGAAGCACAAGAACAAAAATCGAAGCAAGTAAAAAAAAACAGCAAATAAAACCTCACATGTCCCTATCCCTACTACTACAGCACCCTTCTCCCCTCCCTCAAAGATCCCCCTCCCTTACTCCTCCCTAGATCTACTTCTCTCTTTGCCTTCAATCCCTTTGATCCTCTTGACATCCCCTCTGACCCTCCTCAATATTAAGTCTGAAACCTCTTTATCTGACATAGTCGAGCTATTGCATGGATACTTCAGTTAGAACTCATGTGACAGAGTTTGGTGGAGTTATTGAGGTAGTTAGTGGAGTTGTGTTCAGTTTAACTGAGTTAAACATAGTTGAGCTAGTTGTATCTAGTCTAACTGATTGATACACTTGTGAGAGTGGTGTGAATTAATTATTAATTAATTCACTAATTATTGACTCATTAATAAACTAAAGAATACATCAGTTAACTACAGTGCATGGACAGTTTCAGTGGAGACCAGTGAAGAGGTAGGTGAAAGAGCAGTGTGACTATCAGTTGTGACAATAGTGTTGCATGTGTTTGCACCACACATTGATGGAGATGCCAATGAGGATTGTGTGAGCAAGGCTAGACCAATTCGAGTTCATTCAAAGCCATTCTTCAGCAGTGATTGCGCAGTAGAGGCAGGCTAGCAGGTGGCAGAGATTGGAGCATGAGATTTGCTAGATCAGACCCGATTAGTGTGTAGCAATTGGAGATTGTACTGAGAGCTTGTGAGGAGATTTGTATGATGATTGTTACATGATATCTATGACATATAATATACAGATAGTTGGGGGTTTTCATCTTTAAGCTTTACCATAAAAATACTGTGTTCATATTTGTGAATGTTCATTGATTCCCCTACTGAATGAAATGTTATATGTTCAAGGTTGGGGGAAGGGGTGAGCTTGGTAAATCTCCTATCACTACAAAAAAATCACCTCAAGAATATCTAATTCAAGGACCATTGGAGGAGAAATATTTGATTGGAACCTATTATGAACCACCTTTGTATCTCAAAACCCTAAAAATTCCCTTAACCATTCTTGTCAATATGAAAATCAAATATCTAAGCTCGAACTTGAGGGGTTTTTCTTTTGTCTTTCACTAGATCCTTCATGCCTCCAAGAGATTTCTCCTCAAGTTGTGGAATATGTGTACGAGTTGGGGAATTATAAATATGTTGATCCAATTGAATCCTAGTTTCAAGCAGCCATCAACACACCTTATTTCCTCATCATTCAATAACTCTTGCTACCATATCAATTAAAGCAATTGGTTTCTCATACTCTAGTATGTGTTGAATTTTATTCTTTAAAACTAAGTGTGACTATATTTAGCATTATGTTATTCACATGGCCACATTTGAAGTACTTCTACACTTGAAGGAGATATTACTCTCTTTAAATTATGGTAGGGTAGTATTAAAACAATAAATGAAAATGTCATCTGAAATAAAATTGTCATAGAAACTCCCTTGAAATGACAATTCCTAAGGCACAACTATTGAAATTTATGTCATTATGGACTCTTGTGGTAGACTTGTCAGAATTAATTCACTCATAATACCTCATATCTTGTAAAGTAACATTGATCATTGATTGGGTGGTTTTTCTTCATATTTTTTAGGAATCCATGGGGTTGGTCAAGGGTATTTTGCATTACACATTACATGCATAAGCCTAAAACCCTAACCTTGGCCTAGTCACTTCAACAAGTTGTTATCCGAGAAACCTTTTCAATTTTCTCTTCACAGGAATTGATGAAAAGACTCCTATGGTGGACCAATACTATAAAACCCTAATGAGCTCCCATGAGAACCATAGCATGATCAACTCGAGAAATATTTCAGTCATTATCTGAGATTTTTTCTTTAAAATGAATCTTTAGAGTAGAAGGTCCAACCAATAAAGATTAGTAATTAAAAAAAATTCACGCTATCTGGTGGTCTTAAGGAGAAGATTTTCCTCCCCACCTATTAAGTAACATATCTGAGGCTAGTCATAATTAGATTTTTTTAACATAAACAGATTAATTGACGGATAGGAGGTCTCATTATGATCCTATCTACCATGACCATGGGTCCTCACAAGAATTAAATTATAGCTACTGGTCACCAAGCCAGGGTAATGGATTTCAGTTGAAAAGTTGGAAGACAAGAGATCTCATCACAAGTCAGCTTGTTCATTCTTATTAGCCTTTGTGAATGGCACTGTCGTTCTATGGTTACCAAGCTAGGACAACGAACTTCAGTTTATTTCTAAACCAAAGTATATGTTTTTAAATGACTCTAAATCTATATCTAATCTATGGGATATAGGCATCTCATTAGGTTAAAATGCACCCATGTCGAGGGTATCGATGACTACTAGCAGCAGGTCCATGCCTATGGTATTAAAGTTAATTTTACACTATGATTCACTTGGTTTTTTTTTTCTTTCCCTAAACTCATTATCATATCTCTTTGAGAATGGCTTTAATATCCTTTCAATAATGTGATTTTGAGTTCTATCTTTCAGAAATATGAAGGTTTTCATGGATGTGGGACCATAAGTGCAGGTGATTCACTTTGCTTGAACAAGAGGAGCTTCAATTATATGTTTGGGTAATGGTAAGATGGTCATCCTGGGAAGTTATTGTTTTGTCATCTTTATTTTTCCCTATTTCCATCCATATTTAACATCATATCTTTCAAATCATGTCACTTTTATTTGTAATGAGGATATTGAGGTGGAGACCTACTGATATGGACTTCTCTTGAGATGCTTTGTGTAAATTTTGACAGTTGGCTATTTCATGTTGACATTATCCTTGAAGTGAAAACATTGTTAGCATTCCCATGGGAGCCCTGACATTATATTTTATTTTGATCAGTCTTAATGAGTAAAAGTGGACCAGTAAGCATTTTTTTTGTCAAAACTAAAATATAGAAAGGAACAATATTATGAGTGTAGGAACATTTATGTTTCAATTCTGGTTGTTTACAAGGGTACATCAATATAGCAGTTGATTCTCTTGCATGAGGACATGCAATATTATCAACATGGGGGGATGTCAGTCCACATAATTGTTGCATCTAATGCATCTTTTTGTCGATATGATGCCTTGTTTATACCCTTGTTTTACCAATTATGAACTTTATCTTGCACTTATACATTTTCTTGATGTAATATCGAATATTTACATTCAATTCACATTTTATGCACTTCTTAAGACTAATATTAATTAATTGTTTTTAATGCATTTCCTGCATCACATAGGGATCCTACACCAAGGATATGGGGACCACTTGATCATATGAGCTTTCCATGGAGGAAAACGATAAATGAAATTTGTTCAAAATTATTTTTCATCCTATTTTTACAGTCATAGGTGAAATTATCTCTCATTGACTTGGTCCTTCACTAAAGAGTAGTATTCTTGCACTAAAGAGCAACCAATTTGCGGCTTTCATTCATCGGTATATTTTGGGAAAATCAGGGAAATTTTTTTTATCAAAATTCTATTTGAACACTTACACATCAGTGAAAATGTACTAAGGTCTTAAAAATGGATTTTTAGAAACTAATTAATGCTACATCCCCAAATTCATAACATTTTTCAAAATGAACAACTTCCTCCTACATTTACGTGCACATTAAGGAGAATATGAAAATTCTGGAACATGGATTTTTCTCCAAGCATAGTAAATTGAATATAAAGTGGGTTGGTTTTGAAAACTCACCCCCATTTGGGAGATTTACGGGGTTATTTGAGGCATATTTATAAACATATATGCAGTCGCAATTTGTTGGTGTAAATATTTCGAGAAAGTGTACCAAAAATGCTTCACTTAAGTCATTGGTGGCAAGTGACCCTAAAAAAAATATGTGGCCACTTTTATGCTTTAGATATGCAATAAAACATGATAAAACCCTGCAAGAAAATATCTTATGCAAACCAAAAACATATAGGAGAAGAAAATAAACAATGTAATAACCCAATTTTATTGAAACACTTGGTGCAAAATATTTACAACTTGGGTCTATAAATCCCCCTTCGTGGGATGGGTCCTTTGGATGTCTCTTTGCTTCAACAATCTGTTTTTCTCTCTCAATATGCAAAAAACCCAAAAGAAAATTGGAACTCAAGTGGGAGCTCAAATGGCATGAGATGATAATGGTGACGATGATAATGACCATTGTGAAAAATGAATGGAAAACCCTCTTATTTATAAGAAAGCATTGAGCTAAATTAAGAATTGGAAAATAGTTAAATATTATTGACCAAATCAAAATCTAGCCGTTAAGAATACTTTAATATATTTTTTGGAGAGGGAAAAAATATTCAAAATGATCAAATATCTTTATTTAGAAAATGGTTGAAGTAATTAACAAATAAAATGATTTATTAATCACTTTGGGAGGATTAAGAAAAATGTGAATTTGAAATAATTATTAAATAATGGTTTAACAATTATTCCAAAAATAAAAGAAAGGAATAATAAATAAATAGTGATTTATTTAATTATTCCAAGGTTATTTAGTCAAATGTGTTAAGAAATAATTATCAAATAATGATTTATTAATTATTTCCAGAAAAAAAAAATTAAATAAATAATGATTTACTCAATTATTCTCATGGGTTTTTTTAATTTTAAATAGAAATAATTATGTAAAAATGGTTTATTAAATTATTTCCAATGGTGAAAGTGATTTTACTATGGTAAAATTAATCCTACATGATGTGTTTCGAACCACCTAGTTATAAATTGATAAGTGATTATTTTTTAGTTGATAACAATCCTTATCCTTTCTATATAAATGGATAAACCTAGACATGTGGTATTATGAGCATTCCTTATTCCAATCAGCTTCATGTCCCCATCCTAGTCTTAATGGATGAATAATACAATGGATGTTATTATATCAAAATATGATACCAATAGATAATAGTATAAAATCACTGATGAAATAGTACAACTAGTAAGCAACATAAATGCTTATTTTGACGCAACTTAAAAGTTTGAAAATTTTAAAAAGATAAAAAATTCCACACCATAAACATGAGGTATTACTCCATGTTCAATATTAATGGTTACAATATCTATTAGACAACTCCCCAGGGTCACATTTGTAGGTACTGAGCTTTGCCATCATATTAATCTTTGATGGTCTCCCACACATTACTTCTCTTTAGATAATAAATAATAAGCTCGTCATTTGTTAGTGGAAGAAAAAACTCGATTGTAACGAAACTAACCCCTTCTAAGTATGAATCATACTGACAAAATATTGTACAAGATATTGTATAGACTCTCTAATGTCACATACAATCCCCAAGAATCTCCTAAATTTGATCTAGCTACAATTGAAAAGGCACCATTGTCATCATACCATATAATCGTATCACAAAATACTCTTATATAGTCATCACAATTTCTAGAATATATGGAATCATGCCTCTATTTGTGAATGTTGACTAATTAGAGAATCCAACTTTACAAAATTAAATCCCTAACAAGTGTTGTAGCCTATTTTTATCACGCTTCTCTTTTCTGCTGCTATATGTTTTGGGCTTGCATCAGATATTTTCTTGCATTAATTTATCATGTTTTTTTGCAAATCTAAAGCATAAACATGGCCACATATTTTTGTTAGGGTCACTTGTTACCAGTGACTTAAGTGAAGCGTTTTTTGTACACTTTTTAGAAATCTTTACACTAACAAGGATCTAAATATTGATAGGAATTAGAATAGGAACTACTAGATTGGTTTCCATTCATCCCCTATTTAGGGTTACAATGATAACCATGATCAAGTGAATCATGATGCTAGGGATGCAAACATGGATCCTAGTGAACTCTTTAATTGTTCTATCTATTTTTCAATTTTCTGACCATGTGGTTCCTCATGTTGTAATAACTAATGTGTTGTTTAAGTACTTTATTCTTGGGAATTGTATTTTAGATGTTCCTATTTTCATAAAAAATATAAAATTGGGCGCCATATTTCTGGTTGAAAATACCTTTGGTTGTTATCACCTTTTCATACAGTGTTCTAAATTCTAAGTTTCATGTTTGAAATTATATTATTGTTAGAAAACACCTCTTGTATTCATAGATATTTATTACTACCACCCCTCAAGAAAGACACATTTGTCATAGGTGGGGAATACATTAGTTGAGGGCAAGTCAAAATATTAATATATGATCATATTTTTTAGGTTTGTCTTTAGTTTATGAATGATGGGACTATGTCAATCTTCATAATTCATGAAAACCTAAAATTGATTTTTTTTACTTTGTTTCCTTTTTAAAAAAAATTAATATTATTCATTAATATGTTCAATTTTCAATTGTATTCATTTCATAATTGTTCTTGAAATTCCAGTTGCATTTAGTAATATATGAAAAAAATACTTGTGCTAAATAGGTAACTCATTTAACCAATAAATATGAATAATCCTACCAGGATATGATAGCGCGTATCTCTTCATTTTATCCCATCTCCTTGAAAGTATTTCTATACCTCTAATCATGTTTGCATAATCTATATACACATTTATGTTATAGGTAAACGTGTTCTATTATAATCCAAGTTACTTAAAGCTCCTAATTGGGTTTTTGCCTTAGTATTTCAATTTTTTCCAAAAACAAAAGACACTCTCTTTTGTTAACTTCTAAGAAAATTCCTATGTAGGAAATCATTGGGATTGTTGTAATCAATATTCCAATGCCAAGGAATGTTTTATATGGATTTGAAAATGTATCCTTAATTATGAATCAATTTTTTTCCATCTCATAACTTTAATAAATAAATATTCTAAGAAGCATTGTGTAAATTTCTAGCATGGTTAGGTGAAAGGATTTAATTCTAGAAAATTTAAAATTCTTTATTGTTTAAGTTAAAATATTTTAGAGAATTGGTTGTAGTGGCTTTATTGTTATTGGTTGTAGTGCCTTTATTGTGGTTTTTGGGAAATAACAAAGTGCACAATAGCATAACAAAGTGTATGGAAATCATTTGTCAAATTTTAATATATATTTCTTTATATTACATATCTTAGTGTGTACTTCAACCTTTCTCAAATTAATTGTAATCCCTATGTGGTCCAATGTAGCTATGGGTATTAAAGGTTGAATGTTTTTTGGTTACCATACCTCAATTTTGGTTTTATAATACATTGATGTATAAAAATCGATTTATGTAATTAGAAAGGTTTGTGCTCTAGAAAAAATTCAATAAATGAAAAATGGAAGTAGTTAATGGCCTCAAAACCTAAAAGATTTCATTATAGATTGAAAAACATCAATTTTTTCAATCATATTTGACTTACTTATCTCATCTATCATGGTATACTCATTTTTTGATTAAAGCTTTATGATTTTATTTATTTGGAGGATACATCCCTAGAACATGAACATCTGCTTTTATGAAATGGTGGTCGAAAGTCCCTAAAAAGGATAGTCTCTTTTTGAATACATAACTGAAATTGTGAAACACTATCAAACCATATAAAAAGAACGTTAAAAAAATTAAAACAATTGTTAAATATGACATTAATTCTCCACTTGAAATACACATTAAACAATCAGAAGTGTATATATGAATGCAAAACATTACACTAATAATTAATAATTGTAAGTAATAGTTATTGTAATAATTAGTTGTTTTAATAATTATAAAAAGAAGAGTTAAATTTTTTTGAAAAATGTCCCAACAACTTGATTAACATATCTATATATATTTAAAATTGATAAAATTATCATAAATGTAAATACAAATAAATATAATTTATTAAATCTTAATATCTTTCCAAAATTTCATTATTATAAATATAAATCCAAAAAAATATAATTTATTAAATCCTAATATCTTGTCAAAAAGTATTATGCCATATTCTAGTTAAACACTAAATTAGTTCCTTTGTATTTTTATATTTTAACCCTCTCACTATTTTAATCTTGCAAGTATCTTAACTGTTTTTTTCAATCCTGGGTGTGGCTATAAAGATCCAAATATAAGGCTTCATATTGTTGAAGGTATGTTATATAAGCTTATTACATTTTTCAACTTTCTCGTAATCCTATGTTTATTTTGAGCATATGTGACCTAATAAAGTGGTTATGACTTATGACAGAATTATTGTAAAACAAATTATAATGATACTAGAATAAATGATAATAATAAAGAAAAATAAACTCACGTGCTTAAGAACAACATAATAATAATAATATATTCTTGATCATCCTTTCATCAAAAGTGGAACTATTGACTTATAAACACCATTATTTGTGATACAATTACCTTATTTCCCTGGAATAACATTTTCCACAACGTTTTGACTACAATGGGAGAAGAAAGGTGGTGTTGAATTTGAGAACAGCATTGGGCCCGGCACTGGATTCCGTGGTAACAACCGCATAGCCACTGGCAAATCTGAACTTGCCCGTCCCTCCAACCACCGCATACTCAGACTGTGGCTGATCGAACCTGTCGGTTCCCTGCAACTCCAGAGTGCTGCCGTTATACTCCATATTCTGAAAGATAACGGTGAAAGCCATGAAGAAATCAAGTCCAGTAACCAGATTTGTATTGACGTATGTTCCTTGCGCTCGGCCCACAATATTATCAGAACCAGATTCGGAGTCGGGAATTTTGGTTATGACATCGCTCATAACTATGACGGTTCCAAACTTGCCCGGGCTTGAAGAAGAGCCATTTACTCCTGCAACTGCAAAGGAACTGAGGTTGCTCCCTCTCAAATTGTCGTGCATGTAGAACACAATGTTGGTCTCACTTTTACCCGCAGCCGGCTGCAGGAAGACGATGACGATGATGGCCATGACTGGAAACAAAAGCCCGGAAGCCATGGAACAGGAATGAAAAAACTTACAAAAATATAGATGGGTGAGTTTTCGAGAGAGCATTGCAGCGCTGATGAATAAATAGATGCTACCTGCCATAAACGACATAGCTTCCAGATCCTAATTTCAGACCCCATTGTATATTTCGGTCAGAAGGCAACCCCAAAGTCAATGACCATATCCCACGCCAAAGTCAATGGCCACATCCACCTGATTTACTAATTAACCCAGTTGAATCACCTAATTATGATTTTTCAAATGTAAACATTATCCATTGATTGCAAAGCTTCACTAAGATGGCTTGCAAACGAATTTTTAACCTCCTGCCATTAACATAGAACTGATTAACACTGATGAGATCTGGATTAAACCTCCAAAATGATAGAATTTTCACAAGATGACTTGCAGCAACGATTATGAGTTCCAGTCATTAATTTTGATAATGATGCCTATTGCAATAATCAACCTAATTTGTTAACCAAAAACCAAAATATTTAGATAACATATGTACAATTAGTATGAGGGAGTAGATTGTTTGGTAGGGGTAACTATAGTTTTTTTTCCTTTGGTATGGGTAAATATGGTTTTTTTTTCCTATGTGAGCTTCATAATGGTGGGTTTTGTACTTTTCTTAAAATTATTACAAGTTTCTGTCTTTTTTAAAGCAAGAATCTCATAAGTTTTTGTAATTATTTTTCTAAAATTATTACAAGTTTTTGTCTTTTTACCAAGAATCTCATAAGTTTTTTTTTTGTTTTATAAAGTGAGAATCTCATATATATTGAGTGGAATGTTGTTTAAAATGTGTTTTCAATTTATAAATAGATTTAGTTCTATGAAATATTTGAAATCTGCAGATTATATAACTGAAATTTACTATTTCAAGAAATTTCTAGTAGATTTCAAATAAAAACTACCAAAAAAAAAGTGAAAACATGTGATAGTTAAACTAGGCTTTTCTAAACATTGTGATGTTGGGAAGTTAAAATAAACATGTGATAGTTAAACTAGGCTTTTCTAAACATTGGGCTGTTAGAAGTTAAAATGTACAAAATATGATGCATCATGGTTAACAATGTGAAAAAATAAATAGAAGTGAAAATGAAATATAATAAAAATTTGTTAATTAAAAATAAACCATTTAGTTATATAAATTAAATGATTGGTAAATACCAATAGGTTTTAATCCATGATAGACATCAAAACATTCCATATAATACATTTCATATTGTTGATATTAAATAAATAGTAAAGTAAGAAATTTACTTAATTACAACTTTATTTTAAATTATTATTATTATTAATTATAAAAAAAGAATTAATATATAATTTAAATAGTATTCTTGATCATGGAGGTCCACCCCACTTTACCATGGAAATTCTTAACTTGAAAACAGTTTTTGTTACAATACCATAGGTGAATACCATTGCTTATCAATACCACATACAAATATATTAATTATTTAATTAATTAATTTGAGATAAATTAATTAAAGAGCATAACTAACTTGGATATAAATATTAACTCTTTGGTTTGTGAATACTACGACAAATAAGCCGCCATATTCTGTAGAGATTAAATCTTTACCATTCATCTAAAAATTAGTGATAATTAAATTAAAATTTTGAAAGACCTATTCTAAAATAAACATATATATATATATTACATCCAACCTACCTCTCTTTTGGTATTTCAAATTAATGATCGTTTAAAAACTACAATCAATCTGAGTTTGATGCAAAATTATATTAAGGGGAATTTAGAGTCTCTAAAGAAATAGAGTTTGATGAAAAATGAAACTAAAAGGATTTTAGATTTTTTAAATGCCTAATAGGAGGTTGGAGTGGTTAATTAAAAGAAAAAGAAAAAAAGAGGAAAGCTGATAAAACTCTAAATCTATATTTAAATATAGATGTATAGAGAGATTGTTGTATATGCATTGTTTCTTCTAGATTGTCATCAAGATGGATGGAATTGAAGGGAGTGCCTATAAAAGCTTGATATTGGGCAGTTGTTATTGTAGGAGTGTCATGAGGTCTACAATGTTTGAGATAATGATATCTATATTATAGAATACATTACAAATGACTTTAGATTTTTGGTTGAGGTCAAGTTTTGACAATATGGCCTATTGTATGTGTCCTCTTTCCTCTATTACCTCAGTGATGAAGACCTTTTTCAACTAATAGAGCTCAATGAGCTTAAAAACATTGGTATTTCTAGACCTAGAGAACCATGTGCCTTGCACCCACTCAAATTTTTTTCTACAAATGAGTATTGGATAACTTCCTTCTCTTTCGATTAATCATCTACTTCATGGAGGCCACATAAATATTTGTGCCATTATAGAATTGATAGTGCTAATCCTATGTAGCTTTCATGGTGTCTTGTTGTTGCTATGACAAACACCCACTAAAATTTTTCCTCCACTCGAATTTTGGAGCCTCCTTGTGATCATATGATATGTCATTCCTTGATTGTTCTTAGTCACTTCATGATTGGTTAATGATTTTCTAATTGTTTAAGTCTTATTCTAAGATACTAATTACATAAACAACTTTCTTACACATGATTATCCTTTGATGTATTCATAAGCACACCCTTTTCTAGCTAGCCTAACAATCGATCTGCACCCTAGAAATTCAAGCATTGTGCAATCCTTGATGATAGTCTGATCTGAAATAGGTGGCTGACTTGTTTTGCTATGCAAGAACCTTCTATTACATTTAAATAACATAAGGATCGTGTTGATATGTCCATTTGTACAATTGAATTCTTGTATCAAGTTCATGTGCTTTTTTCATGCATTATGTGTGAGCAATTTTCAGTTGTTTTTAGTTGATTAAATACATGAACAGCAAACATAAATTGTAGAAAAATAACCATCAACACACAACAGCAAAATAATAAAGGATTTCACCCTCAACACTTGGGCTACGTCTCCTTGAGCCTCCATCAATGTACTAGCCTCTTTGGGATTAAGATAGTATAATTATTTTACAAGTTGCTGCTCAACTCCACTGGTTTTTCAGACTGTACCAATGGGCTCAGAATGCAAAAATACCCTTATATTGACTGTTCAATCATCCAAAATGGGTCATGGCTCCCTTGGGCGTGACCTCTTCTGCTGGTGGCCTTGAGCTTCCCTTAGCTATCATGTGGAAAAAAATAGCCTTAGAAGTCCTTATCTGCTCATGAAACTTATCTCATTGTTTCCAAAACATGTCAAACATACAAAATACACTGTGCATTCACTCAAAATGACCTTTGGCTCCCTTGGCTATGCCTCCAACACCTGGTGGCTCTAGGTGCCATGAAACTTCTCTATGGAAAAATCGCACTTAGAAGTCTCCAAATGCATCTGAAACCAGCATCATTGGCTTCAGAATGTCCAAAATAGTCAAAAAATGACTATTCATTTGTTGAAATTGGTATTTGGACCCAATAACTTTGCTATATCTTTCAAAGGCTGAAAAAAAATTGTATCAGTATGAGCATACAAGTAAGGAGCATATGCATGCTCACCCTTTGGCTCATCTTTGGATTGAGACACAAAAATGGCCTCAAAATCCTTTCGGATTCTCAAGGTGTCCTCTTGAGTTCTTGTGTCTTCTTATTCTTTCTCTTCAACATAAAATGTGTATTGAAATTCTCCCACATCATGTGGGAAGAAAGCACAAATGTCTTCATCTTCCATCTTGGAAGGACTTTCTACATCAGCATAATGCCTCATATCTATAGAAAAAAAAGAGGCTATTGGTGAATATGGTGGTGAAACACCATTCTTTTTATCTTCTCCCCTTGAGAGACTTATAGGATTTTCTCCCTCAAGTATGCTCTTTGAAGTCTCCACATTTTCCAAAGATGAAACTTGAGGTGGGGCTAGTAGAAACCTTAGCCTCTTTCTCTTTCTTCTTAGTTGGGAAGTCATACCAACAAGCTCTCTTTCTCCTCTTCGGAGCTTTAATCTGATAAGCATTTTCCTCTTCACAACAATCCCTCTTTGCACAATTAAACAACCAATAGCTAACCCTAGCTATACTTGGCTAAAATGAGCTAAACTTGCTCTGATAACAACTTGATCTAAAATAGGCAGCTGACTTTTTTTTCTATGCAAGCACCTTCTGTTTCATTTAAATAACATAAGGATCATGCTCATACATCCATTTGTGCAATTGAATTCTTGTATCAAGTTCATGTGTTTTTTTCATGCTTTATGTGTGAGAAATTATCAATTGTTTTTAGCTGATTAAATACATGAACAACAAACATAAATTTCATAAAATTAACTAGAAACACACAACAGAAAAATATTAAAGGAGTTCACCCTCAACACTTGGGATACGTCTCCTTGAGCCTCTATCAATGGACTAGGATCTCTGGGATTAAGATGGTCTAATTCTTTTACAAGATGTTGCTCAACTCCATTGCTTTTTTAGACTGTACCAATGGGCTCATAATACCAAAATACCCTTAGATTGATTGTTCAATCATCCAAAATGGACCATGGCTCCCTTGGGCATGACCTCTTTTGCTGGTAGCCTTGAGCTTCCCTGAGCTATCCTATGGAAAAAACACCCTTAGAAGTCTTCATCTACTCCTAAAACCTATCTCATTGTTTCTATAACATTTCAAACATACAAAATAAATTTTTCACTCACTCAGAATGACCTTTGGCTCCCTTGGCTATGCCTCCAACACTTGGGGCTCTAGGTGCAATAAAAATTCTCTATGGAAAAATCACACTTAGAAGTCTCCAAATGCCTCTAAAACCTGCATCTTTGGCTTCAGAATTTCCAAGGTACTCAAAAATGACTATTCATTTGCTGAAATTGGACTCTGGATGCTCTGGCAATGACCCCAACACTTGATGACCCTAGCCTTCAAAAATATTCAAACACACTAAAACACCTGAAGATGGCCTTTTCTGCCTCAGTAACCTTCTCCAATGGATTCCCATCATGCCAAAATGCTAAGAATGACTTTTACTAAGCTCAATTTGGTCGAATATTTCCCAGGATAGGCCTTATTTACTCCGGGCCTAGTAAAATGCCACTAAATTTGGTTGACTGCCAGTTAAGTCCACTAAAAGTGGAACTCCACTAAATCTGGCGCGCTCCACCAAACATGCTGCCAACATAATCCGCATTTTTGTAGCATTAATCTGAGGTTAGTGGGCGAATAAGCACATTTTAAATGGATAAGTGCTTCTTAGTGCTAATCGTGGGTTAACCACGTATTAACATTAAATAAACATCATTAATGAAAATCCCAACGTTTAGTCTTAGCCATGAGTTCTGGGATCATGGCCACATGGGGAGGGACCTGGCTCGCGGGGTTGGCCCCCTCCAACCCCCAGACAATTGGTGGAGGTAATTTAAATATAAGTGGAGAGTATATAGGGTAAGAACCACCCTAGAGGTGAGACAGTATAGGCGCGAGGTCAGGGATTCGACCCCACTCTAACTCGTAAAATTTTACTCATTGCTATAATTAGCCACTTCCACCAAATATGTCAACGCTACCAATTTTAAATCTCTGCCACAATGGCTAGTGACCTCCTCCATATTTCGTAAATGCCACCGAATAGTGGGTTTGAAACATTATAATATTAATATATAGATATATATATATATATATATATATATATATATATATATATCTTTAAAAAAAAAAAATTATATATATATATATATATATATATATATATATATATATATATATATATATATATATATATATATATATATGTTTATAAAAATAATACCACCATAACTAATGTCCAACGACTAACATGCCAATAATTCGAACTTCCATGAAATAATTCAAACCAAGGGTTGGAGAGGGCCCACCAGAGAGGACACGTGGCACCCTCTGGTTGGGTTGTACTCCAACCTAAAAAAATTCAAATTCATACTTAGGAAGAATATTCAAATTCATACTTAGGGAGAATATTGGAGGTTATTGGACAATTTTTCTCTTCACTTAACCCATCTGGCGAATCTAAAGATGACACTTGTCATGGTGTCACTGGCTGCAATCTAGAGAATATTCCTGCAACGTTGACTGTACCTACCACATCAACACTGTACATGTTTTGTTCATTTTGTGCTATTTTGGAAAACGAATAGTAGACGATAACTCAGTCATACGAACTCAGATTTTGATGAAATGAGTTACGTCGAAATCCTAGCAACTAACACTATCCGATCGTTTAGGTCTGAAAAAAATTTGAGCACTTTGAATTTTTAGCTAATTTTAGGCCCTGATCCAAACTCTGATCACACCTTCCCACTGACGAGATTTTGGACCCACAAAATTTGATAATTATCTTCTTGAGCTTCAACACTCTTCTGCTTTCAAGTTATATCAAATGATTTTACTTGAAAATTATTACTGACAATTAGCTTGGCATGCCTTGCATCGCAACTAGCTATGTCTCTCAACCATGCTCTCTAGTTGTTACTGAACCACTTCAACATTACTTACTATTGTTAACTGATACATATCTAATTATACCACATCGATCTCTATGTGCTTGGAAAACTGTTAGCCTTCCCACTAAGAATGAAGTCCCTCTTGCAACAAAGGCATACAAGCTTCTTCTTGGAAATCCTCTTATCCAAATTAAACTTGCAAAATGAGTGAACTCTTGGTGTCAACACAAAAAATCTAGCTTCTTTTGCAATAGCTGCAAAACACTTTCCATCTCATCCACTTCTCACTGAATGGACATCAAACTTCCTATGACATCTTGTCACAAGAACACACAATCAATCTTGAAAAGAAAACATTATGCAAGAATTGAAATGACAACCACCTCATTTTTGCTCCTTCAAAGCAATGAATGTCACCTCTTGTAACATCAAGTACATGGCGATCTTCTTGCACTTTGGTGTATCACATATCAACTCACAATCGACAAACACCATCGACTAAAACATAAGTCGATCAACATAATCGACAAACATAGTTTATAAACAACATGCGACATCAAAAACACAAGTCGACATGAAATCTGCAACACAATCGACATAAATCGATATGAAATTTGTGCGACACAATAGGCACTAGTCGATAAACATATCATACATATTGACAATACTCATGCATGTATCTATTTACAATGAACTTATCAAAAGTTCTCTATTACACATACAAAATCTCATGCATATGTACAGTTTTCAAATCTCTCTTTCAAGTACAAATAAGTACATAAACCCAAAATATGTGAGTGATCATAAGAGCTGAACTGAATGATAAATTGCTCCAACCTAAATGAGTAACATACCCATCTTTTATACCATCTTGGTGTAAATTTTGCAACAAAAATAAATGCCTTCAACTGAAAAACATTCACATGCAATCTTGCATCATACAAGTAAAGAGACAAACCATATCAATGGTGCCTATCTAGAGATCTAAGCAGGTATGAGCTCTGGATCTAAAATCCAACACCTTTTTTCTTGGTGTCCTCTTTTGTGACAATAGGTACATGATACCCAATCATCACTATCATCAAATACCATTCCTCCGATGCAACATACCCCAAGCCTTCATGCTTAGGTCTTTCTTTTACCTCTATTGGGTTCTTGATGCCTTGTTGATTTGCACCAAGACCCAAGCCTTCCTGATATCCCATATTTGTCAAGATCTTGGACCCAATACCTTTTCTATATCTTTCAAAGGTTGCAAAATAATTTGTATCAGTATGTGCATACAAGTAAGGAGCATATGCATGCTCACCATTTGGCTCATCTTTGGATTAGGACACAAAAATGGCCTCAAACTCCTTTCGGATTCTCAAGGTGTCCTCTTGAGCTCTTGTGTCTTCTTCTTCTTTCTCCTTAACATAAAATGATGATTGAACTTCTCCCACATCATGTGGATAGAAAGCATAGATGTATTCATCTTCCATCTTGGAAGGACCTTCTACATTAGTATAATGCCTCAAATTTGTATAAAACAAAGAGGCTATTGGTGAAGATGGTGGTGAAACACCATTCTTTCTATCTTCTCCCCTTGAGAGACTTATAGGATTTTCTCCTTGAACTATGCTCTTTGACGTCTCAACATTTTCCAAAGATGAAACTTGAGGTGGGCTAGTAGCAACCCTAGCCACTTTCTCTTTTTTCTTATTTGGGAAGTCATACCAACAAGCTCTCCTTCCCCTCTTTGGGTCTTTAATCTGGTAAACATTTTCCTCTTAACAACAATCCCTCTTTGCACAATTAAACAACCAATAGCTAACCCTAGCTATACTTGGCTAAAATGAGCTAAACTTGCTCTGATACCAACTTCATCTGAAACAGGTGGTTGACTTGTTTTTCTATGCAAGCACCTTCTATTCCATTTAAATAACATAGGATCGTGCCCATACGTCTGTTTGTGCAATTGAATTCTTGTATCAAGTTCGTGTGTTTTTTTCATGCTTTATGTGTGATAAATTATCAATCGCTTTTAGATGATTAAATACATGAACAACAAACACAAATTACAGAAAAATAACCAGAAACACACAACAAAAAAATAATAAAGGAGTTCACCCTCAACACTTGGGCTACGTCTCCTTGAGCCTCCATCAATGGACTAGGCTCTCTGGGATTAAGATGGTCTAACTATTTTACAAGTTGTTTCTCAACTCCATTGGTTTTTCATATTGTACCAATGGGCTCAAAATACCAAAATACCCTTCGATTAACTGTTCAGTCATCCAAAATGGACCATGGCTCCCTTGGGCATGACCTCTTCTGCTGGTGGCCTTGAGCTTCCCTGAGCTATCCTGTGGAAAAAACACCTGTATAAGTCCTTATATGCTCCTGGAACCTGTCTCATTGTTTCCAGAACATGTCAAACATACAAAATACATTGTTCATTCACTCATAATGACCTCTAGCTCCCCTATCTATGCCTCCAACACTTGGTGGCTCTAGGTGCCATGAAAATTCTCTATGGAAACATCCCACTTAGAAGTCTCCAAATGCCTCTAAAACCTGCACCATTGGCTTCATAGTGTCCAATATAGTCAAAAATTACTATTCATTTTCTTAAATTGGACTCTGGATGCTCTGGAAATGACCCCAACACCTGATGGTCGTAGCCTTCAAAAATATTCAAACGCACTAAAACACCTGAACATGGCATTTTATGCCTATGCAACCTGCTCCAATGGATTCCTAGCATGCCAAAATGCTAATAATGACTAATATTGAGCTCAATTTGGTTGAATATTGCCCGCGATAGGCCTCATTTACTCCAGGCCTAGTAAACTGCCACTAAATTTGGTGGACTGCCAGTTAACTCCACTAAAATTGGAACTCCACCGAATCTAGCGCGCTCCGCCGAACATTCCGCCAACATAATCCACATTTATTTTAGCGTTAATCTGAGGTTAGTGGGTGGATAAGCGTGTTTTAAAAGGAAAAGCGCTTCTTAGCGCTAATCGCGGCTTATCATGGGTTAACCATGTATTAACGTTAATTAAACGTCATTAATGAAAATCCCGCCGTTTAGTCTTATCCCTGAGTTCTGGGACCACAGCCACATGGGGAGGGGGCTGGCCCACGGGCCTGGCCCCCTCCAACCCCCAAATGGTCGGCTGTGTTAATTTAAATATAAGTGGAGAGTGTATAGGGTAAGAACCACCCTGGAGGCGAGACAGTAGAGGTGTGTGGATTGTAGGTGCGAGTTCAAGGCTTCGACCCCACTCCGCCTCATAAAATTTCACTCGGCACTATAATTAGCCACTTCCACCAGATATGTCAACGATGCCAAGTTTAAACCTCCGCCATAATGGTTAATGACCTCCTCCAGATTTAGTAAATGTTGTCGAATAGTGGGTTTGAAACATTATAATATATATATATTATGTTTATAAAAACAATACCACCAAAACTAAAGTATAATGATTAATATGACAGTAATTCGACCTTCCATGAAATAATTCGAACCAAGGGTTTGAGATGGCCCACCAGAGAGGACACATGGCACCCTCTGGTTGGGTTGTACTCCAACCTAAAAAAAATCAAATTCATACTTAGGAAGAATATTGAAGATTATTGGACAATTTTTCTCTTCACTTAACCCATCTGGTGAATCTGAAGACGGAACTTGTCACAATGTCACTGGCTGCAATCTGGATAATATTCTACAATGCTGACTATACCTTCCACATCGGCATTGTACCTATTCTGCTCATTTTTTGTGCCTATTTTGGAAAATGAACAGCAGACGATAACTCAGTCATACGAACTCGGATTTTGATGAAATGAGTTGCACCGGAATCTTGGCGACGAACTCTATCTGATCGTTCAGGTCTAAAACAATTACGAGAACTTTTAATTTTTAGCTAATTTTAGGCTCTAATCAAAATTCTGACCATTGTCATTGTGCATTTCCTGATGACAGTGAATACAAAGTGCCTAAGAACAGTTATTGCACAATTCATTATGGATATTGACTATGCATTCCTGAAAGATATTGATTCTCCAGTCTCTGGTAACAATGATTGTGCATTTCTTAGGGACATAGATTGTGAAATCCCTATGTATATTCAGTGTGCAATTCCATATGACAATCCTCCCACTATTAGTTGCAAGTGTAACATCATCCCGGTGATTTTTCTCAATTGTCACTTTTGTGAACTTTTTCTTACATAAGTGTGATTTTCACTTTTGCAACTATTTTTGTGTGTGCTTTCACTTTCACAAGTGTCATTTTTTCTTTCTCTTCACTTTAGCATGTGTCTCTTTCACTTTCTTTAGATTTTTCAAGTGTCGTTTTCAATTTTTCTTACTATCGCAAGTGTTGATTTTAATTGTTTGTGCTCCTGCATGTGTTTCACCTTAGCCCACCACTAGAGGTAGTTCTAGCACACTCTTCTACATTAATCGATCATATATATCATAAGGATATGTGCTATACACTCTCCCACAACTTAATAGACCTTTTGGTTACAGTTGAAACTTATGTCGTAATTTGTATTCAAAGCATCGCAAAGCTATGTTTCAACTGTCACACTTAGAAGTGTCCCTTTGTTGTTGTTTCAAGGTATGCATGTTTATTTTGGGTACTGATCATTCTTTTGGCTTGTGTTGATGTTATCCGAGTGTGAGATCACTATTCAAGGTGTATTTTCATGTTTTTCTCTCTCTTCTCTCACTCATCCCACACTTGGCCATTTTCAGAACTTTCACTACCTTTGTAACTTGATAATCGTTCTCCCTCCTAGAATTGCGCAATGTGCAGTCTTAAGTCACAATGAAGTTTCCCTTACCTATTGGAACTTTACACTACACAATCCTAGAGGACAGTCTCCCTCAACTATACATTGAAAAACCTCAGAACTTGGACCATCACTTTGGATGTTTATCCATTCCAATTGCATAGTACCTTGTCTTATGTTTCCCTAGATTGTGCATTTCATAGTTATAGTGGACAGTGTAGCCTCCTTGCATCACATTTATGCCAAATTGTGCAATCCCCTAAGATGCCTCTCTAACTATTGTGCATTGTATAGTTACAGTGTGCAACCTTACCTCCCTGTCTCCCTAACTTGTGTAATTGTGCAATCACATTGTTCTACTACCTTGCCTCAACTGCACATTGTGCAGTTCCAGTGGACAAGTGAGACTCTTATGGATCACTGTTGAAGATAATTTTGTATTATATTAATCTTTCCTCTCCTTCACTACACATTATTGTATCACTATGAAATTTCCTCTTGGTTGTAGGAGATAAATTCCTAAGGTAACCATTCAAACCAATCTTACAGATTGAAGGCTAGCCCTTTCAATCCAGAGAGGGCTCTCTCTGATAGTCTAATACTAAATTAGTAAATAGTTGTACATTCACACAATGGTCAGATCTTTAATTGAGTTTTGTTAATGTAGGGTTTGGTTTCCAAATGAGGGAGATATTCCATTTGGAAATGGATTCAATAGGTTATGGTTTATGGTAACTTACCAAAATACTAGTTGTCTAGTTAGGATTGACAAAGGCAAGGTAGATAGCGCATCATATACATTTGTCATCGTATATCTGAAAGAGGAAAATGGAAGAACAAATCTCTATAGTAGGGCATATGAAATGAATCCTAAAGTAGATTTAGAAGACATGAGTGCAAATATTTTAACCTATGATACATAGCATCAAAAACAAGGATTAATTCTGCAACATTTATTCTCATTCAAATATCAAAAGTAATTTCATTCAAATGCTATTACAAAGGAGGAAACATTGAAACATATAGAAAATATAGACTAAGAGATACCAGCACATGAATCTTTGAATCACTGACTAAAATATATTGAACTTGGAAAAATGTAAATGAATAAATCCTTCAACACACAGAAAACAACTATATTTTCTTAAAAAACCAACCTATTGTCCTCCTTTTACATTTAATTTATATAAATAGTACATAGGTTTTAGATCCGCAATTTGTGGAAAGTATTAATTAAAATAATCCTCAAGATCCAAAAGAAATGGATTTGAAAACCTCTTAATTACTATTTTAAATAATCAATTAGGAGATCATATTTGATCTTCAATTCGAATTGATGAGGTGGCCTTTAGCTGTTGACTTGGAATTTTTATAGGAAACGAAATTTCAAAAAATCTCGCAAACTTTCTAAAAAATGGGCTTCAAAGAGGAATTTGGATCTCCCAAACTATGATAGATGTGTAAAAACTGAAAGACTTGTTTTTAAATAAAATAATTTCCTACAAACACCTCTTTCATATTTGGAAAATTCATATTCATCTTCTCAAAAACCGCTCCCAAAGTGGATGTCTAAAACATTAAATATTTAAATATTTTAAATCCTAAAAAATAAGCTGCAAATATTCCTTCATATCCTTCCAACCATGCTAGTTGGGTAAATCCTGAGAGAGGATTTTTTAAATTTGTATGTTACCAACAAAAGCTCTTTCATTTTTTACAATTTCATCTCCATATGTTCGAAAATTGCATTAAAAAATAATGACTGAAAACAAGAAAATAACATAATTACAAAATTTGGAAAAATATGCCTCAAATATTACTCTGTAGTTTCAAAACCATGATGTTTGGGTAAAATATAAAAGAGGTTTTTTGAAATCCAATTGTTACCAACAAAAAAATATTTTTGTTTTTCTTAAATTCATCACCCTCTATTTTAAATATGTGTTTGAACATAGTGTCTAAAATAAGAAAAATGTTGGAAACTGTGATTTAGGGAAAACTGTCATTTTAGGGTTTAATTTAAAATCCCTCTCTTAGGCTTGAAAACTTTGAAAAATGTCACGCCGAGGTTTAATAAGGGTAAATTTTCTTAAAAAATGGTTTGGTCACTTGAAAATCAGTTTGGAAACTCATATTTGTAAACTTGGTATGCACGCTACCTGTAGACTTATGATAGGTTGATTTTGCTGCAAAATATTAGGGAACACTTCGGCTTAGGTGAAAGAATTGTTTAGAAATATTCCTAATCTTATGTTACATTTCCACACAAAAAATAAATAGGCCATTACATAACCCCTTGCACAATGAACTAATAATCATAACCTTTGGACCTTTAGGAAAGGTACAAACTTGGTGCTAACACATTACATAGTTATAGTCAACAAACCTCCAACCCTTATTTGTTAGACTTTCCCATTGCAAAGAAGACATGGCATGTCCTCCCTTTTCTGCACATTGTGTAGTTCTAGTCAATAGTATACAATCTATGGACCCTTGCAACAAAGAACTGTGCAATTCCTTCTCTCTCTCTCTCTCTTTTGGGAAGCTTCAAGTCTCAAGCCTCTAGTCATTGTCTCTGGTACCTCACACACATGCTTGTATCTTCATATTTCCCTAGAAAAGTGTGCATTTCTAGTGTAGATTCTCCCTCCTGTAACTATGCAATGTGCCCAAGGAAGCCTCTCCCTCTCATCTCTTACACAGACCCATCATAGTTAGCAATTTCCATGAGCAAGAAACGGTAGAGTAGATGATTTATGGACTAATGTTGGCTTGTCATGAGTGAACTTAATTTGTAGGTAATATCATCTCAACATGTCAGGGTGATGCTGAAGTAAACTCATCAAGGAGAGGCTACAAGAGACCACTTGTAGACAAGAAGGATTGAAAGAACCATCGTGAAGGACATGAATGAAACTTGCACCAAGAAAAATACATGGCAAACCAAGCTAACTTGGAAGGTTCTGACACTCACCTAGACCCTTTGGAGAGTGAAGATAAATAACAAACAAAGATCCATAATGGAGAATTCGAAGTCATAGGAGCAAGGAAAAGAGCTTGGCATTGATGAAATGAAGTCTTATGTCACCATTGTCAAGTCATGGCTTCTCAAAGTGTAATTACATAGCCATATGTGTCAATGTATTTTGCCACATCATTTAACGAATGTAAAAATGTAATTTCTAAAAAATTATAAAATTTAAAATGTGTGGAAGCCCAAGGGTCCCGCATGGATTGTGAAGAGTTACTAGAGAGTTTTAAAATCCTATAGAAGCCAAAAGGTCATGTAGGAATTCTAAAATTCATAGTAGAAGCTCAAGAGTCATGAGGGAGGTCAAGAGTCACATGGGAGGTGGAGATTCACCTCATTTTTTATAAATATACATCATTGCTCAAAAGAGATGACTTGGGACTTTTATTCTTGGCTTCTCTAGCTTGGCATAGGAGGGAAGATATTTCTTTGGAAGAGAAAGTGGTGACTCAATGTTCCACTATTGGGGCTAGTGTGGAAGCATTGTAATTGTGTCTCTTGGGATTTTCACTTAATATATGAGGCTCTCAAAGCCGACGAACTTTCATGCATATGTCAATGAATGATTGTGAGACTATTCTTTCATTGTTTGTGGTGTATGTTTACGTTAACACATACTAATGAAAATGAACTATTTCATTGGCTTTAGTATGCATCTTGTTGAATTTGTGTTGTTACTTGATTTTATGATCATTGTTATCTTATGAAATAATTTGTAGGTTAACTAAATATTCTTTCCATTCTCTTGTGTGTCTCTTTTAGGAAAGTATTATTTCTTTTCTTCTAGGTGTGCACTCTTCCTTCTCCCTTCCATGAAATAACCTTATATGCATTGCAATTGCATGCCCCACAGTGTCATATTAATTGCTTGTTATAAATAATTTTTGGATAATCTCTTATGGTGATAATTGTAGCCAAGGAAAATTCCTAAGGATAATGGAAACAAAAATTATTTCCCGATTGGGGCTCCTACTCAAAAGAGTGTGAGGTATAGGTGGGACTTGCTGCTGTGAGACCCTTGGTCAACAGATTTCCAACACCATCGCCAGTTGGCACAGAAGGAGGTTCAGATGAAAATTTGAGCTTGTTGAGTCTTTTGAATCTCTTAGATTGAATCGCTCAATCCAAAATCATAATCCCAGTATTTTTTTCTAATAGATCAATTCTTACACTCCCTGTGAAAATTATTTGAAACTTGTCTCAATTAAATTTTAATGGTGAGGTTGGAATATCCATAGTCGAGCATACATCTCAATTTCTTAAGTTTTGTGATCTTAATGAAGTAATTTCAAAATATGTTACTTGTAAATTGTTCACCCTCACACTTGAAGTTTGAGTTAAATTATAGTGCCATACCTTACCATCTGCATCTATTCATTCATTTGAGCAACTCGTCAAGGAGCTTCATCAATATTTTGACAGGCATGATTACCGAGATGTTTATAAAAGGAATAATCAACTTAGAATGAAATATGATGAATCAATAGAGGATTTTTCTAATAGATTTCTTCAAGGAAAAATTTTAGCGTTTGGTTCAAATCTCTTTGAAACAATGTGAATATGAATCCTTGGTTGATTATTCTCTTCCAACTTTCATCAATCATGAGGCACCTCTACTCTCGGAGGAGGAACCTACCACTCATTTTGTTCATCCTCCTCCTCCTTTCTCATTATCAAATAAAGTGGTCCCTCATATCAACGTTGGAATTGTGAACTCCGAAAATTGAATTTTTGATCCTTTTATCCTACCTATATTTCCTTACCATGATCAATATCTCATCCAAGAAAACTACAAATGTTATCTTAATTCCATGAAACTTAAAGTGGAGACTGGTCCCTAGATTCCCCTAGATCACGTTAATGTGCATAGTAAAAATATTCAATCTAACATCATTAAAATCATTTTAGGTATTTCAAGGGACACCTGTCATCCTCTGTGTTGGGCTGAGGAAAAGGTACATTTTACCCCTATCTTTAGCATGATTTATTATTAACTTTTATATGTTTTCCTTCATTGTAGAAATAAATCAAAGGATAATAATGTAAAATTAGGTAAAACAAATTATTAATAAAAGGTGTGTTTAATAGTATGAAAACTAACATTTTCTCTTTTTATTGATAGGGAATCAAAACAAACCAACTACTGACCAAAAGGACCAAACAACAGCAGTCAAGAAAAATAAATGGAATTGCATTGGTTCCTATGAATCAGAAAAAGATGAAGAGACACGCCTATTCTTGAAGCATTAGGTTGATGGCTATGAAGCCTTAGGATCTCCTGATATTGAGGATTCGTTATTCTGTTTTGTTTCTCCTTTAAGTTATAAAAGGTTGTAGGTGAAAGAAAATAGGAGTTGTTCATGTATTATAATTTTATGTAATAAACTTATTCAGACAGAACCTTCGAACTCGTGATGATGTATTGTTCCATTGATTAATGAATAAGTTGGTGTTTTCGTTATAAACGGATTCTGATTATTCCTTGGCAAAAGAATTCTAGAGGCTTCGAGCTCAGTCCCCGGGAGTTCTCCTGCTATTTTGTGTTATATTTTTATTTCCTTATTCTTGCAATTTAGTTATTCTTTGCGCTTTGTAGAATTACCATTTGATTCATTAATCGCAAGTGTGATGTGTTACAATTCCCTTTTCAAATCGGTTGAATTTACCATTGATGTTCCTTTATTATTGATTGATGCCTTTACATTCATTAGATTGATTTCAGCGTGTAGTTGTTGTTCAATTTTTCATATGGTTATTTCTTAAGTTTTTCCATCATAAGTGTGAATGTATGGCTTTTTGTTTAATTCTGAATGTTGTCATTAGTTGAGTTATAGAGAATTCCATTGCAAAATGTTAAATAATTGACTATTGTTCAATTCATTAAGATTGTTGTTCAATTCATTAAGGCTATTGTTCAATTCATTAAGTGTGTTGTTCAATTGAAAAAGATCCTTTATTTCAGCATTGAGTGTTTACTTCTGCATAGGCTCTGATTAAGAATTTATTCCTTTGATTGATTTGAAGTAGTTCATAGTTTAATTTTGAGTTAGGTCGATTAAACTTCGAGAATTAGATAATATTTCTTACAAAGATCTAGAGTAGCTAACCTCTGATTTCACGCGCATATAGTTTCCTCGCACTCTTGAAATAAAAATACTTGCCCTGGGTTGATGATTAATTTGAAGCATTAAGGTTACCTTTAACAATCACCTTCTTGAGCCAACACTCTATCATCTACATGCCATAACCCTGTGTACTTTGATCCACTTGATCAATCTTCTCCACCAACTATTTGTTCATACACTCTCGATTCTTATTTGGTTGGTCCAAATTGTGATCGTGTATAAGGTGGTCACATTCCACAGGTGGAGCAAGAGGGTGTAGATGATTTTAATATTTATATCATATTTCAAAGTATTCTATGTCAAGAGGTTTTTCCTTCATTCTTGGCTGATATAGAATCTTGTGATCTTAGAAATCAGTCAAATGAAATCAAAGCTCTTAACTAAAAATAAAGTGTTGGACAATCATTATTTTAATGACCATGATCCCATTTATAAATGCCTAGGTATATCAGCCAATATTTTTATTTCTCAAGAAGATCTTCTTGTAGGAGCTTCTTCTTCAGCTTACTATCCCTCGTGTCTTGTTGCTTGTAATGAATTAAGTTGTAATGAAAATATGTCATGCTTCTCTAATTCACAAACTAATGAGAACAATTTTGAATTGACACAAGATGGTAAGGTTTCACATGATGAAGAATAAAGCAACAAATTCATGGAGCATCCATTGCACTCCTTGCAATTTCCAGTCTTGCATAAGGTTAATTCTTCAGTTTAGGTTGCTCATGATATTTCTCCAATCTATAAATCCTTAGATATGCAATCAAAATAATCTTATAACTTGAGTAATATGTCCCTTGATGTTGAATTTTTTTGTCAAACAATTTTTGTAGATGGTTTCCATCGAGATAATAGTGATCTTGTTATAACTTATCATAGTTGTCCACATACAATTCACGCTCTAACTCATCTCCCAAAATATAATTATCCAACATTTGAAAGTTTCGGTATTTGTCAGGGAGTCGAGGCACTTCAGCTCTCATTGATGGTTATGTCAGGTTCTCACTATCTTGATAAGATACAGTGAACTGGGTCAAATCTGAATTTTCTCGCATGATTCTTTTTTCTCTGTTGTTTCAATGGATGCAAACTCGTTCTTGAAAGATTTTGGGTTTTTCCAAGATATTTTTCTTATTTTCAAGATTGTGTTTCTAATCAGACAAAGGATTAAGTTTTAGTTAATTAATTTTCATGTAAACCTCTTGCATTGAACCCAGGATTGGAATGTATATTTTTCATGGATGTATAGAGTTATGAAGTCTATCATTCTGATTATCAATATAAAGATCATCATTGGTCGAATAATTCATATTTTTTAATTTCTTTTGTTAACAATGAACTCCTAATATATATTATGAATGTTATGAAGCTAATATTTTTTGTTCTAGCCCAATCAATACTTTTGAGTAGAATTCAATGCTTGAATCATTTAGTGGATCAAAACCCCCATGCTAATATGAATACTATATGTGATTTGACATATCCTTCTAAACTTTCTTTAGCATGTTATTCTAATTGGTTTCCTAGGTTTACAAGGTCAACATTTTGGAAATAGGATGGAAGGTGTGAGATTGGATGGTGGTGATACATCCAACAGTCATGTCTTATTTTAATCTCCAACACATAATAATTTAGTTTTTTTATTGTTAATTGGAGTTGTCTAATTTCATATGAAAAATTTATATAAAGTTGTAGTTGTTAGATGGTGATCTATATCAACATTTACCATATTCTGCTAATGTGGATATGTTAGTATAAAAGTTACAAAAAATAAAAAATAAAGACAATTTTTTAAAATTTTGAGATGATATTGTTGAGTGTGGTAATATGTGAATATATTTTGCTATTATATTCAGGTATTCTTTGGAGAAGCTTTTATTTTTTAAAATATTGATTGCACCACTAATTATGTATTAATACATCTAATATGAATCATTACACCATTACTGTTGTAGTGATGCCTTTAGCATATACTTCCTCCTCTCTTTTGGTTTTGATGAAGGTGGTTGATACTATCTTCTTCCTAATGATTGTTAGTGCAATATGATATTGCTATTGACCATTCATACTCTACAATAACAAGGAGTGATAATCTAAAAGCAAAATCAATTTGTGACAAAGAGATAATATTAAGATTTGAAATGCTTTGTGGATCTCATACAACATCATATAATATCCAATGTTTTGTCAATAAAAATGAAATTTGTGTGGCTTTTGTTGTGCTATTCAACAACCCCCCCATTATTTATGTATAATTACCTTAGAAAATAATGGGGACCCTTTCTTAATTTTTAACTTATAATTATAAAACACTTCTATAGGACAAAAATTATTAATCTGAAAGTTTGACTTTGATTTTATTAGTTGAAGGACTTAAGCAAATATGACCAAAATTCAAATCACATACCACATATCGTAGTTCCAATAAGCGGCACACAAAGCACTCCTTTCAAATATTGCAATGTGATATAAGTCAGGTACATAAAACAATGTGCAAAGGCTTTTTAACCAAAAAGAACGCTAACAAAGGAAAAATCATCCTCAACGAATATTTATAAATTAAAATCATGGGTAGGACCTGCCTTACTACCACATCACCCTTCGCTATTGCGCAATCGCAAATATTTCTTACCATCTATGATCCCCACTCTCAAACCCCCGATGTGATATATCACATCGCATTTCTACTACACATACTTTCCAACACTCACTCTACCACTTGCGATTATGATATGGCTATTTCATAGAAAAACTCACAGCGCACTTGCCCCTCTAATGCTCTGATATTGTGAAACTGTCGATAAATAACTTATAGTTAATTAACATAGAAGTATTGATCGTATATCGGTAAAATGAACATATCACATTTCTTAAAATCGTGCTCCAAAATAATTTTGCGATGCGATATTTTAATTATGTGTTGAGTTGTTCAAGAAAATCACGTGAACTCGTGTTTTTTATCATTACACAAGAATAACAGTATTGATGGTCTCGGGCCCCCAAAGTGATTTGATAGCTTATTACTTGATGTTTTGGATTTTTCACATTTAAGCCATATTTCCCATCATTTCAAACTTTTGCATTAATCACTACCACATTTGCAAGTATTGTTGTTTATTCTCTTTTTATCTTACTACAGGATATTCCAGAGAAGCAAAACTCTTGTGACATGTCAAAATCTTAGAAGAAGAACAAGAAACTCATGGCTCATACACACCCAATGCCTCCTACTTCAAAAGTAACATATATGCCTCCTCTATTCTCTAATACAACACGCAATCAAGACATTAGTTCTTCCTCATGGGAATACATATACAGATTGTTTGAAGATGAAAAGCCCAAAAATTGTAAGGGTAGTCACAGCTGGCGCACCAACGTCCTCTTAAACTTCTTGCAGCGATGTTGCTAATTCCTTCCTCCACCAAATTGTCACTCACCCTAAAATTCATCTCTATTCAGATATGGTGAAATGGATAATCGACAATTTGAACATTGGAGAGAGGACATTCTTGACTTCAAGGGACACAGTAATTGGGTCTTTTAAGGCAGAATATTTAAAGAAAATGTATCATATACCTGATCCACAGAAGGTATATGACAAGAATCAAATATAAAAGTTTAAGATACAAGACAAAGCATGAATTACTGAAAAATCTTATGAGACATTACAAGAAGGATCACCACCCTCTTCCTTGAACAAATATGACATAAATTAGTTCTTGCATCCATTATTTTAACAATTACAAGTAAATACATGAATAACCATAACATGAACGAGTCATTTAACCATGCTTATAATCAACATAAAACCATGGAAATAAAGGTGAGATAAAAACCATTAAATCCACATATTAATTAGTAAAAAAGCAAGAGAACTTAGCTTTAATTAAACATAGGAAATAACTGACCAGGTTCGTGACTTCCACGTACCACCTAACCATAGACATGGCTAAGAAAAATCTCTCTTGAGCTAGTCACCCTCGTGCCATATTCCAAGCATGAATGTGGGATCTCATGGATTGACCAATAAAAAAAAACCAACACAATGCAGAGGTTAAACCACCTCCACCCTCACCATACTGTGATCATACCAAAACTAGTGCTCCGATCACAAAATTGAACCAAGCTTGGAATGCCTCCGAAAATCCATCACTATCCTTGAGGAATTTTCTATCTACTTGACTCTTAGGATTTACCACAATCCAATCTTGGATCACTAGGTCCTAAATCGAGACACCACCCTTAGGCTTTACTGTGTATCCCGTGAAAATCGGTCAAGGGATTCTCAGGCCTTTGGGAATTTTCCTTGAGACCACCTCCTCCCCGGATTCCTAAATCTATCCGGCAATTACAAAGCTCAAAACTGAGATCAAAATCAAAACACACCATGGCATATGGAAAAAGGAAAGAAAAGGATGAAAACCACTATCAAAACCTGGTAAAACCATGCCACCAACAATAAGAGAACCAAATACCAACATGCATAAGGCATGAATGTCCAAACCAACTAAGAAATCACATATACAATATGTTACCTAAAATTATTCTTGTTGAAGCTGCTAGATCCTGCTCTTCCTTTCTTGATACTTACTTTGCTTTCATTTCCTTGTCCTTCCTTTGCTTTCTTTCCTCCTTCTTGGCTCAATGTTGAAATGGTCCAAGAAAACTCTAAGTATACAAGAGTGAGAGAGAGAGAGAGAATAATGAGAGAGCTCCAAAATTGAACTGGCAAAAGGTATCAACTGATCCTCAAAATAATTTTTATGAATTAGGCCTCTATTTATTCATTTTCCATTAATTTCCTTCATTTTCATCCTCACATGAAAATTGTGACCTTTTACGTTCCTTTTCTCCTAATTTCCTTTATTTTCATAAATAAATGAGCCAAAAATACTTTTTGCCTCTTTAATGCCTTAGCCATTGCCTTTGTCAATTTCCCTTAGCCATAAACACATCCAGTGATTCCCATTGGGATATATTTGCCCAAAATTCAGATTGGAATAAGTGTCCCTTAACCGTGGTCATATTCTTTCCTTAAATTTTATTACACAAAATTTTTGCCCATATTTGTTACACCATCAATGCCAAAGGGGGAGATTGTTGGCATTATGGTGTTCATGGTTGTAGCTACCTAGTGTTGGTATTAGTTTCATGATGACAACTATATTATGTTGGCATTGATGTCAACCTTATGATGATCTATATGATGCATTGATGCCATCATTGTAGGTGATTGGTTTGGTTGTATCTAGTTGATTTGACATGGAGCTGATGGTGTTGGAATTGTTGCCAACCTTATGATGTCACACTCATGATGGTCAAATTATGGCATTAGTATAGTTTATGGTTAGATGCTAGAGATGATAGACAAGATTTGAAAGACCAAAATTACTATATGGAGGTCATATGATCAATGTCATGATGGGAAATTGCTTGTGGAAGATGAGTAAGATGTCCTCAGCATCCTCCTAAAGTTTGGTTGGCAGACACTATGAGGAAGAAAGGAAAAGGAGGACTAATGCAGGTTGTTAGTAGGCCATAGAGACGTTGGTCATGGCCTAGAGAAAGGAGTTATGATGCATTCCAACAAAGCAAGAAAATCATTACTCTATTTTGAATGGTTTTTCCTCTGGATTCCTCACACACATTGGATGTATTTCAACATAGAAATTACCAAAAGCTTTTATACTTATTGGAAAAGGTCATTAATGGTTTGAAAATTTCCTCCAATGATGTGAACACTTTAAGTGCACAATTAGTGGTGATAATGGATTTATTTTGTCATTTTTGTGCACTCTTGATCCCAGGCCAAAAGTGGATTTCACCCCTAGTTTTTTTTTATAATTCATTTTTGGAGTAGGGTGAGGTTGATGAAGTTAGTATGTGAGTGAGAAGGTTGTAGAGAAGTATAGGAATGCTTCAAACAACAATGATATCTTGTGCATGAGTTTTATTGGCAGCATAATGAGAAAATATATTTGTTGAAGCATAGTATTGATGTAGAGTATTATATTGCAGATCAGAGATGCAGAGAGTTGTAGAAAAGTGTGTTGGTGGAGATGGAAAGCTTGAAATTGCTCCAAGTTTGTGACTGTCACATTTGTTTTGGATTTGTTGTTGGTGCGTTTGGAAGATAGTCATTGTGTTTTATGTTGCTGATTGTATTATGTTGTAAATATATTTTGTGTCTTGTTGCTAAAGATCATATTGCAAAGTTGAATTGATTTGAGAAGGAAGTTTTGGGATCCAATGTGAAAATATATGAAATGAGGACTGCATAGAGTAAAGGAGCAATGAATGCATGAGAGTGGAGTAGTGGTTTCGAATCTTCAATGAAAGGAACAATTTATCCATCTAATGGTAGTTGGACAATCCAATCGGAGTTAGGTGAGGATCTTTAATCGTGGTATATTTCAGCAGATGGTAGTCCATAGATCCGTGTGAGAACATAGTCTTCTGATTTTATCAATAGAATCGAGCCTCTTGGATGATGGGGGTCAGCTGATGGTATTTGAGGTCAAGTCTGATAGCTGATGGGAGTCAGCAAATCTATGTAAAAGACATATTTTACTTAATAGAATATTCAGAGTAGCACAACAAAAACAAGGGTGGTTTTTTTCCCCAAGAAGGGTTTTCCACCAGATATCTTGTGTCTCATGTGTTGATGCTTTCTTGTGTTTTTTTTCATGGCTATTTTTCTCATATGGGTTATTTGTTACTTATGATTTATTAATAGATCAGCAAATGTTTAATCAGTTTTTGCTAATTAGTGTGTGTGATTATAAGGTTGAGAACGAGTGTGCTGCCTGACCTAGGTTGTTGAAGATTGGTTTGAATCTCTGCTTTGGCCCTCCACTGCCATGCCCCCCCCCCTCCCGGAGTTTGATCTGGGTGGGGAACTGCTTCTTGATGCTCCTCATATCAATAAGCAGCCTCAAAATGATAAGCATCCTCCTCATGATGCATCATAATCATGTTTGCCTCTCTGGTCTCCTCAACGGGACCTTCGCGATCACGCCCTGTTGTTTCAAAATTTTTGAAGAAACTTGACGGAATTCTAGAGATCACTCTGCCTCCAACACTCCCACGCAGAGCTACCCTCTCATTATCAAAAAAATGACTCGTTGGATATTTCACAGGAATGTGGCCATCACCAAAAACAGTTCAGAAGTGGGTAGAGAGAAACTGGCCTCAAGTGACACAGGGGAAAATAGTTATCAGATTCTGCGGAAGGGGATAATTCACCTTTCACTTTGAAACAAAGGAAGACAAAGACCTTATCTTCAAAAGCAGACCGTATTTTATGGATACAAGAGGACTCTACCTGAATAGATGAACCCCAGACTTTGATCCCGAGCTGGACGTCCCAAATGCAGTCCAGGTCTTTGTTTGACTACCACATCTTCCCTTGAATTATTGGGGAGATGAATCTGTCAAAATTATTGGAAACATAGTCGGAAAATATATCGATAGGAGCGAGCCAAAAAACAACATGCAGCCATGTGTGAGGATTTGTGTTGAAGTGGACTTAGGAGGACTCTCAAAGGCTATCAAGATCAAAGTAGACAACTCAACACACATACAGCAGTTGGACTATGAGAAAATACCCTTCAAGTGAAAGGTATGTCATGAATATGGGCATTTCGCAAATAGATGTAGTAAGAAAGAAGAACAATAAAAGAAAATTGAAGAAGCACAAGAACAAAAATGGAAGCAAGTAAAAAAAAACAGCAAATAAAACCTCGCATGTCCCTATCCCTACTACTACAGCACCCTTCTCCCCTCCCTCAAAGATCCCCCTCCCTTACTCCTCTCTAGATCTACTTCTCTCTTTGCCTTCAATCCCTTTGATCCTCTTGACATCCCCTCTG